>ML675616.1:88310027-88550051 GCA_007922155.1 Mesoclemmys tuberculata | reverse complement strand
AAAAGGGTCCAGGCACTTCCAGTCCTGGTCATAAGGGGTGGACTTAAAGTGATGTTGGTGGCTTTTGGAGTTAACTGCATCCACAATGGTCAAACTAGGAGGTGGCTGTGAGAACAGGAATTCTGTGTCCTTTGCTGGCACATAATATTTCTTGTCCACCCTTTTAAAAGTTGGTGGGACGTGGGGGTCTGCAATATCTTCTTGGAGGGGTCCAGGATAGCCTCATTAATAGCAAGAGCCACTCTGGAAGAGGTGGAGGCACGAAGAATGTCCACCAGCTTGTGGTGCGACTCAGACACCTCATGTAAAGGTATTTGGGGTGCCTCTGCCACGCCGTGTCAAGTCTTTGAACAGTTTGTAATAGTTGAGCCATAGGTGCTGGAGAGGGCATCACCATCTCAAATGGCGACAAGGAAGAGAAGGGGTTGGAGCAAAGACTTCCTCCTCAACTTCAGCCTCCGGCTGCCCTTTGCTCGCGTGGGGAACTCAGATGCCCTCGAGGCAGCGGCCGAAGGAGGATACTTTCTCGGCTGTTGATAGGTCACAATAGAAGTGATGGAGGCTTGTTGCCTTTGGGCCTACTGGAGTCCCAATACAGCCATTGTGGTAGAAAAGGGCCCAGTAACTGATACCACTGTTGCCCAAGCCAGGGAGGCTGTGAGTCAGAAGGATGATACGCTCCATATAGTGGGTGAGAAGAGCATTGGGAAGCTAGGTCCTCTTGCTCACTTTCTGATTATGATGACGGAAATGGCAGTGCATGGTCGGAGATCTTCGGTGAGCCAAGAACTCTGGGTGAACTTGGTACCGGGGCCCCAGTACTGAGTAGAGAAGAGTCAGGTGCATTGGACACTGAAAGATCCGTCTCACAATGGAAATCAGTCGGTGCAGAGGACATCAGTACTGGCAGAGACTGGTGGTACAGAGAGGCGGAGTCGGATACACAGAGTTGGTCAGTGCCTGGCATGTCATCAGCAGTACCGATGTTGATGACTATATCAAAGAAGCCTTCTCTGGGGCAAATCTTCTGTTTCTTGCAGTACCAGTGCTTTTTTCCTGTGCCCATTGGGTCTTTAGGCATTCCAACTTATCCTGTCGGTTTGGTACCGTGCATGCCCCGGGTACCAGATGTAGACAGTTTCAGTGCTGCTGGTACCATTGATACTGACTGAGTTGGGGCTTGTTATCAGGACTCACTGACCTTTTCTTAGAGGCCATGCGTGAATGGCTTGCAGGCGTCTCTCTGAGCTCACCTCCCTTCGAAGTGGAGGGTTGTATAAAGGGTTCCGCCAGGATTCCAGAGATTGCAGGGCTGACTCCAGGAGCAGGAGTTTGAGCCTCAGTTCTTTGTCCTTCCCAAATTGTGTCAACTGCTGACACAAACCACACTACTGTGGAATGTGTTTCTCTCCCAGGCAGCGAAAGCACTGTGGGTGACCATCAGTCATTAGGACAGATTCCTGGCAACTGAGGCACTTTTTGAAGCCCGGGGAGCCGGGCATACACTTGTCCAGGGGGGTCACCCCCATAGGGGGTCGATGAAAGACAAAGTCCTTTTCTTTTCTTTTCTTTTAAACACAACGGCCAAAATAAAATGTAAACGAAGCAAAGAAAGAAAAAAGTGCTTCAAAGGGAGCTAAAATTAGTCATTTTTCCATAGAGCTAGCTATTGCCTTTTGCAGAAGTGGATTACCTACTAGGACGGAAAGCCCTCTACCGTCAACGCAGGAAGCATCTCTGCTATGGCGCTACAGCACTGTAGTTGTATATATATCCTCAGTTCTGTTCTGTACCTGCAACTTAAGAAGCAAGCCTATAGCTCTATGAAGGGTAAAATCAGACCAAACTAAACATGCATGTAGGCTGTTTGTTATTTTAAAAATCTTTTTCTCTAGTTCTTTGTTCCAACTGCTAAATAAAAATACTCTTGTGTTAAGAAGGTCAGTTTCATAGGCCACAGGTGCCCAAAATGTAGTCAGGCCTGCAGGGTGATAATGGTGGGTGACAAGTAGTTGGTTTACAGATGGTGGTGTTCCCGGGCCCCTGTCTAAGAGTGGAGGAATCGCTAGTTTCCATCCTGAGACAGGTAAGTGGAAGAGGCCCAAGATCTGAGGTAGATGCACTCAGATGGTCACGGTATACCTATACGGCAATATAAGCCCAGGGTTAATGGGACTTGAGTCAGCTGACCTGTGTTAGGTTAGAAAAGCCTTAATGTAGGGTATATATACAATGTAGACGCTCAAGCCCAAAGCTCCCTATCTCAAACTTAGGGCTCTGGCATCCACACTGCAGTGTGCAGACCAAAGTCAAAGTAACCATACCCCAGAACCCCTAGGGCCCCCTCCCACATGTGGCTGCCCTATCCCTAGGACAAGAAAAATCCACTATATTCAGATGGGGGTATACAATGATTTTTCAGAGGAAGTAAAATAAAGTTAAGAAAAATGAGCAAACATGGAAATACCCCTTACATACCTGTACATTAATCTCCCTCTATCCCTTGCATTCATTCTTGCCCATTCCCCATTTTCAAATGCATCTTTTGCTGCTGCTACTGCCTTGTCAACATCAGCCACTGAAGCATAAGACACTTTGGCTATTATCTGTCACAAGATAGCAAAGTGTTAGCTCACATTTACAGTGTTGTTACACACAATACTGTCTTTCTTTTTTTTTTTTGCTTGAATATAATATTTAATATTCTAATGGTTACCTATTCTACATGGGTCAATCAGGTTCAGAAAAGCTCAGAGACCACTGATGGTGGTAGAATTTGGAGAATTGTGTGAACAGTCAGAATTCTGGATTTCTCTTTCCTCAAATTCTGCTAAACCGTATGGAACTCCCTCATGCCTTACTTTGTTTCTTTAAACATCCCATGAGCTTCCTGATGTAACATTGCGGAAGTGGAAAAGTTAGGCGTCTGATATGATAACAGAATGCCTGAACATTCTAGAATACCATCTGGATATATTGCTTCCCTGGAATGGTATATTAGATGGGCAGTTATTTTTAAGATGCCTAAAGATAATACCAAACTGTGAGGGCAGTACTTAATTCTGGCCTCATTAACAGTTGCTACAACTTGCTCCATTGACTTAAGTGAATTCAGTTTCTCCTGATTTACAGTGGCATATCTGAGATAAGAATCAGGGCTGTTATTTATAATTTTTCAGTTAACGGTTAGTTGTTCAGCTAAGATTTGGTACTCTGAAATATATATATATATTTCCATATTGAGAAGTAATTTTTAAAGGCGATTTAAAGGGACACTTACAGGTTAAATTTGGCCTAAACTGTAGGATTTGTAAAAATAAGCTTTTACAAAACTTCTGACCAACAGAAACATTTCCAAGAAACTAACAAAAATTCCAGGGAAAACACTATTAACAGTTAATCAGCCAATTTTCACTATGCAGCCTAAGATAGAAAAAAGTGTATAAAAAGCATAAAAACTGAAAAGTTGATTTAAAAATTACTTAACGTTTTAATCATCTTGAAATTTTAATAATATAAAGTTTTGATTGTAAAATAGTAACAGAATTTTTTTCAAATGTACTAAATGATTTTCAACTTGGCTATATCCTTTGAATGTTTTACTTAACCAGAAATGTAGTATTCAAAATAAGACAGTATTCATCATATTCAGAAATTACTCACTGATCCATCTGTTGGGTTTATAGTGTCATATGTTTTTCCATCTTCAGCATTCATAAACTGTCCATTTATAAAACACTGGTAAGGCATCTTCACAATCATATTGTTAACATCTTTTGAAACCTAACAGTGAAAGAAACCAAACATTACAATGTGTCTTACATGAAATATACAAAACTACATACCAAATACAACTTGTAACTTTAATATGCATAACCAGTTTTCAGACAACGTATCACCATGCATAGGTGGCTGTCAGTATCTTTGATAAGGCAAAACTAAATAGAACTACCTAAATTATGGGATGGATTAATGAATTTTTATGATTTTACTAGTGGACATCCACGATCAAATCATCATTAGGGCCTCAATACAGCAAAGTATTTAAGTACGTGTGTGACTAAGTACGTTTGTAATCCAGCTGAAGTCAATGGAACTACTTACGTGTTTAAAGCTATTGGGACCCTAAGAGCTCCTCTATGCCAACTGGCAAAGGGCTCACCCAACACACTGTTGTCAGAATATTTAGCCAAATGGCGACCTATAAAATATAATATGAAAACTGGTGGCACACTGGTCCTGAATACTGTTGCATGCTATATGTACAGGTTGTGTATAAAGAGTTGTGTACTGGAAATAAATTCTTAACATATGTTTTGGAGAGAGCTGATAAACAAGCCTGCCCTAGACAAAGGAGTGTGGATTTATCTGTCTGCATGGATCTAGCTATGAGAAAAGAGCATGGCTTTATCACAAGAATGGACAAAGTATATTTGCAGCTAAGGTAAACAAAGTGATCAAGCCAATGGAGAAAGCCAATTGACCAGAGGATGAAGAAAGGGCGTGAAGCCCAAAGAACAAGGAGCAGGGTAGAGGAAGTTTGTCTGGATTTATTTTTCAAAGAATACATTTAAAAGGTTTTCTGGACTATGATAGGGAAGAAAGGGGACTCCTTGTTATCCATCCCTTCGGGGCCTGATTCTGTCAATAGTGGATCCTCCTGCCTGAGGATTGGTGTAAGTGAGGAAGCTACTTAGGCAAAGATTGTAGCTTGCTAAAGTTAAGTTTTAAGGCTAGTCTACACTAGAAGCGCTACAGCAGCGCAGCTGCACCAACGCGTCTGGTGAAGACAATCTATGCCAACGGGAGATTGCTCTCCTGTCGACATAATAAAACCCTCCATGAGAGGCAGCAACTGTGTCTGCAGGAGAAGCTGTGTACACTGGTGCTTAGGGTGGATGGCTTATTCACACCTGAGTGGCGTAAATTATACCGATATAAGTGGTAGTGTGTACAAGCCCTTAATCATCAGAAAGCTTGTTATTTTATGCTGTTTGTAACCATATGTCTCTTTTTTCTCTTGTTTAGGTTATGTCTGCATTAGAAACACTACAGCTGCGCCACTGTAATGCTTCAGTGTAGACACTACAGTGACAGGAGGAGGTCTCACATTGGTGTAGTTAGTCCACCTCCCCAAGGGATGGTAGTTAAGTCCTCAGAAGAATTTTTCTGTCAACTTAGCACTGTCTACACCAACAGTTAGCTTGGCTTAATTATATCGCTATGGGGCTTGTGTTGACCTGACTTTACTGTAGACTTGGCCTTGATATCACTTTAATCTATGTTCTTTATTAATAAACTTATGCTTAGTCTAACTATAAACCATCTGAGTGCTGTCATATTAAAGTAAACTCTGGGTTCTCAGCTAAACTAACAGACTCATTGTTTCAGCCAAGTCACAAGCAGAATGGAATAGAAGATTTTGTGCTTTAGGATACAATCCAATTTGATTGACATCAACGGAAATCTTTCCACTGCCTACAGTGTAGCTGGTCCAAGCCTTTAGGGGGGAGCTATCACAAAGGAGGTGGGTCTGAACATATTCCTGGGGCTCCAATCAGGAAAGAGGCTGGACAGTAATTTATTTTTGCTTGTCTAAATCATGGTGCCTTCTGGAGGATGCACATCTTTTTGGCTTGTCTTGCTCCTTTTATTTTTTTCGCCCTTCCTCCCTCTCCAAGAGAAAACCCCTCCCAAAACAACCCTATGATGTTCCCTGAAACAGGGAAACACTGAATATTGGGGCTTAATTTTGGGCTGGCCAGTCTTGGTAGATGGTTTTTAATGGCCTTTTAATTTAAGTGATGTTCTCCCTTGTATTTGTACGATGGGAGTGAGAGAGATGGGAGTGTGATTATGTCGCTAAGAGGCACAGTGCAAGGGGAGAGGGATGTTAAGTTTGCTTTAAGCCATTTGTGCATCTCCTGAATCCTGGGCTGTGCCAGGGGCCAGAGCAGCCCCCAGTAAAGTTCAGCCAGCCCTCAGAGGCTGCCTAAGTTACAAGAGTCATTTTGATCTGTGCCATGGGTAGCAACAAGGTTCAGAACCTGTACAGCTGCACACCCAACCCCCTCCCTTCATGTCAGGAATCCTTGGAGGAGAGTCTGGTGCTGTTCTTCTCAGAAAAGCTGATGTTTTGTGGCATGATGACTGAGGCCTGGTCTAGACTGCCAACGTAGGCGGCTAGAACGCGGTTTCTGTCAACCACATAATCTATGCATCTTCACTGGCTGGTCAGTTCAGTCGACTTAAATGGCGGGAAAATTCGACATAATAAAACCACCTCTGCAAGAGGTGTAGCACTGAAATCGAATTGTTTGGGTCAAATGAGTGGCAGTGTAGGCACAGTGCAGCATAATTTGATGTAATTGGCCTCCGTGAGTTATCCCACAATGCTCTGCTGTGACCACTTTGCACATTCAAACTTTGCTGCAGCCACATACACAGGAAACAGCCCCTCCCTTCAAGCCCTGGGAAATTTTGAATTCCCATTTCCTGTTTTGTTAGCATGGAGAGAGCTTGCCAGTAAAACTGATCATGGCGACTGCACGCCCAAACGCACTCCAGCCTGGAGTCAACCTGAGGTCTTGGATCTCATTGGTCTGTGGGGCAAAGAGTCTGTTCTGGCTCAGCTCTGAGCCAGCAAAAGGAATTTAGATATTTACGAAAAGATATCATGTGGCATGCTGGAAAAGGGGCACAGGAGGGATACATTAAAATCAAAGAGCTGAGGCAGGCATATCAGAAAACTCGGGGTTGTCACCAAAGACATGCCATTTTTATGAGGAGCTGCATGCGATTCTCGGCGGTGACCCCACCACTGTACCGCTGTGCAGAATAGATACCTCAGCGGAATCCAGGATGAACAAGTAGGACTCTGTGGATGAGATGAGGAGGAGAGGACTCTGTGGACGGAGGAGGAGGAGAACAAGGGCCAGGCGACTGGGGAATCCATTCTCCCTGAAAGCCATGAGCTGCTTGTAACCCCATAACAGCCCAGCCGGATGCAGGACACTGTGAGCGACTGAGATGCCGGGGAAGGCACATCTGGTGAGTACGTACTGCAAATCTCACTTCTTTGGTTATCTCCCAAGTCCAGCTTCTTGTCATAGCGGGGGGATGAAATGAGTGCGGTGGTGGGGATGGGCTTCCTCATTGTTAGTTCACCTAAAGCAAGGGTTTTCCCCTTTATGTACACAGGAATGCTCTGAGAATCCTCCATGGATATCTCCAGGAAACTTTCATTTAGGTACTCCGTGATCCTTTGCAGAAGGTTTCTGGGAAGAGCAGCCTTATTTTTTCCACCATGATAGGACACTTTCCCCTGCCACTCTCACTAATTGTGCAGGCATCACTGCAGAACACAGCATAGCACCATAAGGGCCAGGCCTTGCAGTAAATCCTCCTTTTCGCTTCTATTACCCTTAGGAGACTGATCACCTAGGAAAGATGATGCAAATTTGCAATACCCACTCCATACAATTGTTTTTCCCCCCTCTGCCATGGGAGGTTTTTTGGGGGTACAAGGCAGCATGTGACTGTGATGCATCTTAGGGGTCACAAGAGAGGTACCCACATATGGTTTCGCCTGCAGGAATTTCACCCCCCACACACACACACCCCCTCTGTACCGCCTTTTTGAAAACCAATTTTTGGGAGGGCCAGGGGGGTGCCACAATCCTGTTGGTTGGGGAACTATGGACTTATGCAGCATGCACTAAAGAGATTTCCCTGAAATGGTTGCACTAGCCTCTTATTTATCATGGCTGGAACAGTACTATGATCCCTGCAACAGATAGAGATTGGTAAGCAGGTCTGCTATTCCCTTGGGAATATAAAGGGGAGTTATTTTTACATTGTAACATTGCTTTTTGTCCATGGGGCCAGCTAACAATGGATACCTTGTGCTTTGCTTGCATTTCAGTGGACAGTGCAGCCTTCAGCTCAGTATCTAACACTCCTTCTGATTGCCTGTCGCAGATTAGAAGACGGGAAAAAAAACCACTTGGGATGACGTTCACTGAGATAATGAACGGCTCCACGGCTGCTGACACAGAGGTAAGAGCCTGGAGGATTTTATCATCGGAGAAAATGAACATGGACATGGAGAACAGGAAGGTGGCCCAAGAACATGAGCATGCAACACAGGATGAGATGCTGCGCATAATAAGGGATCAATCAGACATGTTGAGGTATTTGGCTGAGCTTCAAGAAGAGCAACGGCAGGATAGACTCCCTCTGCAAGCCCTGCAGAACTCTCAACTCACGCACTCTTTCCTAGCCCCCACCCCCAAGCGATCTAGGAGGAGGTTGAGCAGGGTGCAGTACGTGCTCCACTCCACGTCGGGTGAGGGGAGCAGAAAGAGGCGCTAGCCTCTTTAAGAAATGGCACTGTGTTGTTCGCTGTTTGCACATTGAAACTTTGCTCTGTGTCCCCTCACAGCTCCATTACAATGCATGCAAAGTGCTGAAATAACTTCCTTTCCCTCCACTGTTAACGATCAACAATAAAAAGTTCATTTACTTTAAAGTTCCTTACTCTTTCTTTATGGAGACAGTGGGGATTAGCACTGGGGGGGAAGGGGGCTAGCACAGAGCTGTAGTGCTGGGGAATGGGTGGGGAATGGGAAGGGAAGACAGAACACAGATTTTTCAGAAACATTAGGTCTCACTGCAAAACTGATTTTTCAAGGCTTCCCTAAGGCGCAGCACTCTGCAGTTGGCTCTCAGCGTTGCACTGCTGTCTGACTGCTCACAATTGGCAGCCAGCCTACCTGCCTCCATGACCCAATCCAACAGGAACTTCTCCCCCTTTGTCTCACAGACATTATGGAGCTCACATCATGCTGGGATGTTTTTTTTACTGAGATCTAGCCTAGTGAGTAAACTGCGCCAGCGAGCCTTTAAACGTCCAAATGCACATTCCACGACCATTCTGCACTGGCTGAGCCTATTACTGAACCTCTCCTTCTCGCTGTCCAGGTGCCTGGTGTAGGGCTTCATCAGCCAGGGGAACAAGGGGTAAGCATGGTCTCCAAGGATCACTACTGGCATTTCAACATCACCAATATCGGAACAGATCTGAGTTCTTAAAGGTACGCATGTCATGCGCTTTTTCTAGACCATCCCACACTGGTACTGGTGAAGTATCCCCTGTGGTCCACAAGGGCCAGCAATGCCATTGGGAAGTATCCCTTTCAATTAACGTATTCTGTGGCTAGGTGGTCCGGTACTAAGATATGGATATGCGTGCCATCTATCGCCCCTCCACAGTTTGGTAACCTCACTGTGGAAAATCCATCCACTATGTCCTCCACGTTTCCCAAAATCACTACCCTCCTTAGCAGAAGTCTGTTAATGGCCCAGCAACCTTGTATTACAGCAGCTCCCATGGTGGATGTACCGACTCCAAATTGATTCCCAACTGACTGGTAGCAGTTGGCATTGTTAGCTTCCACAGAGCGATGGCCACCCGTTTCTCCACTGTCAGAGCAGGTTTCAAGTGAGTGTTCATACGTTTCAGGGCTGGGAACAGCTCTGCGCAGAGTTCGAAGACCTCTGAACTTTCACATATGAAAGTTCTGCAGCTACTGCCCATCATCTCACACCTTCATAGCGATGCAATCCCACCAGTCACTGCTTGTTTCCCAGGACCAGAGGTGGCGCTCCACCGACTGCAGATGATGCGTGACAGCCTGCAGCAAATGGGAATTGTTTCATTCCATGGCTTGTAGTAGGGAGTCTTGAGTACCATCACAATTTTCAGCACTGCAGCTCCTGTCTCACCCTTGGAAATACTGCAGGATAAGACGTGAGATGTTTGTGATGCTAACGATAGTGCAGAGCTGAGTAGGCTCCATGCCTCTCCAGCAATGACGTGTGTGCAGCAGAGACTAAAGGGTCTAGAAAAATGGCGCGAAAAAGCATTAGTCTATTTGTTTGGCACAAGAAGGGAGGGGGAGGGAGGATGTTGCATCATGGCAGGGCAACAACTTTCTTCAAAGCCTCTGTGGCTAGTTGCACTGTGTGATAGCTACCTGTGATAGCTCACTGCTTTGAGTGTCAATCCAATCGCGGCTAGTGGGGACACAATGAGTGTGGTGTGATCACGCTCCTGAGACTTCTAAAATTAGGCAGGTTAAAGTTGATTTAAAATAAATCAACTTCACTCTGCAGTATAGACATACCCTTAGACACATTAGCAAGGCACTCTAGGGCAGTTTATAATACCCATGGGTGCAATATGCACAAATCCATCCACTGCTATTGATCTCCCAGTTTCATGAGCAGTGGAATTCACCAAACTTCACCTCTATCCCCCATCACAAATAAATGAAAACTACAGAAACTAAACAAACATTCCCTAAAAGAAAGTGTGCAAAATGTAAATAAAACCAAAAAAGGCTTACATAATCTATGACTAACTCTTCTTCTTTGTCGTCTCCCCTCAGTCGCCTCACAGCCATCTGAATAAAGTCTGCAAACTTAGTGGCCATATACACATCTTCATTCTGCAGCTGAAGTCCATATTTTTGTTTGATCTCTTCAATCATTCTTCAAATTGCAGAGAAATAATATGTTGAATTTCACATTGAAGTACCGTTCACATAGCCAAATTATTAGAAGATGGAGCAGGGTTTTGGTTGGTTGTATGGGTTTTTGGTGTGCATGCTGTCACTCTGTGTAGTCATACCTAATTACTGCCAGCCATCAGGCTAAATGGTATCCTCCGTTATACACTTAAAATTATGTAAGTGTTACTAAAGATGTTGGCTTCTGTGGCTCAGAGGCTTTGAAATACTCTTAGGTAACATTTTAGGACAAAATGGCAAATGATGAACATATATCATGTGTCACAGGATATGCTCTACTCTTGCCTTCTAGCTCCATAGAAACTGCTCAGATTCCAACCGTCAGTTAACCACACAGTGCTGTTTGTTTCAGATCCTTTCTCCACAACACCTTTACAGTTCCGTGCAGCAACACTTTTTGCAGTGTCCCTTGTATCATCAGCCCTTTCCCCATGGACCTAGAGGAGAAGAGGTCTCCCTTCCTTGAGAGCTCTCTAAGACCTTGTCTACGCTACCAAGATAAGTCAACCTATGTTAGGCTGACAAAGTTATCACATTAATTATGGAGAGGGCTGCTGTCCACGCTACCCTTCTTGGGTCGGTGCTGCTCATCCTTTCCAGGAGAACTTCCATCAACCTACGAGGAGCAGTGTGGGGAGCTGAAAATCCAGTCTCTCAGCTCTGCTGGCAGCTTCCTGCCAGGAGCCAAGGTGCTCCCCAGGCTCCCGGTGGGCTACTCCCTCCCCCCAGCTTCCCGTTCCCACTTGGGATAGCGGTCCAGCTGCCTGGGACTTCTCGCCCTGCTCTCTGTTCCCAGCTGGGAGCGGGATCCAGCCACAGGGCTCTCCAGGGGAGCAGGGTTGGGGGGAGAAGCTGGGCTCTAGCTGCCCAGCTTTCTTATCAATTTCAAATTGACAAGAATGACAGCCAACATCTGACGTAAGGAACAGTGTCTGTACTGACACTGCGTTGCCCTACCTACACTGAAGGCTTATCTATACTCGCAGTTATGCCAGTAAAACTCTGTCACTAACAGGTGTGAAAAAAACCACACTCACACCCGAGTGATATAAATTTTGCTGGCAGAAGCATGAGTGTGGACAGCACTATGTTGGCAGGAGACACTCTCCATCAACATAGCAGCCGCTGCTCGTTTAGGTGATTTTATTATGTCGGTGGGAGAGCTCTCTCCCATCAACATAACGCGGCTACACTTGTATTTATGCCAGCAAAATTTATATGGCTCGGGGGGTGTGGGTTTTTTTCCACACTTCTGAGTGACTACGTTTTGCTGACATAACAGCAAGTGTAGACAAGCCATGACATAAGCCCTATGCCTCTTGCTAGATGGTTTTATTATGTCTGCATAGCTGGGAAGTAACATTGTGGGAGGAGTATTTCAATGTGTTACACCGCCACTGTTTTGTTGATAAAAGTCCATTTCGTAGTGTAGACCCTCTCTAAGTTGGGACTCGGACTCAGCCCTGATCTTCTCCTCTTGCACTTCCTTCCTGTGCCCTTTTTAATCAGTCCTCAGCTGATGGGCTAATTAATCCTTTAGTTCACCCAGCCTGCCCGCCTGATTAGCTAATTCCATTCCATGCCCCGTTCAGACCTCTGCTCTGGGGAAACCAATTACTGCCAGAGAGATGAGAGTGCTGGCTGACCTGCTAGCTCCCAGCACTGTTATATCGTGCAAGCTTTGTTCAGACTATCTAGTACAGCTAGGGAGTTGTGAATCATGTTACGTTTGGTGGATTATTAGTAGCAATGATTTTGGTACAAATATCAAGGGCTTCTCATGTGATGGCTTTGGACAGTTGGGGAAGAAAGGAGCAATGCTCACTGACATGACCTGACACATATGGCAACCTCAGTGAGCTCAAACCTCGGTGCATATGCCCACTGACCTCAATGAGAATTCAGCATGCAGCTGCAGAACTGGGCTCACTGATTTGAAAGAGCCTTCAGAGATCTGCAGTAGACTTTTTCCCTCCCACCCAAGCATCTGCTATGGCACTCGCTTCGTTTTGGGGCTAATCCTGCCCTCATTATTCAGCCAAAACTCTCCTTGAGGACAATGCCATTGGAGTCAATGAGAGTACTGCTACAGTTAACAGGGCAAGGGCCCAATGCTGCACTAACTTTGGCAGGTGAAGCATCTGTTGTGGCACTCAAATTTCCCCTATTAGGCTTCTGGAAGTGGGGAAAGGAAGTAGTTAATATGGTGGGAAAAATGCATTTAAAAATAATCATTTTCTTTTTACTGTTTTATGACTTCTGATTTACGGGGTGCAGGGAGGGGGGGAGAGAGGAAGGAAAAAATCACTGATACCGTGAGAACCATAACAAGGTCACTACCTTCATTTATTGCTTTGAAACATGGTTATTTAAAATATACGAGTTACCTGACAACATGCATGGAGGATGCTCCAGATTTGAAGAAGTCTGTAGAATCCTCAATTACAGCAACATTGCTCAAAATTCCCTTCCAAATGGACTAAAAAATATAGAAGATAAATGAGGCATTAATACAAACCAACCCCTCCAATGGCATAAAACATCAGCTCACTGACAATAGTGCCTGTCTGCATACATATTTTTAAACATATCGACTTCTTTAAAATCAATTACTTCTAGGGATACTAAAATAGGAAGCCAGAAAAGCAAATGAGCTTTTTGCTATAACCACTGTGCTCATGATTTGCATGTATATAGTTTGCATTTTTTCAGGGTGGCAGGTGAAAGTACTGTTGACCCTTTGGCCTGAGCAGTTAGCCACACTGTAGGGCCTAGCTGGTTTGTTTTGGTTAGGGGAATTGATGTTATGAGGCAGCTTTTTCTTTGTTGCAATCAGGGGCGGCAGCAGAACAGAGGCGGGATGGCCGCACCCCCACGAAGAAAATACTGCAGGTGCTGGTGTACGTTTCTGCCCTCAAAATATTTCATGGAGGTGAGAGTGGAAGCTGGTTACGCTTCCACCCTTGCATGCATGGGGGGAGGGAGAGAGAGAGGGCGGTGGAGGCGCCGGACCAGCTGCTGTAGCACGCGAGATCAGGCTGGCTGCTAGGGAGCAAGTAGGAACAGCTCTCCTCTCCCCACCTCTCAGCCATTGTGGGTCCCAGCAGAGACACTCATCTCAGGGGAGGGGCAGGAGCATGTGCACCAGCTGCGGGGGGGTGGGGGAGGGCACAGGTACCTAGGCTGGGGGTGAGGAAGCACCAGCACACAGGGCACCATGCTGCTGAGGAACTGCCAGGATGCCCCTTCCCAGTCTGGAACAGGCTGCCCTCCTGCCGAGCCACAGTCGCTCCCCTCGCTCTCCCGTCTATCCCTTCACCCGCAGCTGCTGCCGCACCCCTGGCTTGAAGTGGTTTCCATTATACAAAGGATTTGCAGTTTGGTTCAATGGCTTTCAGCCTCCCCCCATTATAAAGATTGTTCCAGCGCCCCGGCCTTCACAGCCCTTCCCCTTCTCAGCCAGCTCCCACCCTCCAGCCCCGTTGCAATCTTGATTATTTACAAAGCACGTACACAGAGTCCTGGTTCCCTGAACGCAGCAGGAACGAAGAGCAGCAGCCAGTTTCCATGCTCACAGTTTCCAAGCCTGCCTCTGTAGAAAGTCCTGTGGCCCCAGGGAGCTCCGTCCCTCTGCTCCTGCTCGGGGCCGTGCTCCATCCTCTCGCTTCCTTTCTCATTTTCACACACACCGCTTGCCAAGCAATCCCTCAGGCTGTGCATCTGCCATCCGTCCCAGGGACTGCTCGGGCTCAGGCCTTGTCTACATTAGCACTTATGCCAGCAAAACTTTTGTGGCTCAGGAGTGAAAAACACTCCACTGAGCGACCTGAGTTTTGCTGGCATAAGTGCTTGTGTGGACAGCGCTATTTCGGTGGGAGATGCTCTCCGGCTGAAACACCTACCAATGTTCGTTTAGGTGATTTTATGATGTCGGTGGGAGAGCTCTGTAAACAGCAGTGCACACCCAAGTGCTGAGCTTCAACTCTGTCGGGTGGATGCTGGAAGCACAAACTAAAAAGTTCCTAGTTCATATTAATGTTGTCATGTCTTATGACTCCATTAATGAGAACTAGGAACTATTATGTACTTCTGGTACATGGTATATTACAGTTATATGATGTCTGTACCTAGATGTCTTTAACGCTTTTCTGTAAACTAATATGCTGCTGAACCAGTTTACAGAATTACCTTGATGTCTTCCGCCATCTTTTTCTCCTCTTCTGTAAGTTCTATGACAGACATATCATCAGATGAAAAGTATTTAGATGCAGGGATCATTTTCCCATCCTCAAACTGTAGGTTTCTCACCAGCAACTGAAAAAGAGGGGATATGATTTAAGTTGGCAGGAAGGTTGTAAAACGTACTAAAGAGAAATTAATGTGTTAACTCAAATAATAACGAAATTAATGTCTTGTAGGAGGTCTGAAATCTGCAATAAAGGTATTTTAAAATATTTTCTTCACCACAGACTATGGTAAATAGAGGTACAATTTAACATATAACAGAAATTAATATATGATGGGTGATAGGGAAATACTTGTAATGATCAGTGGGAGTTGAGCTTAGACTAGCAAGGCTACTGGACAACAACCATCCCCACACTGCCTTCCGGTGGTAGCTGGAACCTGGCTATTCCCTGCAAACAATCTGCAGTGGTTCAATGCCACAGGAAGTTCCACCTCAAGAGATCTGACTGACAGTGATTTTAACAATTCCTGATTGGTACCTTGTCCCTGTATAAGTCCATGGGGAATACCTGCAAGTGCCCAGGCAACAATGTGGCTCCTTAGCTACCTGTCATGACTGCCCTGGTTCTCTGTTTGTGAATCCTGGTACTGAACTCAGCTCTGACTTGGATTCTGATTCCCGATAAACCCCTGGAACTATGACAAGGACCTGATACCTGGTATTGACTCTTGGCCCGATTCCTGACTCTGGCTCTGACCCTCAGCTTAGTTCATGATTCTGACTTGACCCTCAGCTTGATTCTTGATCTGATCCTGGTTCTGACCCATAGCTTCAGTTCTGGGATCCCAAGCTCCTGCCACTAGTCCTGCCTGCCTTCACTCAGGACCCTGACAATACCTGACAATAAGATAAAGATCAGAATAGCATTTAGCACTCTCCATAAGATAATAGAAGCTTGTCAAGTTCATGGCTATTACCTGGTTGCTATTACT
This sequence comes from Mesoclemmys tuberculata, assembly GCA_007922155.1. NCBI lineage: Eukaryota > Metazoa > Chordata > Testudines > Chelidae > Mesoclemmys > Mesoclemmys tuberculata. The sequence continues at coordinate 88,534,278 of ML675616.1, read as the reverse complement.
AGCATTGCAAAGGTTACATCTGGATTTGAATGGCGTGAAATTTCCATAGTTTAAATTTTCTCCTAATGTTGCTCAGTCCATACTGTTTTTGCCCTCCCCCACCCCTTCCCCCGCTTGCCCCAGTTACACTATTTACCTTGTTGAGCACTTACCATCTTTCCATCGTTACCAAAAAGAACTAGGCCATTTTTGCTAACAAGCCCAGGTTTTGTGGTGCCTTTTATTGACAATGGTTGTCCAGGAGGCACTGGCCCATCAAGTAACGATGACCCGTAGAAAGTAACCATCTACGAAAAAAAACGAATGACAGATGCACAGACTCTATACTTCTCTCAACACGCTGAAAATGCACAGACATCTTTTTTTTGTGCTGTTAATGAGGGGTAGGCTGTCCAAAAACCTTTGGTTCCCTTTACTTGTAAACTGTGAAACTCGTGTGACTATATTATCTGGGAGGCATCACAACCCAGCATATGGAACTCTTTGTCCAACACAAGGCCAGGAAAATCCTGTAAGTGACAGCTATGTAACGTCAGGCCAGGCCCTTGTTTCTTGTCGTCTTACACCATAAGCTTTGGGAGGCAGACACAGTATCCATCTCAGTGTTTACACAGTGCTTACCACAGTGGGGCGCAGATCCTGATTAGAGTCTTTGGGCAATATGGTAATATAGATATTAAAGAATAATTATAATGACTAAATTGAGCGTGCTTAGAGAATCTCCTAATATTATTTACAAGGACTCAACCGTAAGCACTGCTGTGCACTGGTGCCGGGGACAAAAAGGTCACAGGGAGCTCCCTTACTCCCCTGGACAGGCTACCTACATCACCAGAGCCTGTGGGGGAGGGATAGCAGCTGCCAGCAGGCTGCTATTCCCCCTCTCATCCCAGTAAGGTAAGGAGTGGATGGGCAAAGCTAAGGATTAGGCAGAGTTTTGGCTCTGGTCCCAATGCAGCAGTGAGCACAATGATGTTCGTGCAGAAAGGGAAGCAATCTGAGCTAGCAAAGGGACTGGTGCAGATGACTGCCTCAATCCTGAGCAAGGCGGAACCAGGCTGTGACTATCAGATCACAATGTGATTCCTGCCCTGCTCCTGGCGTAGCGCAGCTACACGCTGCCTCTTCCTCAGGCTGGACTGTAGGGTTAGAATCCAGCCCATAGGGAGAGCCTACCAAAGGCTGGTTTGGTAGCTAAGCGGCTATCATCCAGCCACTGCAGCCATGAAAGAAACTGTGATTTGGTCTCAGTACACTCACACCTGCTTCAGCGCTTGGGGCTGGACGAGGTGACCTCTTGAGGTCCCTTCCAGCCCTGCATTTCTATGACTTTAAAACATTTAAAACAAGGAACATTTGGATCAAAGACATATTGCCTTTTAGCAAATTGAAAATAACAGCTTTGGGATAAAGGGTGATTTATTTTTCTTTCCAGTAAATGGTTTCAGCATTCAAGGCCAAAAATCCTGTAACAATATTTCACTTTGTATTTCAGTTGCCTGCAGTATTATATTCTGGTGTTACCTTGGGACGCTGGTGTCTCATTCTGAACAGTAATGTCTACCTATTTACTACAATATCTGGCACTGTCTGGCTTTGCCCCCTTGCTTATTGATTTGGAATAGAGCTCCATCCCCTTCAAGGCACATGCCCATATTTTTCTTTGAACTAATTGCTCCTTTCATAGGAAATCATGTCTTGGACTTAGCTGTGATTTTTCTGGTGAGCTGTACATTTTATTAAGTGACTGTTCTTGTCAATGGGAGTTACATGTGAGTACCAGAAGGAGGATGTGCCTCATCTGTTACTTTTATTACAAAAGTAAATAACAAAGATAGTAAAAAAAAAGTTAGGAAACACTTTTAAATTTCACAGATCATACCTGGCCATCAATCACTGTCCAAGCTCCAGGTACTTTATCATGCCCTCTGATCCAGTTATGCAAAGCTTCCGCAGGCTGGTCCCAAGAAATCTAGGAAGTCAAGAAGCATGAGCTGATTCTTTCCCATCTGGTTATAAATAAAGATAACATTTCTCTCCACTAATAACAGCTACAAGTTGTCTCCCTCTTTTTGATGTTTATTTAACAAATCTAGGAGTCTTGATTAGTAAAGGAAAGGAAAACTGACATTCTCCAGATGGCTACTCATGAAAGATTGTAAATTGGGACACTATGAAGCTTACTCAAAACTGCTTCTGGGCAAGCTTTTCTTTTCAAAGTCTCTCATTCATATAAGAAGTAGGAGGATCACACATGGAGGTTGCAAGGCTCCCACTTTAGAAACTATTTATAAATGGAACCTTAATACAAAGAGCTAATAAATGATTAGAATGTGTTATAAGCATGTTAAAGACACAAGTAATATGTGTTAGAGATGGGTATAATCACATCAGTACAGGGAATTACATATTTATAAGCAACCTGTGGGATTCTGTAACAATTGATTAACCATTGATTAAAACACTAACAATTTATTAACCCTTTATCAACTCTTTATTAAGTGGAATATTAATATAGCATAGGATTAATGCAAGATATTTAAGTAATGAGTCAGTTTAATGCAAGGAACATGCACGGATCAGATTGTGTTAAGGACCCTTTTGCATAGTTCATATGTGATCCTTGTAATCCGAAACAATGCATGCAGGATCCTTGCACTTCTGCTGCTATGGAATATGATATGGATTTTTTAAAAATGTATTAAAGAATGGAGCCCATGACATTCTGTGGTCTCTCTTCTGTAAACTCAGAACACATTTTACAGCTATGTTATAAGCTGATGACAACAGAGTTTAACAACAAAGAGGACAAATTGCCTCATCCAGCTCTCCTTACCCAGGAGAATGAACTAAGGCCCGGCCTACACTTACCTTCCAGATTCAACAGCAGTCGACGGGAGATACGCAAGTGACATAAATCACTTGCGTATCTCCCGTCGACTTCGCTGCGTCTCTTCCGTGCACCGACCACACTGTGCTGAGCTGACAGGAACAGCGTTCCTGTCAACGCAGCGCTATGCCACTTACTGGGGTGGTTTTCCTATGTCGATTTCTGGATCAAATGAGCGGGTCTACACAGACTGCTCAGTCGATCCAGAGACATCGAACTGACAGCAGCAAATTTGCCACTGTCAATGTAGACCCAGCCTAAGTCTAAGGAAGGAGAACAGGGTTGCGACCACAGGCACAAATTGAACAAGTGTCTCAAACAACTCTATAAAAATATATAAATAAAATTAAAAGGCTCAAAATCATTCTTAATAACTCATTTTAATTTTACGTGCATCATTTATGTTTACTTTAAGCCCCAATGCACATTTCTCCTTGCGGCCTCAGTAGTGTCCCTCCAGTGTGCCTGTTAAGAGAGTCTAGTATGCATCTTTCCTAGGAGATTATCAGAAAAGCTAGGACTACGCCATCCTTCCTTAACCTGTTTTTTTGCTGGTGTGACCATGATGTCCAGCAGTGAATGTGGACAGCCAGAATGTGGTCCAAGCCATTTATCTTTCTAGATCTGGGATCACTTTGGGAAATCCATCTGTAGACCTATTTGTCTCTTCAAAAAATGTCAGTCAATAACTCTTTAGGCAGAAAAAGGGAAGTAGCATTTTATATGAAGACTTTCTCTAGAGGCTACAAATTGAAAACTTTGCTATGCTGTTTTTTACCCCTTCTGTTATCAATAGTTTGCACTATAATAGCAAAAGGAATGAAGGAGTCAGACACAGCACTCTACATAATTTTATGGTGGCTTTCCCAGCCTTGAGTAAGGTCCCTCCTAAATAGGTAGAAAAAGCAAGTAAGCTTATTATACAACTGGTCCAACATGAACCAACTATATAAAATATGTTCCCATTACAGTCTTTATATAAGTAATTGTTTTAAAATTACTTATTTAAAACTCCTTCATTTGTTTGGTGCACAAAATACAATTTTTCCAGCATGAAATCTACTTCAGGCAGAGTGTCCAGTGCAAATTGTTGGCAAAAAATGGTCTAATCCAAATGCACTTTTACAGGCATCTAATATATTAATAATAATAAGAAACAGCAGCTGTTCTACACGCATTGATTCTGGTAGATGATCCTAGACAAGACATTATGTTGCTAAATATAAAAGGCTGCTGCCATGGTGTACAAGCTTTGCCTAGGGCTCCATTACATATTCTTGGAATTCATCCAAAAATTTGGGATTGGAGGGATTAAATAGTTTAAGATATTAATAACACACACACGTATATATGTATCAAAAAGCATTATTATCCCCTGTGAATACAGAGAAGAAATCGTGGAATAAACCGCTCTCTTTTTATTAGTGAAAAGAATTGAGGGAAGGATTTTCAGAAGCATCTAAGTAATTTAGGAACACAGGTCTCATTTACTTTCAATAAGACTTGTGCTCCTAAATCCCTTAGGTGCTTTTGAATACTCCACCCTAGAAGCCTGATCCAAAGCTCAATGAAATAAATGGGATCCTTTCCATCAATCTCAGGAGGCTATGGATTAGGCCCCTGAGGAATAACACCACATTTTAAAATACCAGCTGAACACTAATCATTAGAAGTGGCTGTTATATTTCTTTGTAAAATACAAGTGTGATGTTGTCTGGATTAGTGGTGACCATTTATAAAATTATTTAATATCAATATTGCAAAAATATAATAATTTGGACAAGATATGCCATTTCAGGTATTGTTGGAAAGGTGATAATTTTCTAAGTACGATTATTTTGTTTATGCATATGTAACATCTTGGCACCGTAAGTTATGGATAAGTGTAATATATTTGTATCCAAAAACTTGTGCTGTGTTTCTGGGTGACACCCCAGGAACACCCCAGGATGACAGCACCACTAAGCTTGCTTAAAGGCCCATCAAGGGAACCCAAAGGTACTATGAATCCACCGAAAGAACCCAGGGACTACATCTTTTAAGTCGCCAGGACATATAAGAACATGCTCAGGGACAGAGAACTCTGAGGCTTTTCCATGCCATGTGCTGCATGCGTAGCTGTGTTTGGGACAAGTCCCATGACAAAGGAACATAAAAGGCAGCTGCACCATCCCCATCTTGTCTTCATTCCTGCTTATTACCTCTAAACCAACTTATCTGCAACTGAAGCTCTGAAAGAAAAGACTGAGACCCATCCAGGCACTGGATGTACACCAGAGGGACTGTACAAGCCTGCAAACTCCACAGTTCTACTGAGAATCTGATATTACAGTCATTCATATGTATCTGACTGCTTGAACCATTTAACATTTCTCTTCTCATTTGTTTCTTTCCTTTTATAATAAACCTTTAGTTTTAGTGACTAAAGGATTGGCTGGCAGTGTGGGTAAGATCCAAACTTACATAGATCTGACAATTTGGCTGACCCTTTGGGGTCAGGAGAACATTTTGGATTTTGGTAAAGGGAACAGAGTTTTAAATAACTTACCTCTTTACTGGACCTAGTTGCTGACTGGGAGCCAGGGACTGAAATGCAGTAAATGGGGATGTGTAATTTTTTTTTTTTTTAGCTTCTTGATAACCAGTGTGGGGATTCAGAAGCACTGTTTCTAACTGGTTACGGACTCTAACTGCACCAGTTTGGGAGAATCTGCTCTCCTTTTTGCAGCCTTCCCTGCCCTTGGCATTTTCAGGTGGGCTACCCTAGGCACAGATGGGTCACAACAAGATCATTTGTAAATTGCAGAGTCTGAACTTTCTCCCTCTGATGTCAACTGCAAAATGCCAATTGACTTAAATGGGAGCAGGAGCAGGCCCTTAATATGCAAAGACTCATTTAACAGAAGATTGAGTTTCATGAGTGATGGCCATGAAGTACCATATGGTCTCCTGGCACCTGCAGAACCAAATCCCAGGAAAGGAAAGAACACAAACCAACCAAGCAACCTTTTTGCTTTCCTGGGTTTGTGCTGTTTTCAGAAAAGGGCATTACAGTCTACCATTGCTTTTTATTTCATCTTCTCCTCCCCTCAGTTCTGTTCTCTCTCCTCCTATTCCTCTGCCAAATGGTCCCCTTTTCCTTTACCCTGCTGCTCAATTTCCTCCTCATCTTCCTCTCTTCTGAGAATTCCTTTCCCATTGGCATCTCTTGCCCCTTCTCTGGCTGCAGCTCCTGCTGATGGCAGCTGTCCTTAAGGCCTGCTCCTGTTACCTCTTGTCATCCTTCTCTTATGCAGCGCCTAGTGGAGGAAGCTAATTTTTCCTCCTCGTTTCCAGCTGCTTTTAAGGAACAGCGTTATCTTTTTTTGCAAAGAAAAGGGTAGACCTCTGTAGAAGCAGATGGAAGCAAAGAGAAGAAGCCAATACTATGGGATTTCTTATCTCTCTCTAGAGCACCAATAAGTATTCCGCAGACCACAGAAGTTTTATAGGCCAAGTTTGAGACTCCTTGATCCAGGTATTTTGTTAATATGTGACCACAAATGAACATTGAGAGCCGTACACATCTGTTTGTGAGTAATAATAATAAAAACAGAGGCAGAGAGGTTCCATAACTTGCTCAGGACCTGGGAGGGCGTCAGAGCTGAGATCAGAATGAAGACAAACCTTGCTCCTGCTTGTATATTCACACCACTAGTTCATATCGGATATCTCCCTGTGAGGCAGGATGGGCATTTCATTACATGCATGTCACCTACATGCTGCTCCTGAATTGTACACTCCAGACTTTACATATGAACTGGTTAACACATAATTAGCCCAGAGAGAGCATTTGGTACCACAACGCACTGTCTAAACTGGCTTCAAAGACACTGTGTGTGGCACTACCTTTGCTCAGACGAGTCTGTGCAATTAGTCCCTTAATTTCTTTTTACAGCAGTAATTTCTAAAACTAGAGCTTGTAGAGAACAAGTCAGAATAAGCAAGTACTTCTGCACTTTCTACCTGTATCAGACTTATTCTTGCTAAGTAGGACTTGGTCCTGCATATGCTGAAGTCAATGGGACAATTCTCATTGACTTCCACGGGGGCAGTACCCACCCTCCACAGATTTTTTGGCACGCTGTACAGAAAATGTAACTACATTTTCATTAGCAACACAGTGCTGTTAAAACTAGCACCTCTGCATTTTCTTTCTTCTGGATCCCTTCATAAGTTGCCCCTTCTTCAGGCTGAGGTATCCGAGGAGCTTTACCATCAGCAATTAGCTGGACAGCTTCTACCTAAACAGGAAAAAAGCAGTTTTAATTGCTCAAATAAGACAAATTTTATCTTTGCTTTACACACACTCTGCCCTCAGCTATATTTATTAGACTCCAAAGAAGTTTTTCCTATGCAGGGTGCAGGACTTGGCTCCTCATTTATTTATTATGCAATGACCAGGATTGCTGAAGCGCAAGGGACTGATCCTGCAAAGACTTACGCATTTGTTAACTTTATGTATAAGGCAGGCCCATTCATTTCAATGGGATTACTCACTTGCAGTGAATAAAGCTAAACATTTGCATAAATCTTTCCCGGACTGAGGCCTAACCGAAGGCTAAATATGGCCCCATGTATTTACATTCAGCCTGTTTTAACAGTTTGCAAAAACAGCAATTACTTGGCAGATTCTCATCTAAACCCCTGCCAAAATTCATCAAGAAAAGGAGGGAGAGGGAGGAATTCTCAACTGTTCCATGCAGATTGTTTTAAAAAAAACTAATGGTGTTTTTCTGTTATGTAGTATGTGTGTGAATCATATGTACCCACACACACTTAGGTTAAATTTGGGCTCCTGATCTACAAGTAAGTAAAGGCTCTGGCAATTTTGCTCAGTTACAGAGCCCAACCCTTAACATCCTTAGTCCTCTGTGTCATCTCACTGATTTCAATGGGATTACTACTGCGAGTAAGGATTTAAAGGCTGTGGTGCTCAGACAGTAGCAAGGTATGGAAGAGTTAACTTGCTCTGGGGACATTTTCAAATCGCAATTGTCTTCACGGATACACGTGAAAATAAGGGCACCTTTTTTAAAGAACAAAACAAAGGAAGCTCTTACAGAAATGTTGTATCACATTTTCATTTTTTTTAATCTGCAAACATTATATCAACTCCCTGTTTTCTATAGTACTATAAAATATTGCCTGATGATTAGCCCAACTTAAAATGACAGGGCAAATTCATTGCAAGGTGTAACTCCACTGAAGTCAAAGGATTTACATCAGAGATTAATTTGTCCCATTGACTTCAGAGGGAGTAGGATTTATCCCCTAGTCAAAATACTGTGGGCCAGATCCTCCACTGGTGTGAATGAGCACAGCCCCACTGAAGTCAATGGAATTACTTCAGCTGAAGATCTGACCCAATACATTTCAACTGCTTTAGTATCTTTTTAGATTTCATTTATGTTCAAATTCCAAGAAGATGAAATGTGCCAGCTTTTTTCAGCACAGATAGACTTACCATCGCTTTTATTCCTTCTGGGAAAAGAAAACGATTATATAAGTCATCCACAGTATCGTTGAGTCCTACATCACATTCCCGTTGCAGAAGAATTGGCCCAGTGTCCAGACCTTCATCAGCCCAGAAAATAGTAAATCCTGCTTTTTTATCTCCTTGAATTAAAGTCCTGCCAATAAAATATTTTGGAGTAAAAATAAATGGAATGACCTTAGTCATGAATATCAGCCCATTTAATAGTTCATATGACTGATGCAGGCACAATATGGAGATCGGTGTGAGTGGGTGTGGATTCTAATCAGCTTTCTCAGTACCGTGATTTCATTGCTATCATTCAGGGAGCTAAAGTCTTGACATTGCTGGTGTGTATACACAGTGACAGAAGCAAGGTGTTTCCAGCGTGGAACACGACAACTGTTTAACAGAGCACAGCAATACTACACAACAGTTTAAGAAAAGTGAATAGGAACATCGTATCCAGGTATCGCCTTCAATGGAGCTATGATAATTTACATCCTCTCAGGATCTGGCCCTAAATTTAGAAAGAATTTTAGCATTACAGGTCCCAATACCCCTTTGGAGCTGCAGGCCCACTACACTGCTGGAAATCAGGCATAACTGTCTCGTTGTGCACTCAAAACCGAGGCACAAAAAATTAATGAACACTTCTTAACATTTGACTGTATGTAAACCATCAACATCATTTCCTGCATGATCTAAACATTCCTTGGCAGATTCCCCCTCCCAGCCCCGCTTAGTTTTTGAGACCTCACAGAACAACAGCAAAAGCTGTAATGATTAATTGAAAGTTGGTGGAGTTCTGGAAAATGAACATTGGCAAAGAAGGTGATTGCACTGCAGAAATGAGATGAAATGAGAGTCTCTGGAAATATTAGTGAAAAATATCTAAGCTTGTGATGTTGCTGGCTCTTGCAACCTGAAACTGAAAGTCCAACAAAAGATTTAAAGGAGAAGAGCTGCCTAGCATATATGGTAACAGCACTTATGTGCTATAACAGAGGGTACCGTATAAGTCTTCAGTAAACTGTAATTCGGGTCGATATAACTATTATTGGCCGAGGCAGATATGTTATTAAGCCTCTTCATACAGCAATAAAAGTGTACCCCTATGTGTTTGTACCAAAAGAAGGCTTGACATAAGGGAGGACAAGCAGGGCTTGTTTACAGATATAATAAAAGTTTAGATATGTGAAACCTTACACAGATATATAAGGCACATATCTAAATCTGTTGTTTAAATTTGCTTCATTAAGTGTGCACCTTTCTTTTTATATACTGAACAGCTATGTGACTAAAAAAACCCACAAAGATGATTCATAGTAGCAATCTCAGTAGAATATTCATAAAACTGATTAAAAAAAAAACCACACCAATCAACCAAAGTTACAGTGGAACCTATGAATGATCTAGAAACCCTGGGCCAGACTCTCAGTGGGTGAGAAGCAATGTAGCTGAATTAAAGTCAACGTAATGATGCCAGTTTACACCAGATGAGGATCTGGCCTGGGTATCTTTCAGAGACATGGAAATCTAAATAGCTTTGCTCTGTTTTGTATAATAAAAAAACCACCTCCAAACTCCTCACCAATTGATAGCTGAAGCTCCTCTGTGACGGGGAAGGATGGATGGGTGGTAAATAATAGATCCATGCTTTGGACAGTCAATAACATCCATGGGGATGAACTGAGTGCAGAATGGAAGTACATTTAGGTCTGCTCCAACAGATTGGTAGGCTTCAACTACTTCCTGGATAGACTTGCCCTTAACTCTCCATCTGGGGAACTTAAACACAGGTGTGCCATCTTTCTCTGCTGCCAGTGCTGTGAAACAAGAATACAGTATTTTTTTTAAAAAGAATATATTTGTAACATTAAAAGCTAAAATGTAACAAATAAGGATGACATCATATGACAGGTATATCAGATAATTACATAAAAAATGGCTTCTTTGCATTGATGCTAAAATGCCATTGTACTCTATTGTCTTGTATATACCAACCTGTGCCCAGAGAATTCAGATACCCTTGGGGTGCGGAGCATGTTACTGGCTCTTACTATATAGCACCATGACCAGCTACTGTTTGGTGCCTGTCATAGGGCAGATGGCCCCCATGATTAAAGTGTGTCCAGCTCCTCCGGGCCAGAACACGTGCTCCTATTTGAGCCAAATAAGTTGGTAGGGCAGAACCAGGGCTATAAAGGGTCAAGAGGGGGTTTCAGTGAGTACGTCTACACTGCAGTGTAAGCCCAGGCTCAAGCCTAACCTCCCTTGTGTCAACACACCAACTGCACTAGCACAAGGCTTGGACCCAGGGTCCCACAATCCTATGGGGATGGAGGGTCTGCGTCTGAATCAAACTGGGACCCAGGGTTCAAGCCCTATTGCTTTGCAGTGTAGATGCAGCCCCTCTGGAGTCATGCTCTAAGGATATGCCTACACTGCAATTAAACACCCAGGGCTGGCCCATGTCAGCTACCTCAGGTTCACGGGGTTGTTTAATTGCAGTGTAGACATTTGGGCTTGGGCTGGACTTCGGGCTCTCAGACTCCACAAGTGGGAATGGCCCCAAAGCCTGGGGCCCAGTCCAAGTTCAAAAATATACACAGCAATTTTCAGCCCCACAGCGCAAGCCCCGCAAGTCAGCTGACCCAGGCCAGCTACAGCTGTTGCATGGGTCTTTTATTCTAGTATATACACATCTCGGAGTCCACCAAAAGTATCCCACAATCCCACAGGCTGACTTTCTTTGTCCTCTGGACAGTCAAGTTTTCCCACACTGCACTACGGACGAAGGACTAGAGTGGCCATATTTTGTGAGGACACTAGATAGTCTGGGATAAGGATGGTTGGACTCATGCCCACATAAAGCAGTGTAGACACTGGAGCCCCAGGATGGGACCTAGGGTTCAACAATTCCTAACCTGGGTTTACAAATCAGCATAAACGAACAAGCCCTAGGTTAACAAACCCAGTGTCAGCTAACTCGAATTCCCTTAATTCTGGGCTCCCATTGCAATGTAGAGAGGATCTGGAAGGCAACAGACTGGCTGAGTGAGTATATGCCAGGAAAATGCAGGGAATGAGAAAGGCTCCTCCAAGAAAGACATCAGGAGAGTTTGGAGGCTAGAGTCCAGTGAGCAGAAAGCTCTGTCCTGTGGGAAATCCTGACTGGGGTCAGGCGTGGAGGCCACACTAGGCAGCTGAGCTCCAGCTAGGAAAAGCTGGGGGTAGACTGGCTGTGAGAACAGACTGGACAGAAGGGCTTTGGTTGTGACTGAAAGATGTTAGAGCTAAGTAAGAACTTTTGTGTTGTGGTGACAGACTTCATTTTGGGACCCTGATGATTGTTTTGAACTGTTTCCATTATTAAACAGCCACAGGCAGGGGTGATGGTAAACCAGAAAGAAGCCTGTGTGCAGTTCTTTAAGGGGCCCAGAAAAGAAGGACACAGACACATGATGTTGCAGTGCAACCTCTAGCCACAAGAGGGTGCTCGGGAGGTGGGTGCCCTGTTATAGTGCTATCTAAATAAATGCAATAATAGACACATTATAATATTAAAGGAACTCTGCATGCAGGCTGGCTCAAAATGTGGTTTCCTATGAAAATCATAATTTTGTAAGCAATAATAATTTGTATTACAGTAGCACCTAGAGGCCTCAGGCGAGATCAAGACTCCCTTATACTAGGTAGGTATAAAACACACAATAAGAGACAGTACCCTGCCCCCAAAGGCCTTGCAATCTAAATGGACAAAACCAAGAGGGGGAAAAATTGAAATATCCTTATTTTGTAAATGAGAAACTGAGGCACACAGAGATTAAGTGAATTGGCCAAGGTCACACACAAAGTCTGTGGCACAGTAAGGAACTGAATTCAGAATTCTTGAGTCCTCGTTTAGTACCTTAATTAAAAGATCATCCTTCCGTTCCAGCAGTTCCTGTCTTCTAAATACATTTGGTACACTCATATACATCCACAGACAAACTACCAGTGAGTCAACAAGAAATGTTTTGAAGACCACTGTTTGTGGAGGAGTCAGCAGTAAAATGTTTTGTTTCAAATAAATTTTTTATTCACAATTTTCTACAAGATTTACAAAAATGTTGTAGAAATCATTAACACATACAGACACAAAATGATGAAGAAAACCAAAATCTATGGTTTGAAGGAAGCAACTTAACATACAGAAAGGAAGATGAGTTATGAGACTGCAGCTGTGATAAACTAAACATTCTCCAGGGTGCCAAGTTCCTTTTAGCATTATGTAGTCTATCTCAGTGTTTCTCAACCTTTTATGCAGCAAGTACCCTCTAATTTCTGAATATTTTAATAAGTACTCCAACACTCAATTTTCCACAGGATTTTATAGTTACAGACCAATGTGAGCCATATGTTGGAAGAAGGGCTGAGTATACAAGGCCGTGACATGACAGATGTCAGATCTAGTGTGGGTAGGGTTGCCACCTTACACCAGGGGTTCACAAGTCAAGTATGTACCTGGGCTAGAGGTGATGTTGGCCCAAGCTTGGAGGCTTTGAGTGGCATGCCACTACTGGGAAACAGAAAGCACTGAGCAATGCGGGGTATGCCAAATTTTTTGCCATGTATTTGAGAGGAAGAAGGAATGAGAGAAAGACAGGGAAGGGGGGCGATAGGGAAAATTGTGGTTGCTCTTTTTCTAAAAAGGGTATGTCTGCAGGAGTACTGTAGTGGCAATAGGTGAAGGCAGTCTTTGGACCTGTAGTACAGACATAAAAAGACACAAGGACATAGTCAAACACATGTAGCGACATGCTGAGACACACGCACATGCAGGCAGACATGGAGGCACGCACGCACAAAAATAGGCATACAGTAATTCAGAAGGGAAGATTTATTCTTTTTTGTTGAATTTTACAACAGTTTTTGAAACAAAATACCATATGAATAAAAAATTATAGAACAGTCAAAATATACAGTCAAACATTTATATTACTAAAACTCTAACCATAGGTCTCTTTGTGACTGGAACTGATACTCCCCTTCTAGAATTGCTCCACAAATCAGGGACTGGACTGGACTTTTTGCTAGTTTTAACAAAATAACATAAAAGTGAACTCTTGTAAGAGCTGGATTTAATGAGAAACTTGGGCCTGTTTGGATGACATATGCATTCCAAATCTTGGTTTTAACTACTTATTGCTACTATCAGATTATTTTCTCGGCACAAACGATTACTTATTTTACTTTTTAGCCCAGTCAAGTGTAAGAAACTGGTCTCTCACAAATATGTTGAGGCAAATGGGAGAAGCTCTGCGAGAGTCATGATCCTCAGCGTTAGGTATTCCTGTTTCATTTTTTGCCAAAATGCAGGGATGTCACCCAGTCCCATGCTCTGCATCCTCTGTAATACACTGTCCATGCAAAGGTCAAAAGCTTCTCCTACATGCTTTCTGGAATCCCTGCTTGTTCAATAGTGCTGTCATTGAATGGATTCAAAATGCAGTTTCTGTAGATCTTCATGCTCTTCAACATTACGTAAATAATGTTCAAAGTCTGACTCCAAATTTACCAAGTGTTTTAAAATATTTTCTTTCATACATTCACTCACAGTAATTTTGTTTTCTTCACAGAACTCTGAAAGCTGTGGAAATTAAACAAAATGTCCACATAAAGCTCAATTTTTCCAGAACCTCAACTTTTTTCTAAAAGCTCTTACTTTGTCATGCAAGATAAATAGATGTGTGTTGTACCTCTGAAGCTGAAGGTTCAAGTCATTGATTTTATCAAATATGTCACAAAGATAGGCTAATTTGCAAATCCATACTCCTCTTCAAAATGCTGTAAGAATTCAGATTTCATATCTCTGAGAAAGACAGTAACTTCGTATCTCAACTCGAACAGGTGATTCAACAACCTTCCATGTGACAACCACCAAACTTCAGTGAGAAGAAGTACAGTTATACGTTCAGATCCCACGTTGCAGCACAGCCATCAGAAAAGACATGAATTCAGAGCCCACACTTTTATGAAGTTTACTGTTTTCATGGCTGTTCCTGGCACGCTGTTTAAAAATCTTCATTCAGTTGCTTTGCAGCCAATGCTTGTGTTTGGATAATACAATGGTTCCACTTGATTAAAGGATTTATAGCTTTTAAGCAAGTAACAAGACCACTTCATCAACCTACCATTGCTGCTGCTCCATCTGTGCACAGACACACACCACTCCCATGACAGCCCATTCTTTTACAATGTGCTCATTTAAGATCTTAAAAATATCCTCTCCTGTTGTTCTTGTGTCCAGTTCTTTGCAACCATATATTTGTTCCTGTATTCCTTGTTTATCTTCATCATCAGTGTATCCGACAAACATAATCAATTGTGCTTAGCTGGATACATCTGTAGATTCATCAATCTGTAAAGCAATAGTGAAAAGTTCCAGAGGGGTAACTATGTTAGTCTGTATACAGCAAAAACAATGAGAGTCCTGTACAGTAAAACCTTGACATACGAGCGACTCAACTTACGAGTTTTTTGAGATGCGAGTCGTCGCGCGGTCGATTTTTTGCTTTGAGATGCGAGCCAATATTTGAGTTACGAGTGAGCTTACGCCACCCACCGCCACTAGGAGGAAGCGTGCGCACGTTCAGTTCACGTGTTTATCTCGCCGTGCTTGCATCTTTGTCGGATCGACGTTGCTTGTTTGATTATTTTCCTCATTTATTTTGGATAATTTCCTTGTTTTAACCATGGGTCCTAAGAAGGTGAGTGCCAAGATCGGTGCTGAGAAGAAGAAAAGGATGATGTCCATGGATATAAAGCACGAAATCATCGAAAAACATGAGCGAGGTGTGCGTGTTGTTGACTTGGCGAGGGAGTACGATCGTGGTACTTCTACGATCTGTACGATTTTGAAGCAGAAGGAGTCAATAAAGGCTATAACGCCAGCCAAGGGCATTACGATCATTTCGAAGCTCCGGACCTCTGTCCATGAATAGATGGAGAAGTTGTTGTTGGTGTGGTTGACGGAGAAGCAGCTTGCAGGAGATACCGTGACCGAGAGCATCATCTGTGAGAAGGCACGAGACATTTACGGGGATTTGGTGAAGCAGACGGCGGGAACATCAACAGACAAAGCATTGGAAGAGTCATTCAAAGCCAGTCGGGGATGGTTTGATAATTTTAAAAAGAGGACTGGCATTCACTCCGTCGTCAGGCATGGTGAGGCAGCAAGTTCGGATACGAAGGCAGCTGAGGATTTCATTGCGATGTTTGCCAACCTGGTAGAAACCGAAGGATACATCCCCCAGCAAGTCTTCAACTGTGATGAGACAGGGCTCTTCTGGAAGAAGATGCCGAGGAGGACGTATATAACGGAAGAGGAGAAGAGCATGCCAGGCCACAAACCTATGAAGGATAGGTTGACCCTTGCACTGTGCGCAAATGCGAGTGGCGACTGCAAAATCAAGCCGCTACTCGTATATCACTCAGAAAACCCCAGAGCCTTTAAGTCTCATAAGATTCTTAAAGAAAAACTGCAGGTTATGTGGAGGGCAAACCCAAAGGCGTGGGTCACCAGGGAGTTCTTTGTGCAGTGGGTAAACCTGGTCTTTGGTCCTGCCGTCGAGAAGTACCTCGTGGAAAATAACCTTCCCCTGCAAGCCCTTCTCGTCCTTGACAATGCTCCCGCGCACCCACCAAACCTCGTAGATGACATCCTGGAGGAATTCAAATTTATCAAGGTCCGCTACCTTCCACCCAACACCACCCCTATCCTGCAGCCCATGGACCAGCAGGTCATTTCCAATTTCAAAAAACTATTCACCAAGCACCTGTTCCGGCGCTGCTTTGAGGTTACGGAGAGCACAAACCTCACTCTTAGAGAGTTTTGGAAGGAACACTATAACATTGTGACCTGCCTCAGAATTATTGACATGGCCTGGCAGGGTGTCACAAGGAGGACCTTAAACTCTGCGTGGAAGAAGCTGTGGCCTGAGGCTGTGTCCAAAAGGGACTTCGAAGGGTTCGAGCCGGAAATGTTAGTGGTGGAGGAGATTGTATCCCTCGGAAAGTCCATGGGCCTGGAAATGAATGAAGGAGACATTGACGACCTCGTCGAGAAGCACAACGAGGAACTGACGACGGAGGAATTAAAGGAGCTACAGCAGCAGCAGCATACGGAGGTTTTGCAGGAAATTAACGTGGGGGAGCCAGAGGAGGAGGAGGTTATCCGTACAAGTGAGATTAAGAGAATCTTGGGAATGTGGGAGAAAATTACCGAGTTCATTGAAAAGAAACACCCTGAAAAAGTTGCAACAGGTCGTGCATTGGCGCTGTGTAACGACACTTGCCTCCCTCATTTTCGTAACATTTTGAAAGGGAGGAAGAAACAAACCTCCTTGGACAGGTTTTTATTGAAACGCCCTGCAAGGGAAAGGGAGGAACGTGTGCCGAAAAAGGCAAAAGTCAGTGAAGAAGAAGAAGAAGATTAAGTGAAGTGGGGAAAAGAAAAAAAAAAAAGTAGCATTTAATTTTAGCGATAAAGTGTAGCATAGTGTGTAAGTTAAATTTAGCAATAAATTGTAGCATTAAGTGTGTAGCGAGTAAGTTAAGTTAAGTGACAGAGCACGAAATGAAAAACTCCCCCAACCTCCTCCACCAATCTCCTCCACCTCCGCCAGCATCTTCGTCTGACCTTCAAGATAAATACTGTACACTTAATAAAACCAGTTTATTTCTTTACATTCTCTTTTATTATGTATTATTATTTTTTTATACATTATTTGTTGTTTATAAAGTACATTTTTCTTATTTAAAAACATGTAAAAAAAATTGGGGTGGTTTTTGGGGGGCGGGAACGGATTAATAGCATTTCAGTTAATTTCAATGGGGAAAATTGCTTTGACATACGAGCAAATTAAGTTACGAGCTCAGTCACAGAACGAATTAAACTCGTAAGTCAAGGTACTACTGTACCACTTTAAAGACTAACAAATTTAATTTCTTCAGGCATAAGCTTTCGTGGGCTGCAGCCCACTTCATGAGATGCAAGGACTGGAAATCAGATAGGAGGTGTATATATACATCCAAGGGTAAGGAACAACAATGGGGAGGGTAGGTGTAGAAAAGTCCATTCAGTAGAGTAGATGAGGCCTATTTGCAACCATTGATTAGAAGGTGAGAATGTGTGAACAGTTTAGAGTTTGAATGTAACTGGGCTTGTGTTACTGTTTTAATTTCACTGATTGTGGGGGTGTTAAAATGGATCATTTTCTGGTAAAAAAAAAAAAAAAGACTTCAGATTTAGGAGGAGGTAGTTCCCATACAAATATGCAACAAGCATTGGAGCCAGAGGATCGTGTTTTTTGGGGGGGAAAAAAAGCATCAGTTGTGAAAGTACAAAATCTTCATAGGTTCATAAAAGCACATAGCTACAATCCCAATTATCTGGCTTTTGGGTTGTGGTATAGAAAGGGCAGAGGGCACCGGGAAAGTTCTCCTATTTGAATCTGGGGTAGGTGGGTGGGCGCGAGCCCACCCACCACTAAAGGCTCCCCCCCCAGCCTAGGGGGCAGAGCACTGGACCCGGGTCCAACTGATTACGGGGAACAACAAATGAAAAAACAGGAAAGAGTGTGGGGGTCACAGGGTCAAACGTAGGAAACCAGAAGGGGACACCGAGCAGAGAACCCCGGACAGCGCCCACTGCTCCTCGAAGGTGTCCAGGGAGCCAGCGGACGCCGCCCAGAGGAACTCTGCCCGGAGACGTGAATTGATAAGGGAACGGAAATAGACCCCACAGTCGCAGACAGCCCCCCCTGCCAACCTCCTCTCCCTGGTCTTGTAGATAGCTAGTTTGGCCAGGGCTAGGAGGAGGTTGACGAGGAGGTCCCGCGACTTCGTGGGGCCACGGATGGGGTGTGAATAGATGAACAAGTGAGGGGAAAAGTGCAGCCAGAACCTCAGCAAGAGGTTCTGGAGGAGCCGGAAGAGGGGCTGCAGCCTGGCGCACTCCAGATATACGTGCGCCAGGGTCTCCCTCACGCCGCAGAAGGGGCAGGTGTCGGGGTGGGAGGTGAACCGCGCCAGGTACACGCCTGTGCTCACGGCTCCGTGAAGGAGTCGCCAACTGATGTCCCCGGCAGGCCATGGGGTTAAGGTGGAATACAGACTGGCCCACCAGGGGTCCTCGCCCTCCAAGGGTGGTAGTAGGTCCCGCCACTTCGTGTCCGGGTGGGACACAAGGGCGAGGAAATGAAGCATGTGGAGCACGAGCGCGTACAGATGGTTCCTCGGTGCGATCTGGAAGGGGACCGGCTGCAGATCGAGCAGCCGGCTTGGGGCATGAGGATGGGGGGGGTCGAGGGGGTTCGCGGAGCCGAGGCCCGATGGTAAGCACCGGAGGGCTGGGGCTGAGGGGGGGGCGGGGAGCACCCTCTTGCAAGACCCGCCCGAG
Organism: Mesoclemmys tuberculata; assembly: GCA_007922155.1. Lineage (NCBI taxonomy): Eukaryota > Metazoa > Chordata > Testudines > Chelidae > Mesoclemmys > Mesoclemmys tuberculata. The sequence goes on along the minus strand of ML675616.1, from coordinate 88,515,426 downwards.
ATACATCAAAGCAGTAGGGGGTAATGCTGCCTTCACCTCCTGGAGTATGCGCCGGGAGATTCGGAGGGTGGGAACCCCCATGCGCCGAGCCAGCGCATGAGGGTCCATCCAGTCCCCCCGGGCATAGTCCAGGAGGTCTCCGACCCTGGTGACTCCTGCCAGGACCATCCGCCGTCGCACTGAGGGGATCTCCACCACCTGCACACTCAGCTGGGGGTTGTGTAGCAGGGGCTCCGCGAGGAGATCCTCCCCCTCGGTGACCGCAAGGGGCCTGGAGGCTGAGACGAGCCTCCAGGTCCGGAGGAGGTCCTGGTAGAAGACCGGCAGCTCGGAGAGGTCTCGCGGAAGACCTCTCAGGTGGAGAAAAAAGAGCTGCCGGTCGTATCGGAGCCCTCGGAAGTGGCGGAGGAAGACGTGCGCCAAGTGGCTCCACGCCGAACTACCTGCACCATAAAGGAGTCTCTGCAGGGCCTGGAGACGGAAGGTGTGGACCTGGCTGCGGATGCAGCACAGGCCCTGCCCGCCCTCCTCCAGAGGGAGACTCAGAATCCCTGCAGAGACCCAGTGCAGTCCTGGCCAAAAGAACTCCAGAACTGTCTTCTGGAGGTAGGCCAGGAAACTCGGGGTCGGGACCAGGGTGTTGAGCCGGTGCCAGAGCATGGACAGGACGAGCTGGTTGATCACCAGTGCCCTCCCCCGGAGGGAGAGGCACTGGAGCAGTCCTGTCCATCTCCGCAGCCGCTCAGATACCCTGCCCTCCAAATCTTGCCAGTTCTCTGCCGGGGAGGGATGGGTAGCAGAGAAGTAAACGCCCAGATAGAGCAGTGGACCCGCACTCCACCGGATGGCTTGAAGCGCGGGTGGGAGGGAGCTCGCCTGCCACCCGGCCCCTACCGTCAGGCCAGAGCTCTTGGCCCAGTTGACCCGGGTGGAGGAGGCTGCCGAGCAGACGACCAGGCAGTCTTCCAGCCGCACCAGGTCGCCCAGGTCCTGGACCACGAGGAGTATGTCATCGGCGTACGCTGACAAGACCAGCTTCAGCTCTGGCTCACGGAGCACCAACCCCGTCAACCTCCGGCGGAGGAGACAGAGGAAGGGCTCCATGGCCAGAGCGTACAGCTGGCCTGACAGTGGACAGCCCTGACGTACTCCTCGCCCGAAGCTGACCGGTTCGGTCAGGGTCCAGTTGAGCTTGACCAAGCACTCTGCTGAAGCGTACAGCACCCGGAGAAAACCCACGAAACGGGGTCCGAAGCCGAACGCCTGCAGGGTGCCCAGGAGATACCCGTGGTCCATCCTGTCGAACGCCTTCTCCTGGTCCTGGGACAGGAGGGCGAACGACAGGCCATCCCTACATCCGAGTTCCAAGAGGTCCCGGACCAGATACAAGTTGTTAAAGATGTTACGGCCCGGGACTGTGTAGGTCTGGTCGGGATGGACCACGTCCTGCAGCACGGACCCTAACCGCAGTGAGACGGCCTTGGCCACAATTTTATAGTCTGTGCTGAGGAGCGAGACGGGACGCCAGTTCCAAAGGTCGCGGAGGACCCCCTTTTTTGGTAGCAGGGTGAGCACAGCCCGCCTGCAGGACAGGGGGAGAGCTCCGCTGGCCTCGGACTCGGCCCAGACGGTGACAAGGTCCGGGCCGAGGACGTCCCAAAACACGCGGTAGAACTCCACGGTCAGCCCATCCATGCCCGGGGATTTATTGATGGGCATGAGGCGGAGGGCTTCCGAGAACTCGGCCAGAGTGAGAGGTAGCTCCAGCCGGCCTCGGTCGCCCGCGCTGACCGTGGGAAGTTCGTTCCAGAGCACCCTGCAGGCGGCGACGTCGGTCGGATCCGGGGAGAAAAGGTCGGCGTAGAAGGCCCTGGCCCTTCCACGCATCTCCACTGGATCCGTGAGGGGGGTGCCGTCAGCAGCCAGGAGGCAGATGACATGCTTCCGGGCCCCCCTCCTTTTCTCCAGGGCGTGGAAGAAGCGGGAGCCGCGATCCATCTCCCGAAGGAGATGGATGCGGGATCGGACGAAGGCACCCCGAGCCCGGAGGTCTTCGAGGGCCCGGAGCTCCTCCCGCTTCTCCTGGCACGCTCCGCAGAGAGACTGATCCTCGGGGCTGGTGGCTAGACGCCTCTCCAGTGCTAAAACCTCCCGCTCCAACTGCTCTATCCCCGCATCCCGCCGCTGGCTGGCCCCCCGAGTGTAGTCACGGCAGAAGAGCCTAGCGCGCACCTTCCCCACATCCCACTAGCGCCGCGCTGAGGGAAAGGCGCCTCTCTGCCCCCGCCAGGCCAACCAGAACTCCCGGAAGGACGCCACGAAGCCCACATCCTCCAGCAGGCTGTTGTTAAAATGCCAGTAGGCCGGCCCCGGCCTCTCTGCAGTGAGAGAGGCCGTCACGGTCACCATGTGGTGATCCGAGAACAGGGCCGGCCGGACGCTGGAGGAGTGGGCCCGTGCAAGATGGTGACGAGAGATATAGATGCGGTCCAACCAGGAGTGGCGCGACCGATCTTCCCCCACCCGGACGTAGGTGAAGGTGACGGCGTCATCCGGGTGGTGGTCGCGCCAGACGTCCACCAGGGAGTGATGGTCGATAATTCCCCGGAGGACGTCCGCAGTGGCCTGACACTGCTCGGTCCCTGTGCGGTCCCGCTCCTCGAGGGTGGTGTTGAAATCCCCGCCCAGGACCAGGCATTTGTGAGGATCTAAGGTGCCGAGGAAGGCAGCCGCCTGCTGGAAGAAACGCACCCGCTCCGGACCCGCGTTCGGGGCGTAGATGTTGACGAGGCTCAGTGCCAGCCCCTTCACGCGGACCCGAAGATGCAGCAGGCGGCCTGGCACGACCTCGGTGACCCCCAGCACCTCGGGCTGCAGGAAAGGGGAGAACAGGGTGGCCACTCCGCCCGAATGGGCGGAGAGATGACTAAGGTGCACCCCGTCTCCCCACTCCAGCCGCCAGCTGCCTTCGGCGGCTGGGTCCGTATGGGTCTCCTGCAGGAACGCTATAGAGTACCCCCCCTCCCGAAGGAAGGAGAGCACCTGGTTCCTGCGGAGACCAGCCCCTTGTATTTAAGGTGACGATGGTGACAGGCATTACGAGGAGGGCTGGAGGGGATCCTCAAGGACAGGGGCGCCGGCGACCCTCGTCGGGCTCCGCAGCAGTCCATGGCCAGTGCCGTAGGCCATGAGGGCATCACGGAAGCTGCGGGCCCGCTGGTAGGCCGCGGCATCCTGCCGCCCGGTCCCCTTCCCCTCCTTCATGGTGGTCCTCACGGCCCGGAGGACGCAGTGGAAGTCCCCCCAGCGCTGCAGAGCAAGCCTCACTCGGTTCCAGGCACCACGTGTGTCCCGGAGAAAGACACGGATTTCTTCGCGCAGCACCTCGGGGGGTTCGTCCTGTGGCTCGGCCTCCGCAGCTGCCTTGTGGACCACTGGGATGGGGGCTAAGGGTGGTGGTGGTGGCGGGGGCGGCGGAGAGAAGACAGCAGCCCCGAGTGAGCTGGGAGTGCTGAACACAAAGGCCACCTCCTGGGAGCTCTTCATAGGGAAGGAGACAACACCAGGGGCGGCAGATGAACAGGCAGTGTGGGGGGAAGAGGTAGGTACAGAGAGGGGTATGGGGGTTGAGGAAAGGTAGGGAATAGGAATTGGGTTAGGAGAAGGGTCAGGGTAAGGAGCAGGAGAGGGTTCAGGGTTAGAATTAGGGATGGATCCCACAGCCACAGCGGCCAGGCAGGCAGGGTGCATAGGCTCTTTGTTGGGGCCGGGAGCTAAGGAGGTGGGCATGGGGTGGGTGGTCTCCACGGTGGTGTCCTGTGGGGTTGCAGTGCCCGTGGCTCCAGGCCCTTGTGAGGGGACAGCCGGGCAAGCATCGTTAAGGAGGATGGGAAGGGGCTGGTCCACAAGAAGGGTTGGGGCACCTAGTGGCTTGGGGCTCAGCCATTCGGCCTCGGCCGACTCTTCAGTGGCTGGGGCGGTGATGGTGGGTTCCCCTTCTCCCGTGTGGTGGGTAGAAGGGTCGAGGGGGGTTGCGGTGGTGGGAGCAGGTGTGGCAACTGAGAACGGGGGAGAGGGGAGAGGTCACTCAAAATTGCCCTGCTCTAAGCCCTCCTCGCAGGGGGCTGGGTCGTCCTCCGGGCAGGCCGGGGTCAATCCCAGGGTGTCAATCTCCTCCATTAGGGAGGGGAGGTCTCCCCCCGCTGCCCTGAGATCTTCCCCGGCACTTGCGGGGGGTCTGGATGGCAGTGGGGCTAGGCGGGTTCCGGACAGGGACTCCTCCAGAAGGGACTCCAGGAGGGCAATGGTACAGCCCACATCTGCCGCCATGACTTCCTCGGCCGGTGCACCCCGCTGGGCTCTAGCAGGGGGCGCGGCCATAGGCCTGGCCTCAGCAGCCCCTCTCCTGGCTTTGTAGGGGCTTGCGCCCCCCTCGGCTGCAAGTGAGAGGGGGTGCTGGGCTCCGGCTTTACACTTGCCGCGCCTACCCCACACGAGCTCCCAGCCTCCTGAGGTGGAGGACTGGGCAGCGGGGGCAGAGTCAGGGGGCAAGAGTACAGGGGTTGGGGCTTCGGAAAGAGGGGGTGGGACAGCAGGGGAGGGAGAAGCCTCCCCCTGGGGCATGCCCCCTCCGATGCCCGACAGTGCCGGCCCCGGCTCCCTCCCCTCCGCAGGCCCCGCTGGACTGCTCCGGGCGTCAGCGGGGCCCATCAGCTCACCCGGGCGGTCCAGAGGGGGTGCCCCTGGGGCCTGAGCGCAGGTGATTCTTGCTGACGGAGGGGGGTTGGACACAGGGACCGGACGGCTGGGGGGGGCACCATCACTGGTCTCACTGGTGCCCCCCTGGGTCTCGGGGGTCCCGGGCTTCCCTCCATGCCGAACCAGGGGGCAGTCCCTCCGAACGTGCCCCGCCGCCCGGCAGAGGTAGCACCGGGCCTCCCCCATAGCATAATAGACCCGGTACTGGGCCCCTTGATGGGGCACCAGGAATGACCCCTTGAGCGCCTCCCCGCCACGTGCCACCGCCGGCAGTAGCTGCATCTGCACCTGCCGGCGGAACGAGAGGACGTGGCGGAGGGCGGGTCCTTGCAGCCGAGGGGAAGCGGGCTGATGGTGGAGAGGGGCTTCCCCAGGGTGGCGAGGAAAGGCAGAAGGGCGGCATTGGGGAGGAAGGGCGGGACGGAGGACAAGACCACCCGTATGCCCAGGTCCTCCAGGGGCTCCACTGGGATGTGGACGCCCCCCACCAGCAGGCCCGTCTCCACTGCCTCCTGAGCGGCGGCCTCCGACACCAGAAAGAAGACCACCTTGCCATACATTCTGGCGGCCGCCACCACGGCCGTGGACCCCACCACCCGCGCCATCGCCCGCACATAGGTTTCCACATGGGGCGAGGCAGGCACTAGGAGGCACCAGACCCCATGCCTCATGGTAAGGGTGGGGAAGGGGCCCCGGCCACCTGGGATGGTGCTGGAGGCAGTGGTCAGGGCAGGTGACTTGGCAGCGGCAGGCGGGGGGCCCGCGGCCACCTGGGTGTACACTCTGGGGGCGCCGCCGCCCCCAGAGCTGGTGGAAGGGACAGCGGGAGAGGATAGAGGGGGAGGAGGAGGGGCCCAGCCACGGGAGGTGCTGCTTTCCGGGCTGGGCCTTTACCCTTTTTACTACCTCCCTGGTTTTTCCTCCCGGCCGAGGGTGCACCCCCCGGATCAGGTGCGGCAGGAGCCGTGGCGGCGGCAGAGTCCCTGGTGTCCCTCCCCGAGTTGTCCACCGCCGGCGCCTGGGGACAGACACCCGGCAGCTCATGGGAAGCGGCAGGACCAGCTGTTATAGGCAGGGAGAGGGCCTCAAGGTGAGAGGGAGGGGCAAGAGCATCTAGGAAGAGGGTCCCGGCCCCAGGCACACCTGCCATCTTGTGAGGGGGTAGGGATGGGTTTGGCAAGGGGGGGTGCGTGGGGGGGGAAAGGAAGGGGGGGGAGGGAGAGTGGAGAGGGAGAGGGAGGGGAGGCAGGGAGGGAAGGGGAAGAAGGGGAGGGGGGGTGACCACTCCTCCCCGCTAGGCTGGAAGCAGGGGAGGAGGGCACCAGCACAAGAGAGTACGGGGGGACAAGCTGGGTAGGGGCGGTGCACTCACCCGCCCAAGATATGATAGCGGCTCCTCCGGCTGCACAGGGGTGGGGCAGGGCTAAAGCAACATGGGGGGGTGCAGTGTGTGGGGGGTCAACAAAAAAAAGGGGGTGGATCAATTAGGGGGGCACCATGGAAGCTGCCAGGGCGAGAGTGTGGGGGCCAGATCAGGGGGAAGCAGCAGTGAGCAGGGGAGGGGAGTGGTGGGGGCCCAGCAGCAAGCTGCTAGGGCTGGGCGGGGCAGGGCACAAACCAAGGCAGGGGCTGGGCAAACAAACAAACACAAACCAAAGGGATGAGGGGACAAACTGGGGGGGGAGGGGGCAGCAACAGGGGAGGGGTGAGCAAGCTAGCAGGGGCAGCAACAGGGGAAGAAAAGGGGAAGGCAGGGGTGCCCCCTAAGTGGGGGCAGGAGAAGAAGCAAATGGCAGCAGGGAAGGGGGGGAGATGTGCTCACAGCAGCAGCAGCAGGACCCTGGAAGCAGCAGGGGTGGTGGCAGTGGCGGTGGTGTGGCCACTCACTCACCCCCTCCCCCCTGGGAGAGGGGGGGCAGCTAGCAGGGCCCCCAAGAGCCAGGAGCACCCTAGAAGCAGCAAGAGGCGCAGCAGCAAAGAAGGAAAGTTCTAGAAGGGCGCTATGTAAGTGCTAGAATGCTCCATGCTTTATTCCCTGTAGACTAGCCAAAGGGTAATTAGTGTCAGCTGATACCAATTAAGGCCCCACCCAGGTGCCTGATAAAAACCCTCTACTCCCTGAGAGGCAGGGTGGGAGTTGAAGGAGTAGGTGTGTGGTGAGCAGAGGAGTTTGTGAAGAACAGAACAGAGTACAGCGGTGTGTGGGAGAGAGGTGGAGTCCTGAGGAAGGTACTGGGCTCAAGAAAGCAGAAAGATGGGGGGGGGGTTTTGTAACCCAGGCGAAAAACCTGCAGCTGCAAGTAAGGTGCCAGCAGCACAGAGCTGCTACTCAGAGGGTCCCTGGGCTGGGACCCGGAGGAGCGGGTGGGCCTGGGTCCCTACCGCCCTCCTTGGGAAGATGGGGTAACTGGTGATGCCCTGGCCCACTAAGAGAGGCAAAAGTGCGAGACCCACTAGGGAGAAGCTGGCCGTTTGCTACATGGTTTACAACAAACAGATATACCTTCATCACCACTTTGTGTGATCTGCAGTGAAATATTGTCGAAGCACTGTATGAAGCCTTCCCTTTTGAAAGGGTATCTTTAAACTAAACATCCTGATCTTAAGGACAAATTAATACATTTTTTTTCACAAGAAAATGTGAAAGTTTGAAAAAAATCAAGTGCTGCTCTGAAATTGTACTCTGCAATCCCTTAACAAGCTCTACAAGCTTCATTTGAAATCGCAGACATGGTGGCAAAAACGAAGAAACCACATACCATTGTTGAGAACCTTGTCATTCCCGCTGCTATCAGAATTGCTGAAATCATGTTTGGAAAAACAGAAGTAGATTTAACTAAAATCGTCCTGCATTCAAATGACACTGTGACAAGAAGAATTGATGACATGGCAGAAGACATAATTAAACAAATTTCAGGAAAAATCATCCAGAAAAAACAGTTCACCATACTCCAGTAAGAGAAATATCATGTAGAAAGGCTAAAATCACAGGGAGAAAAAACACAGTCAGAGGGACAATTGCTTCACAATCAAAGGAGCAAATATGTAGGAGGCCATCAAGGAGGAAGGTTGGTATAATGGTTAAACCATAGGATGGGACTCCAGCCACCTGTGTTCCATTTCTGGCTCAACCACAGACTTCCTGTGTGGCCTTGAGCATATCATTCAATTCTCTGTGCTTCTGTTTTCTCATTCTAATATGGGGATAATGATCCTTTCCAATGTCTCAGGGTTTTGTGAGGCTTAATTCATCAATGTGAGTAAAGTGCTTTGGGAAACCTGAGTGGAGGGCACAACAAATCTGCAAGGAATTATCTGTTAGTGTTTAATTTTAAATTCTTCACTGCCCGACTTTCATGACTAAATCATTCCTCGTTGAATCTTTTCCGTGTTTGAAAAATAGATACAAAGGCATTAGAATATGTCCGTTGGACTCAAAGAATTTGATGAAGAGGGAGTGGGCTTCTGTTTGAACGCATGGGTTGGAGTGGAAGTTAACGTTTCAACATGTAAAAAGGAATGGCAATAAACCAAATCTTTGTAAATTGTGTTACTAAAGTCTATGGAGAAAAGGTTTGTGTTAATTATAGGCTGGGCTGGTAGCATCTCCTATTGTTAAGGTTGCCTGATGCTTCCCATTAATATGCCCTAATTTCAGTTGCTCGAACTTTGCCAAATTTTAACCACTCCAGAAGAAATTTTCCATTGTAGGTGTCTGCCTCAGGCTGAAGTGTTTTGGAAAACTTCAATCAAACCCACTCAGTTATATTCAACAAGGCTCGGGAAAAATACATTGCTTTGCCCATGCTAAAAAAGTCTAGTGGCCTTTTATTTAAAAAGCTCTAGCACCCCTATGCTTAGGAGCAGGGACTAGACGTTTGGCAGTGGGGTGGGCCTTTTGCCAAATCTGTGAAAATCTGCACGCATTTGGACAAGTTGCAAGCCTTTAGAAAAAATTGAACCATGCACCTCCTCAGCAGAGATTTATGAGGCCCCAGATAATTCACTGAAGATTCCATCCACACTGGGAATGCACTAGCCCAGAGCTGAGCAGGACTTTCCCTGCAATTGCAGCTGACTGCTGCGGACTGTGCCATGTCCAGGTACCTGAACCGAAGCCAGGAAGCTCGTCTCACCTGTGCTCTCAATGATCAACTCCTAGGTTCTGGCACCGGGAGAGAGGAAGATGCCTGACTCAAATACAGAGAGCACGACAGTAGGAGGTGGGGCACAGCAGATCATGACAAGGAGCCTGGGAGAGTGAACTGGGGTGGGGAGAAGGAAACTGGGAGTGGGAGTTTTGTGTGAGGACTGGGGGATGAGGAGGGAAAAGTGGGGGAATGCAGAGCTAGGGGTGGGGGGAGACTGAGGGTAGATGAGGAGCCAAGGGAAGAGACTGGAACTGACCGGACAAGAAGACTGGGCATGAGAACCTGGAGAGTGGTGGAGGAGGAAGGGGAGACAGATCTGAGGAGGGGTCAGGATGTGGGGCACTGTCTGGGCAGAGAGATTGTGACATAGAGCCAGGGGATGGAGATGGGAGAGTGCAACTGGAGTAGGAGCCTGGAGTGGAAGCCAGTGGGGACAGGGTCAGAGGGCTGACTGCAAACCAATAGGGAAGGGGTGGAGGGGAGGGAGATCAGACAAGGAGTTGGCAGTGGGTGAACTGGAATTTCTTGGCAAGGGGTACTGGGAATTTCTGCGAAAGAAAATGGGTCTAGGAAGGAAAACTGGGATGGAGAGGCAGGAGGGGAGATTAGGACTGGCTGGACAAAGAAACTGATACTGGGATAAGAAGCCTGAGGAATGGAGACTGGGACTGGCTAGGTGAGGAGAATGGGACTAGGATGAGGAGCCAGGGTGGGACAAGGACAGGTTAGAGGGAATCAGGCAGAAAGTGTCAAATTCCTAGGGAACAGGCAGAAGAGTCTATGCCCACCTCCCCCTCAAAGCTGGAATGGGACCCAAGATTCCTGAGTCTCACCATTCCTCTGCTATCAGCAAACAGCCGTGAAATTCTCTGGCAAAGCATGCGTCTCATCCCCTTCTGTTGCTGGTCCACGTAGAGGATGACAACTTATTACTGCTGCTGGCAGTTACTGCATGAGTTCAAGTGGCAAAGGTCCATGCACCGGATCTAACAGTTCCCACCCTGCTGATGACCCATGTGGGTGTCAATAGCATGCCACATGCTGGAACTTCCATTTTTCAGTTTTTTAAGAAAACTGCACACCAAAAACTACATTAAAGCAACAGTGACTCTGCAACCTTAATAAGCACTCAAAAATTGGGCACTGCCTGTATTCAGGCTTGCTGTGCAATTAATTCATCCCTCCCCTCTCCCCCCTGTACATTATGATACAGTCTTTAATCATATGATCACATATTCCTCTTCCTCACCCCCGTCCCATACCTCATTCAGTTCCTCGTCTGTGCCACAGAGTTCCTGCGTGTTACTAGGCAAGTCACTTAAATCAAACTTTTCATATCTGGTCACTAATGTATTCCTCATTTTCTGGATGCCCAACTTGAGGCCCTGGGTCTGATTTGCAGAAGTGCCAAGCACTCACAACTGTAACTGTAGTTAATGGTGTCACAATTTCCAAAGTAACAGCACCTCTGACCCTTTTATGGCCTCCTTCAGGGCACCCCACTTAGATCTCAAGCCTCTAACCATCACTTCTTAGGGCAGAGGCCCACAACTCTCTCCCTCTAGATCAGGGATTTAGGCTGCAATTCTTCCTGCAATTCACTGTGAACAACCGATCAGGTCTGCCTTTCAGCACCTCCAGTTCCATTCTCTCAGGGGTAATGACAGAGTTAAGCAATGACCAACCAGCTTTCATAAAGGAAAGTATTATTTATTCAGAACAAAAGCATTACAGAGAAAACTTAAAAACAATAAACGGCTTGTATGAATGTCAAGTTGATCAGGTGTTACCCCTATTCCACATGGAGACCCAGCATGTTTTAAAGCTTCAGGTCCACCCACAGGACCTGATCCCACTGGTCACCGTCTCAGGCCAGTTCTTGGACTGGAGGCCGCTTCCTGTGTCAAGTTGATCATTTTATGTCATTTCAGGACTTTGTCAGGCAGACTCTGGAACCAGGACAAACTAGAATATGCAATTTCCCCCAGCAATGAGACTTCTTCAGACTTTTTTACCTGTCTAGGTATTTGTATTAGTTACCTACCTTTCTGTCCTCGGGATTTTAGTTCCGTCAGGAAACCCTGTAACTCCCACATTGGGCTAGAATATTATCATTAGCCCATAAAGATACATATATGACATCTATAAAGCTGACAAATAGCCTTTGAATATTCCATGATTCTATAGCTCATTTCACAGGCTGACAGTTCCTGATAGTTCTTTCATGCTTACGTGACTTCTGTCATTGCATTGTTTTTCCAATTTTAGGAAAGAAATTAAACCCTTCACACCAGCAGAGAACAATACAAGCTGAGAAACTGAGTCACATTTTTTTAAATGAAAATAAATCAGCAGTTTCCCAAATGGAAGCTGTGTTTCAAACATATTAAAGGTTATATAATTATAAATACTTAGAAAAAAATCAGGTCCCTCATGTCTCAGACTGGATCCAAAATTAATGGATACGTTTGACCTTACTGTCTGTGCCTTAGTTCCCTATCTGCAAAATCGGGATAACGATGCTTCCTCATCTTACAGGGGGTGTTATGAAAAATTCAGTAATGTTTGTGAAGCTCTCGGATACTATAGTGACATTTGCCACAGAAGAACCCATGGGGAAATTCATAATTCTGTTTTCATAACCGAGTTTGAATAATGTCCAATAAATAAGGCCGACATTGAACAGGGAGAAAACAAAATATTGAACAGCCAGCTGCTCAGTAAGTGAGCACCATCCAGCCTATGCACTGAATGAGGTAGGGAAAAAAATAGTGTGGAAAAAATAATATAGGATCGTGTAATTAAAGACTGCATCATAATACATACACACAATGGAGCCAAATTATGATTGCACAAGCCATCGTCATTCTGCATTTCCTGATTTTTGAGTAAATGACTGTGCAAGCTTAATAATGTTATTTTAGCATAATGTGTGTGTGGGGGGGAGGGAGTAGGGAGGGAAAGACAGGCAAGAACCTGCCTACCCTAATGTCCTCTAGCATGGAAATCTCAGTCCAGATGAATTTTATGTACAAGGTAACAAGATCCTGAGGGGGTAGATAATTCTTACAGAACTCCAAAGGAAAAGTCAGTATGGCCTGATGTATTCAGGAACACGTTTATTATGTTAATAGTGGACTAATGAGATGATGACCGTCCTAAAGGGCCCAGCAGTTAGGGTAGAACATATGGTCTGTTATATGTAGAATTTAATAGAGTGTACAGGCCCATTAAGGCTTGTGAGAAGAATCCTTCTGAGCCAGCATGACATCTTGGCACATTTACAGCTAAAAAAACCTGTGGGACAGGGAATGAAACACAAAGTGGCCTTAGAGATCCAGAGAATCCATCTAATTTAATTTAGGTCAATAAATCTCTTCGTTATTTTATAAATAAAAAGTGGAGTTTGACCCAATAAATTTTGTTGGTATTAAAAGTATCCGTAAGAAGATATTTATTTAGGCATGCATTTCACACTGCATATCGGGAGTAAACACGTGTGATGTAAATCCTTACAAAATTCTTTGAACTATAATCCCTTGCACATGTATTACATCTGCTTTTAGAAATGATATCTCAGCTGACCATACCTCATTAAATTTCACTTTGAATTGAAACTATTTTTGAAACATCTGACTGCAAAATGCAGCAAACGATCAGCTGACACCAATTTTTTGTCACCTAGCGTGCAATAAATTAATTTTATGTCCCAGTTATAATAAATAAATAATTGATTGAAATAAATGAAAGTTTTGCACAAGTGAGTACTGCTTACATTGTATAGTATTGCAATGTTTCTCTATAGTACCTTCCCATAGTTGGCTGTATTATCTGTTATTAAGCTAGTAGATCTCAGCTAATTCTTCCTAATTGTGAAAAGCTGCATAATTTAAATTTTAAGTGAGACAGACTATAGAATTTAATAAACTTGAAAGCAATATGCAAGCTTGGGAATGGTCCCTGCCTGAATAAGCAATATTTATGGTTGACTTTTCCTTAATAAAAGTCCTGTAACAACATGTCAGGCACTGACAGAAAACACCAAGTGACTGGAAACAGTTTATGAAATGTAATTTAAAATTCTGATTAGCCACCAAAGTTAATCCTGTTTTGGCAGCTGTAGCTGTTAACCTTATTAACTAACTGTTGTGGTATGGTACCACTGAGAAAAATAAATTTATAATTAAGACAGCCATTTCCAAGCAACTCCTTTGTTACTCTGGACTCAGTGCTAGAGCTATACTGCACGAGTACACTACTGAGTGTAATCAGTCAGCAACTATCACTTCTAAAGAGCTAGAACATACCTATATGCCTATGCAATTGAGTATGAAGGCATAAGTCATCCCTTTCCTCTTTTGAATGATCTGCTCATACCACAAGCTGCAGTGTGCAACGGGAAGGAGGCTTTGCAAAGCTGCTATTTCACCTCCATACAGGTGGTCAAGAGAGACCAGGGGCTGGGAATGGGTAGAGTCTTGGCTCCATGCCCCCTTAATGTGTCAGACAGCACAGCTATGCCAGCATACCAGATGACATACTGGGCTGGATATAGGCCCAGCAGCCCAGACGTTTACTTCCTTCCCAGAGCAGCGGAAGGACCATGAAGCAGATTGTGATTCATCAATCTGCTTCTCAAGCTGTTCCTGGGGCAGTGCATCTATGAGCTTCTCTTTAAATATGGCAGATTGTAAGGTAGTAATATACCCCATGACAATTAACCCTAGATACAAGTTACTTTACCACTGAGATGATAAAATAATTAACCTTATATGCTGATGTCAAAATACATGGCACTGATTTATATACCTGGCTATATGCACAAAGGACTGCCACAAGGACAACACCCTTTCATGGAGAATCAAGTTAGCTGTGCTTATGCATGATGATGATACTTAGAGGGTGACTGTTTATACTTACCCAAAGGGTCAGCTTTCCCATTCACGTCTGGAACTGTGAACACGCCCACGACTTTATGTCCCTCTTTTTGCAGGTGACTGTAGACTTCTTGACCAAAAAGACTCTGGCCTATCAGGGCTAGCTTTAGCTTACGTTGATAAGTCTGTCAACAAGAGTTAAAGCAAACTACATTTTAGGATGCAGAAGAGATACGTTGCTACTTGTAATTCTGTCTTACTCTTCCTTAGCCAATCTGAGTTTTGATTGGTAAAGCAATAGTATCTTTCTGCCCCAACAATTTATAAGCTAATAAAATAATTGGCCCATTTTTTACCTTGATCTTAAGAGGTACATATAACCTACAATTTAGTGAGACCACACTTCTGTGGCACACAAATGTCACTTGGTATTGTTACCGCCTCCTTTGTTATTTCATTAGCAGAAGTTTCTCCATATACATGCACTGCTTGTTACAAAAAGGCATAATAAAATCCAGTCATTATTCCTACCTATGATCGACATACCTTGAAATCTTATATTTGAAATAGACTCCTAGCAAAATCATTGCAGAAATGGCTAATTTCTGGATATGCCCTCTAACTTCTAATTCTTTCATCTATTATCCTTGCAGGAAAATTGAATTATTTTCTAAGAATGTCAATAGACTTGTCAATATATTCAATGTCACATCAGCTAAAGCCACTCAGGACATCTGTAGCTGAGCCCAGTTCCAAAGTCCTTCCCTCACATAACAGGAGATCCTTTCACTACTACAAGTCAATTCAGTCCTACTTCTTGTTCCGCTAATCACTAAGACAAATAAGTTTGTTTACCTCTGCAGGAGATAATGCTACCCACTCATTTACCTCACCTGAAAACGAGAACAGATGTTCACATGGCACTGCCGTAGCCAGCATCGCAAGGTATTTACGTGCCAGATATGCTAAACAATTGGTATGCCCCTTCATGCTTCGACTTCTAGGCTCTGAAGTTTTTTATATATATATATTTTAAGTGCAGTTATGTAAAAAAAAAGATTTGACATTTGTAAGTTGCACTTTCATGATAGAGATTGCACTACAGTACTCAGATTAAATGAATTGAAAAATACTATTTCTTTTTACAGTGCAAATGTTTGCACTCAGATATATAAATTGAGCACTGTACACTTTGTATTCTGCGCTAATTGAAATCAATATATTTGAAAAATATCCAAAAATATTTATAATAAATTTGCATGGGCATTCAATTATTGTTTAACTGTGCAAATAAAACCGATTGATTGCAGCTTTTTAAAAAATCATTTGACTGCCCTAAAAACAAACAAACAAAATGCATGTATTTGTAGCAATCCTTCGGAGAGTGGGAAACAGTTTAGTCCTAGCAGTTGCAGCAGGAGCCTTCTTAAGCCGCTGCCCTCTTTATAACTCCTGCCTCTTTCCCTGAAGGAATATCTCTGGGTCCTAGCCTCTCTCCTCCCTGGAAGATGCGGCCTCTTCATTAGGGAAGCTGGACACATGGGTACCACAATCAATGTGCATAAATCTTATTTTTATATTACATGGAGCTGCACATGAATTACAATTCCAGACATGAGCTGTTGTAAATCAGTGTGTAGCTCCACTGAAGTCAATGGAGCCACATTATGTGAGTTCATGCTGGCTGAGAATTTGGCCCAAAATTGTTACTGAACATGGATTTCTCTATGTTTAGCAGAGTTCTGAGCCAGGAAGTGGTTAGGGATAAAAAGATGCAATCCTTAAAGCAATAGAGAATAAGTATAAAGGGGTAGAACTAGTAAGATAGAGCACAGAATGCTCACACACGTATGCATGCGTACATACAGTTACATTTCTGAATTCTGTTGAACAAGAATATTTATTAACCAGACAATAAGCCAATTACATCATATGGAACATGTAGCAAATAGCTCAAACTGAAAATGACTTTCCCAGCATGAAGGATTACTTCTCTATAACCATTCAAGAGAGAAATTATTCAAGAATAGCTGGACACAGACTTACTCTCCATTAGCATTCACTATGGATAATGCAATCCTGTATTATATTGCCACATATACTGTACTAGTAGAAAATAAGAGCCAAGTCACAAGTTCTCCATTCATAGAGCTTCTGTTGGGTTCAGTGAGTCCCATGCAAAAGGACGCTTGCAGGATCAGGCCACAAATCCCTTTCTTTACTTCTGGCTGCTTTCTTTTGTCCTATTTAAAAATATCCACTGAGTGGCACAGCAGAGCATCTTACTGCAAACTTGTGTCTTGTTCTGGAACTGGAAGATCTTCCTCTTGAACTCTTTGCACAACTTGCTCATCTTCTGAGAATGGAAATTCCTTGCAACAGAATGATATGGGGACATGGCAGAGCTGCATAAAAGTGCAAATTCTATAAAATTATGGGGGAATGTAGAAGAGCCTGGTAGTTACTTCTTCACTGAAAAGTCACCTCCAGGATCACCACTAAAAAGATAGGTCCCAGAGTCTAGCTCACTAAATACCATCAAATGAAGCAGATGGCATATGGTGATATTAATAGAAGATTGTTATCAGTAATGTATGAGGATTGGACTTGTGGTTGTTTCGGACATATATATTAATACTATGGAGGCAATGTTGGGCTTCCCTTGCAACCATCTAGCTGACAATGACCACACTAAGTTATCAGATACACTACTTGTGAGAAGTAGTGTGAGTGATCATTCATTATTGGGAGAGATTTCTTCCCATGTTTTTGGAGCTGTCCCAAGAGGCATGGAAAACAATGGAGCTCAAACTGATGACAGAGAGGTGGGTCAACTTTACAAGATATAGAAACCCTTTTATTTTTCCCTCATGGGAACTCCTAGAGGAATTTTGTTAACATGAAGACTATCCATGGTCTTACATGCTGTGTGAGCAAAGGATCACGGATTTGGAAAGTGGCTAAATGTTCTTATTTAATTTGCATTTTAATTTGTTTCTGCTTTCTTTTTTTCCTTCTGATGGTATTATTTTCCTTGTATTATAACACAGATAAAATAAGACTTATGGGAAGATTCAAAATTCACTTTCATTTTACTTGGATACAATACTCTCTAGCCAGAAGCAGAAAATAAGATGGGTGTAAGGCACACAACCTGAAAACTGGTTTGTATAGGTGATGTAGAAATCCACCATTAGGCATCTAAATAAAAGTGGCCTGCTTTTCAGATATGTTGAGCATCTATTGAATATCTATAACTTCCTCTAAAGCCAAGGTTTCAGAAAAATCAGTCCCTCTTATATTTAGATGCCTAAATATAGATGCAGCTGCCCAATATTTTTAGTCATATACTTTGACAATGTTAGCCATAATACTCAGTGATTTAATGGTATTAATTCACCTTAAATAAAATAAAATTACTAGGGTTTATTTTAATGGCTGTTTACATGACACACAGAATTTAAACATTTACTCCATTCTGATTCTTATTCTTCTCCCACACACCTACCACAATAGAAAATATACACAAGAACTGCATATAGTAATAGTCCTAGAAGTCTCATGTCAATAGCAAATCACTACAAAGGGAAAATGTGATCATGCTACAATTTCTCCTTATGAAAAGAAAAGTTAGTGTTGTAGAGGATATTCATTTTATTATTATAAATGAACATTATTTCTGGACGTTCCTATTGTGTGTGCATCTCTGAATGCACTGCAAATACTTTCAGTTCAAATTCCTTGCAGATTAATTTTCAATAGCTCCATTCTGGTTACAATATTATATTTATTCTCAGCAAGAATTTAGAGACACTGTTACTGATGCCAACAAGGGAAATGTTTTTAATGCTACATCTCTTTAAATTAAAAAGGATATCAAATCACATCTTCTTTGAGAAGCAACATAGTATAGCGTCAGGGATCATTCAGCAAAGCCCTGCTCCTCTGAATGGAAATGTTAGCACAGCCTCTCCCCATCCATATATCTGTATGCAACATGTCAGTCATTCATTCACATTGCTGATGCAATTCCAAAGAGCTTGGCTAAAATCTCTTACTGTAAGCCCTTGGAAGTGAATTCCCTGGGGGCAAACAGCCATTCTCATCCTTTGGCCATGCTGTCAAATATGAAACACAGAGCAGTCTTCAGAGAAGAAAAACCATCCCCAAATTGCATTCGGCCACATCCATGAATCTTAACCAGGATGCCAGAAGCACCTACTTTACATCAATTTTAAGTGGCCCGTATTTAACCGGCCATAAAGAACTGCATGGATCCTTATCACAGTCTCCCAGCATTGCTACCCAGTTTAATCCAACACCAGGCAGATAACTGTCCCTCTTGAATCAATTCCCTATAGCTAGAGTCTAAACATTGATATGAGGGGCTGGCAAACTGACACCTCCAAGGTCAGCATTTGGAGCATGAACTAAAGGTTTACTTCTGCAGAAATAGCCTCCCCTGTTCCCAGTGCGGTAGATGACTGTAGGAGATGCTGGCTATTTGAGAAGTAGGGTATTCAGCTTCTGGGCAAGCAACCGCAGTCTCATTGCACGGCTGACCCCAGCCCAGACTCCCCCGAGAACACGGATCGCCCGTCCACATTCTTGCACAGCCGAGCTGTCACGACAGCAGCACGGATTTCTTTCCTTGCAGCTCCTGCGATAGACAGCACGGCCTCGGCTAACGTACCCAGAGCCACATCACAGCCTGGCAAAGCACCATGCCCCCCTTTCCGCCAAGCAAGAAACCTCCGACCGTCCCGTGCCCAAAACGCAGGGCAGCCAATCACGGCCCATCTCTAGCCTGGCCGAGCTCTTATGCAAGCACCGCGGACTGCGCCTCCCCGCCCCCCATTGCTGGGCTACTGCGGCTTTGCAAAACCCATATATGCCCCGAGCCTGGCAAGCAAAAGCAAGGGATTCGCCGAGCCGGCCCTGCCCCCAAACGCCCCTATTGCTCCCGCCGAGCTCTGTCCCCGGGGGAACCCGTCCTCCCCCGCCACACTCACCGCGGCCGTGGTGGAGAATCTCCTCCACAGCTGGGGCGCTTTCCACAGCATGGCTGCAGGCGCTCTGGCGGCCGGCGGGTCCCGGGCTCTGCGCGGAGCAGCGGCGCGGGGGGAGGTGGCCGAGCGCACCTGTGCGCTGCCCGCTCGCGGGGAGGCTGCGCCCGCTCGGCTATGACCTGAGAGTCTGACGCAACCCGAGCTGGGCGCCGGCGGCCGCGAGCCAGGCAGGCGCGCGCGCGCGCGCACAGAAGCCAGCCGCAGCCGCCTGCGCGCGCGGGCCCAGGCTCCAAGGGGGCCGCGCTGCACGGCGGAGGCTGCCGCCTGGTGCGGGGACACCTGCCCGGGAGCGGGGGGGCGCCCCCTCTCTAGCAGCAGGTCGCGGGCGGGAGCGGCTCGGGCACTGCGGGGCTTGCAGGGGGCAAGGCGGGAGGCGGTGGGGCGCTTTGCCTGCGCGGGAGGAGGGCGGTCAGGGGAAGGTGGGACCAATGCCAGTGCGGAGCTCTGCGCGGGGTGTGCATGTGACCGGAGCGGCGGCTCGGATCCCGGCTCCCACGGAATACTCCGTGTGGCAGGCGCCGCGCTCTTGAGCTGCCTGCGAAAGTTCAGAAAATTCCCGCTGCCTCGGCTCGCTCCGCGTGGAAACGTTAGGGTGAGAGTCAAACAAGGGGAAAGCGTTCCCGCCTGGGAAAACAGCTGGCTTGTGCAATACGCCCCGCAGGCTGCCTTTGGCAGGCGAGAGAGGTTCTGCTCAAGGTCCCTGCCCCGCCCAGCTGCAGGGTGGCGGACTGATCTCGCCCCGCGAAGTGAGCTTTTCAGGTTCCGATCGCTCGGCAGCCTGACGGTGAGGGGGGCCAAGCTGAGTGAATTTGGTGGGGTACGGTTGGAAGAGCCACTCCCCAGAGTGAAGGGTGGGATTCATTCATGCACGCACGGTCACCCAGGGGCCACGCACTGCTGTGCATTCCGGTTTTTAATCTCCAGCCTTGATGGGCCGCTCAGCCCTGTCCTCACTACGGAAACTGCCAGTAAAGCATTAATTTATCATGGTTGCCAATAGCATTCGTTTGTTTTAAAACTTGTCAAAAGGATGGATGCTGGTAGCAGTGGTGTAGTTAACAGGAGCTTCCTGAAAACCCACGTTCCCTAATGCCTGTGATTTTACTGAGACTAGAGTCTGGTGATATTTGGTGTTTTGTTGGGGTTGGGTTGGTTTTTTGGTTTTTTTAAGCCCCCATGGTCTTCTGCTTATATGATCATTTCAGCTTCACTTTTAAAAGGTAAATTTATAATCCTCATGGCTATGCAGAAGAGCTTGAAAATATGAACGTTCAAGGCTCAAAAAACCCAAGAAGGCAAATAAAAATAACTCCACGTTAGTTATGTTTAAAATCTCCAGTTAAATACCCATCTAATAATTTTGGGGGCTGACCCAGATTTCTGAATGCACAGGGTTGGTAGTATTGTTAGCAAGAGTTTTATTCTTGACCACAGGGTAGAGCAACCATGAAAAATATGTTAATAACCGGAAGTGGTTGGAAACTTTAGTCAAGAACTAACATTTTGATGAAAACCAAACAAAATTTCACATTTTTGGCAAACTTTATCTAACCAGCTCTATCATTAACGTTTCTTATTCCAAATACCTTTTGTTTGTATTTATTTGGAGACATTGGGTGTAGTAGAGGCAATGCAGAGAGAAACCAATTTAGAGGGGAGGGGTTTCATGCAGCCTTTAATTTACAGTCATAAAAGACAGATATCTTATTGAAACCTACCTGAAGTAAAACTCTGCCCTGCCAGAAGCAGTCTATGTGGAGCAGAGTGATGTGTTATGCTTCCTCTTTCTACTTGCTCTTCTCTGGTGCTTTTCCATCTTCATGCCCCAATAACAAAAGCATGCTTTGCTGAGGAAAATGTAGCCAGTCAAAAAGATACAGGGCTCCCAGACAGCAGTGGTGCTGTGTTGAAACCACCCCCCCCCAAAAAAAACCCCCATAACCCCACCTAAGTCATTTTAAGCCTTCCATCATTCTCCTTTCCTGGACCCCCTGAGTTCTCTCTACTCATTGGAATTCCTTCTTGAAGGAGGTGGCTGATCACTGTTTGTGTTCCATGAAGAGAGGGTGTGATGGGGTATGTAGCACATTGGTAGTCTGATCACTATTCAAATTGTATCAGGATTAGGCCCACCTCATAGGGTCATAGAGCCTAGTCTACTAAACATCTATACCACAATTAAAACAGCCCCTTAGCCAAGCCCCACGCAGCTGGCACAGGCCAGCCATGGGATTTTAATTGCAATGTAGGCATACAAGAAGCCCATCCCTCGAAGGTGGGGAAGACAAGCAGATCCTGCTCCTTTCTGTAATACTGTCCTGGGAGGGTCAAACACAAAAGAGAGGAGGGAGAAAAGAAAATAGAAAAATGGGCTATGCCATCATAACATGGATTCATACTTATGTGACACGCTGTTCCCCACATACACCTTTATGGTGTGACTGTGTATCATTCATGTTCACCCTTATAGTGCAACTGTGTATTGTTTAAGGCAAAGTATGTCATGTAAGGTGTTCTCGGAAAGCTCATAACATACTGAACGTTACTGTTATAGTAGCCTGTTTCCTGCAATGTCATACATATGTAGATATGAAACTGCTATGTAATAGTCTCAAATGTGTGTTTCGCATGGCTTGAATAGATCCAAACAAACACCAAGCGAAGTAAGGGTTCATGCTTTGCAGAGGCATGGGTACAGGAACAATGGCCTATTCTCAGCACCTGATAAGGCGATGCTCATTTGACTCAAGTGGAGGAAATCATGCCCATTGCTGGACGTGGCCAATCACCTGACCCCAGGGAGTGATGAGGAAACATGTTAAAGGCAGAAGCATCTGTCTCTAGAGCTCTCCCTTGGAATCCATCTATGAAGCCACAACATGCAACAGACTACCCACGGGGGGCCTGGTTGAAAAGGAGTCAATCGGCCTGTGATGAGCATTATATGGGACTATAAAGCTACTAAAGTATTGAGTTTAGTTTAGAATGCGATTTGTCTTTTAATTAATTGTGATCAAACTTTGATTCATATTTTCCTGGTTTATAATCACTTAATCTTGCTGTAATCAATAAACTTATTTGTTTGTTTTATCTTAAGCAGTGCATGTGGGTTGAGCGTGTGTAGACTTCACTTAGAGGGACAGAGCTGGTGCATATCAATTTCTTTGATAAATTGACAGACTAATGTAATGAGCTTGCAGGGTGCAGTGTACAGCACTGAACTCTAAGACGGCAGTTCTTAGACGGCCGCATCTGGGACTAGGGGTATTTGCTGAGTGTCAATCCCATGAGCGGCTGGCCAGAAGTGTTCCTTCTCTAGGTCAGGGACTGATTACTCGTAGAAGGCTGGGCATGGGCTGAGCCAGGAGTGGGTGGTTCACCCAGCCAAGCAGAGTAAGGCAGAACCCAGGAGTGAGGCATGGGGTGACACAGTTACACACCAGTCAAGATCGCAGGGGAGAACATCACAATTTATCAGCCACTTCAAGGAAGCAAAGAGACACTTCCTCCTAGATGAGCATGTAATCAGCACAGACCTCACTGGAGTGCAAAGGATGGTAGGCAAGGCATTGGTAAAGCATAAGACCACTCCTTACCAAGTAGGGAATCAGTGGTCTTCCTATTTAGTGTCTATGACAAAAAACCATAGGACTCGATGCTAAGCCCTTTACTCCCTGGCCCAGGATACCCATATTGCCAGTCTGTATGCAAAGAAAAGAGCTATCACTGCAGGGCTGCTACTCTCACTCCCATGGAGGGGGCCAGAGAGTGGATTGGCGAGGTGGGGAGCCCAACAGAGCTAGCACAGAGTGGGAAATAAATCACGCCAGCCATTTATCTGGTGCAGTTGATTTCCCCCTGGAATAAAACGGAAAATAAGGACTGATTTGTGACTGCTTCGTAATTAGTTCCATGTTTTGTTCCGGACAGCACAAATATGCACTCCCCCTTACTTAACATATTTTACATAAATTTTCTGGTGTAAAGGTATCAATGGAAAAGTTACAATCTATCAAATTGGATTATCCTACTTGTATGCACCTATCATTTTTATATCTGAAGTTACAGATATTGACTCAATAACACCAACCAGGTAAAATCGACATTGAAGCCAGACTGCATGTTGTGAATGAGATATTTGAGTTAATGACCTGTTAAAGGACACTTAGCTCACACACTAGACCACAAAAAAGCCTGTCTCTATGAGGTGAGCCTTTCTGTGGATGTTTTAGCAAAAATATGGGAAATAGCTGCTCCAATGACTTACCAAAGCATGCAAGGGCATGTGACTTGCTCATGTGACCCTGGACTTCATCTTGTGCCTGCAAATTTCCACAAACAGGCTGGGAGCCTTCTTTCCACGTGGAAGAAGGGTGATGCTTCCAGGACCTTATATTCATTTTGCCTGTTTCCTGCTCTGATCTCTGGATTCTAGACTACATTAAAAGGAGCATTCCAAACAATGGACTGAGGACCTTCCAATCTTTTGGAAGTTACCAAAGACTCTTCAAACCAGCAGTCTGAAACATCACGGCTACTAACCAAGAACTTTGCAATGATTATATGTATAGGATTCTTTGCCCATTTTAACTCTCTCTCTCTTTTCCACTATAAATAAACCTTTAGATATTAGATACTAAAGAATTAGCAGCAGCATGATTCTTGGGTAAAATCTGAGGTCCATATTAACCTGGCTGTGTAACCGATCTCTTGGGATCAGAAGATCCCTTTATTTGATTAAATAGGTTTTAAATAACCACTCATCATAAAGTTTATAGTGTCTGGGTGGTGAAACAAGGGCTGGGATACCTAAGGAGACTGCGTTTCTGACTTTGTCAACCAGTGTGGTGAGACAGAAGTTTACTTTTGTTACTAGCTTGGTATGTTTTATGAAAGAATAACCACGAATCTGAGATAGGTCTGCCCCACTTCTCAGCAGTTTGTCCTCAGCTATGGTATCCTCAGCTGTGACCCAGTAAGGCACAGCGACACTGGCTCAGACACACTTCAGAGTGGATCCAGATTCTGTGAAAAAGAGTGGCTCAGCAATTGCAAGTATTTCGGTAAAGAGCCATGTGCTCTTTCCATATGCTTGTGAGAGCTCAAATTCTTCATTCCAGAAGTACAGTAGATAGGAAAAGACAGGAAAGTGAATTTGCATGTAATTGCAGTTTGATAGCTGACTTTCAGAATGTGCATGCTTTATTTTGTAATCGTTTTTGTGTGTTTGCTCACTTGCACCCTGATTACAACAAGAGCAGGACAAAGTGCAGGGAAAGCAAGAGAAAACATCAAAAGTGACCAGGGGGCTGGAGGAACTGATTTATAAGGAAAGGTTAAAAAAATACCCCTGTATGTAGCTTGACAGAGGGCATGTTTGCACTGGAGCTGGAAGGTGTAATTTCCAGCTCGAGGCAACATACCTGCACTTGCTCCGATCGAGCTAGCACACTAAACAGAAGTTCTTCAAGGGTCTAGCTACTGGAGAACATGGGGGCTCAGATGGAATTGTAGCTGGGCTGCTAGCCCTTCCCACTGCTCGTGCTGCAGCAACTACACTTTTATTTTGAGTGCACTAGGGCAGTCAGAGCTAGCATGGGCATGTCTCAAGGTGGGAATTACACCTTCCAGCTCCCATGTAGACATACCCTCAAGAGATACCTGATCAGGGAACATAGCTGTGCCTGACCCACATGGCTACATAAAAGGGAAAGGGCAAAAGGAGCATTCCTCTCCCCACAGCCTCTTGTGTCACTCGGCAAGATGCTGGCACAGTTCCCATTCTGCTCCTGTAGCACAAAGAATGCTCCAAGCTAATGACTATAGTGGTGCTAGCCTCTGCAAAGAGGAGCGGAGAGGCAATGGTGGGGCTATCGTCCTTCCTCCCCTGCACCAGCCAGTAGGCCCCTCTTTATGGGGAAGGGAGCATGTCGCACTCTGTCAACTGGCTGCACTTCCCCCATACTCCCAGAGTCACTGTGCTTGCCGCAGGCATGCTGTTTCTTGGGAACGTCTGGTAAAATGGGGGCACTTCCTTTGCACTCTACCAAAAGCCATGGTGCAAGGCCCCAACAAGGGGGAGGAATTACTTAAGGTATAATTTCGGTATAAAAACTTTTAGAATAGGTAGTACAAGGAAATATAACTAGGAATAACGGAGTGAAATTAAGGAAGGGAAAATAAAGGACTAGTGCCAAGGAAAAATAAAATCTTCCTTATGGTGAGGGGTAAAATTTTCAGAAGTGCCTGAGTAGCCTAACACCCCTTTTCAGAAATGACCTAGGCACTTGAAATTCAATGAACTCAGGCTCTTAAATCACTCAGGTGCTTTGAAAATTTTAGCCAAGATCTATTGTATTATGGAATAGTCATCCAAGAGAATTAGTTGAACTGATTATTTGAGACATTAAAAAACTAAATTGGACAGAGCACCAGACTATTTCCTATAGGAAGAAAACTTTTACTGGCAGGTAGATGGATAAGATTTTAATAGGTTTTTCTTTCTCTAGTTTTTATATTATGAACTTATAAAGAATATTTATAGAGTAATCACAGTTCATTTAAAATGTTTAGATTTTGCTTATTTGTGTTTCATTTCCAAACATTGTTATGCTATTGCTGTTGGTATTTTTTTATACAGAGAAACTCTCTGTCTCAATTATATGGTGGCAAGCCTACAGAATTTAGTTGTGTTTTCCAGTTACGCAGTTCCTTTTCTTAAATTGTACAACGAAGACCTTGAAAACTCAACCGTATTGCATTAAAATATTTTATCTGACAGCTGTAGTTGATTCTATAGAATATAAAAAAGATTAAGAATGTCAGAATCCGCACTTTTTGAAGACAGTACAATTTCCAAATTGTACAAGTTTATTGGAACGATCTGGAGCCATATACGTACACACACACACAACTGTTATTTCAGTAACCAGCCAAAAGCATTGAGGTAGCAATAAGAATAAGACCTTCAACTTTAAAAAAGCCAGTCATCTTTTCCGTGAGCTAAAGAAACTTTCAGTAACTCAGCCAGCAATAGGAATTAGTCCACGTGTCTTATTGATCTATGTAAATAGAACTCCCACATATTCCGTCCAAGAGAATGGAAACTACTTCCACACAGGTCGATACTAGAAGTGGACCTAAACTACAAAGTACGGATCTGGATTCAAACTTCTCCCAAGTTTGGGAACCTTTAGATAGAGACTTTTGCTTCAAAGACTGACCTTTAGCTGCTACATCACACTCTTGGCAATGTAATGGACCTCATCCAGCATATCTGGGTATGACTGTGGTTGCTGTCGCGGCCACACTGAGATTGCTTAATCAGGACAAACTGCAAAGAATGATGCAAATGAGCCTCAAAACTGGTGGTTATTTCTAATAAATTAGATTAACCAACTCAGGAACAAAACGGCTTCTACAATAAACTTACTGGTTATCCAGAAGCCAAAAATACAGGTCCCTTAAAGCAATCCAGCCCTGAGCTCCCACCCATACAGCCAAGTCAAATATGATGAGGATTACTGAAAATCTCATATCATATATGAACTTCTACCAATCCCAAGAGATCCTCTTGGGGGAGAAAAAATAAACTCACACCTTGGATTTATTAATTAAACTAAGTCAGCTCTGTGTAGGTTTCTTGGAGCTAGAAGCCAGCCCTGACAGGACTTTTGGTCATAAGTCAGAAAAAATTTCTCTTGCATATTTTCTAGCTCACGCATCCCTTCAAAACAGACAAATACCTGGACAATTTCTTATTATAAGTGAGTTAAAGAAGGAACAGAACAAAGATTATGTTAATTGCACGACAAATTTCATGTTAAACCATGAGGCACCGTGTCCACTCCCCCCCCATGCGTTTCTATTTGCTAAAGCAAGCTTTCATGAGAAGCTTGTATTTCTTGTTTTATCATTTTTAAGATGCTCTTGTCATATTTGTTTTTCTTTCTTCTTTCATCTAGTCTTGGCTAGATTTCATTTCAGCCTAGAGGACTTTACTTCCATGATCATCTGTACAATGGTTGTGAGACTAACTATGTGATGACAGAGAATTTTCTGCCACCCATACAGTTGTAAAAAATCAGACTTGACTCTCATTTTCAGAGTGACCAAAAGCAAGTCCTGAGAACTTTTTTTTTTTAAATTCAGGTAAAAAAAAAATTCCTGCCTAGAGTCTATTAAACAAATTAAAACAAGCAGGCTGTAAATATTCCACAGAAAGTCACTGCATAACCTATTTGATGCAGATACACGAGCGAAGAATTTGTGCTGCTGTGAGTGCAACTCCATTGACTTCAGAGGAGTTTTGCCTATTTACACTAGTAATGAATTTTCCCTGGGTGCTCTTTATTCTTTAGCTCATCATGCTCCCTGCAGGTGTAAGTGATCCCTTCTAACTTTGAAACCCAATCAAGCTATCTAACTTTCTCCTACTCATTGTTAACATACCTGCTGATCTAAGTGTCCAGGCTGCTAGCCTCCACTGTGGTCTATTTGTAGCGGCTAACAGCACCCTGGCAGTCACATCATAGGAAATTGCATACAAACCACTGCTTAGTTAGCACAATGCACTTATCAGAGCTAGTTCTAACACTGACTCAGACTTGCTTATGAAAATGATTAGGTTTCTAGTGACAGCCTAATCATTTTCATAAGCATGTCTGGCATGTCTGAGTCAGTGTCAGACAAAATCCAGCAGCACTTAAAATTAAACAAGACCAAATGTAACTGAAAAGTGCCACCTAGTGAATAAACTGAAAGGGATTAAATAGACAGTCATTTCAAAAACTGTGTCATAAAACAGCAACATTCAGCTTACTCCTTTAAAACAATCTAATTGTTATTTAACTCACTTAAAACCTTTTCTCCAAATTTCTTCTTTCACTATAATATTTTCACTCAAAATTCCTAGTTCTGTCTTCCATTTCATGCTCACACACACATCTCTATTTTATGCACACCATAACAGAGTGTAGCTGTTGTGTACATGGGTTTAGTTCACTTTGTTCTCAAGTTTTGCAGACCTCATAAAAACTGCACACACCTGGCACATTTAGTTTGTACATATTCGGTTCACGTTTTATTTTTAAAAATTGGAAGCCATATCCTATCTTTGAATATATGAGGCCCCCACTGAGTTAAATTAAAGCTTCATGTACATAGAATATGGCCCTGAATATCTAGTCTAAATTAGGGCCCAATTCTTCCAGGAGCTTAATACTTACTTAAAGGTACTGTGCATTCACAAGTCCTATTGATTTAAACGGAAAGTGAGAAAATCCAGGCCTTGGCTGATGCTCAGCATGTTCCATAATTAGGCTCTTAAACTTTCTGTGACCTTTTAAAAAACTAAAGCTGACATTTGCACAGAAGCCAGGGAATTGAGAAGAGACACTCTTGCTGTGTAACTATTTGATAACATTGAATAAAAATACGTATAGCATCATCTCTCTTTTATTAAAGGCTCGCAAAGATTAATTTATTGTTTCTGTAATTTGACAAGAAATGAATTTTGATGCCATTGTTCCAAGTCTGTTCTTTCCCACTTCCATTTCAATGAGATAAAAACTGATCAGGGAGATTTCAAATGTTTGAATGAAGCACATGGCAAAAAACTCTTTCTTCCCCAGAAACGGCTTTAAAATGAACAAATCCCAAAGGAGGGATTTGCGGTCTTCACCCAAATAAATGCAAAACGGAGCAAATTTGCTGCTGCTGTGTCCCTACCAGCTGGCGCTATTGCAATTGTTAATAACGTTGCCCTCGGTGGTATGACTGTCGCTGCTGCTCTCCTCTTTCTATTGACATTGCCGCTGCCACTGGTGGCATTGATGTTTTTGCTCGGCGGCTGCTACGCTTTTGCTGGCGCTGCTGCTCTCCTCCTGCTACCCTACTTCTCCCACTATTGCTACTCTCCAGCCTGTCATTATTGCAACTGTCCCTGCTGCTGCTCTGGGTCGCGGCACTCGTGGGCCTGTTCTCTATGGTGCCTACGGACCGGAGCCCGGCCCCCGTGTGTATTGTGCAAACACAGCCCAGAGAAGGTTCCGGCCCGTGAGGCACTAAGGAGACAAGAGTGATGCAGCGAAGAGAAACTGAGGCACCGATGGGGCAACGTGAGCCGCCCAAGGTCAGCCCGGGGCAGAGCCGGGAATAGCACGCAGGGCTCCTGGCTCCCCAGCTGGCGTCAGGGGCCCGGGACCCGCCCGCGGACCTGCCCGTGGCACCGACGTCCCCAGCCGGGTTACCGCGGCGGCTTCGCCCGTTTCCCCCAGCAGGGGCGCTGCTGCGCCTGCCGTTGCCCCGCTGAGCCTGGCCGGGCGGCTGCTCTGCTGGGGGGGGGCGGTTCAGATGCGCCCCTGCCGCTGCCACGCGCCCGGCCGGCCGGACTCCATCTCCCGGCGTGCAGCGCGCGCGCCGCGGCCGGAAGTCCCGTGCCCCGGGCGGCCGTTTCTCCCCCCCACCCGCCCGGTGTGTCGGACGCGGACGGAGGCCGGGCGCTGCCATGGCGCTGGAGACCCTCTCCCCGGACTGGGAGTTCGACCGCTTCGACGACGGCTCCCAGAGTAAGCGCGGCCGGGGCGGAGGGAGGGGCCCCGGCCCAGCGCGCGGCCGGCGGCGGGGGAGGGGACGGTCGGCCCCGGCGTTGGTCCTGGCCCCGGTCCCCCAGCGCCTCCCGGTCACGCGCGTGCCCTGCCCTGGGCGGCCTCCCCGGCGCCGCGCTGGAGCCGGGCCGGGGGGTCCGTGTCGCTAGTCCCGGCTCTGTCTGTCTGTCTGTCGTGAGGAGCCGAGTCCGGCCCGGCGGGAAGGGCCTGGGGAGCTCATAGAGGGCGAGGGCGGGCAGGGACCTCGGGGGGCCAGTCCGCCCCTGCTCGGAGCGGGACTGACCCCGGCCGGATCATCCCCCCCAGCCCTCTGCGCCGACGGCTCCTGGACCCTCCCTGGCTGGGGTTCGGTCCCGCGCGTCTCAAAACCTTCCCGGGAGGGGATTCCGCAGCCCCCGCCCGCGGCGCCTGTGGAGAGCTCGCCGCTGCGCCGCTAGGCAGGGCACCTGCTCCTGGTCCGGGCTGCAGTGGCGGTGGAGGGCGTTTGATGACCGTCTGTAAACATAACGGCCCTTCATGTATGTAAACATGAGCAGCAGGTCCCCGCTCCACCGCCTTTTTTCCAAGACTACCCATGACCTTTCTTCATAGGTCAAGTTTTAAAAATCTTTTATACTTTTTGTTGCTCTGGTCTGGACTCTTCAGTTTATCTACATCTTACCTAAACGGTGGCATCCAGAATTGGACACAGTCACCCAGCTCAGGCCTTATCAGTGCGGAGTAAAGCTAGACAAGTACCTCCTTTGTTTTACATACAACACTCTTGTTAATGCCCCCAGACTTATATTAGCTTTTTTTTGCAACTGCATCGCTTTCATATGCACTCATGTTCAATTTGTGGTTCAAAAGATTCATCTTCTGTTTGTTTCTCCTCCCTCCACAACCCATAGATCTACTTCAGAGGTCTCAGAAAATATCCCAAATACTGCGGTGGGAATCAAACACTGGGAGACACTGATTTTTATCTGGTGTATTTGCATGAATTGGGGATTTTTCCTGCTGAAACAGTGATGCCTCTTTCATTGCAGCTGCTGTCTTGATTAGCCAGATAAGTCATGCTGCAATAAATTAGCTCTGTGCTGAGTTTTTGCTGTGGCTTGAAGGGAACTAAGTAGGGCATTTGCTTGCAATTTCACTTCAACTTTTTAAAGATTATGATTAACTCTTTGTCAGCCTGCTTGTGTGACTGTCAAAAATCCATGTTTTGTCTGTCTTTGGAGAGAACTTACTTTCTAAACAGAGAGCGCATGTGGTTGTCACATGATAAAGTACATTGTAAAATGAATTGTCATGCTGAATTAATTACACCAATTTTACTGAGCAAATATGTCTGTCATGAGCTTCTGTTTCACATATATATGTTTCCCCAAGAGATTGTCTGTTCATGCCATACTTATTTTATTTAACTTTGAATGAAAATTGACTTGAGGTTTTACTTAGGTTTTCTAACAATTGTATACACCAAAAAAGGAAAGTTTAAAGTGTAGCTTTTCAAAAATGGTGCCTAATCTTGTTTCCCAGACTAGCAGGAGTGTGGAACTGAAACCTTCTGACAGGAGGTATTTCTTTCACACCAGCTTGATAGAGGACAAGCTCTTTGCTTGTCAATGAACAAAGCAGAAAGAAAACAAAATGTATGTCTGTTTTTAGTAGGAAGTTTCTTGTTTTCCAAGCATGCTGGATAAAATAAACTATATGAAAGGGTTGTTTTTTTTTAAATTAGTCTCATTTAACTTTACAACTAAATCTTATATCTAAATATTAGCTATTGTAATAGCTTAAACAGAGAAAAGACGAGACCAAATCAGTCCAGTATGTTGCATTAATGTCATATATAGCTAGGCTTGGCAGAATAACAGCTTTTTAAAAATAATTGACGGATTATATTGATGTTTATTTTAAAAAATTGTTTCTATTTTCATATGTTTAAATTTTCACTGTTGCAGAAAATTTTGGGAGGGTCAGACAGTTATTATTTGATATGACACTAGACATTGAGATTCAAAAGGTTAAGGCTGGATAACCATTAAAACACAAATTGTCAACATCACATGTCAAAATATACAAAGTAAATATCTTGATATCAAATGCTAATAAGTTCTCATGCAGCATTCTTCTTACTTTGCCTATCTGTGAATTTTGATTATTGATAAAAATATTTTTCATTAGTTTGTGTGTTTATGGTGAAATTCGTGTTTACCAACATTTTACCGATACAAATCTAATCTTTCCATGCCTGTATATAACTATGCAGTTATTATTCATGTGAATCCTAATGGGATGGTATATATCCAGCATAGAACTACTGCCTATTTTTCATTAAAGAATATAAATAAAATTAGAGAAGTTTTATAATAGTCACTATTGATAAAGATTTAACATGCTCCAAATATTAATGGTTTTATTTTGGTGGCTGTGAGAGAATTAAATCAATCAAACCTGAATACCATTCATAAAGTATTGTCTCTGAACCGGCTTCCTGTCCTTCTGTATAATATCTATATCGTCTGAAGTAGGATTTTTGTTCATTGCTTGGAAAAGACAGATAAGATTTACTGCTCTCTCTACTGTACTTCCAGTTAGTTTATCAAATGAGTGAACTTGTCCAAGTGAAAGAAATAATATCTTTGCACCTACATGAGAGGCTACAAACAAAAGCGGGTTTATCACTTAAAACTCTTTCTATAACTGGCTGGCAAACAGCTTCCACCAGTTCAGTAAACATTTCTCTTAATTTGGCAGAATGTGCATACATCTGTATTGTTCTAGCTTTGATTCTGGCATAATTGAGAGATGATTAGTAGATACCACTGTAATGCATCAACTGCTTCAAGGACTAAACATCTAGCCTGGCATTTGTAATTTTTTAGATGATACGTAAAAGCAATATTTAGTCCACTGGTAGTCATTTAAAAATCCCATAGAACTTTCTACAGGTGTAGGATTGTTATTGACAGTGTTCTGCCTGAATTTGCACCACTCATAAATTTTTCTGATCTTGAATGACTAGTCAGCTACAAGCCAAAAGAATGAATTTATGGATTCAGATGTGAAAGACTGAGGGTTGGAAGGGTACCAGTTAGGTGCAGCAAGAGCATCCTTGTGAAAATCCATCACCAGCTTCTGGGAAAGTTGACCCTTTGAACACCTACCATGGTGCTGTTGCTGGAGCCATCTTGGGGGTGATGCCATCCTTTTTATTATTCTTTGCTTAGTGCGTCTCTAGAACTTGAATGTACATTTCTGACTCAGCTTCTTGTTGATTAGAGAGAGAAGTTGTTCTCTTCTCTTGCAAAATGTGAAGTGTGGAGGGAATGGGGACTCTTCCATCTTGTGTTTTGAGTGGGGGTATATGATGGGGCACTCCTCTATTATTAAATCTAGTACTACCTGTTACTCATAGGTTTTCCCAAGCAGCAGTAGTAGAGTGAAATTAATGTAAATGTAACCTCAGTTACAGTACCTACTGTCTGCAGGGTTCTGAATCGCATAAATGAAACTGACCAGCACCTTATCAGTTCCTTTGTGTTGCTGTTTAGGAAAGCTGCCTGAAGCAGTGGAGGATCTGGAGTTCCTCCAGGAAGTGGCAAACTTCCTACTTGCCTTTTGTAAATGATTTTTGAAATACTGAGGCAGCTACAGAGTTCCTCCTATGTCCTGAAAACATACATATATATGCTTAAATTTATCATAATGAGTAGCCCCACTAAAATCAGTGGGATTACTTATGTGCTTAATGTTTTTGTGTATGCGTTTGCTGCATCAAAGCTTATGTTTTGGTTTATTTAACAGTTTTTTTTATGAGAACAGGATAGAATGACTATTTCATCCTGATCTACAAGAGGTTGAACATCAGTGGTGGAACAGTGTGATTGGTGTTAATACACTTTTTTTTAAAGTATTTTCTTTGCACTGACTTCCTATCTTTCAGTATAAAGTTCAGACTTCTCCTCTTCATCTTTTGAGGCACCCTTCTATTGTGTCTACATCATCTCCTCCAGCAAAGCTTCTCTCGTGTGCTCACCTTGTTTTTGCCCATTCATGAGTGTATTCATTCATATCCCTTATGCCTGGAGAAGTGTCCCAGTTAATATACATCAAATATACATATACACCCTCTGTCCCCTCCTCCAAAAAGTTTCTGGAAAGTAACCTTTTCTGTAAAACATTTCTACTACAATGCCCATTTGCCACTGATTAGCCTAAAGGTAGCTATCTGTATGATTTGTTCTGTGTGTTAACCACTTGTTCATCTAGACTATAACTCATTGGTGCAAGGATTCAATTTCTTTGCAAAGTGTCGTGAGCACATAAAACACTATATAAAAAATAAAGAATCCTTCAAGATAGTGAGTATTTTGTTAATGTAAAGTTTTATTGCTTGATTTGCCTAGATTGACTTTCTATACCTATCACTTTTAGGTAGCTTTACTTTCAATATTCTAATGTGCTGGTATAAGTACTGTTGCTTTATGCTACCTTTGGTGAGGATACAGTAGTCTTTATACACAATGGAGGCTGAATCCTTATTTTATGTGCAAAACTGAACTCCACCTTAACTATGGAGCGGTAATCAGTGCCTCTGTAGTAACAAATGTACCTTTTGCGTTTTTTGATGAATCCAGTTAAATAGAAAATGACACTCCTTCAGATTCTTGATTTTTAAATATTATGGTAAAATAAATGGAATTTATAAGGATAAGTGACCGGCTTGCTTTTTTTTTTTTTTTTTTTTTTTTTTAAACCAGTTACCACAAATATTCTTGACATTTGCCCGGTGGAGTGTTGCTTGAATATATCACCACTCCAGGCAGTGAGTGGGCTGCTACACTTCATCTGACCATCTAATTCCTGAGTAGTGGTAGAGCAGAATGAACTGACAGAGGCAGAGTTAGCTTGAAGATGGTTAGAAATCTGGGTGGTAACTTAAGACAACACAATCCTGCAATCAAAGTAAGAGGTAGTGGGGGAACAGCTATTTTTAATGCAGTTGCCAGTGAGTTCTAAAAAGTAATAAGACGCTGATTGCCTCCAGGATATAATATAACCATAAGTGTTTGGCCAACGATCTGTCAGCTAATCTGCAATATCAAGGGACAGGTGGCATAATTTATGTTATCTGTGTATGCTGTCTGCTTAGCATCTTCATGTTGTAAAGTTGACAGTACTCTGGTAATTTAGCTTGTTTAAGATCAGTCTTGAAAATATGCACAAACTAAAAAATGACTTAGCTGTTTTGCTGCTCCTGGCAAGTAACTTGTAACTTTCCTTTAAATTGGTACATTTGAGTTTAAAATCTCATTATAAGACAAGGGAAAAATTTGCATCTTCTTGCTACCAACCTTGTTAACCAAAAATGATTTAAGCAGACAGTGCTGTAAGCTGTATAACAGATTACACTTAAAGATCTTACTTTAAAGAATGTGTAGGATATTGCAGTTCAGTGAGCATCCTGTAAAATACTTTAACTTTGATACTACATAAATATTACTTTTTATTCTTAGAAATTCATGCTGAAGTACAGTTGAAGAATTATGGGAAATTTCTTGAGGAGTACACTTCTCAACTGAGGAGAATTGAAGATGCATTGGATGACTCAGTGGGAGATGTTTGGGACTTCAATCTTGATCCTATAGCATTAAAGGTCTGCATATATTTAATGCATATTGGAATTATGTATGTCTTCTACAAATTGGAATAGTGCAGTTTCAGAGCAGTTCAGATGTGGTTTCATAAAGAATCTCAGGAAGGATCAGATTTATTGGGCAGAAGTTGTCATATTCAGTCAATACAAAACTCTTAAATTAAAAGAATCATGCATTCTGAGCAGTTCAGCAAAAAAAATTCTTGCATACAATTCCTGTTGTGTACAGAAGAATAGAATATATGGGCACAATGGTGTAAACTGAGCAATGAATAGATATAATTGCAACTAAAAATATAAGTGAGGTTACATTTTTGGCTTACTAGCCTTAATGATTTTATTTTAAAGGAATGGGGGTGGGAGGGAAATAACACAATGGTCGTCCTGTCTCTTAAAGCCAGTTACTTCCTTGGTCACAAATTTCCTGTCGTTCATGAAGTACAAAAATTTTGCGTTTTTTTTTTAATATAGAATTTACAGGCATTATTTAAAAAGAGTTTAACTTTTATCCCTTTCTGGATATGCCTGTTCAGAAGTCTTGGTGGGCTAAACTTTCAGGTAGCCTTTGAACTTGTGCATGCAATCTCAGTGTTAGTGTGTATAAATAGGGTAGGCAAGATCTTGTCTGACTTTCAAATCCAAAATAGGTGTTAATGTATGCAAATACATGTCCTGCCTGCACAAATAGGTATGCAGAGTTTTATGATTGCAAAATTAGAAGCCATTTAAAAATTGGGCCCAGCAGATGGGTCTTATATTTTTTGCTTTAATATTTCTATAATTGTAATAAGTGTCACATAGTTAATTTGTCTTTTACCCTTATGTATTTTCATGAAACAGGACATGATGAATCCATGTAATATGAGAACTGGATATTTCCTCCAGGGTAGCCTGCCAGTAGCATTCAATTAGTGTCTTTTTGGTACAGAGTGCGTTTGGAACTCAGTTGAAAAAATTTATCTGATTATGTTAAACAACTTAACAGTGATTCCTTTTAGTAATTAAACGTTCTTTTTAAAGAAAATCTTCTAATATTTCTATTTTTAATTGTTTAGCTTTTGCCCTATGAGCAGTCTTCCCTTCTGGAGCTCATAAAGACGGAAAACAAGGTAAAATGCTTTTAAACTTAGAATTTTTTAATTACAAGATCTCTGTAGCAAAATCTGTCTTTTTTTCTGTAGAGTGCTTTGTACATGAAAAATGCCATACAAGTGTCAAATATGTTTTTATTTATTACTTTTATACTACCCGTGTAATTCTATGGTTTTTTCCTTGATGAGTCTAGGTTCTGAACAAAGTTATAACTGTGTATGCTGCCCTTTGCTGTGAAATCAAGAAGTTGAAGTATGAGGTAATTCCTATAGCCTCTCTTTATTACTGTTATAAAAATGTTAATAGTTTGGCAAACTGAAATGTAGATTTTACATCTTGTCTTTTTTTAGCTTCTAATCCTGCAAACATAATCCATGTATTTTTGTAAATTGAGTATTTATACGTTTTTAATTTGGAAAAAATCTCTCCTTTTGTTGGTAGGCGGAAACAAAATTTTATAATGGCCTCTTGTTCTATGGAGAAGGAGGTAAGTAGTTCCCTTTATTGTGACAATTAGTGTTTTCTTATGCTGTTGCTTCTTATATTAAAATAATTGCAATCTTATGTTCTAGACATTAGAAATGTACTTTTACTACGTTTTGGCTGTGGATAAAAACCTGAAACTCTTGGTCTCTGTTACAATACAAGCCCTGCATAACTACACTGAATTAATATCAGACGTCATTAAGATTTTATCTAGAAATAGACATTATCTGCAGTGAAGCACTGGTATAGTAGTGGGAACTTCCTTACTGTTTTGTCTCTGCTTTAAAGCATATGTTGACTGCGTATGTGAGAGGCAGGAAATGGGGACTGATGGCAAGAGAGAGTTGAACACATGGTTTTTAAGAAAGGATTAGGAGAGAGCGTACTAAGCATACAAAGACAGTTTTTTTTTTTCAAATAATTCAGCATGAGGCTTTTAAAAAAAAAAAAAAAGATTTCATCTTCCTTTTTAATGCTGAAATCTTTAATATAGATTCTCATGGTGCCTTGTATTTTAAAAACTACTATGTGAGGGCACTTACTGTTGAAGTTATTTTTCAAGGCTGGGCATTGAGCATCCATATTTTGAAATAAGTAACTAGTCCTAAAACTTGGTCCAACTCCTCTCTGGTTCACAGATTTTTGCAAGATATCTTCAAACAATACGTGACAATATATATCAGGGACTAAAACCTGCTTGCCTTACTCATGAAGAGTCACAATGACTTCAGTACTTCATGAGTCAAGCAAGCAGGGTTTGACTCCATTTGTGCAGTCATAACAGTGCTGGTTAATCACTTGAGCCATTACGTTGGCATGAAACCCACTGCAGTCAATGGATTTAAGGTCTTGATATACAAAAGGATGGAGGCCTATACTTAATTCTGAATTTCTGCATTTTAAGATAGTGTAAGCCAAATTGTAACACTTTAACATAGACATTTGGGTTTAAAGTAAGTGAGGAGTGGGTTACAGTGTCTCATGCCTGTGTGTATATATATTGACATAACACAGGACTCTGCTTATACACACAGGGCCATGGGCTTTTTTTTCCCCGAATTGAGAGGTTATACGATCTCACTTTGGGTGAAAGTTACTTTGTAATAAAAAGTAACACTGATAACCCATCCATGAGGGGGTTACTAGTGACTTTTCTCTTATAAGCATGGTACTTGAGGTTAAAGCATAGGACTTAGGAAATCTGAATTTTCTTCCCGATGATGCGATTGACTTCCTCGAGTGACCTTAGGGCTAATCACTAAATTTCTGTTTTTCCAGTCAAAAAGATGGGGACGATAGTGCTTTTTACAATAGTCTCATGTAGCTCAATTCATTAGTGTGTTGTAAAGCCTTTTGAAATCCTGGGATACATGGGGCTATAGAAGTGTGTAAACTCTTTGAGGTAGGGACTGTGTCTAGCACGTTCTGGGTGCTATGTAAGATATGACTATCTTAGTTCTTTTGATGAATCATTACTTTAACTGCAGATTACTTTTTAAAGCAGACTCCTGCCTTCTATCATTTGTGTTTAAAGTATATTGAATCATTTTGACATGTTGCCAAAACTAACAAAGGTCTTACTCAGAAATGTTCTACCTCATTGGCAGGGAGAAAAGAGAGCTACAGCAGCTGTAAGCTTCTTACTCTATGACAGCAGTTTGTTCTACTGTTTCTCCTCTTCCTCCTGGAGTAGCCAGCAAGAGGGAGTGGATGGGAATGCAGTTCTTCAACCAACTCCTCCAGATTCATGAGAGCTGTTCCTCTTGTAGCAGCTGTCATGGCAATTGCAGGCTTATCTGGATGAGCAGCAGCTAGCTAGGTCCCTATCTTGGAGCAGGTTGAAAATATGAAGCAGAGCATTTTTGAGTTGGCCTCTGGGAGGAGAAACTCTGTCCTTCCCATTCCTCCTCCTCCAATGTGACA
Organism: Mesoclemmys tuberculata; assembly: GCA_007922155.1. Classification (NCBI taxonomy): domain Eukaryota; kingdom Metazoa; phylum Chordata; order Testudines; family Chelidae; genus Mesoclemmys; species Mesoclemmys tuberculata. The sequence continues at coordinate 88,476,819 of ML675616.1, read as the reverse complement.
AATTCCTGTCCTCCACCATTACATCACTATGCATAAGGCTGGCCTAGGGACTTGTGGTGGTATCAGCAAGACAGTTATTTGGCATACCCACCAAACTTAACAGTGATTTGTATATAAAAAATGTGTGTCTGGGAAACATACAATCTTTAGGAATTCCAGAGCCTCCTACTACAGAAGAGTGGAGCCCAGCTGCTTGTGCCTTTCATCTCTATTGATTGGTTTATATTGATGTACATTTTCAAGGCTATCTTCGTAATGCAAAGTGGCTAGAAGCTTTAAAAAAGCTGACATTTTCTTTCATTGGACATGTAATCAGCTCTGTTAACAAGGGACTTGCACCAGGCTCCTCCAGAGTGTCACTGGAAAAGCAAATATTGTGCATACTATAGTAAGGTTTCAAATTAAATCCACAATACCAGAGGAACTTAATCCCTATTGTGGATTAATTTCTTACCTAATTTAATTTTTAAAATTAAAGCTATTGTTACTTGTAGTGGACTGTCATAAAAGTCTTAAGCATTAAGTTTTTAATAACTCTCAAGTTGATGCCTTTTTAAAATGGCTGTGTGCCAAGTTTCGTAGGATGAGATTTTATGGCCAGTTATAATTGCCTGAACAATGTGTTTACAAACATAAATGCTGACACAATGTTAAACTGGTACTGTAGTAAACTTGATACTTTGTAGCATCCTATTTATGCTGACTGTAGTGCTCTGGAATTCCAGTTGTGGCCAGGACTCCATCGTGCTAGGTCCTGTACAAACAGAACAAAAAATGTTACTTATTTAGCAAAGCACAGTGAAACCTTTAAGGCTCAATTGGAAATACATTGCTTTATAGCTGTGTACTTTAATTAAAGGTCAAACAAAATTGGTCTGTAGGGCAGGCTTCAGTGAAATGAATAAATTTGCCTTATATTTCTCAAGTCAGTGAAGCTTCTTTTTATCTTTCAAGCTGCAGATTCCAGCATGATGGAAGGTGATTCCCAAATACAGATGGGAAGATTTGTTTCATTTTTACAGGTAAAGAGTTCATCTTGGCTTTGGAGCAGTTATCTGATTTTTTTTTTTTCCCCGCTTGTCAAGTGGACTCATAAGTTACAGTATCCTATTTACATCCCATTCAAAGGCATTGGGAGTCACTTTTCTGTGTAGATTACAACTTTTTGCCTACATAGCTGTCACAACCAACCTTCTTCACTCATCCTTTCAAATAGAGAGCTGTTGGGGCAGTTTGTTCATCTGTTGTGTTTCTACACTTGAAGCTGTGACCAATGTGAGAAGGCTAAAAGATTTTCAGATTCATTATCCAAATAAACTAGTTTACCTGAACAGACTTCAATGAGAAAAAATGTAGTGGGACTCTGTCATTTTATGTTAAAGTTCTAGAATTCTGTTACCTGTTTCTGAATGGTAAATTTTAGTTTGCCATTGAATAATATAAACAGTGGTAGTGCTGGCATGGATTAAACCATCTGTTTGTTCATCTTCCTCCAGCTCATAGAATGAGGTAAGATTAAAACAAGTGATTTTAAAAAATTGTTGATGCCTCACAAAAAATTCTGGGGAATAACATGCCTTTTAGAAACAATTGTGCTTATTACCAACGACACTTGAATGAAAACAGGATCTGTGTTTCTGAGGATTTCCTTTGTTCTTGGTATTCACTCTACACTAGAAGTCATCATTCTTTTTCTGGCATGATTTCCAGAGCAAGTCCTATCACAAACAGGATCCTGTTGTCATGAAAAATGGGCTTGTAGTAAAAAACAAAATATATATACTGTTTAAACAAAACTGTCTCTAGAAAGTTTAATATCAGGCTTCATTAAATAGGACTTGTGAATGTCGTGTATCAGAGTTCTTAGTGGTCCTCTTTTTAATCCCTAGGTGGACAGAATACCAGAGGAAAATGCTTGTTAAGCTCTCCTGCATGCACTTGCTAATATCTCTGCCTTTTCTTGTCTATTTCCCATCTCCTGACTTCTTTGTTCTCTCCCACCCAGACATCAGCTTTGTCTCTTTCACTTCTCATCTCCCAATTTCTCCTACTTCTCTGTTCAGAGAAGATCTGTTGGTGGCTCTGTGGACCCATGTTATGTGTGCTACTGTGGCTCGGGAGAGAGTTGTTTAAACTCCTGTATGTAAGATGTCTCCTCAGGACCATAGAGGGAAGGTTGGGGAGCTTTCAGATAGCTGTATTCTGTTTTATAAGAACCTGTAGGGAGAAGCTCTTCTTACTGAGCCTGTCCTGTTCCCACTACTGTGCTCCTCTTCTGTGTCCCAATGAGAATAGGCTGGCAGCAGTGTCTGCCATCTGGGAAGCACTGACCTAGTCGATGTGCAGAATTGGCAGAAGGATCAAGAAATGCTGGTTTTGTATAGCGACTATATAAACATATTGGCTATTTGTTGTGGATTTGACAATTCTTGGTATCCAGAGATCATTCTCAATCAGATTAAACAGATGTAATAGCTAAATATTTATTGACATAATGTTAGAGACAGACTACCAAAATAACTTAGGAATATCTGCCAACATTTCACTACCCTCTGCAGGATTAACCTATATAATGTTTCATATACTTAGAAGATTCTCAGAATCTGTCAGTTGTTTGCAGCATAGTCTCTTGTTGACAGTTGGGCATGTGCCATGAAATTGGACTTTCTGCATTAAGGGTTTAAAGCAGGAATGGGCAAACTCTTTGGCCTGAGGCGTCTGGGCATAGAAATTGTATGGCGGGCCATTAATGCTCCAGGAGAGGCTCTTGTCAGGGCACTGCTGGGTCCACGTGGTGGGAAAGGGCGGGGGGAGAAAGGTTGAAGGGGGAGCGGCCAGTGTGCTCTGACCAGGGCACAGGTGGGCCCATGTGGTGGGAGAAGGGGCAAGGCTGGGAGGGGGAGCAGCCACTGCGATGCTGCTCAGCTTGTTCTGCAGACCACCTGGATGGAGCCCGCAGACCACTGGTTGAGCTGGAGGGCCTGATGAAAAGCTCAGACAGGCTGTATGCAGCCCGTGGGCTGTAGTTTGCTCACCCCTGGTTTAAAGGGACAATGTGAACTGATTCTAGGCCTGAAATTTAAGTTGTGTTCTTAAAAACTGAGAAACTTCAAAACCAAATACTGAAAGAATGTTTAAATGAAAATCCATTTCATATAGTGTTAAAACCCAAGCAACATTTTAAAACAAATGAAAAGCAGAAAGTGAAACTGACCAGGCTGTTTGCATGTCCAAGATGAGTGAAATGCAAAATGTAAACTAACTGCATATGTGATTAAAAAAAACAGTTTAGATTTTTTTAAACTCTTCCATGAATTGATATAGTTTAAAGCCAAAAGGTACCAACAAGTCATCTAGTCTGACCTGAATATCACAGACCATTACATTTCACTTAGTTACCTACATATTGAGCCCAGTAACTTGTGTTTTAACCAAATACATCTTAAAAATGACATCTAGTTTTGAGTTGAAAACTACCCATCATTTCCTTTGGTAGTTTGTTCTAATTGTTAATTACTTGCACTTTGAATTTTTTTTGCTTCATTTCTAACTTGAATTTGTCTGGCAGCAACTTCCAGTCATTGATTCTTGTTACACCTGTTTCTGCTAGATGAAAGAACCCTTAAGTATCTGGTAATTTCTCCACCTAAAGGTTCTTATGCACTGTAATCAAGACATCTCTCAATCTTCTTTTGACAAGCAAAACAGATCTAGCTGTTTAAGTGTCTCACTGTAAAGCATTGTCTCCAGCTCTTGAATCACTTCTGTAGCTCTTTTCTGCCCCCGCTACAATTTTTCAATGCCCTTTTTAAAATGAGGACATTTGAACTGGACATAATTTTCCAGCATCAGTTTTACCAGTGCTGTAATAAACAGGTAACAATCACCTCCTATTCCTACTCACCACTCCCTTGTTTTTACATCCGAGAATCACATTAGCCCTTTTTGCCACAGCAACACATTTTTCATTTACTTGTCTACTGTGACCCTAGCTCCTTTTCAAAATTACTGCTTTCCAGGATACAGTCCCTATTGTATAGATACGGCCTGCATTTCTTGTAACTAGATGTGTAACTTTACTTTTGGCCATATTAAAATGAATTTTGTTTGAATGGGGCTGGCTTACCAAGTGATCCAGATTGCTCTGTATGACCGCCCTGTCTTCATTATTTACCACTCTACCATTGATTCCAGCGTGTATCATCACTGTGGAGATTTGCCAGATGACTTTTTAATCCTATCCAGTCTTGCAGTTGCATTTCAGATTTTCACTTCTGTTGTCCCTGTGTCCCTTTCTGAATTCTCTGTCCTCTCCACTTTTGGCTTTAAATCCAACATGTCAGTAACTTATCAGAATAATCTTTCATTTTCTGTCTGTAGCTATTTTTCTGTAGTCTCTCTGATTTATGGCTAAAGTTTGGCATGGCTTCAAAGAGAATAATGGTTGTTTAGGGCTAGAGCAGTGGTTTTACAAAGGTTTAGGCTACGTACCCCGTTCCAAATAATGTAGTCTCCCGTGCATCCGTATATGAGATAGACAAAGGTAATGCATGGGGAGTGGGGGATGCAGAGTTACATGCCCCACCAGGTTTATGCCTTCTATTTAGCAGCTTCTAGAGCTTTTCAAACTGGGGGGCACAGAGGAACAGCTGGAGGGGTGAGCAGTGACGCCAGGTGACTCAGGCCAGTCCTGCGTGGCAGGGCTTGGGGAGGAAGTGCCACTTCCACCCCGAGTCACCTCAGCAGATGACCCAACCTGTTGGGGGAGCAAGGGAGAGAGTGTACGCAACCAAAAACTGTAACTCAAAGGGGGGTTGTCTCAGAGCTGAGTAACAAGTTTTGATTGCGTCTCCCCTCCCCAGCCCAGACAGGCTGGGTGGCCTTCTGAGGTGAGTCGGGACCCACCTGGCATTGCTGGCCTGAGCTCCCTCGGGGCGCGACCTACAGTTTGAAAACCTCTCTACTAAATAAAATGCATTGTCTGCCATTACAGGATTTTTCTCACGCACCCCAGTTTGAAAACCATTGGGCTAGAGCATGCTTTTGTCATGGAGTTCATAGTAAGGGGTGGTGCTTACACACACTACCTGAGGGAGAGCTGTAGGAGGCCTTGTACCTCAGAAGCGTAATGTCTTCTGGGGCTCTTTGTTTGGGGTGGGGTGTAACTTATTACATCCATTTTAAAAGTGTACTATACTCCTCCAAGCCACCAACCAGCTCTTGCCCATTGCATGGGTGAGGTGGGGCAAAGTTATTCTGAGAGGAAGCATCTGAGTGAGCATCAGGGCTATAATTCTGGTTAGCCTTATTGTTGGCCACTCAATAAGAAGAAAATCCTTTCTCCCTCCTATGCCCCTCTGTAGCTTCATTAACCCAAAATCCTAAAGAAACATGCTTCAGGAAATGGGTCTGGCTTCCTGTCCAGGTTACAGTTGTGAGAAGCCTCAGACTGGAATTAGGAAGTTGAACTTGGGGTTTTGCTTGTATGATTGTTGTTCACTGTCTTGGAAATAATGAAATGTATGCAAAATTTGTCATTTCAGGAGCTGTCTTGTTTTGTTACACGGTGCTATGAAGTGGTGATGAATGTAGTTCATCAGCTGGCTGTTCTCTATACCAGCAACAAGTAATTATTGGCAGAAATGCTATATCCCCTTTTTATTATTAAACAAAGTGTAAGATGTTGATGATCTCCCTACAGCCTGATAAATGTCGGAATACTCTGGTGAGAAAATATAGGAATGTTTTTAATGCAGTTTTATATGCCATCAAAAGCTACTTTTAAAAAGGATTTCACTTATTAAAAGAACCATAATCTGCTTTAAATGCTTTTTTGTGCTGATACCAGAATGTCTTTTAAACTGAGAGGCATGTTTTAGGAGAGCTGTCATTTTCCAGAAGCAACGTCTCTAATTATGCCTTCTGTCTCTAATTATTGGACTTAATCCCTGTCCTTCTGTCAGGAGGGATGGATGTCTTATGTTAGCTGAGAGATATTTGTGGAGATGTCAGTCTAACATTTTGAAGAAATAGTAAAATCAAATAGTTTCAGAAGTTTAAAAAGTTGTCACTTTTTAGTTTTAATATTATAAATGTGTGATCATAAAATTTACATGAGTAAACTTGATCAGCTATTTATTTAAACATTAGCATAATAGGTATTGTCTTGAGTATGGCTTTATGGCTTCATATGCCAATTTGACAATAATGATGTCTTGATATATATGGGAGGCAAGTGTCTTACATCAAAGGGTCTCGGGCATTTACTTACTTTTGTCTTTGATTTCATCTGTAGAATTTAGAGCTAATATTTTCAGGTAGAGATGCTGTGATTGTTTAATTAATCTGTTGTTCCTTTTTGTATAGTGAATTTTATCACTTGCAGAGACTAAGGGCATGATTTTCAGATGTGAAACTCCAGTTCAAGTGAGTGGTAGCTTGACACCTCTGAAACCCAGGCCCATTTGTGTATCTGGTCTCAATGTACTATCAATGCTATCTTGGCTAAGGTCACATCATGGGAAGCATATTTATATTGAATTTTTGCTGGTTATAAAATTTAAAAAAATCTTGCATTTTCTAATATAATGGGCTGAAAAAAGTCTGCCATACAGCACATGCTATTGAAGAGGACATGCACCCTCCATGATACGTGCATAACTTCTGTTGTGGTCCCATAAATGAGTCATTACTCAACCAATGCACTGTTACTGTGGTAGTGGCCACTGTGCTCCTGGAGCTACCATCTTACAAATCCAGTGTAAAATAAAATAATCAGCCCACTTATGGTCATTGAAAGTCCTTAGAGTTTGTCTCAGAGTTAGAATGTCTTAGGGATGAGAATGCTAGAGCTTTGGCCATGTTCTATATTGGTTAATTCTTTCTGCATAAGTTTTCTCTGTTTGGTTATGGTATTCTTCATTTTCTGCTCTAGGCTGCTGTTTAACAATACTTTGCATCTCTACACAACTGCTCTTTTTCATTGGTGAATGAAGCGAAGCTGGGTGTCTAGTTTGCATTTTAGTTGCTTATGTTCATAAAGTGTTTTGGGACCTTTGGGATGAAAGACACTATATAAATGTTAATTATTAATGTCACTGAGAATTGTTAATATACATGTGCAACAGACTAGACACACAATATAGCAAACCAGTGGTTCATTATGATTTGGAAAATGTTATCAACCTCCTATTGCTGCATTGGTTGTCAAAACCAATGTATAATATACATTTTTATTATGTTTTGGAAGATAATTTTCATTATTGATAATTACCACAATGACTTTCTTGAAGAAAATATGCAAAAAAACAAAAAAAATTTAAGGGACAGGTACTTCTAACTACAATTAAAATGTGCAAAATAAATAAGTTTTTAGTTAATAATGGAAAACTAAGATATTGTTTTGTTTTCGTATCTATTGCAGAAATGCACCTAAAATTATAGCGACATCAGGCGTTCATTTTCAGGTAAGATGATTTAGAGCAGTGTTTCTCAACCTTTATGATACAGGGTCTGGCTTGCTGCCTTCCTAAACTGCATCAGGGAGATCTCAGGGACTGGTGCCAGTAATTGAGAAACACTGGTTTAGAGGATATTAAAATATTTTTAGTTGTATAAACAAATCTGAAAAACATTTGTTTTCTTTGAGAGAGGAGGAAAGTGAATTAAAGCATCACTTTCAATGTGTGTTGGAATCCTGCTCTAAGCACACACTTGGCCAGTAACTGTTTCTGATTATTATATGGACATGGTCATTACATCCAGATATGGCAAATGCTAGCTTTCTTAGATTGAAAGTGGATGGGACTTGTGCTTCTGGGTAACAAACACTTTTTGAGAATCCTACCTTCATTGTGAAGCTTCTGTGCTAACTGTAACATTTTTTTCTCTGTCGTGAAAGGACACTAAAATGGGGTAAAAAATGTGTTTTCATGGCATGAAACCCATGAATAACTACTGGAACTTCTTTACAGACTATGTATGAGCATCTAGGGGAGCTGCTGACAGTCTTACTCACATTGGATGAAATAGTTGACAATCATGCCACTCTGAAAGACCATTGGACCATGTACAAAAGGTATGCAAGTGAAGCCTTAGAAAAATATTCCCAGTGTAAATATTAAAAACAGGTGGATACATTTTGTTCTAAAGAAAATGAATTTGGAAGCCTTGGTATATGCTAAATTTCTGGGGCTTGATCCTGTGTCACAGAGAATTGTGGCACTTAAAGGGAGCAGGGTTATGTCATGTTATTGGCACAAGTAAAAATTTACAGTGCCAGATCTAAACCCCTACAAACGCAGCATATTACTTGGACTACTGATAAAACATTGAGTAGAAGGGTAATGGCTGCTGAAGTTTGAGAGACAATATGTTTGATAAGAAATCTAATCTTAAAGGGGAGTGTGGTACTGCAGCTAAAACTGTATCCTGTAATCCTTACTTGAGAGTAGCCCTATGGACTTAAACGGAAATATTTGCTTGAGTAAGGGTTGCAGGATCAAGTGCTGTGTGGAAATTACTGTAGTGCAAAATTGAGATTTCATTGAAATCTTCCAGTGAGGTGGATTGTTCTTATGCAATTTGTCTATGCTGGCATAGTGACCTTTACATTCCAGACAGACACAGATTCTGTTAGGGATGTGTTAGTGCAGGGGTTCCCAAACTTTTTGCCTGCATAACCCCATTTTGAGACTTATAGCTTCCTGTGACTCCAGACAGCAACGAGGCAATATAGCGACCAAGGAATCTGAGGACGTTTACACATTAAGTACGTTATTTAATGCTCTCTACTCTGACACCAGATAACATTGTGTGACACAGAAGGCATTTTGGCCTTTCTTCATTCTTGACCAAAACACTGGTGAAGCCATAATCAGAGAAAGCCTGGTCGTATTTGGAAGCACATTTCTCAGAGTCTTGTCTTCTGTTCATAAATTCATTACTAGACTCACTGCTGGAGGTTGAAGCTGATACTCTGTTTAAAATTGAGTCTGTTGTGCCTCTTATCATAAATCAGAAAGAGGAATTCACAGTTAAGCAAATGAGGCCAGGATTTGGGAAGGCCCTGTGTGGTGATACTAGGGCAGCACGGAGATAGTGACTTACCATGATTCTTTATCCTTCGGTGCCAGCAGGGTATTTAGGGTGGCATAGAAGAAGATATTGGTACTGCCTTAAGGCACTTACAAGCCACTGCAGATTCCCATCTCAGAAAACACTAGCACAGTTTTCTACCAGCTTGAGCAGAAAGCATGCTGTGCTGCTCAGAGATGAGGATCTTCTGCATTCAAGTCTCTCAGCTGGATGCTTACACAGCCAGATGGTGCAAGTGGCCAGATTGGCATCTACCCAGTCACCTCCCCATGGCCAGCGTGTCTGGACTTCTTCACTCATGCTGCACCATGAGGTAGCTGTTTTGATCTACAAAATGGGGGGCCTCTGCACAACATAACCTCACACACACTGTACATGCGAGGTTGTGCTCTGCAGAGGGCCCCATATTGTTGATCAAAATGACACCCTCCTGGTGCAGTGTTTATGGAGCAGGTCTGGACACGTTCAGGGGCAGACCAAATCATCTCTCGGGCTGAATCTGCCCTGTTAGACACACAACCCCATCTGCTGATGGCACAACCCCAGGGTCACAACCCACAGTTTGGGAACCTTATGTGTTAGTGTACTTGGAGAGTCGGGACAGGTGTGAACTCAGGTAGCTAGCCCAAGCTACCTCCAGCTACACAGCAATTTTTAACACACTAGCTTGAGCAGAGTTAGCTTGTGCAGTGTAGACATACCCTCAGAATGGTGGTCTCCTTGAAACAAATAGAAAACGTGATACAAACTGTTGTTTTGCTTTATTGGATTGTGTATGTTCTTTCTCAAGGCTATTAAAATCAGTCCATCACAACCCTTCAAAGTTTGGGATTCAGGAAGATAAACTGAAGCCATTTGAGAAGTTGTTGTTAAAACTGGAAGGCCAGTTACTTGATGGAATGATATTCCAGGTAAATAAATTTGGATTAACACGCGTTCCATAGTAATGTTGGGAAGCTATATCCTAGTAAAATGGGTCTTAATTTCTAAAATGGTAAGTGTAAAATGTAAAAAAAAAAAAAAGTTCTAAAATGTAAGTCCTTTGTTCTTCTTTAAACTGGATATGATTTAACTTTAGATATTTTCCTTGCAGCTACAACATTTCTGATTTTGAAAGTATTTGTTAAAACATGAATTTTAACTCCAGCTTCTCGTCATACCCTTTAACCATCATCAGGTTGTGCATATGACAAAATAACTTGTGGCTAAAAGGTAGTTACACCTTTGCCAGTATTTCTTGCCATGGAAAAAAAACTGAAATGTGTTTGAAAATACAGCTTAAATACTTGTTGTTTATAAGCCTCCTGGTAGCCATCTTGTTGGAAAAGTAATTTCATTTGTGACACTAATGTACTAGGCAGATTTGTGGTGTTGATCAAGTTAGTTGGCACTCAACAGTAAAAGGATGAAGTCACAAAACAGTGCCAATAATGAGCCCAGACCTGCATTCCTATTGAAGTTGCTGGGAATTTTTCCTGGGTAAGAAATGCCAAACTGAAATGAAGTTTGTAAGAATTTCATTGATGTGGACACATTGGAAAAAGGAGGACAGACATATGCATAGAATTAAGTGGCAGGCTGCAACTTTTATTAGGTTTTAATGCAAGGGAGGGTGCTACCCTCTCATTACCCAGTCTCACCTATTCCAGGTATTTAAATGGCTCCTTACCATATAATCTGTAACTGGCACTAGTGTTACAGGGCTCCATGCCAAATAACCCATAATACAGAGTAGGCTTTCTTCAGGACTGCTCTCTGATTCCTCCCCACTCCTCTCCCCCACCTACCCCCCCGCACACCCGCTCCGCAAGGGAACAGAGGGTACAGCAGGATTGAGACCTTGACTCGCGAAGGCCACAAGGTCTCAGTTTATCATATGAACCCAAGGCTCATCACCAAAATCCCAGGTCTTTCACCTCTGGCATTCATTCATTGTATTCTCTTAAACGCATTGGAAACCGGCTGCATGTTGCATCGAGTAACCAGCACCATCCAGTACCTCAGTTAGGCACCATGCGCGTTCTGTGCATTAACCCACTGTGGCTTGTAGGTGCTGCAGGAAGGCACAAAACTCCGTGGTCCTCCACCTATATGTCCATGGGAGAAACAGTTCTTTCCTGACCCCATAAACAGACAAATGGATAGACCTGCAGCATGTCAGGCGGGTTCCTGTTCCTAGTTAGGGTGACCAGATAGCAAGTGTGAAAAATTGGGTCAGGCTAAGGGGCAATAGGCAACTATATAAGACAAAGCCCTGAATATCTGGACTGTCCCTATAAAATTGGGACATCTGATCACCCTAGTTCAGGTGGATAGGGTGAGCTGCTGGCAAGGAGCCAAAACACGCTCCACATAGCCCCTGTGCTGGGCTAAATCCTGGGAGCTGGGAAATGCTGACAAACAAGCACTCCTCTCCCCCAACTGGCCAAAGGGTGCCAGAGGCTCCTAAGGGAGGAGCTATGTATTGTCCCTTGGCAAGTGTCTTCCTCCCTTGCTGCTGAACTGTCCACCTTTCACTACCCATCAGTTTCCCCCACCCATTGATGCAGGTGGGTGACGTGGCGATGATGCCAGACCTGTGACAAATTATGTAAGAAATAAGGTGTGTAAAAATCTTTGTTTTTAAATAAAATCTAACTTTAAGTATGGAAATTAAAGGGACTCAGCTGGTGGGAATCATTGTAGCTGCATTGACTCGGCGGAACTATGTTGAAATACATCAGCTGAGGATCTGGCCATTAATACTTAAATTTGAAATTGTAAACTTTAAAAACAAATTTTTTTTGTTCGTTAAACAAGCATGAAAATGAGATAGATATTTCAGGTTATGTTACACTTAGGTCTTTTCTAAGTCAGTGAGTCTCCTCCACCTACAGCCTCTTAAAAATGTAATTACAATTGGAATTTATTGTTAAACACAGTTCAGTTTTTTATTGAGAAATGCTTCTCACTTTATGGAATTGGATTGCCAACTATCTAAGAAGGATTTTCCATTTTAACTCTCTTCAATGTCTCACTTATGCAAAGAATTTCGTATGTTTAATTTGGATGGCTCAGTGGAAATTTATTTGGTGTGCAAGTAAGACAGCTTTTTTTTCCTGCTTGACCAGAACAAAGAACATGAAGAAAATATTAAAACAAAATTATAAATCTATTAAATATTTTCCAATGTGTTCATCACTATATTTTTCCTGTTTCCTTACGAAGGCCACCATCTTATGTCTGTCATGCTGTTGAACATTTCAGTTTCATAAGTCACATCCTAAAAACCAGTAAGGCAATAATACCCTTGATGACCCAAGAGCTGTTCAGTAATGGGTTTTGTTCTGGACATGCCTAGAGTCTCCCCAACTGAGATGTGTGATCCCTTACATAAGCAACACCAGTCAATAACAAAACATAAAGCCCACTTTCTTGCTTAAAAAAAATTCTCATCTCTATTACAAATTTTCAATAAACCAGACAAAACACATTAGATCGTTGACTTTAGCTGTTTTAAATTAAAACTGTGACTTTACAGATTCATGTTGTGAGACAGCCTGTTTGCAATAACTCCAGAGGGGTAGCCATGTTAGTTTGCAAACAGCAAAAACAATGAGTTCTGTAGCACCTTAAAGACTGACAAATTTCTGTGGGCATGAGCTTTTGTGGGCTGCATCTGACAAAGTGAGTTGCAGCCCATGAAAGCTTATGCCTGCAGAAATTTGTTAGTCTTTTAAGGTGCTACAGGACTCTTGTTATTTGCAATAATGATATTCATTGGATGCCCAGGCTTCATGGAATTAGCATTGTAAATGAGCCTTATTTTCTTGTTTTCTTTCAGGCCTGTATAGAACAACAGTTTGATTCTCTCAATGGAGGAGTGGCTGTCTCAAAGAATAGTACTTTTGCTGAAGAGTTTGCACATAGTATTCGCACAATTTTTGCAAATGTTGAAGCTAAACTTGGTAATGCAAGACGTGCTTTTTTTTACACTGACTTCATTGTTTGTAAAAGTTTTTATATTGTTTGTCTGGAAGCAGATTTCAAAAATATTTTCTTCTGTGTGTATTATACTAGGTGAACCCTCAGAAATTGACCAGAGAGATAAGTACGTAGGAATTTGTGGTCTCTTTGTACTGCATTTTCAGATTTTTCGGACAGTAGACAAGAAATTTTACAAATCGTTACTGGACATTGGCAAAAAGGTGAAGATTTTGCTGTTTCCTTTACTCATTTTAAAAATGTATTAAAAGCAGAATGAAATTAAATATATTTTAGTTTTTATTAAAATGCAATGTTGTTAAGTTTTTCAAAAGTAAAACACAATTATATTGAGTACAAAAGGAGGTTGTAGCAGCCGTATCTCCATTTCTTTGCTATCAGCCTTATTATTCTAATTTTTAAAAAGCTTATTTTTCAATAAGTTAACTTTTTTGATTGTTTTATTTGAGTTAAAAGCTTGGCTAAGTTACAAAAGTGAAGTATTTCAACTTTTAGTAAAAGTAGTTAATGTTCTTGAGGAAAGAGAATATTTTTAATTGTGATTTTCATGTGTATTTTTTCAAGTACTATACATTAGGGGATTGAGGAAAGACTTTGAACCCTAATGCTTGGCTGTAAGAAGTTACCATTTCCTGGTATTGATGGAAAATCTTGACTATAGTAGGATTTATTGTAGGTCATTCAAAATACATGCATATATGAACAGTGCTTGGCTTAACACGCCTGAGAAACTTTTACAATAATCGTTGTGCACATTGATGTATAATATAGATTTTTCAAGGCAGGAACCTTTTTTTTAATGTAGCATTTGAGCTGCATAGATAACCAACTATTCCTTGTATTAACCCGGTTAAGGCTTTGCACTATTTCTGACTTATAACAAATAATTCAAATAAAAAGTTTTTGAGCTTTTGGGGGAGGGGTGGTATAATGCTGATTTTTAGATTTTTGTAACTGGAATTAATTTCATGTCAGTCATAATTATTAGGAATTGCTATCCATTTGTTTGATTTTAATTTTTTTTCCTCTCTTGGTGCTCTAGGTGCCAGCGATCACATTAACTGCTAATATTATTTGGTTTGCTGATAACTTTCTGATGCAGAAAATGCCAGCTGCTGCCAAACTTCTGGATAGGAGAAGCCATCATGCGATTAAAACACACAGGGAAAGTTTCCTGCAGCAGAAGGCTCAGTCACTTACCAAGTAGGTTTTATAAAGGGTTGCACCTTTTGAGAGAACTGCTTATTACTGTATGCAACAAAAATATTTCTAATTGGATATAGTGTTCTTCACAGACTGCCATAAATATTATGTAGTGTTGTTCTGAACTGTTAAACAGTTCCTGTGTTTCTCCCCACAAGTAGCTGCATCTCAGTGCTACTGAAAAGGTATCAATTAAAAAGTAAGACATCCTCTGACTTCAGCTAGTTCATCTCTGATTTACATTTTAGCTTTATACTGGCAATATTACTTTCCTGGGCTGCTGCTTTTTTCATTGGGATCTTCTGGCTGATGTTTTATTGATAGACAAGTCCACACCAGGCTGAATAGCTTGCATAGGGTTTCTGCTGTCTTGGTGTTGATTCATGCTCTTATTCACATGCATTTATTTCTTTGTCCTTTTTCTCCCCTTCTGTCTGATGGGCTTCCCCTGAACACTTTTGCCAGAACCATCTATATTTGAAAACACTTCTCACAGAAATGGCCACATCTTTCCTCTTTTTACTGTTTCACTTTTGTCTGGGTTGGAGAGATTTTTATTTCCTTTTAGAAAGAACTTGCATGCCATGCTTTCTTTAAACTCTCTGCTTTCAATGGTTCATTTACTTGACAAATAACCATGAGTGTTCTTAAGGTTTAAAAGTTAATAGAAAAGACTGTGCAACACTGCAGGGGGAGGAAGCATAAGGCCCCCCCTTACTACTACTTGTGTCATTGGTTAGAGCATGCTAAATGAAGTAAGTAAATCGCCATCCTGGAAGTGAACTTCATTAATGAACTTAGAAGAACATAGATTAACATGATATGCTGGGGGAAAAGTCAAAATGGCTTTTGCAAAAAGATATGCCTCGGTCTTAGAATTCCTTGAGGATTTCAACAAGCATGTGGACAAGGATGATCTACTTGATAGTGTACTTGGACTTTCAGAAAGCCTTTGACAAGGTCCCACACCAAAGGGCCTGAAGCAAAGTAAGCAGTCAGGGGATAACAGGGAAGGTCCTCTCATTGATCAGTAGCTGGTTAAAAGATAGGAAACAAAGTATAGGAATAAACAGTAAATTTTTCCAGTGGAGAGAGATAAATAGCAGGGTTGCCCAAGGATCTGTAATGGGATCAGTGCTATTCATATTCATAAATTATCTGGAAAAGGGGATCTGCAGTGAGGTGGCAAAGTTTGCGGACGATACAAATGACTCAAGATAGTTAAGTCCAAAGTTGACTGTGAAGAGTTAGAAAGGGATCTCACAAAACTGGGTAAGTGGGTGATAAAATGGCAGATGAAATTCAATGTTGACAAATGCAAAATGTAATGGACCTTGGAAAAATAATCCCAACTATACTTACAAAATGATGGGTTCCAAATTAGCTGTTACCACACAAGCAAAATCTTGGAGTCACTATGGATAGTTCTCTGAAAATATCTGTTCAATGTGCAATAGGAGTCAAAAAAGCTAACAAAGTTAGGAACCATTAGGAAAGGGATTAAAAAAACAAGACAGAAAATATCATAACGTCACTGTATAAATCCATGGGATGCTTACACCTAGAATACTGCATGCAGTTATGGTCACCCCATCTCAAAAAAGATACATTAGTATTGGAAAAGGTCTGGAGAAGGGCAACAAAAATGATTAGGGGTATGGAACAGCTTCCATCTGAGGAGCTATGAAAAAGACTGGTACTGTTCATCTTAGAAAAGAGACAACAAAGGGGATAGATATGATAGAGGTCTATAAAATCATGAATGATGTGGAGAAAGTGAATAAGGAAGGCAATATCTTTTGTTGGACCCACTGCTGTTGGTAAGAGAGACAAGCTTTTGAGCTTATACAGAGCTCTTCTTCAGGTCTGGGAAATGTACTCAGTGTCCACTCAGTCGTGACACACTGAATATGTTTCCCAGACCTGAAGAAGAGCTCTGTGTAAGCTCAAGAGTTTGAGTCTTTCCTATGGAAGTTGCTCCAGTGAAATATATTACCTTACCCATCTTGTTTCTGTAATATCCGTGGACCATTGTGGCTATAACAACACTGCATACAACTGGGGAAATGTTATTTACTCCTTTCATGTAATGCAAGAGCCAGGGTTACCCAGTGAAATTAATAGGCAGCAGGTTTAAAATAAACTCCAGGAAGTACTTCACACAATGCACAGTCAACCTGTGGAACTCCTTGCCAGTGGGTGTTATGAAGGCCAAAAGTATAATTAGGTTAAAAAAAGAATTACATCATGGAGGATATGTCCATTAATGGCTATTAGCCAACATGGTCAGGGAGGCAACCCCGTGCTCAAGGTGTTCCTAAACCTTTGACTGCCAGAAGCTGAGAGTGGATGATGGGATGGGTCATTTGATAATTGTCCTGTTCTGTTCATTCCCTCTCAAGCATCTGGCACTGACCACTGTTGGAAGACAAGTTCCGGATTAGATGGACCATTGTTCTGATCCAGTGTAGCCATTCTTATGTTCTTAACTTTTAATGAATTTTTAATAATATCCAGTGAAATGTGTGTGTGTGTGTGTGTGTGTATAATGTGTATATATAATCTCCTCTAGAACTTGGTATTTAAAACAAATTGTATGCTACTAAGTCAGGCATTAATATGGTAACTGATTTATGTATTTTTTTTTTATTTAATGCTTTAAATCTGGTAAAGCTTTTTACCCTGAAAGAACTTAAATTTTTTTTAGCACAGTTTATTTTTGAAGCTTTACTCACTACTTTAATTTTTTAAAAAAATGTAATGCATCTGAGTGGGCTATTCATTTAAGGTATTAACAATGACATCTTATGCAACATGGCCTTCTGCTAAGAACATTGGAAGACTAAATACCAGGACACCCAAGTTTCCTAACTTCTGTTTCTTAGTTATCCTGCTTGTAAAATGCAGGCTAATACCTGCATTTTCGTTGGGAGGGACTAGCCATCGATGCTTGAGAATGGAAAATGGGAAATGGCATTCAGCTGTTCTCTGAAGTGAGCAACCTGTTCATTTCTTTCTCCAGAGAGATGCAGTCATATTATGTCTTTGTGAGCTCATGGATGACAAAAATGGAATCTATCTTGTCTAAGGAACAGCGGATGGATAAGTTTGCTGAAGACCTTTCTAACAGATGTAATGTCTTTATACAGGTGGGTGATTTCTTACTATGCTGCTAGTTGAATTATATGTAGTATATGTATGCTGCTTATAGCATTAGGAACTGGGTGATTAGAAGGAAGCTAGTGAGTATTGAAAATGAATCATAGAAATTATGTGGTTGTCTCGGCATTCCCTTATCAATTTTCTCTACAATATGTTCTCAAATGTTGTCAAGTCTAGTTCTAAATAGTTGTAGAAATGGGGCTTTCCAGGAAGTAAAAAAAGTAACAGTATGTCTGACTGAATTTTCACCTGCTGAAGCTGGAATTTTTCCAATGAAGCTTCAGTGGTCTCTCAAGTAGTTCCCATTTCCCATTCAAGTAGTATTTCTTGAGTGCACTGTCAATACTGAGATGCTTAAATTGGGGCAAGGGCCAGGGTCTAATTTAGTTGTATTTATCATATTCTTATTTCTGGCAACAAGTTCCGGATTATTGCCTAATTGTGTTGCACTCAGTGACAGTGCTTTGGGATAATCTCTTTAGCATCTGATGCAGCTAGTTTTCTTTTCTGGTAAGAGTGCCTAATTTTGCTGCTATGTGCACATGATTTCTGCATTTATTTCTTGTTTGTGCATTTTTATTTCTTGTTTGTGCATTTTGTATGCAACTTCCTGACAAAATTTTGGTTGAAAATAAGTCTGAGTTTAATAGAGACTGTATGGCAGATGCACGTTAGTGGGCATTGTTTTGAATCAGCTCTGTCCTGACTCCTGTCTTTGTTCATGAACACTGCTTGTTCCAGGCTTCAGTATTAACTGAATTTTTTCCTTCTGAACTCAGACTATACCTGAGAAGTTTATTTTTTCATACTTAAACTCTTCTTGCAATGTGAATAAATAAAGAATTAAAGTCTCAGAAGATATCCCAATGGCAGAATCTTTTCTTCTCTTTTTGTGTAGTGCCTTGGGATATGCTGTGATATTTTTCTCCATACCAAATTGAAAGTTTCACAGTTAACTTGCTATATTTCTCCAAGTTTTTGCTGTTTTCCATTTGAAAGTTGCTTTTTGAATACTTGAATGCTTTTCTGGATGCAGTTTACATTGATTTAACGTTTGTCACATTTTAATTTCTATGACAGCGATATTGTTTTGGGGGGTGTCATTTTTTTCATTCCTTTTGTTTTTTCTTATGACACTTGAATTTTTAAAAAATGTGTAGAGGCTTCTCTCTTGGGGACTATTGTTTTTGTTCATTCTAGTCCAGTTTCTTAATCTCGATGCTTCACTTGTCTGGTTTAGGGTGACCAGATAGCAAGTGTGAAAAAATCGGGGGTGTGGGTGTGTGGGGCGTATATAATACAAAGCCCCTAATATTGGGACTTTTGTTCACCCTAGTTGGGTTACAGTGAACTTGCACTGAGATTAATATGTCTGAATGCTTGCTTTATTTATTGGCTTGTGGTTAAATTGTATTGATTGTTTCTAAAACTGTAGTTGGTTGACTTAATGGCTTGCAGATTCCTTGTCAGCTTCATAATTATAAACCAATGAATCTTCACTTGCAGTTTCGTAAGACTAAACAAGCTTGGACTGTTCATGTGAATGCTACTTATGGTCTGGAGGAGCTAGTGAAAAGGCAGGAATTAATGTTCTGTATGGTAATAAAGAAAATAGAGAATATTTACTTGTCTGACATTACTGAGATTCTCTCTCTCTTCCCCCCCCCCCATTTGTTTCTAGGGTTTTCTTTATGCTTACAGCCTTAGCACCATCATTAAAACCACAATGAATCTCTACATGTCAATGCAAAAACCTATGACCAAAACCTCAGTGAAAGCATTATGCAGACTTGTGGAACTTCTCAAGGTAGGTTATAGAATTGAGGTTATGCTTTCACCTAAGCATTATCATAGAGCTGGTGGGAGAGGCCACATGCAAAGAACTGAGTGATGATAAAATGTTTCAAAGTGACTCTATTTAAAGATAGGAGGGCAGGGAGGAGAGGAAGGGAAGGTTTGTTTATGTAATTTCTAAACACCTTTCGCGGTTTGCTTTTTATCTCAATCCTGTTTTTTGCAAAGAAAGATGTTCACTGTGTTGAAAAGTATCTTTTTAAAGCTCAGCTGCAACAGAGAAAACACTTAAGACTAAGATTTAAGAAAAGAAATGGATACCTAAATTTAGGGTCTGAAAATCATGTATGGGCGCCTTAATAAGTGGCCTGATTTTTTGCAGAAGTATTGGGTGTTCAGCATCTCCAGTTAATATAAAATACAAGAGTCGGGAAGGGAAATCCTATGCTGCCATGTGGACAATGGTTGGTAGAGAAAGAAATTACTTAGATTGCCACTTTACAATTAATATGAACCACTGTGTTTTGAAACTGACTGCAGGCAATAGAACATACATTTTATAGAAGAAGTATGGTTGTGGCAGATTCTGTGACACACATAACTCAGCATCTCCAGCATCAGGCTCTTAACTCTATTTCTGTAGCCAAGGTATGTAATCCAAGTTTCAAAGGATGGAATCTTATATCACCCTCAGTAATGTTGTTTCATCTCTCATTCCAAATCAAAAGTATCCAGCTGATTCAAAACGATCCATGGTCTCACTCCACCCTGTCTGTTACCATTACTGTTGCTGCTATTATTATGATACCACTTAAGAACTCTAGTCAAGGATCAGGGCCCTGTTGCTTTAGGCACCCTACTAGCATGCAACAGAGATGACAATCCTGTCATGTCTCTCCTCTTCCCCCCCCGTGGTTCTCTCTCTCTCTCCACTCTGGTATCCACGTGCTCCTCTTGTCTTGGCCTTGTTCTGATCTTTTCCTGTGACTCCACAGATGGGTGCTGTTATTTGATTTAGTTTACTCTTTGCTAAAGAGTCTTTATTAATGTAAGTTGGGATTGTGTATATAAGCATGCGGACTGTTACCATTTTAGGGCTTCACTTATAATGTACTTTCAATGGTTAGTATATAATGTTATAATTCTCTAAAAGGAATGGCTAGGGTAAATTTAGTGCTTTTGGAAGTGCCAGTTGCCTGATATATGTATGCAGCTGCTGTGCAAACTTCCCCAGAAGCATGACCAGTGCACCTCACTTGGAATACTTGCCGTCCTTGGATTTCTGAATCACGTTGTGGGCAAAGGGGAAAATGGGGTTTTGTCTCATTTCTCCTGATGTGAAATGCTAGTATATGTGTTCTCTTGCAGCTAAACTTCAGAGGAAGGTACATGTATGAAGTAAATGGTGCTATTGGATTTTCCATTTCACCTGTATGTGCGCATAATTATTCAGTGTTTAACACATTTAAACAGTAGATATCCATATTTTTCATATTCCTATTTAAGATACATAATAGAAACGTAGCTGTAAGCTAGTGCATCTCTTCCATCACATTTTTACTGTAAACAAAATGTTTGTTGTAGTTCAATAAACAGATCTAACACCTTTCAAGGGTATCACTGTTGAACAGAGAACCAGCAAACCCGTCTGAAACCATAAAGCTGCTATGAAGTCTACACATGCTTTAAAAAATGGGCAATACCCATATGTTTAGATAATTGTTCTATAGGTGGTTTACAGCTGTAAACAAATTCTAAGCTTAAAAAAGCAATATGAGCCAAGCTTTGATCCAATATTTGTATGTCAAACAGATACCAGGACTAAGAGATTTTAAAAAATCCTATTGTGTGAATAGATTGACGGTAAACAAAAGGCATAAGTAAACAGCAGCATAAAATCACTTACTGCAGGCCCTCTATGGTACCTGCTAATCTGTTAATGTGCTTTTACAAATTAATGCAGCATTAGGGTGTACACAGTGTATTCCACAGCACAGCAGTTCTTTTGCTGCAAGTATCTGGAACAGCTGACAGCATTTAAGGGGAGGAGTTTCAAGCTGAGTGCATGTCCTCATCCTCAGAGAGAGAATTCTCTCCAATTGCACCAAATCTTGCAGGGAGACACACATCTTTTGAATCAAGTCCACACTCCTAAATAGGAGCCTAGTTTCCTAGCTAGTCACTTATACTGTTCCCACTGAAGTCCATGACAAAAAATTCCACATACTGCAATGGGAGCAGAATTGGGAGTTTGCTTTGACAGTTGTTCTTTGCTTTGTTTTTCCACTTGAATGATGTCATAGAAGAGTGCAGTTGTCTTGTGGACCTTCTTTCATACATGTACTTATAGATTTGTGGTTATTCAGCCCATAAATTGGGCACTGCAGGGTTTCTTCCTACTGAAAGAAAGAAAGAACTCCTACAGGAACAGTAAGGATGGTGTAATAACAGAAGTGATGTGTACATGGACAGCCACGTGCATGCTTACAGAATGCCTCTGTGCTGTATACCTGTTTTATGTTAGTGCTGTTAGAAATATTTATCAGCATTTACAACAGAATTAATACAATTAAATTTGGGAGGGGACGAAATTGAGGTTCAGTTAGCTTTGTTGAAAAGGCCTAGTTTATAGACTGACTGGAAATGTGTGACAAGTCCCCAGATTTTCAAATAGAAGAATAGGCTGCTGCTTTTTGTTTCTGATAACTTTTCCATGAATATAAAATTTGAGCTATTATTTTTGTTTCTCCCATCAAGAAAAGAGTAATTTCTGACAAAAAATACAGTGAGCAGCGTCTGGATGTGCTCTCTGCTTTGGTATTGGCTGAGAATACCCTCAACGGGCCAAGTACAAAACAGAGGCGCCTTATTGTTTCTCTTGCACTGAGTGTGGGCACACAGATGGTAAGTGCAACAATTGCTCAAACCCTCACTATTGTATGTTAGCTGTAATGAACAACTTTATCACTCAGTTGTTGACATACTTTAAAAGTAATTATTTTCCAGTTAACCAATAAGTGACTCTGCCCATTTTCCTCTGCTGCTTTTTTTTAACAGAAAACATTTAAAGATGAAGAACTGCTTCCCCTCCAAGTAATTTTGAAGAAACTGGACTTAATCAGTGAACTTAGGGAGCGGTAAGCAGCATACAGTGATGGGGTAGAGAGAGGGGAGAAATCAGTGTCAGCTAGTTTGTTGAGATATCATGATGCAGGTTATGAGACCTTGCAGGAGGTTCTGTGTTCTACACTTAGCTACTTACAGCTGTCTGTTTTCATGTACATTGTAAACCAGAGTTCGCATGAATGTGGACCACAGAATTCTCTAATGAAGTCTGTGTCTTCCCTAATGTTTAATAAGGAGGAGTAGGTTGTGGAAATGGAGGTCTTGTTGAGTGGTGTACTGTGCTTTCTGTTTGGTTTGATGTGGACTATCACTTTTAGGACCAATAGCCAACTTGAATTATACCTCCCTATTAAAGATGAGGATTCCTGCAATATGTTCCATTTTACATAAACACCTCCCTCCCAATCTGGTGTAGATTATAAGTGGCCATGAAGTGTTCAGCATTGATTTTGTGTAAACACTGCCATGCACAAGTTTTATTCATAGAATTGTGATGGTCTGTGAACCTACACATACACTTCGGGCACAGGGGGAAAATGTCATGTAAACTCTAGCAATTTATGTGAAATTGTACAATTACAGTCAAACACTAATTCTATCAGATAACCTGTGGCGTAGATGATTGTAAAAAAACGAGGGGACAGGGCTGCAAAAATACAGTCCTGCTGACATACAGTTCACCTTTTTTTTATGTTCTTTTGTGCTGCTTTTGGTTTTATTTAATAACTAATATCTTGCATTTTAGAGTTCGAACACAGTGTGATTGTTGCTTCTTGTACTGGCATCGAGCAGTCTTCCCAATTTATTTAGATGATGTGTATGAAAATGCAGTTGATGCATCCAGATTGCAGGTAAATAAGAAATTACCTGAACTGTTCAGTTATAGTGGCTTGCTGAAGTGGGAGTTGGCGGGGGTTGTATGAAAACCCTTATAATTGCAAAACAATTAAAAATCACAAGCCCAGTGTTAGTTACAAACACCTGGGATTGAGATTTTCAGAGCATTAAAGAGGTTTTAGACTTCTCTTCCCTTTACAATTAATGGAAAGCATGTCTGATAAACTGCTCTGAAAATCTCCACCAGTACTTTAAATAATTACTTACAATGGTCTTTCCTTGCCCTTCCCCTCAATCATTTCAATTTTAAATTGAGCTCTTTGGTAGATTTTAAAAAGAAGTGGTTGGAAAAATCTCACTAATTTTTTGGTTTAGTGTGCATTTATTTTAATATTTAATATTTATAAGGTATTTATCACCTTAGTTCCAAAGGATTGCCATAGGGGTCATACTAGAGATTTATCCCCTCCTTGTACAATATTGCGTAAATAGATAATTGCATGATAAGTTTTTTATTAAACTGACTCAAAAGCTTCAGATCTTGGCTTTTACCAGGGATGAACCATTGGTCCAGGATGTTAAACTTAGTGAACTGCTTGTCAGATCCACTGTGACAAATCTATGTTTAATCGGTATTTTAAGTAATGGGCTTACAAAAGGGTAGAACTGAATACTAGTTAGTTAATCTAATTATTTGGGGGGGAGGGTGGCCAGTGGCAATAACAGATGAACAATTCAAATTAGCTTACTTAACATTCTTCCCTTAATTTGTTTAGAATAATTGAATCCAAATCAGGGTATCAGTCTTCCAATCGTATAGGTTCGTTTTTTTTAATGTTAAAAGCTATATTAGGTTTTGCAATATTGTGGTGATTATTCATGTGGAATAAAAAGTGATCCTTGTTCTTTGGATTTGAGATTTTAAATTGTTTCAGTTGGGCTCATTTTAGCCTATGTATTCTAAATATTTTGAGATGTTTGACACGTTTGTCTTCTGGTTTTGCATATTAGTTTCTTTCTGTTTTTTTAGTACATGTTTAGTGCATTACGGGACTGTGTACCTGCTATGATGCATTCAAGACACTTGGAGTCCTATGAGGTACTTCTGGAGAGCTATGACAAAGAAATCATGGAAGTTTTAAATGAGGTAATTGCACATGTTCGGAGTTTACTGTATGGGGGGGGTCTAATGATCACAGTTGATTTGAATTGCATATTAGTCAGCTTTTATTGATTGAAATTTAGAATTTCATATAAAACCTATATAGAAGTCTTTGAGAATGCTATGAAGTATGGTGATAGGTGAGAAAATGTTCATTTTTGGTGCTCAGGTATTTATGGCCTTGTTACTATAGTATCTGAGTGCGTCACAATCTTTAATATATCAGTCATTATAGTACTCTCATGAGTTAGGGAAAGGCTATTGTCTCCCATTGTACAGATACTGAAGCACAGAGAGACTGTGATTTGCCCAAGGTCACACAAGAATCTGTGGCAGAGCAGGGAATTGAACTCAGATCTCCCAAATCTTTGGCTAGTGATTTAACCACTGGACCATTCTTCCTCTTTGTCTAGTCCCACAACAAATGTAGCCTATTCTGGGATTCTAGAGAAAATCTCAGACAAAATAATATATTGAAGATTTTGCTAAACTACATAAAGTCTTAATGGAAATGAATTACACCCGTCTTAGTAAAGCACATCTTTTATAGACTCATTATATAAACCGAGTTCTGAACCTAGGATTGCAAACAGGCTTTGGCGGCCTGCAACCAGCCTGTCTGTCACATATTATTGGTCTCATCTGAGCTGTTATAACAAGCATGACTTGAATTTGGTTGAAGCCAAATAGGTTTTTAAATTAGTTTGAATGGCCACAGGAAGGGGAGGGAGGGTGGGATGTTTGAGAAATGAATGAGCTCCTGCTTAAATCTAGGTAGGAGCCACTTGATGTAACAAATTGTGGGAGCCTTACTTGTCCTCAAAACATTTGAAACACTCCTGATTAGTCAATGTAAATGGGTGTCCTAGAACTGACACTGTCCATTTAGAAGTTGGGCATCTCTTCTTATCCTAAAAACAAGTAGTTATCCATGTACTGTTGTCCTCAGTTTGAGGTGGACATCAACATGGCTTCTTTGACTAGTGCAAATCAGAGGCTTAATCCCTGAAACTCTCTCAAATTCTCAAACAAAGACTTCCTGCTGCAGGTTCACCTATTTCTAAGGTGTAGTCACAGTCACTAGTGTCGTCATCAGCCTTCTTGCTCTTGTAGGCAAATTTCATCTCTATTAAAATAGGATTTTGAATGGAGACTTAGCATCATTTCTGCCACTTCCTTGAATAGCACTTGCTGGACAAATTGTGTAAAGAAATAGAAAAGGATCTACGCCTTTCTGTACACACACACTTAAAGCTCGATGACAGAAATCCCTTCAGAGTTGGAATGAAGGATCTGGCCCACTTTTTCTCTCTGAGCCCAATTCGATTTTTCAATCGGTTCATTGACATCAAAGGTAGGTTGCATTTAATATACTTTTCTTTCCATACTTCTCTGCATCTCTTTTGTTTATCTGATAACCCATCTGGTATTCCTTTATTTTCTTTTTGCTTAACTATTTCCTTTTCAGGTTTCTGTGATCTCAGTTGCACCTGAATGGTAGCTTAGATATGCAAAAGTGGCATTGCAAGTATAATCCATAGTTACTAACTTTATGGCTCTTTACCACCTCTAGTGGGTAGCCTAATATAGAGGCTTACAAGTCCATTGCCTCGGAGCTAGTGGGTTTGGTCCTTCAGCTCAAGCAGTAGAGGCTAATGGCTTTTATATCTAGAGGTTCTGGGTTCAGTTCCACAGATGACACCACTAGGGCTATTGTTACACAGCCTCCTCTTGGAGAGAACCAAGTTTTCAGTGCCATTTTTGCAGGGGTTGATTGACTTTCCTTGTTTTGTTTCATTGCTGTTCCCCAGCAATTTAAGAGCTGGAGTTAATAGTTTAGTCCATGCTTTATTATTGATTTTACAGTTTATGTGACACACTACTTAGACAAGACCTTCTACAACCTAACAACTGTAGCTCTTCATGACTGGGCCACATACAGTGAAATGAGAAACTTAGCAACTCAGCGCTATGGCTTAACTATGACAGAAGCACATCTTCCCAGTCAGACTTTAGAACAGGTACAGTATGTGAGGTGTACGTCTGGGTATTGTGTGTGCCACTTTATTCTGGAAGTGCTAGCTAATTATTCAAGGCATTGAAGAGTTACAGAAACGGAGGAACCCAAAATTAGAAACCATTTTCTAAAATTTTGGCCTAGATGATTTACCAAAGACTAACAAGTCTGTGGCATCACCAAGGTAAAACTCCTGATTCCCAGACTCATGCTGCTTCATCTTGAGCAGTGAAACTGTGTAATTAACAGAAAACACGTTTTTAAAGTAGCTATTAATTTGTGAACCTTGAATTTGGGGCTTTTACGTTTTTGTTTGGAAGTTGAGAAAATTGTTCATTTCTCCCTTTTTGTTTTTCACTCACTAGACAGGACTGAAGAACCTTAACTTAAAAAATTTAAAAAAACCCTAACAAACCATATAATAAATCTAGGCCTCAAAGTGTCCCAGAATAAATTGCAAAGATATTTCACAAAATTGAAAGGAAAAGTGATGCTTTTCATATATAGCTAATTACTTTAGTCTGCTTTCAAAAACACTTTCAGGTAATTAATTTGCACAATTAGCAATTATTTTGAATATATTTGAATGACTCCCAGGAGGCTGTTATACTAAAAATCCTTAATGGATGATATTGTTTCAGGGTCTGGATGTTCTGGAAATCATGAGAAACATTCACGTTTTTGTATCTCGCTACCTCTACAATCTCAATAATCAGGTGAGGTGTATTCTGTACTTCTCTGGGTAGTTCATATGATTTTTGTAGGCTTTAGTTTTGATATGGGATGAATGATCTTTTTCTTTGCAGATTTTCATTGAGAGAACAAGCAATAATAAGCATTTGAACACTATCAATATCCGGCACATTGCTAATTCAATTCGAACTCACGGAACAGGAATCATGAACACAACAGTAAGTATTTTCTGGACTGTTTGTTTTTAATATGTACTGCACAGCGTCTGAACTCCATCATTCCCTGATCTTTGTTTTTAATTGTGCAGTTTTTAATATTGCAGTATCTTAATTTTTTGTATTGAATATAACTCCAGCACCAAACAGTCAATGTCAAAAGTCTCTTATGAGTTATACAAACTGGTCGTTAATATATAAAGTCAGATCTTTTTGCGAAGACCACAGCTGACAAGATGTTTAGAAATATTCTGGAGGGCCTCTGAATTGCCCTACAAACGAAAATAAATGTTATCAAACAGAGTTAGTATGCTTACAACACTTTAATTTTTAAATAAAGGCCCCTGTAATTAGAGTGCCGTATATCAGTAGTTGTTCAAAGTTTGGGTAGGATGGTATTTCTATAGAATTTCACTTAAGTGGATCAGGCGCAATGTGATGCTGATGTCTGCTAAATCAACTTATGTAGCTAAGTTGCCATTTTCTACCTTTTAGAATTTGGGAAATGCAAGGTCATTTTTTTTTTTGAAGTGGTTTTCTATGAAATGTTTGTTTCGCTATACTTTGGCTGAGGTTTGTCATCGACTTTTACTTCTTGCTTTGAATCTAGCCACCGCTCTATGGCAAAGGTTATTAGATAGCTTTGGGTTTCTAAATAGAATGATTGTAATGGTATTTGGAGTAAGGATGGCAGTAAAGATGAACATCTATACACTTTAAGTAACAGTACTGTGTTTATTGAGTCTACTAAAGCTTTGCAGATGTTTGTTGCAACCAGAATTTAATCTGTTTATTGCAGATTATATATTTATAATAATTGAAGTAATTAAAAACTTGCTGTGGTGCTAAAGTTTGACTGAAAAATCCAGCTAACCAAAATAGAATAAAATTTTGGACTGCCATTCAATTTCTCAATCTCTTTATCCCTCTCTCTTTCTGTCCCATTCTCCTTCCTACGAAGCCAGTGCAACATAGGAACTTGATGAGCATTGTATATTAAAGGACAAGCACTTTCTCTAAGGCACCACATATAAAGTGAAAATGATTAGAAATGAGGGTTCTTACTCTTTTTGTGGCATTGCAGGAAAGTGCTTGTTCTCACAAGCATGGTGCTAATAGTGTGTTCCTCTCATGTTGGAGTTGCTGGTCTCAGAGATAACTTCTCTCAGTCACTGATACCTTGCAAATCATAGTGCTTCCTGGCCAGGTGGACTCCTCCTGCCTTATTCACTTCTGACTTTGGGCTAGATTGTCCATGCAGACCAGGGAATCAACCATGACTTGGGGGAAAAAAGGGGGCGGGGGAAGGGCGGGGACAGGGTAATTCCACAGGGGACAATATTTTAGAAAATTTTGAGCAAATGAAAAGAAAGTGTGAAGGTTATAATGAAACTGTGCATGTAATCTTAGCTACAGAATTTTCTACAATGAAAGCGGCCATTCAGTAAACTTCACTATGGCCCCTCTTCCATCTGGAATATTTTTATTTTTTTCAGAGGAACAGCAGTTGGATATGCCAGAAATAGTTCCTATGCTAGTTGTGAACTTTAAAATATCAGCCTATATTATAGGTTCCCTTTGCTGCCTCACTGGCCTTGCTAAAGGAAATCAAATCTTCCAACAGAAGGTTTACCTTTCTTTAGGGAGAAAGTTGTTCAGGTTGAGCCTCTTTGAGATCCACAAAATGAGGCAGGCTGTGTTGAGCTTCTCTCTACAAAAATTATATCGTAATACAGAATAAAAGCTTCAAAAAGTTATTGAATGATAGTCACTAGAGAAGTATGTTAATTTGAAAGGGTTTTTCTAATTCTGAATTTTTAATTTTACTCTAGGTTAATTTCACTTACCAGTTTCTGAGGAAAAAGTTCTATATATTTAGCCAGTTCATGTATGATGAACATATCAAATCCAGATTGATCAAAGATATCCGATTCTTCAGGGAAGTCAAGGATCAAAATGATCATAAGGTACACTACACGTGGAGTTCTTGGATAAAAAGTAACTTGATTAAAAACAGTGCTGCCTTTGCATTCAAAAGCTGATCTGCACTAACCTACAAATGTCATTTTTTAAATAAAAGGAAAATTATATGTTTATAAACAAGTGGCACCTTCTGGTCTATCAAAATACAGTTTTTCAGTGTATACAAATTCCTGCATTGAGACTGGCTTATCCGATTCTAGTTGCTCACAGAACACTAGAAGGTACTTATCAGCAGACACTACATGGAGCTCCTTGGTATTATAGGGTGGGATACATTTATTTTCTTGTTAATCTGATAATGATGCTTGATGCTGATGTAGTCAAGTGTTGTCCTAAAACTCCAATCCAAATCAAATTTACCAAAGTTACAATAAATGTTCCGGTCTACTTTGTAATAGAGGTTACTGTTGAGATTAATACAGAAACTCAAGATTTATGCACAGTACCTATCCCTCTCAAGGCCTTGTGCTTAATTCTCATCTCCCAGCAATGCACATCTAATTCTGAAAAATTTGGGGCTTAGTACATTTTCATTCGAAACACTGTTAACTTCTTTGTATGAAATATACTCTTATAAGAAGAGTGCTGTCTGATTTATATAGCAGTAACCGATCTTTTTGCAATTTGCACACCTGACCAAATGACACTCTCAAACTACTATGCACAGACAGGATTACACGTTCAAAGATAAAACAGAAATGAATGTGGATGTTTGTAGGGTGGTGATAGAAGGTAAAATGGTGTTGACATGAAAGGTCAAGCAGATTCTTCAAAGATCAATATTTTTACAAAAATTGTTTCTCTAGTATCCCTTTGAGAGAGCAGAGAAGTTCAACCGGGGCATCAGAAAGCTTGGAATAACACCTGATGGACAAAGTTACCTTGACCAATTCAGGCAGCTCATAAGTCAGATAGGTATGCATCACTGTATCTAAAAATAAGGTAAAACATTTTATTGGCAGAGGTCTTTGTAATTCTATAATTAAACTGCTTGTTTTACCTATATTTTAAGTTTGAGGTTCAAATTCAAGCCTGATATAAGCAGATTCACTTCCATTGAAGTAAATGGAGTTTTAAATTACACAAAAATGGGTTCTGAATATTTTATTATAAAACTTTATCTAGAGCTTGCATGAATGTTTTTTTAACTTGCTTTGGGTTCAGTTTTTATTTGTTTGGCTGAGGCAACATTCATCCAGGTTGAGTATCTTTCCCACTAAGTCAGAAGTACTCTTAAACTTAGATACTTCAAAAAGTGTTTTGAATGAAATACAAATGCATGCATATATTATAATAGTTACATTTGATTGACTAGTTGTAGTCATTCTTTTCACACACTGATACCACCAATGGTATAGGCATCTAGAGCCTGATCTTACAAACACTTCCTACCCACTGTATCTGATACTCAGCAGTAAGTGATTGCAGGATTTGGCCCTTAGTTAAGGAGTTAAAAAATATAATGTATTTGTGCACAATCTCCTTAGATGAAGCTAGGCATGGCTCATGTTTTGTTCCTCTAGCTGGACTTTTTGCCATTAAACTCTAAAGCATCTCAATTTGTTCTCTATGTAAATAGATTCAGAATATTTCTCTAGTAAAACCATTATGGCTACCTTGTTTTTCAGAATTAGTAGATATTTTGAAATGTGTACATGTAAACATCTAACTGATGTACGTTCCTGTTTTTCTTATTTTTAAAGGCAATGCAATGGGCTATGTGCGAATGATAAGATCTGGTGGACTTCACTGCTGTAGTAGTGCAATTAGGTACCCACATGAATGTATTACATGCTGCTACTAATATTTTTACATCCTTGTGCTGCCCATTTATACTAATATTCCCTTAAGAAGGTCTGTTTTTTTTCACATATGCATCATTTGACTCAGAGGTGCAAAGAGTATTATGCTAAGTATGGCATTGTCCAGGATTCCATTGTATCTTTAGGAGGAGAAGTCCCACAGTGAAGAGCAAAAGACAAGGCAGCACATTATTTGGCATTTGGGGCCCATTCATGTCAATGGGAGCTAAGGAGCCTAGCTCCTTGAAGAATTGTGCACTTAATAAAATAGTTTGGGCCATGTTCTAGGCACTGTACAAATGACAGTCACTGCCTCAAATAGCAAAAGACACACCCACAGGACTTGCAAGGAGAGCCAAGAGAAGGAAGCTAACTTAAATTATAATAAGCCCTGAGTCCTATGCATTGAACATTTTTGAGCCTCCATAAGACTGTTGTGCATTCTAAGGAAACCAGTAAAGACTTTCTCCTTGTCCTTAAGAGTTTACATACACAGTTAACTCACTCCTTTCCATTTAGAGAACGATTTAGTTTTGAAAAGTGTCTGATACTGTGTATTAAGGAAACTGTATAAGGATACAAAGGAATTGTATCACTTGTCCTTCAAACTAGTTCAGAATCCCTTACATTGCAAAATTGACTTTAACTACAAAAATCATAACCTTTTATATAGTATAGCACATTACATAGGTGAGCTCTTAAAGGCCAAGATGATTATTTAACATTGCATATAGTGCCATACTGTACATAGAACAGGACGCAGTTTGTGCCCTGCAAAGATTACAAGGCAGGTGCTATACCATATGATACACCACAAAAAGAGATTGCATCAGGTGAGGGTGATGAGTGGTTTATGTGCAGTATTATGAGACTGGCTGTTTTTCTCAAGGTGTTCATCATGTTTTCTCTTGTTTTGTTAGCTATGCTTTTATTTGGATGGTGTGGAAGTGTAGGTCGTGGTTGAAAGATACTTTTGGAGGAGTGAGAGCTTGTGTGGCATATTGGATTAGAGAGGATTCTGCAGACATAACGGCAGAATGGGGGAGAGCGCAGAGAATCTTGTGGAAGAAAGATAGGCAGGGAACATGTCTAGAAGTGGAATTATCAGATCCTGGGTGAGAAAGAGATGGAGATGTAAGCAGAGCAGTGTCAGAGCCTTGAAGCAAGGGTGGTTCATTGTGTAATTTATTTATAATTTAACTTAATTGATTCATCAATGAGTAAACCACAGTTGAATGTAAACCTAACACACAATAATTACACAGGTTTGTTCCTGATCTTGAAGATATTGTTAATTTTGAAGAACTAGTGAAAGAAGAAGGGCTCTCAGAAGAAACACAAAAAGCAGCAAGGTAACCTGACGTGTTTTGACGTGTGGGGAGGCAAACATCTTAGTTACTTTTTAAACCTGTGTTTGGTGCCTTTCTTCTTTAAAATATTCAAGTGCTTTACAAAAGATGATAACATGAAATTAAAATATCTTTGTTTAAGCAGAAACAATAGGAACTATTGCTTTAGAGATGCTAGACAGACAATGACATTTGTAAGACTTTAAAAACAAACCCACTTCACTAATCCTGTTCCAAGGCCTGTTTAGCTATCATTGAGGACTGGTGAAATCAGCATATGACAACCTTTGCTCGTGTAGTGGAAGGAATGGAAGGAAATAAGCACTTTCCATTTGGAACATACTGGTGAAATGTGTAGGAGAAAACCAGTTTTTTGCTATGTTAGGCTCTTGTCTAAAGCATTCTGTCATGCAGAGAATAATAATAGCTGTGGTGATCATCTGTACCACTCTTGCTAAAAAGTGTTCTGAAGACTGACACATATTTTAAGTGACTCAAGCTTAGATATTTGTTGGTTTTCTTTCCTCATTTAGAAGCATCAGAATGTGGCCAGCAGTAAGTGAAGGGAATATCTCAGTTGATGAAACTTTTTGCTAGTCATCATTTGAAGCCTGTCTTAAAACTGAATCTTAAACTACCCTTTTAGGGCTACTGAAGGGAGACAAGCAAATCTGCTGCTTTGTAGCACATAATCTTACCTGCTGCTAAAATAGGTCCCTTCTTGATCTAAGTCTATGGATATAGCTATATTCTGCTCATCTGTTAGCTGGTTATAGGTCCAGTTAACAAACATGAGTTTTCTTTATCAGTTCTGCTAAGAGCAAATACTAGATTTGCTGGCACTTCATCATGTGGCGATTCAGAGTTAAACAAGAGGGTTGTTTTGAGGTTGAGGAGAGTTTTACCATGTTGCCAGAGTTCCACAACCTTTAGTGCAGTCTCACTTGCTATACAGGTCTGGCTTAATTCCTTGCTATATCTTATCTGATTCGAGATGTAAACTAATAAAACTTTGCATTTGCTTTCACACTACATCTTTGTCGTTGAAGGGAGTGTCCTTGCTTGGAGTGAATCTCCAGAAAATATGTTCCCATAATTCTTAATTTTTAAAAAAGGTATGGTATAATTTTCTGTGACACAGCTTCTTTCCTCATTATCAGTAATGGTTAATGTCCTGCACGTTTTGGGATTTGGAGGCAGTCCAGTGTTGCTGCTGGAGGCTCCAGGACTAAACCCAGTCCTTCAGTGAAAGCCTCTAGATTTTCTGTCTCCAGTGATGGAACAAGTTGGTGGTTCGGTTTCCCCAGAGCATTTTGTTTTATAATTTCAATTTGTATTTGTTTTCATGCAGTAGCAATTTATCTTCCTTCTCTTCCTCCTCTGGATTGAGTATATGACAGTGGGGTGGTTTTAACCACCACGGTAGCGTGCTCCTCTCCAGGACACCTCTGCCCCCTTTTAGGCCTGGTAGGACTGTCCTGCAAACAC
The DNA here is from genome assembly GCA_007922155.1 of Mesoclemmys tuberculata. NCBI lineage: Eukaryota > Metazoa > Chordata > Testudines > Chelidae > Mesoclemmys > Mesoclemmys tuberculata. The sequence goes on along the minus strand of ML675616.1, from coordinate 88,442,908 downwards.
TAGGCTAAATCTAAGCTGTTTTCTACATGAGGCAGCATTTACAGGCTCTTCAGAGGGCAAATTATGCCCTGCCTGTTCTCTGCCAGGGCACAGGGCTCAGACTGGACTGTCATGTCAGATCCCCACATCTCAGGAGCTACAACTCCAGTGCAGAGAGTATAAGGATGAAGAAGATGCTATTCAACCAGCTTGCGGTAAGTCCCCCAGTAGACGGGAGGGAAGGGAGAAAACCTCCTGAAAGGATCCAAAAGTGATACTTAGGGGTAGGTCTTGCAAACCCTGAGATTCTGGAACCCCAGAAGGCAAAACTTAATGTGACCTTTTAGTATTGTTAATGAACAGTTGGGGTGAAAACTGGGTCAAACTCCTTCTCCTTTGACTTCTACCCTCTTCCCTGAAGAAGCATTTGCTGGGGCTTTTCTCTTTGTATTCTGTATCAAGCTCACTGCCCCTCTCCCACCCTGTAGCAGGTCTGGCCCTGCAGAGAAGCCTGTCATTCCCAGGAAGCTCTCCTTCAGAATGCCGTATAGTGGGAATTTCAGCCCAATGATCCTCACTCACAGCCAGGGAAAGTGGTGCAGATTTCAGGCAGCACAGGATGGGAGTTGTGCCTTCTTATCCTGGTCATAAAACCTTGCTCTGCCATGGAAAGGGTTCTCTCTCTCCCCCTCTCCTGCCCTTCCTCCCCCTCTGCCTGACTCCTTGTTAAAGTGTAAGGAGCACTTCAGGCAGCCTGGGACCAGAACAGAGGCATATGAGGATTCTGTTTCCCATGAAGCTGCATGGGATTACTGAGAGGTAAGTGAGAAACCCCTTCCCATGTTCAAAATGATCCTGTGTTACTGAGTAAAGCCGTGAGTGGTACTAGGCTGCTTCTAGCTTACTTGGGAGCTAGCCAGCCTAGGGGAGCATGCAGACAGCCTTTCAGGCAGACATCTAACAAATTACTTCTACAATCGTGGTATTTGTACCAGCACCCCTCATTGGTTGAGTGGTCCTCAGGCTAGGGTAAATAGCGTTCTGCCTCCCCCCTGTAAACTGCCAGGGCAAGTACCATACATGCACTTCTGAAAAAGAACCAGAATAAAACAAAAAACCCCAACCAAACAAAACCAACCTGCAGGACTTTTCTAGACCAGGATGCCAGTGACTTGCAAGATACTCTAAAGTATTTTCCCTTTCAGGCATTATTAAATAGATAGGAATCAGCTACAGAAAACAATGAAGCCATCATAAGATCCAAATGAGGATGGACCTCTGATTAAAACCAAATGTTAAAGTAAAATGTTACGAAATTTCTTCGTTTATATGTAAGTTTTGGGACCCTGTAGCAGTAGGTCCACACTTCAGAAGAGGAATCCCTTCCAAAGACCCATAGCACAGCAATTTCAAAGCCTCAGACCCAGCCTTTGAGATCAAAAGTTTTTCAGATACTTAGTAAGGAAGGTCCACTTGGTGGCAAGCATGTAGCTCATTGTCTAGCAATTTGATCCTGCTTGGAGTGAGGCATCACTGGTTTTGTCCTGGTCAGACGTTTTGTGGTGGTTGTGACGAAAGAAATGCTTCTAACTTGGTTGTTACTTGGAAGCCCTGTTAAGCCCATGAATAACAATAATCAGTTATCCTGAACGTATGTATTGTGTCTCCAAAATGACAGATGAAGAGTTTTGGGGAAACATCAGAGAAATTACCAGCTGAGATAGCAGAAAGGCCTCAGCCCTCACCTCTGAAAGCTAGTATAGCAGTTCATTGGTTACTACCAACACCAAGGGTTTCTAAGAACTATTACCTTGGCAGAGGGAAAAATCTGGAGACGTTTGGATAAATTTTCCTCCAAACCAACAAAATCCTCAGCATGACAAAGACAAAACGCATTTGTGTGTGAGAGCTCACATTTCCCATACAATACATTTTCCTTCTGATACAGTCTGCATCTACAGTCTTGTTTGGTTGGTAGTAGTCACAGCAAGGCACCCATCACAAATTATTCACTTAGACAACATGGCAGCTGACAATTGCTAGAAAGGATTCATACTTGACAGCTGTTCAAAATCAAGAAGAGCATTGAATCCGATGCAGAGAATTGTTCACCCAAAGGTCAAAACAGGCCTGGCACTGGTGATAAGTAAACAATCATGATTTACAAAGATCCAAAACTTCATTGCATCAGTCATTTCCTGGCTGTGGTCATCTGTAGCCAGTTCTCTCTAGTGGCTAGAATTGCTGGTGTCAAACAATTGCTTCATCTTCTGGGTTTCTTAAAATGCTCCTGCAGAAATTTCTTCTGAGGACATGGTACTTGATACAATGCAAAACTAGGTGTCCTCAGATCGCTTCTCAATGTCCCTTTGTGAGCTGGTGAGCACAAACAACATGCTGAAAGCAATCAAATTTTTACTCTAGATCCTTGCATACTCACTATGGAAGGAAGCTCTGAAAATTTATCTTTCAGGAGAGCTCAGCACTCATCCTTTTAGTTTTCACTTTGACTGCTTTTTTTGGTTCACCACTAATATAGCTATCTCCCTCCCACCAAAATAAACATGGCCATATGGTATCCGACCAGTGGCCCATTGAGTCCTATGACAGTGGCCAGATACCAGCTGCTGCAGGAGAAGGTGCAAGAAACCACATACTGAACAATTATGGTCACAGGAGGAGTCACCTCCTACTTCCTGTAAGAGATTTGCTTATGATTGAGGCATGAGTGTTTATATCCCATCCAAAACGAGGGAGAAACCAGAGATTGAAGGTTCTCCATGGCAATGGAAATGATGTCTTGGGCAGAGAAGAATCTACTACCTTTCATGACAGCTCCTGTATAAGCTACAGAAGAAATGGAGAACTGAAGTCCTCCACTGTCCCAGAAGACGCTTTGGATTTGCTAGTTAGCTAAGGAACCCACATTGCACCTGATGACCAGGTCTCTAGGAAAAGGGCCTTTTTCATTCAGAACTGCAACACCTAGAATTAACAGTCTGGATATTGGAAGAGAAATGTAGTTCAGCATGGATTCTTCATTAGCTTCTGATGTATTTTGGTATCCAGACAGAACTCAACCAGGGAATTTAATTAATTGATTTAGTCACGTTTACATTTCTGATGTGACAGGAAAGAGAAAGCTCTTTGAGGCAGGGACTGCCTGTTAGTTTGTGCAATGGTTGACACCATGTAGACCTAATCTCTAGATGCTACCTGGATACAAATATAATAATAATCATAAAATTCCAGTAATCTCAGCTACATTAGTTTCTCCAGAATGGTTGATTTGAATCCTACAACCAATCACGAGAATGTGCAACAGAATGAGAAACATGGGAATCAGCACTAGTGGGGTTCCATATGTAGGCACATCAGATTCTCCATTTGAGTATCATCAGATGCCAAAACTAATCAATGACAGATTATACAATCCTGTGGCTGGCCTTTCTAGTTGTCATTACTTCCAATAGGCAGGTGTTGGAATTTGTTTTCCTCCCATTTTGTTCTAATCCTTAGCATCCCTTTAGATGTTTTTGGCATACATGGCCATTCTGAGCACTCTAAAGAGAGATCTCAAGCGTATGTAGTACAAAAGCAAATTTACCCGGTTCAGCTCAGTCTATCCAAAATGCCAAGGCTCTAGGTCCTACAGGCAAGACGTTAGAATCCTGCACTAGTTGGCATGCTAGGAGTCTGGGAGACTATTCGCAGACGTCTCCAGGAGCATTGGGAAAAATGTGTATGAGCCTCAGCTGAGGAGGATTTGTAAAGTAAGTTTCTATTTGTCTGCAGAGAGCCTTTAGCAGGAAGGTGCTTCTGGGTTGGTTTCTACATAATTCCTTGGGGAACCCTTCCTTTCCTGCCTTTTATTGTAATGTAGTAATAATAAACTCTGCATGTTCTCCCACCTCTGCCCCACCCTCTTCTGAGCTTTACTGTTGGATACTTCCCAATAGCGATGAATTAGGAGAGACATTGGGAAACAAAATGAGAAATTTCTTACCTAATAATTTTCTTTCTGTTAGCAGTTCTCTCATTCAGCCACCCTGGCATCTGGTAAATTACCAAAATACAAAACGGAATTTTTTGTCTAAAGGGAGACTTAGACATATAATTGTCTTAAGGTTATTTAATACATTATACCAGGTTGTCTTAATGCTGCTAATCAATTGCTGGAGTATTTCTACAATGTTGGAACAACTCTTCTGGTGGCCTGTACTGAAGGGCTGGGTTTGCTCCAGTAGCTTCTAGCAATAAACATTGGACTGCCTCCAAATTCCATAGATGGAGAACTAACTATTAGTGATGAATGAGAATAGCTTCTGCAGCAAAAAGTGACTAAGTAAGACATTTTCTCATTTTTTGCAGGCAATTGGATTCTGTCCTCACTGATCTCACACGTAATTCTGCAGAAGGGACAGAGTACTTCAAAATGCTTGTCGATGTGTTTGCTCCTGAATTCCGCAGTCCAAAGAACATGCACTTGCGCAACTTTTACATTATTGTTCCCCCACTGGTTAGTATTTTTTGCCACTTACGTTGATGTGAATTTTTAATTTATTAGATGAGATTTGTGGTTTAATTTTATGCATCATAAGTACATGCATAGTAGGCTATTCAAGTAGAGTTAAGCACTAACTCCCAACAGTGTGCAGCTGGGACCTCTTCACTGGAAGAGTAAATCCTGAAAATCTTTCCATCCATTGTAAATTAAATCAGTGGAGGAATCTTAAAGGGACAGAGAAAAGATGCATCTGGAATAACAGGTGATGAAGAGACAGGAATGAAAGGAGAAAAAGCAATTATATTAAACTGCCTCTTCCCCAAAAGTGCCCTTTTAGCAGTAGTTTGGGGACCTTCAACCACTTTTAACTCCATGTTCTAGTGTATAAACTAAGGCCCTCATCCTGCAGTTGGATCTGGTTGGGATGATCTTTGCTTCCATGCAGAGGCCCACTTACTTCAAGTGGGCTCTGCCCACTTGTATCCAATTGCAGGATCAAGGCCTAAGTGGGAACTATTTGCTATTCCAAAACTAGCTTTTATAGTAGAAAATTAGCTGAAGGTGACTGAACCTTCAGCTGTGATTGTGAAAGAGGAGGTGGCATCATGGGTGTTAAAAATGAGGGAAAGGCAACATAATCCAAGGAAAGGCTAAATAATGAATATATTCAAACTAGTAGGGGGAAAGTTTTGCTCCTTTTCCGTATATATTTAAGCTGTTTTTCAGAGATGAGTGCGTTTCAGAAAGTTGCATTAAATATCTTCTTAAATGTTTATATTTTAATGTATATGGCACTCTGGTATGTATTAATAACCTTTTGGTTTGATCCCTGGGCGGTTGAAGAGAATTGGCCTTCGACCACACGCCTCACAGCGAGTGCATTAGTAGCCTATTAAGACCCATCCAGTGCGCAGTAGTACTACAACGATATGAAAGAGTAATTCCATCTAAACAGAATAATAGAAGTGCATGACACTCTCAAGTGTGACTTTCTAAACAAAATTGGGTAATTCGATCCTAATTTAAAACAGTCTTTAGTGAGCTTTTGGATTAGGTTAAAGAAAAGTTATTTAGCTTTATTAAAACCTCCATTGGACACCTGCTCTGTATTTTTGTTCTATGTCCCTTATATTAAACACCATTTAAATAATTATATAATATGAAGCACTTGACATCACCAGCAAATATAATGAAAATTATACCTTACATAATCAACTATATTGTACAAACTCTGCCCCCTCCAGTCCTCAGTTGATTGTCTCCCCAAAAGCCTAGGAAAGAGATGTGCTTCTGTCCATTCAAAACCCATATAAGTAAGGGACTCAGAATCTAACTTAGGTTTTTGGATGTAAATATATTTTACTACGGACAAAATTGCAAATGACCATCTATTATTTTATCCAATCTTCCTCTGAGATGACATTCTTTGGGACAACTGCCTTTCCTTCTTTTCAGACTCTCAACTTTGTAGAACATTCAATTAGCTGTAAAGAGAAGCTGAATAAAAAGAACAAAGGTGGAGCAGCTTTCACTGATGATGGCTTTGCAATGGGTAAGTTTTGAGCATACGGTCTAGTATTCCAGTCAATTGGCATAATCAAGACTTTACAAAACAATAATTTGACAGAACTTTTGTTTAACATTGCCCAGTATTTGTGATTTTAAAATTTGAGCTGTCCTTATTTCAGCATGACTGACTTGTGTAGATTATTGCTTTGTGTTGTATATGTAGTTCTCTCATTTCTCTATACGCACTGCTAGGACAGACAACACTTTACCACAGAACAGTGGAATTTTACAAGAGTCTGTTTCATCATTTGTTGGGTGTTTTAGTGATTTTGTTTGTTTCAGCGTTTGTATTTTTAAGGGAGCAGGCATACAAGCACATCTAGTTGTGATGGCTTTATAAAGTCAAACTTTTATTACAATTTCACAGTTCAGACTTAATTGTAACGTAGCATATAAAGTGAATAGTTCCAATATTGACTTTAGAGGATATTCAGGAGTATGTGCATAAAATATGGACCTGCATTTGTCCATATTTTGCGCTTTGACTTTGGTAAATTGTTTGTTAATGACTACAGGTGTGGCTTACATTCTAAAGCTTTTGGATCAGTACCAGGAGTTTGACTCACTTCACTGGTTCCAGTCAGTTAGGGAGAAGTATGTGAAGGAGATAAGAGCAGTAGCTAAGCAACAGAATGTGCAATCAACTAATCAGGATGAAAAGCTACTACAGACTATGAACCTTACCCACAAGCGACTGGATGTTTGTTTACAGGTACATTATAGTTCTCGTTATATGATTTGAATTGAATTCCACATTTGCTTGTCTTGGTTCGGTTGGTTATTAGTCCTGTAGAAAGCACCATCAAGAATTTGTAGAGAGCATTTGACCATTTACTGACGCCTAGCACAAAAAAATCCTCCTCTCAATGGAATGGATGAATTGGGTGGTATTAATTATATATCTATAATGCTGTTAAGCGTGCTCAGTGCTTTAAAATTTGTTAAAAGAGAAATACCTTGCCTCTAGGAGCTTGAAATCTATAGTAGATGGCTCACTTGACTAGGGAATATGGGGCTAGGTAGCAATAAACAATATGACGACGTATATGTCTATGTATAGAGAATGCAAAGGAGCTTGGTTCATACCATTGGATATTATTATTTCTGTGAATTGTGCAGATAAATATTGTCTCAGCTATCAAACTGAGGAAAGGCAAGCCTTATTCAATATCTTTTGAAACATAGTAGTTCTAACTTCCAGACACACAAATTACAATTCTTTCTACCTTATGTAGGTAGCACCACCCTTTTTATCTGTAAAGTAACATGGAAAATCAGTAATTCAAATAGATGTAACACAAGACTTTATATTAGTACGTTAAAAATTGATTAAGTTCTTTTGGCCAGTTTAACTGCTTTGCAAACAACATATGAACAAAGTATAAAGAGGGATTTCCAAAAGCACCTAAGTGATTTAGAAGCACAAATCCCATTGACTTTCACGTAGATGCTGTTGCAAATCCCACCTATATGTGGTGTATATAATAGTTCTGATATACCACTGCTTACTGAAAGTCTTTCTTGTCTAAATATTTTTAATTAGGAGTTTGAACTGCTTTATTTCTCGCTAAGCAGTGCAAGAATATTTTTCAGAGCAGACAAAACGGCAGCAGAAGAAAACCAGGAAAAGAAAGAGAGAGGTTAGTGAATGTTGTAGAACTTCTTCAGATTTTGAAATTCTTGTGTTGTCAGAGAGACCCAGATTAAGATTTTGTGGTTTCCTGTGCAGTATTGCTCAAAGACTTCAACATGGGGCGCTCTCTCCTTGTTCTGTGTAGCTACATTCTTCTTACTCTCAGCTGATTCAGCAGAACTCCTATGCACTCCAGATAATGTTGTCAGAACCTAATGGTGATTCAGGTCTCAAGGACAACTGCTGATATTTGGAGTGGAGTGAATTTTAAGATGGACTATTGACCAAAAAGCCAGTGATGGGCAGAAAAGCAGTAATATTACTTATATGGGCTAAACGTATCCTCATTCTCACCCTCACCAATCACCTTCGTTTGATAATCATAAACTCCCCTTCACCATCTTTAATACTCTTGGAAGGTATTTCATTTGAATTAGTCCATCATTGCTATTAGCTTGCTGTTCAGTGGCTGTGATTAAGGAACTATTTTTAACCCATACAGAGATAATTGGCGACATGTAAGGAGATAAAGGCTTGAACATGTTATACTCCTAACATGCAGATGCTCCCAATGTAGTTGGTCTTGGAAAATGAACTTTAATATAGGATTTAGAGAGCATGTTGTTGATTCATGGTTTATGTGAAGTGACCACTTAATGTTTGTAGGTGTCATTCAATGCCAGGAGAATAATCCCACCCCACAAATTTCTATAGTCGCTCTTGGGAAAGTTAGCATGGGTGGCTGATAGCCTCTATCTTTAAAAATGAAAAGTGCTCACAAGACTTGTGAGCTAGATGTATAGTTATGTCACAATAGATTTAGGAAAATTGGCATAGCTAGTCTCACACAGATAAATGTGATGAAGTTAAAAACAGATCTAGAAGCATTTGGCCAGAAATGCCTATTTTAAAGGTAATATAATGTAAACTTCATGGCTGTAGTTCTGGTAGATTCTTGTTACATAATGAGAGTTTTTGGCTAAAAACATGCACAATTTTTTATTTAAAAAATGTAAATTAAATGTGCCACTCTGTCTGCTAGAAACACAAAGGAAGTAAACAGATCAAGGGGACTGTCCCAAAAGGATCCGTTACTGTTTCCCCCAAGGGAAGCTGGTAGTTCACTTAAGGAAATATGTTTTAGGATGAAATAGCATTAGTTTTTTAGTACATTTTAAAATTCATTCTCAGTGGCGTTGCTCAAATTACTATTCAGACTGTACCCCACACAAAAAAAATTAATAGTAAAGGACAAATAATGTGGTGACTTTGAATCAACCATTCATGAAAGACACGTCAGGGTAAGTATTCATAGTCATGATAAACTTGCCAGTTGTGTGGCAGTGTGTTCTGCAGTAGTCAAGGCTTGAAAGTTTGTTAAACTGAAATGCTGTAAACCAAGCAATATCAGAGGCTTTCCCTTCAGTGTTTAGATCTTGGTTTTGCAGAGCAGTTAAGCACGTGTGTAATTTTGTTCATGTGAGTAGTCCCATTGCCTGGGACTAACCCCATGAGCAAAGTTGTGTACATAAGTGCTTTGCAGAATCAGGGCCTTATTGCTGCACCGTCAATTAGGATACCTCAGCCAAGAACAGAACCTGAGAATGTTCATGGCATACAGGAAGCTTATTGTTTTTACAGCGTCTGGGTGAAAACAATTTCCTTTTTTGCTATAACCTATCTATTAGTTTTAACTTCTGTTTTTAATTGTCTTTTTTCTTCTGTAGAAGAACCTGTTAAAACAAGCAATGTAGATCTGTCCAGCGCTGCACCTTCAGATCCTGCTGTGAAATGATATTACTGGTATGCATTATTTGTATGACCAGTCAGACTTATTCGTTTTCCTGTTCTTTCCAATAACTCTTTGTAGGGATAAAATCTCTAAATTTCATTTACTGGCTGTGTTACTCTATAGAAACTGGTACAATACTCTAGCAGTACCCTGTGAGTGGGCTGCTATAACTAAGTTTGTGTCCGTATTTCCTTTGGAAAACCCTATTTTTCAGGAGTTTATTATGTTTATTTACATTTTGCTGAGCTGAAACTAAGCATATAAGACCTTGACTTAGGAACAACTGTTATCTTAAACTACAGAAGTGCAGATCAAAATTAGTAGTTCACTAATTTCAGATGTTTTCTTGCATCCCTAACTTCAAAACTTTACTTTAAAAAAACCCAAACAAACCACACCTTGTAGGCCTTTGTTCCATAGTTTGCACCAGGGCATTTTGATCTTTTCAACCAGGAAAACCAATTAAAGACAGAATAATTTGCATTTAGAGTAACTATTGTCTGAAAAATATTTGGATGCTGGGAATGCATCTTATCCAGAGCGCATGTTGCACCTAATACCATAGTGACAGACTACATTGTAATAATACTCAGCACACCCTGTGAATATGTATTAAGACTGATACACAAGTACAGAAACCCTTATTAATATTAGCATACCTCACAAGGCCTTTATTCATTGATATTGATCCCCTGGCATATCAGACAACCTAAGGGGGATTAGGGCCTCATCAGTAGCTCACTTTCCTTTTCTTCTTTCATACCAAAGAAGGGGAAAAAAGAAAACTAAGCTAATGAAACTGTTAGGTTTACACTGAAGGCCTGACTTTCACATACAAAAATAAGGAAATTCAGAGATGAGAAAACCAGAGCGAGCGCTCCCTCTCATGACCAGGCACTGTAAGAACAGGTGTCTGTGGATATTACGTGATTTTGCATTTCATGAATGCTGTAGTACCTTAGCACAAGTTTCAGCCTCAAGTCTGTATCTCCTTACCTTTGTAGGTCCATTACACCCTTGGTGTTGTCCAAACATAGTCTTATGTGCTTTATAATCAATAACAACAATTGCACTGCAGGCTCTAAAAGCTGCTGTACACTGTGAGAATCTGTATAACTTCAACACGTGCTTACTGCAGGTGTGCAGATTGTGCAAGAGTGAGACAGTAGTTATCCAGATTCCTGACTCAAGCAAATGGCTAGACTTAGCTTAAAACCAAGTGCCAGTTACCACTAACTGTGAAAATGTACTGTTAGGTTTTAATCATCCAGAACATAGCCTTGCTAGCTAAATAAACACTTCAGTTAGTGTAACTATGACTTGCAGTTTTTTGGGCACATCTGGTACATTTTACACAGTTGCCAGCCTCATCATCTCCTAATTATAGGGCAAGATGCTGTTCTGTAAATATTTCAAAATTACTCCAAAGCTGCTCACTGATTATGTACATACATGACTAAGGTGACACAGCTGATATTTGCCCACTCTGTCAGTCAGTGCTTCATGTAGTAATCAGTACAAATGACGTTTTGTTGAAAATGAACAGACCAGACAGGCATGGAATTTTTTCCCCTAATGCTGAAAACATGACCCGGAAGCATCACAAACTGTTTAATTGGCTGCACTTATTAAATCCTTTATTTGCAATCTCATAATTGCTGAGATGGCCTTGAAAAGTGCTTTATAATCTAATGTGTATGTGTCTGAATTGCTGTTTTATTTTGATATGAGACTTTGATAATTAATTTGTAATTTTTTGTGCCTAGTTTGACTTGTTTGAGCCCATAGCTAACATTTTCAGCAGTGATGCTAGCTTGCCTGTTCCTGTATGTGCATATACACGTCCCTGTTTCAAACCTATCTTCAGTTTGTAGGGTCTTGGGGGTCTGAAGAACCTATGGCTAGAGGTTCTCACTTCTCTTATAGATGTACATTCATGGCACCATCTACGCTATAAGAAAGTCTGCACTTTTCCCTTTTGATCTGTAATTTAGAAGAATGCTATTCCAAACCTTTAATACTGTGCAGTTAATCTTGGGTAATGTACAGATCAGGCAGATACAGTGCTAACCAATTAATGTGCTTCTGATGACTAAAATTCCACAGAAAGGACTAAAGCCTATTTTAGTACCCTGTTTAGAGGTAGAGTATGTGGCTGTGTAATCTGTGTGAATATATACATATGTACCATGATATAGCTGCTCTTGCTAATATAAGATTGTAGTTAATGTACTGGGGACATCTCACTAGGCCATAGAACCTCACTAAGGGGGGGAGCTATTATGTGGATTCATGCAACTTCCATCTGGAGTACTGAGGCACATGCCCATGGAAGAAAGCTCCATGTTAAACCCTTCCACTTCACTAGGAATTACAACTGGATGCTGTACAACTACAATGGGAACCTAGCCCTGCAGCTCTGGCAAGACTGTGGGAGTGAGGAGCTTGACTGGTGGTGTGGAGAAAGGAGGATCTTAGAAAAAGCTGATGTTGTTGCTACTTCACTCAAAAAAGCCCTAGGTAGTGAGGGAAAGAGGAAGGCCACAGCTGGCTCCGTATTGCTGAGGACTGATAGACCAGCACCTCAGCTCCCCTTTGCCTTTGTCAGAAACAGGAGTGGCTATTGCTGAAAGTTGGACTATCACACCAAGAAAACAGCAGCTGCTCTTGTTCCTGTTGTTGGGCTGAGTGTCACAGGAAGCAGAAGTGGTAGTAACAGCCCTTTTAAAAGCCCATGCCTTTCTCCTGCCTGGTTGCCAGATTCTTCAACCCCAGCCTTTTTTCTTCCCCCGCAACAGCAGTAGTGGGGGAGGGTCAGTACAGCAAGTGCTCTAGTCTCCATGCTAGCTCGTGCCCTTTCAGGGGAGAGATTCCACTGGAGTGGCTCCACTTACAGCTGACCTGTCTATACTTCAGGGAGCAGCAGAGCTGCTACTATGCTTCTGGTTCATAGCTGTAGGCTGGTGGTTTGCTGAAGTGCAGGTTCCTGAGGCCCTATTGCGTTCTGTAATTTGGAGGGAAATTAGAACTTTTCACCTGATGTCCATTAATGACAACTGTTTTCAATTTCTCAGGTATGAAGGACCAAATGTAACGTGTATTATCTAACTCGTTTTACAAAAAGGGTATTTTGTTACCTCAGTCTCTCTTTGGTTCTGTGTGTAGAGTACACTATGTACATAGTTAATAAATGTAATTTTGAGAACATTGCTCTGTTTTGTCTTCAGTCACAGGTGTCCTCTGAAATAAGCAGGTTTCAGTTCTTTAGTAAAAAAATAGGTAGCAGGGAGGCTGCTCTTACATGCCATGCTTGTGTGTCAGTAAAGTGAGCAAATCAATACACAGAGGGTGGGGGAAGTAACATTTTGCTCTAATTATAATTAATTGGCATGCTGCTCCCAGTCAAATATGCAGTGATGAAGCTGACAGGAGTCCAAGCCTTCTGCCATACTGATTCCATGCAAACTGGGCATCTACAAAGATATTTTGGAAGCCTATCCTTGTCTAGTTTTTTCTGATACTAAAGGTTAACTAGAACAAGTTTCTTAGTAAATGCCTGACATCTGTTCCAACTAAAAGAAACTGGTTCATGCACTTCTCTGTATCTAATGCTGGATGGCTTTTCTCTCTGGGACAGTTTTAGAAGATCTTCCTGTGCTGTCTTTCTGTCTGAAATATTTGCCACTGCATATAGTCTTCAGTGATCTGACAAGCCAGCTGCTTCTTGGTTACACAACACAAAGTGGCCAAGTCTCCATAAACAGGTCCTCACTTAACTTATTTCAGATGAAACTGGAGAAAAACTAAAGTCACTAGGCAGTGCACAAAGTACTTCATTTCAGGCAGCTATGTGAAAACACCAGTCACTATTGCACAGATTTATAATCTAGTTTTTTATTGGTAAACTTTTGTTGTCAAAGACTGTTGCAGACTGTCAGACTTTATTTCATCATGAAGTTAAGTATGGTAGTAAGTTTAACATTAACTCTAAAAACATACAGACTTATCCCTTGCTGCTGCTTTTAAGAGGCTTCCTCACATAAAAACCACACACATTTCTTGACTATTTCTGAATTGTTTGCATTTTAGTGGTACTTAAACTAACAAATCCAGGAGTTGTGTTATATTCAGGACTTAATTACGGAATGTATAAGTGTGGTCCCTATGAAGATGAATAGGCACTTAGATTTATTTTATAAGCTGGTTCTAGGTGCAATACAAAAATAGATTATATTAATAGGAAAAAATTAGTGTTTATCAAATTGTTTTGTAAATAGACTAGCACAAAAAATTCTTACACTTGAAGTACACTAGAAACTAAAAAACTTCATTATTTGAAAATAAAGTAAATAGTGCATTTTTCTTTACCTTCATTCAGATACACTATATCATGCAGACTATGGAATTTACTGATGACTAAAGGTATGAAATTTTTACATTGGCCTGATTTTCAGAGACACTGAACATGCACAACTCCCAACTGACGTCAACAAGGTGAACTGCACGACCAAAAGTGTAAAAATCTGAAGTAATGTGACATTAACTTTGCTGCTAAGAGTCAGTTTTTCTCAGCTGACTACCAGCATCAAGGGGTTAACATTGAAACGTTCCATAAAAGATTGTCAGCTATTCCAAAGCCAAAAGGCCAAATTCTGCTTTCACTGCATTGTAAATCAAGAGAAACTACACTGAAAGTTACTCCTTTTTCTCAGGGTAAATGAACAGATTCTGGCCCCGGAACAGAATGTGTGCACAAACCTCGGAAAGCCCGAGATCTTTGCAAAAATGACTCCCTGCTGTCACCCTTCCCAGCCAGCATTCAAGGAATGAAAAGTTTATGCTTCTGACTCCTCCCCCCTATCTTCAGGTATGGCTCCACCCTCTTCTGACTGGTCACTCAATAATTTGAATTTTCCATCATTTGTTAGCGGCATGGACATCATTAATTGAGCTAGTGCTTCTGGATCCTGAAACGAAGATGGTGAACAAATATTTAGTTCAAGAGCCTGAGTTTTTTGGGGGTTTTTAAGCATATAGCGCTTTTGTTCAGGTTTGTGTTCTCTGCATGACACTTTAAAATATAGAACTATATATAAATGAGGTTTTGGCCCAATCCTGTAAACACAATCCATTTCCATTCATACTGGTACAGAAAATTAGTCATACGCACGACTGTTTTCAGGATTAGTGCTTTTATTTGTGGCTTTTGCCTAAAATTACTACTCTAGCCCTTGAAAAATTTGGGGAAAATTGTGAATAACTTGTCCCTACTGAAGAAATAATGTGTACCCAGTTTTCTGGCAGAATGGTATTTTGCTTATCGTGTAAGCTATCCAGAGAAAACTGATACATCTAACTTTCTTTAGAATTCCACTGAGACCAGAAATGTGTAGGAAAGTTCTGATTAAAATCATGAGATTTTGATATGAAATCTTCACAACTGCAAGTTTAGGTAACTTGTGTGGGGAAAAAAACCTCATCCTTATTTCTCAGCCCTGAGAAAAAGAGTTGGGGATAGTTACAGTGAAGTATTAATGTGGAAAGCTCAATTTCATTTCTAGGTGCATTTTTCACTAATTCAGAGGATGTATTTTAAACTTTCCAAGGACTTCTTCCTCACTGTGAACAATTGCATATATATTCAAATTAAATTTAAATTAGTGAATTTTGTCTCTCAATCCTTGAATCAGACTGTTGCAGAATCAGATATGTAAAGTTTTGCTGTATATTTGATAACAGTTAAATTTGTGTGTCTGCTCAATGTGGACTAGCAGCAGTAGTTTTCAGGTCTCATGGTGAATTTTGTTTTATACACACTGTAAGATAGCCAAACAGTGCAGTCAAATTTACAGGACATAAATGAGCATTGTAGTGAGAGATGGGTGAGGGGAATTCAAAATAAAATAAGCTTACTTTACCTTTTGAGCCTCAATAATTTCCTTTCCCAAGCTTATTGCATAACAAATCTGCAGAAAAAATGTTAGTTGACTTAACACAGATTTTTAAAGTTTTACTAAACACTAACATAAATGAAAATTCACCATCTCAGACCTTAGAGCTAGAGTATCTATTTTAAAAAGTGTGCTATCATAGGAATGGATGTCTAAATGTACCTGTTTTTACAAAACTCGGGTCTGCTCCAATACTCACTGCAGTCAAAGACTAGGGGCTTCAACTGTCTTTGGGTCAGACTCATAGTGACCTAAAGCATTATGACACTGCTCTGCTTTTTAGACAGCTAGCAAATTACAGGAGCAACACTGAGCTACACAAAGCCTGAGGTAGGCACCTCTATTCCCTCTACAAAGAAGGGGGAGAGAGATGTCTCAGCATGCTAGACAGGAAGCCCCCTAAGCTAGCCAATAGGAGATGCCAAGAAGGATACTGCTTAAAAGCCACTCTCTGCTTGCGATTCACAAGCAGGAACCCACCTCTGGAATCAGGTCTGTATCTTCCTCCTTGTGACAAGGAAGGAATTAGGCACCTACCGCACTCTGCACAGAACAGTGAGCGGAGGTGGTGGTGCTGGTATCCACCTCACAACTTCTAGCCCTATGGTTAGAACACTCCCCCGGAATGAGGGAGACCAGCTTCAATTTGCCCCCCTCAGGCAGAGAGGGAGACCCTCTTCAGGGAGCTCTACCCCCTGAGCAGTGGGATACTCTGAGGTGGGCTCCCTCAATTTCTCCTGTTGAAGCTGTTCCATTGTGGATAAATAAGTTAGTCTTTGGGCAAGAGAGAGGAAAAGAGAGTGATGCTGTAGGCCAGTGGTGAGGGTACCCATCTGGGAGGTGGGAGACCCAAGCCCCAAGCTCCCAGCTTCCATGACTCGATTATTTATACACAGCTGAACAACTTCAAGGGGAGAATGAGATGCACATCAGCATGAAACTGGGAGGTAGATGCTTAACTTAAATGGATCAGGGCCTTAGTTACTAATGAAAACCCTTTCACATGAATGCAGAAAAAACTGTTGGGCTTGTCCCTCCTATCATAATCTACTTCTGTTTGTACAGCCTTCTGGTATCTCATATGCAGCTGTATCCATTAGTATCAGACTACAGATACGGTCCGCACTGTCTTCTGTAGAAGAAGATGTAAAGCCTGGGAGATTAGGAAGTGAGTTAACACTCCCATTCCTGTCAGTCTACTTCAACTATCCCAGAATTCATCTTTTCTTAAAAGGCAGTTAGAGAGAAAAGATAAGTGAGGTAAGATCTATTGGACCAAGGTCTGGTGGTGAGAGACAAGCTTTTGAGCCCCACACAGCTCTTCAGGTCTTGAGTGGTCCCTTAGAATATGTTCAGTTTAAGTAATTAACACAATCTGTTTCACCTTACCTTGAGCATACTTTTCCCACACCTGAAGAAGAGCTGCGTGTAGCTCAAAAGCTTGTCTCTCTCACCAATACACAGTGCTCCCATGAAAGATACTACCTCACTCGCCTTGTCTCTCTAATATCCTGGGACCAACAACTACACTGCCTACAACTTAAACGCAGTTGTGACAACACAGGTAAACTTGCTTTTGCCAGTGTTGGTGCTGGACACTGACTCCTCTACTGAGACCTTAGATGGTAGCATCAGCATTCACATAAGTTCCTTTCTTTCTATTTATCATCTATGAACTTGTTCCTGGAGTTAGGCTCTCTCATTTCCCTAAATCATTAGATTAAGAATAAAGGAATCTTGCTGACTCTTTCTATAACATTCCCCTGCTACAAAGTTTCCTGAAGGCCGTTTGAGACTACGATTAATTTTTTGAAAAAAAACTGTAGAAAAATAAAATAATCATGAGACCTTTTCGCCTTCTGTGTTGCTCTCAAAAATATTCGCACTTATGGATTCTTCCCCCAGAGGCTCGGTGACACGGACCACAAAACCAATCAGTCTCTTGTTATCCTGATGGGCAGCGAACTGCGTCACGCTGGCAAGTTCAAACTGGAAAAGCATATTAGGGAACTTTAAAACTGGCAAAAGCTCAACTAGGTTGGCAGACTGATCCTCTCTGTTGTTAAATGTTATCAGTGCAGAGGGAAACAAGAAACAAACAGATGTTGCAATTATTTAAATTTCATTATCAAGGAAGAATTACTTACAGTGGTTCGTGTAACTTGGGTTTGAGGGTCTATTAACCTGCAATTGTAAGAAATTGTAAGTAAGAACACTGAGCACTTCTATAATGACTTTGTCCATAGAGCTCAGATGTTTTACAAAAGAAAGCATATCATTACACCAATGTAATAGATGGGGAAACTGAGGCACATGAGAATTAATTTGCCTAAGGTTTGCAGGTCAGTGGCAAAGCTAGGAATGGAATTCAGCTTCCCTGACTCCCAGTCCACTGCCCTTTGCCCAGGACCAGACTGCCTTTCTGATGGAATGGGTAATGATAGTTCATGGCACATAGGCCAGGATTAGATTGATAGTGTACAAGTACAAACTAAATTGATAAAGGCACCCAACAAAGGGTTTTTTCCCCCAAGTGTGTACGAGTGTGACAGAGACCTGACTTGTGCACTGGCTCTCCTATCTGTAAGCTTTGATAGGGAGACATTTTTGGCAGTTATTTTAAAGCAATAAAAACAGGATAAGTGATCTGTTTTGCAGGATTGTGTTTCAAGTTCAAAGTGAGAGGAATGTCTGCACAGATGATCTTTCTAGACCCCTCTGCTACAATTCTTGAAGTAACATCCAGCCCTGCTGCATCCTGAAAGCTTGGATCAGATTTCTAACTATTGAAAGACAAGAAAAGACCCACTTTAATGAGTTGGGGTCCTCTACAAAAGCAAGTCACAGGAACTGGGGCCTACCTAGGTAATGAGAAACCCTTGATTTCAAACTTGTAGATGATACTGGAGCAGTTTTGGGATTTGTTTATTTCTAGAACTTACATTATCACTCAAAAGAGATGAGTGCTGGGCCCAGTCATTGGTCTATTACAAAAGGCAATGGTTATAGTGTGGATTTTACGGAACCCCCTCCACTGTAATGACACAATTAGCTTTATAATTAAAAAACTTATGCCTGTAACAGTGGGGCTTTCCCTATTCAAACTTCAGCTGTCATGTCTGTAGAGCTCTATGTGTACAAATCTTTCACCCTGTGGGGAAACAAAGGTTATCTATTTAAAAACCTCCTCAAATAGAAAAGGGAAGGCTAAGAGTGTGTTAAGAATCTTACTCTACCTGAGACTTTTGCTGGTGATCATGAGATGGGATTCAGTTGTACGGAAGATGTTATGGATGGCACGAGCAGCCAACACTTGCCTCATAGCTTCATAAATCACCTCATTTGTATCATCTGATTTAACAGCCATAGATCCTAAAAACCGAACTACAAACATCTGCTGCAAGAGTGAATCTGGAAAACAAAGAAATGGTCTCCTGTTCTACACTGATTCATGCCTGTATTCGGAGTTACCAAATGTCTAATTTTACTACCAGAATTGTTTTGCTGAAAAACAGTGGTCAATTACCGGGTAGTAACTTGGGATAACTGTGCCTTTCACATCATTTCCTCTTCAACCATATTCCCTGTTAGCCAGGTTTTAGTCTCACTCATCTTTACAAGATGCTTGGACAGCAGGCAAGTGTAACATATGATTTACAGCCGACAAGTTTTTGAAAAATTTGTAACTAATTTTTCATGGAAGTTTTTTTTCTTTTTGACTTGCTGTAACAACAACTTGGTCTTTCTCTCACTGCTGCTCCAACTCTGGGATGGTTGGTTATTAAGTAGCCGGACTGACTACAGTTTTAAAAAGTGTGAAATTACAAATCATTTTGCATAAAGCCTCATCTTAAAATCAAGCTAATCCCTGGTTCTAATCCTCATGTGAAAAAATTTCTGTTTTCCCATTTGTTTTATTTTTGACTGTTTCCTCTAAGGGGCAGGAGCAAGAAAGCATGGTGAAATTTGTCCTCTCTCTGTGGTCCTCTCAGACTTTAACTGCTGCTTTCCTGTTCTAAGGAGGCCCTAGTAAACCCTCCTTTCTTAGCTTAGTGTGCAATATGTATTACACAGTAAGCTTCAGGCGGGATCAGGGCCCCCTTATATAGTAGGTGATGTACAACCAAACACGGTACAAGACAGTCCCTGCCCTAAAAAGTTTACAAGCTAAGGCCCCAATCTTGCAATCTGATCTTTCCTGTGCCTGTAAAGAGCCTCCTTGGTTTCAACAGGCTTACACATAGGCAGCCAGAAAGGGTCTGCTTGAATGGCTCAGATTGCTGATTTTGGGCCTACAACAGGATGAAGGTAATCCCTACTAGCTTTCTACTTTCCTGCTTGTAACTCATCCCACTCATCCCCACCAAATACATAAATTAAAAAATTCCTCCAACACACTACAAGGTTCTTATCAGCAAGGCCAACATAGTTGTCAGGTGAGAACTGTATTCTGGGCCCCAGGGCTGGGCCATATTTTTTTTTTGGAGGAGGAGGCAGACACCATAACCCTCTCCTGGACCCCACTGAGGCACAGTGATTTTAATGAGGTAGCCGTGAGTTTTAGAGCATTTAGAAAAAACAGCTTTTAAACAGTTAATACCACTACACCTAGGAGTGCGACTACTGCCCCACTAGAAGGAGCCAAAAATTGGTCAGGGATTTGTTTATGAAGTCAAGCGCTACCTTTTAAAACTTTGTCTGTCTCTCTCTGCGCCCCCCCCCCCCCCGTCCCTCCCCTCGTTTGTCTTTCTCCTTCCCCCACCAAATTTAAGAAAAAAGGGTTCTATTCTGGAACGTGATGGGGCATGTCGAGGGGGGTGGGGAGGGCTTGTTTGAAAGACAGGCTTGTATGGGGAAACTAGCCTCAACTGTTAACTGCGGAGCTGCAACCACTGCTCCGTGATGCCAGATGCGTTCAGTGAAAGATGCAAAGGGGCAGTAGGCTACATTAAATCCAAGCTGATGATAATAAAAAGTCATGTCACAAATAAAGCGTTTACCTTCCTCGTCATTCTTGCTGTCTTCAGATTCTCCAAATGGGTTTGTGCGCCTGAAAAATGTTTAAAAGAAAAAATTCTCATCACACACAAGTGCTTAGAGCGGCCGAACAGCCATTTGATTTTATGAAAGTTCTCATTGGTTTGAATGATCGCAGACTAATGTCGTAAAGGGAATAGCTTTCCTCTCAAACCCGCTTGGTCAAAAAGGTCGAATGTTAGCTGGCTGTACCTGCCACCTCTGTTTTGATCCAAGAATTCAGTTGCAGGAAGAACAATATCAAACTGAATCGGCGTTCCAGGTTCAATTAACTGTGTGGAATCCGGCTTGGTGGACGGTTCGTTAAGGAGGATCTTGTCACTTTCCATCTCTGTATTCTTCACGTTCTGGCTATGGTAAAAATGGAGAAAAGTTTTGAATGAAAACAATGTTGTAACAGTGGAAGGAAGACAGGTTTTCGCCAAATCCAAGGGGGAATTAACTGGCTTTCATCGCCCTGAATAAGCAAACGACAACGTTAACATGTCACTGAGGTTCCTAACGGAATTTCTCTTTCTTTTCATCGTCGTAAATAAAATCACTTACTTGTAAAAAGAAATATCGCTGCATGGGAAAGGAAGGGGGACAAATTCTAAGTGAGCTGCAGTGCCTGCTCTTAGTTACATGTTACCATGGTAAAAGATGTGTGCACCATTGCCCTCTATTGGTTATCATCAGTAATGCACAAGTGCATCAGCTCAAATAGTGTTTATTGAGCAGAGGGGATCTGAGCTGCATAATTTGTGCAGTCCCGAACGGCAAGGGAGGAAACAGACAGAACCACCACCACATTCCTAGATGGTCACAGGTTTGTTACAATACTCAGGGGCAACCTGTGTGTTTTTATGCAACATTCCTCCCTGTTCTTCCTCACAAAGAGTTCATCAGAGAGTGGAACTATTTTTGTATTTCTTGCAATTGCAGAAATCCCCTACCAATATTTATGCCTATTAATTTTGGTAGCAGAATCTTGATTAGTTTTGGTCCTGCAAGATTTTCTGTTTGTATGCAGGATAGGGAATTACACAGAGATAACTCGCTGCAACCCAGGTAACATTTTCCTTCCCTGTAACAAGATTAGATTCAGATATTTGCCCTAGTTATTCATTATTAAATCATCCAGTGCATTGTAAAACTCAGACCAAAGTAAAATTCCCACCTCCTGAGTGAAATGGGAATGAAAGCATGCAGTGTAGCAGTAGCTGTGTTGGTCCCAGGATATTAGAGAGACCAGGTGGGTGAGGCTGCATCTTCTATTGGAACAACTTCTGTTGGTGAGAGAGAAGCTTTTTGAGCCACACAGAACTACAGATATTCCTCACCCACCTTCTCTCTTTCTCATATTTGACGGGCACCGCCCATGGCTTCTGGAGCCTACGAAGTCCCTAGGGAATCATAGTAAACTAGGAAGAACTAGTTTTTAGCCGACGGTCAGTAAAACGTGAGAGGAGGTGAAACCTTTGAAGGGTTAAAGCAGTGTTTCCCAACCACTGTGCCATGGCACTGATGTGCCGTCAGGCCTGAGCAGGTGTGCCACGGAATTCCTTGAAAAACTACTCCAAGAGTTCTGGGTTGGCTCATGAATATCCATGAGTCCATTTGGAGACTCTATGGTGGTGTGCCTCACAATAATTACAAGGTATCAAGCTGTGCCGTGGCAGAGAAAAGTGTGGGAACCACTGGGTTAGAGGTTAGATATGCACAACCCAGGAAGAAATACATGGTTTTTTAAAAAAAAAAAAAAAAAAGTCCTGGCAGGACTGTATACAAGGCTCATGCAGAAGTTTCTACCTACGAAGAAGGTCTGCTAGAGAGTCTCTGTTCTAATTTGCCCTATGTTAGCGCTCTGCTTTTAGGTCGCACATTCAGAGCATGAAAGTAGTCAGTCTCTGGAGCTGGCACTGGACATCAGTCACGGAGCCTGAGGTGTTATTGCTGCTTAGGAGGTTGGATTTCTCAAGAAAAGAGGGGAGAAAAGTTCAGTGGAAAATTTGTTTTTCTTTTTTTAAATCCAGGTGCACATGCCTTGATCATGGACCTTTATTTGCAGAGAGGGGCTTTAACAACTGAGTCCACTTTCAGACCCAGCAACGATTGGACGACTGCTCCTTGAGCTGGTTTCAGAGTATAGACAGGACTAGAGTCAGGCAGTCTACAGCCAAACCTTATTTTTCATTTGTATGGAGACAGTGCTGAAGGGCCCCCAGTCAGTGATAAGGACCCCATTGTGCTGGGCACTATACAAGTGTATAACAAAATGGTCCCTGCCCCAGAGAGTTTACCATCTAAGCACTATGTCTATTTCATAACCAATGAATAGGAGAGATCCCACCTGCATGTTAAAACTGGAACTGGCTGGGGCCTCAACCCTGCAAGCTGGACTGCATGCAGCAGAGCCCTGAACTCATATGGGGGGCCCCATTGCCTGGGATTCTGCAAGGCACGAGGATCTGCTGGGATGGACCGACTTGCAGGGTCAAGGCCTCCCACACGTCTGTTGGCCTGTAAGCAGAGTTTGATTGGCTGCACAAGAGGGGGTAGCGGGGTGGAATCACTCCTAGAGAAGAGCTGAAGTGTTACCTGGGATACAAACTTTCATGTTTTTTCCCAAAGCTTGTAATGGGGGTCACTGCCTGGAGGGCTGTCTGATTTAACTTGATTGCAACAGCCTGCAAAACAAAACAGCATCCTTACAGAAATGTCATAGGTCCTGTGCTACTCCAACAAAGTAAGTTTGAAAGAACAGATGAAAACAAACAAGCTCTCACCTCTGGATTGTCGGTGAGATAGATCTGCCTGGAGATGTTGTTGATTGCACATATCCACTTTAAGGAGAAGAAAATAAATTGAATTCTCCAAACTATTTAGTGTATAAGAAACTATAAATGTTAACCAGTGGAATATTTTACCTCCTCGTATTCTTTTTTACTTTCTGCTTGAAGGGTTATCCCCCTAAAACACAAATACATTTAATTAAATGTTTTTCTTGTATCTTTGGTACTCTCTGTACAGAGATAGCTTCAAGAGGGTGGACTCAAAAATCTCATATGCTCATCTTTAATTATTGCAATTCTACATCATAGGTAAGGCTATCAGAAAATTGCAGGCTGCAATTTTGCTGGGGGAAATGGCAACTTTTAAAACACCACAACTTTGTACAGTTGCTGTGAATCTGGGTGGTGTTGCACAGCCCATGCACCATGTCACAATACCACTCACTCAGATGTGTGAGCTGGTGCACAGGGTTGTAACCGCAACTCAAACCCGGTCCACTCACCCTTCTGTTATGCTAGCTTTGAGAGCCAGGTGGGGGACACAGTGTCTCTTCTGTGCTGCTGCCCTGCTCAGGAAGGCAGGCTGCATGCCTTGGCAGAAGGTGCTGGAGCACCTTTTTCTATTTTTGTGTCATGTTTGTTTGTTTTTGTGGTACTTGCACTGACTGCACCGAAACCACAGCTTTAACAAACCCCGGCTGCAACTACTGCACCAAAAAAAAATCATTGTTATAAGGTTACACTGGACTCTTGCGGTGCACTCGTGGTGATACTCACAGATACTTCTGCTAATTAAGCCTCCATAGCCCTCTCAGGTAGGTAAATCGGTATTATTCCCATTTTGCACATACAGAAATGGAGCTTCCATAAATCCACAGAGGCAGTGAACATCGGAGCTGGCATTAGAATTCGTGAGTACCTGACTCCAAGTCCTACACTCAGACTATTAAATTGTGCCCCTTTGTGAGCAGCCGGCAACCCATATTGAGTGAATACCTATTCCTAAACAACACAATGGTCATCCTTTGTGCAATGTGGTCCCTTGATTTAAATATGCAAAAATACTCGCTTTCCTGTAAATCAGTGTTATGCTGAAAATCCAGCTCAGTTAAAACGGCTGTCTCTAGGGAACAGTATGAACCCAGCGATCAGGCATTCTGAAACCCCATCTGGTACACTGGACAGGACTTGTTACTAACAGAAAACCTGCGATTCATACAATTTTCCTGTAGGGGTGGTGATCTGAAAGCAGTATCGTCGGTCTTCACAGTCCACTGCCATTACAGAGCAATTATCCAAGTCCTGAATCAGTCCTCCAGCTACTGCTCCCCTGGGCTGGCACATCAGGTTACCACCTTGAGTGAAGAAATAGAGTCTGTCCCAGGTTGTAGTCACCAGGCCTGTTTTACTATAGGGAACACACCATATGAAGACCTATTAGCACAGTATTTCCATTCAGAAATAGCCCCCAATTAAATTCCTGCATCTGAAACTGCCCACCACCAAACCTAGAGCAAGCCCCGCCGCAGACGCAGAGCGGATCTGGAATTTCAAACATGGACCTTTGTTATTTGTCAACTCAATTTCAACACACACATCAAAGGCACCATTCCACAATGAAGACTCATCCCCAAGGCAAGCTGAAGGGTTAAGGAGAAGTTGGTTTTGAGTGATCCAAGTTTAAAAAATCATCATTTACAATATTTCCTAGCTGCTGAACAGAAGAAGGTGTACAGTGAACAACTGACATGAGGCTGCACGGAATTTTACTGCGCTCTATTTTAAAAATAATATACTTTTGGATGAACAGAAGCAGCAGAAATTTCAGCACAAATGGGCATTCATTTTGAAAAGTTACACTTCTATCAGTGGAACCTCATCCTTCTATGGAGTCATTTCCATAACCCATCTTTTACATGGCTGTTAAACCTTAACATTTGTAATCCAGTTAAACATCAAAAACTGTTCAAATTAAATGGAAACTGACATTTAAGTTATGCCAAAGATACAATAATCAGATCTATCAACCACTGCCCCTCTTCTGTATACATAACTCCTGTTGAAGTCAATGGAAGGTTTAGTAAAAGAAACTCTGCAGGATTGAGCTCATGTGACATATGATCAACGCTATGGACCTGGTTTCTCTGTATAACTTTTAGTGTAAAGGGAAGTTTGCGGTGAAAGCCCTAAAATCCATATCAAGTACAAAATCTAGCTCCTCCTTATAAGCATTCATGCATTTTCATTAGCCCACAGAACAGAGCATCTGGATCCCAGTCTTGGTGACTCCAATGAGCTGCCGAGCTCAATCAGACATCACATTTGATTTTAGATATTCAAATCCATGAATTCAGGCCTTGTAGGTGACTTCAGCTAGAGGGGAAACAATCTCGTCACAAAGGGGAAGATTTTTCAAAAGCCCTTCAAATGACTCAGGCTCCTACATCCCATTTTCTAAGGTGATTTAGGAACTGAAAGGTAAAATTTTTTTTTTAAAAAAAGCCTAACTGATTGAGAAGCCTTAATCCCACTGACTTTTAATGGCTCTTGAATCATTGAGGCACTTTTGAAAATTTTACTTGAAGAATCTTCCTGGTCGAGGCAATGCCAGTCAGACAGACACAGTGGCCTATCCTTCTTACTTTCTAAGATTAAGGTAGCCAGCCTTCTGAATAAGGTTTCTGTTGATAGTTGGCGAGGTGACATCAGAATCCGGGGTGTAAACAGACTCATTAACTGAAAGCAAGTCCTGCTGGGATACTCTCATAGCTTCAGCTTCGCCATCCAACTCTCCCTGTACACTGAAAAAAATCAAAGGCATTTTACGGTCAGTCAGTTTACATAAGGACACGTTTAACATGTAATCCTGCAAGGAAAAAAAATAAGTATGTTAAATACAAGTGTCTGCTACGGTAGCACAGTTGTATTAAATGCACAAAAGGAGTTTGCACATGGTTCCCTGGTGATTGGAGTACAGGAAAGAGAAAGTGGATTTGTTAATGGCTTTAACAGGGAAAATAGTTATAAGAATATACACAAGGGATCTCTCTGAGCACTTGATCAATTAGTACAGGAAAGAAGGAAGGAATAGGAGAAAGAGATGGAGATTAAGGAATTGTTTCCAGTAAATTAATCTGGTATTAGAGAAATAAAATGCACCTGCTAAGGAGCCATTGAAAACTTGTGTAACACAGGTATGGCTGGTTTCAATTTGGTAGTGACAGTATTGCGATGTTCTTCACTTAGTGCTTGTCCTGCAAGGCAGGTGTTGAACAACATGTGTGCTGTGCACTCAGTTTACTGTAGGCGTGCTGTACAAACATATTTACTGTATTTCTATGAAAACAGCATTTCCCGTCAATGTATTTCAAACAGTAAATGTTTTTCAAATTTGCAAATGTATCATTTGTACCAAGGTTGGTTATTTTCCTCCCCAAACATTATAAAGGAGGGAGTGATCAGAGAACTGAAGATGACCAGAAAGAATGAAATGACTGCAGATTATTTTCTGTTTATTACAGAAGTGCCTGACAACCAACCAAGAAAGAGGCCCCACTGTGGTACATGCACAAACATGGATTAGTAGATGGTTCCTCCCTCAAAGAGTTCACAATCTAAATAGACAAGACAGGCACAGGGTGGGGGAAGAGGCCGAATACACAAGCAGAGCTTTGTTAATTTGGGGGAAAGGAGGGGGAATAAAGGGAGAGTTTAGTTAGGAGGGGATAAGCTAAATGGATGGAAAAGGGAAGGAGTAGTGGGGGACAGGACGGGGTAAGAAGGGCAGGCGCAGAGTGAAGCTGAGGTGAAGAGAGTGAGCAATGTTAAATGCTAAACATTAATAATGAAAATCAGGCTGTTTTGGGTTTTTTTTTGAGACACAAATAAGCTTCAAGCAGCCACAAAACACTGCGAATATGTGTTTTGATTGAAGTGGAGCAAACAGACACAGTCATTAATATTAAGTCACTATGTTTCTAGTAATATTCCTGCTGGGCTTTATAATTCTGTGTCTTGGCTTTCATCGAACTGGTTTTGTTTTTTCTGAGAACTGCATGATTGCCTGGAGTTCCTGTCACTGAACCACTGATTAGTTGGTTAGAGCCTTTCAATAGCGTGCTAGCCACTTCCAGAAATGTTCTGGTGGTAGCTGTAAGCATACAGAAGGGCAGCCGAGTCCTCCATCAGTCACATAGGCCTGGACTCAATGGGCCAGATTTTCCATAAGGAGCATTACTTAGCTGACTTCCATGACCTACTCACCTGTATGTTACTCCAAGTGAGTATGGTTTGCAGAATCTGGCCCAGTCTGAAGGGGCACAACTGTCTTACCTACAGAGGTCTTGGAGGAACAATACAAAGAACTGCTACTTAAAGGAACACAAGGGATTCGGGGCTAGCCTAGGTTCTCTTTTTAATAGGGGCTCACAAAATGTCTTATGAATAGACTTTTTACAAAAAAAATCACTGTAAGCAGGGGGGTAGAGTGGGTTCACACATTCCCCTCCATTACTGGAAACCCTAATCCTGCAGTTCTGGTTAGTGCATGAAAACCAGAAAGTGACAGACTAAACAAAAGTGAAGCTGACCATTCTAGAGTCACTGTTCAACATTAAAGAAATGCAAAAGAATTTAACAGCATAAATCTTTAAAAGTGTATTAGATTTTAAAAATTCTTTCCATGGTAATTCTCTGTTATTGAAAACCATCGGTAAGATTTTTTTTTTGATTTAATTTCAGTTTTCATCTTGACAGTGTCCCTTCCAATGCAGTGCAGTCAAGTCTTTCATTTTTGTAACAAGTTTAAGATAACAAAACCTTCCACATAGGTATGAATGATTTAATCGGACATGGTTAGTATTAAACAGGCAGGACTCAAATCTGTCCTCACGGCCCTGTGTAACATTCATTGTAGTGAATGGCAACTGCAAGAGGGTCTCAAAGTACAGAATTCAACCTGGAGAAATATAAATTATCTGTTGCTGCGTCAGTGTTACTACAGTGCTGAACAAACAGAGCCACAGTTTTACGATTATGCACTTTCAGCCTCTGAGTAAATTCACATTAACTGATGCTGCCGGTACTAATTAGAAAACAGAACTAAGCAGTCTATGTCATGATATGCTAGCAGACTACCTCCATACCTCCTTTTCAGTCCTGATGCTTGAGCCAGGCCGAAGGCAACATTTTATTTTGACTGGTTTCTGTGCCCTAAGCAATAGTCACGGACCAATCAGACGTCCTATTAGACCCAAAGTCCTGCCTCAGCAATGCTTCCATTTGCCCTAATTAGAAGGTCGTATCTGGCCAGACATCCCTTCTGTCCCAAGACCCATTCTGGGCTCAGTCAGGAAGCGATTGTGGGTCTGCATGCCTTTCTGTGTGGTGTCTGCCACTTTGAAAAAAACCTTTAAGAATGACATGAAGTTTGATATTTTTCCCCTGTTATAAAAATATTGGTTAACTCGGGTGGGCAAACTTTTTTACTCACGGGCCACAATGGGTTCTAAAATTTGACAGAGGGGCCGGGCCATAAATAAACACATTTATGCACACAGCACCCAACACACTGCACCCCAGCAGCCAGCACTTCAGACCACCCTCCGCCGTGAAATTGACTCTCCCTTGTCAATTTCTGCGGCGGAGCTGGACAGTGGGGCCGTACTTTGGACATGCCTGCAATAGGGGAAGTGTCCCCTAGTCACTAGGGGAGCTGCGTTCCGGAGCCGTGGCTCGCCGTGGCTGAAGAGCCGCATGCAGCTCCGGAGCCGCAGCTCGACGCGGCTGAAGAGCCGCATGCGGCTCGGGAGCCGCGGGTTGCCGACCCCTGGGTTAACTAAAAGTTAGATAAAATGGACTTGACCCCAGGTGCACCACAACAGCATTCGGCTCACCCGGGGAGAAGGGGACCACAGGTGACTTTATACCACCTTCTTCAACCCTCTGGTTCCTGATCCTGGGGTCTGACAGCCCTATGCCTGCTGAGAATTCATATAGTACAGGATGTTCCTCAGAGGCTCAAGGCAGCAGCTGGGGCTGATGATCTAACCACTGTCGTTCTGAAATAATGAACATGTCACAGTTTTCAAAATAGGAAAGAAGACAGAGGTTTATAATAAGACAAAGGTATATCATGGAGCACTATTAATATCATTCAGGGGTCAAACCTGTACCTATTTAAATATATCTTATAAGAAAAATGAAAGAAGGGGATCTCTTATAATAAGATTGGTTGCTAAGAGGGGACTTTCAATCCTCTGTGGCCTTCTGTTTTGGTAGCTGTTGCTGGGGGCATGGAAATCTGCAAACCTCAAAAGCAGCCTTCCAATCTGCTGAGGCCATCAAATGGAAAAAGGAGGTATAGCTTTACCTTACCTATGCCACAGTTACTCTGACTGCCCCAACAAGTATAGGGGGGAGAGCAGGTTCTACAGCTAATGGAATTATGAACTGGATTTATGAAGAACAGTCCCAATGCTTGCGTCATTTCCCATGTCCTAGAGCATAACTCCGACTAGATGGAATGAAGAAAAAGTTCTTCCCTTTTATCTCTATAGAAAGCGGTTCCCACAACACAGGTTGAAGATATTAGACAGAACAGTCAGCCTTCTGTATCTGGAAAGGTGCCAAGCAAGGACAAAATGCTAGAAGACGTTTTCCTGCTTTCAGAAAAACTGTAACAGCACCCAACATCTGATTTTTCTACGCACTTTTCCAAGCCCTCCAGGAATTACTGACTGCACCCACTAGATGAGGCAGAGATGAAAGAGAAGGGGTTATGAAACAGTTTGGTCACTTAGTTTACAAAAAGAAAATCATTTGGCCCTGCACATATAAATTTATGATTACTGGAACATTTGAACTTCTGGGTGGATGGGACTCCTTCACAGCTTGTGTGCAAAATCTCTGGAAGTGTGAGGCTCCATTCATGCCTCAAGGGCATAACAAAGACTCATAAATAACCCTATAGCCCACAGGAGAGACAGCACTCACAGAGCTGTCAACTGCCTACCTGAGCCAGAGAGCAAACTGCTTCAACTGCATTTGAGGCCAATTCTTCCATTACTGAGACCTACACTTGATCTGCTGCCTGGGAGACTAAACCTTATAGCTCCTGTAGTTGCTGCTGTTCTTTGGGGGGGTCATAGCAGTGGTAAGAACCTGGATGGCGAGTACTGCATTTTAGTCCAGGTTAGGCAGGCTGACTAGAGGGATAGCCATTCTAACGTAGCATTATAGCTCTGCTTTGTAATGGCTCAGTTCCAGGACTTCCCAACTTTGGAAAGGTGAGCTACCCCCACCCCCAGTAAAGTGAAACCAACTGTGTTCCCGTCAACTCCACCAAGTGATGTTAAAGCTGATTCATAGATTTGAATTTCTATGTTTAGAACAGAATTGTTTAGTGATTTTTTTTTTTAAAAAAAACAGCAGTGATTGAGGAAACACTGATTTTTTTTCCCTCTAACAAAACATCTCTTCCCTCTTGGACTTTCTGAGGGTCCTCAGCCAGGGCTTCCTCTCAGTAGGGCTCTGCTGGGTTCCTGGGATTTGTTTCCTTCCTAATTGCAGGGGGAGGGGAGGGAGAGGCCGACATCTCCTAAGCCCACCCCTTGTGGCACCAAAAATATGGATCACTTAGCGGACATTATTCCTTTCTTTTCTTATATGCTTTGCATACTCAAATTGTTAACAATGTTCCTATTTAAAGTATCATCATTTGCATCCCAGTTGGTAATTCACTGAGATGAATAGTGCAGTTCATGTCTCCTCAAGGTATTGATTCAGGATCTCTGCAAACTCAGGCAGACACCACTGCACTGTCATGCTTGGGTTATGTTTTCATGCTTTTATTCACAACCATAAAATTTTTAGTTAAATGAAAGCAGAGACTCTGGAGCAGAACTGAGAGGCCCATCTGTGCTTCTCCACCTCCAGCTAGTCCTTTGTGCTTCCTCATGGGAGTGTCCACCATACTTTGGGAAACACGGGCTAATTCTATAAACGTTTCTATGGTCTTAACTAGAGGGCGAAAAGTGCCCCATACAAACAAATCTACTGTATATAGCAAGAATGGCATGAGCCGCATGCAGGTCTTTTCAGTTAAAGTGTGGTTTGTGGAGCCCCCCTTCCCTCCGCATTCTCCGTCTATTAGACTGGGATGGGGAGTTCGGAGGTTCTGCCCTGTGGCAGGTTGGTGGGGCTACAGGATTCTGCCCAGCGGGGAGGAGGGTCTCGTGGATGTAGGTAAGTTTGGAATCTCAAAATAGAAGGTACATGCTATTCACGGGGAGTTTAAAAAATGAACTTTGGCTTATATATTACATGAATGATTTGAAGCATAGGGAGGGATCTTCATAAGGATTGTTTAGTGTGGAAAGGATAAGAATAAGCCAAAGGAAAAAGATATATAAAATAAGGAACAATTTAGTGAAAGCCAGTCAAGTGCTTTTATATGCCTTTCCCAATAGTCCAGGAACAAGACAGGTGTGCACTGGAAGTTAGAAGGCAGCAAAACTGAAGCAGAAAAAGAACATACTTTTTGTGCCAACTGTCAAGAGAACTCACTGTTGCAGGATTTTATTAAAGACAATGGCTTAGTGAAACTGAAAAATAGACAGACACTTCTATGAACAATGATGGCAGCTGCAGTTACGCTTCTGAGGATAAAATGACTATAAACTCATGCCCTGACGCATGGGAATTGATTGTCAGCTGGGATCAGGAACAAATTTCCAATCTTGGTATAAGTATAGAACAGCTGGGCAAGTGCACTGGAGGGGGTTTACCCCTTCCTTTGAACCAGCTGGCATTAGACGCTGTCACATTTAAGATTCCAGAGTACAAGAAGCATTGGTCAGTTCTGCTATGGTAATTCCTTTCTAGTACATATTCCAGTTGCTTATGACCTTTGCTTTCACATGAACGGATATTTAGAAGGCCACCAAACCCAGAAGAGGAAGTGATTCGGAAATGCTTTTGTTAAAAGGGTTCCAGTTTTATTTGCATCTGATAATCCAATACCTCCACTTAGAGTCTGTTTAGTGCTTTCTGTTGTAACATTGTCACCACACTTTCTCTAATCTGTCCCAGTTAGAATGTAAAGTTTACAATGTTTTCAGGACTGTCTATAAATTTGGATTTCATTGTCAAGTTCTGGTCTAATGAACATTAATTATAAGAAAACCAATTTCAATCGCCATTAGAAATGCAAGAAAAAAAAATGTTTGCCAAATGCATAAGGACAAAATTGGGAAAATAGGGCCTGATCCAAAGCACATTGAACTCAACAGAAAGACACCCATCAATTTCAACATAGACTGTAAGCTACCCAGGGAAAGGATTGTCTCTCTCATATGTTCATTCAGCACCCAGTGGCCCCAATCCCAATCAGGCCCCAATCCCGAGTTTGGATACTACCATAATGTTAATATTTATAGCTATTAAATGGGCTTGCATCAGGCCCTAAACTATTAGAAAACAGAAAAACCAAACAATACAGATTATAGAAAACAAGCTATTTAAATGGTTTTGGGATATTTTTTATTAGAACATATTTTCCCCCATTTAAAACTTTTTCAATTACATCACATACAAGACACCCTTTTCAAACACAGGTGCTTAACACCCGTATCTGTGTGCTCATGAAGAGAATTAGGTGTTTACATACCCTCTGATGTGTGTGTCCAAAGATAAGGTTTTGGATGTCCTTTAAAATTACCCAGATTTAAAAATTGGATTTATGGTATTATTTAATGCACAGTATTTGGCCATTATTCTGAAGATCCTCAATTGCCATTTAAAAAAAAAATCTCTTGCTCTGCTATGCGTATATTCTCTACAATGCACAGATAGTATATTCTTTTGATACACACGCTCCCTACCCATCTGTTCCTTCACACAGTGAAGTGCAAAAAAAAGTGAAAGAAAAAAATTCACTCCACTCTATCAGTCTGAGCCCAACCCTTCAGCCGTTCCGTGGAACTCCTCTCCTGAGTAAGGACTGCGGGACTGGGCCTTGGCTCAGGCAAGCCCCCAGCCAGACACAGGACTTTAGTAATTCTGCTTGAATTAACACAAATAAATACAGAAAACCAAACTGAAACCTAAGTGTTTTTGTTACCTTTGAACCATGTTTGAAACGGATGATAAAAAGCTGTCCATTCTTTTGGAAAACATCTCTGCTCCCTTCTTAAAAAAGTTAATCTGAAAAATATAATAAGGGTATTCTGGAAATTATCTAAGAAAGGTTTGGCAATCAAACAACGGATGGTGGGGTGGGGGCTGAAGATGATCCCGTGGCGAATGTCGTCTCAAGCTGGCATTCAAATCTAAGGCATTATTAAAACAATAACCTCTGCTTTCTTCTTTCCCACCTCTTCCTGCCGCCCCCCAAAAATGAACATTAGTGGTCACTGACAGTCAAGTTACTAATAAACTCACTGTTACCTGGCCTAAAGAACCATGTCACACCTCTTCCATTCTCCAGATGTTTTAGTACTCAGTTACATGGCAGCATGCACTACTTTGCCCCATACTGCTGCACAAACAAGGGCCAGGATTTTACCCTTCATGTTTATTAAGCCAGGTCCACACGAGAGATGCCTACCGGCATAGCTATGTCAGTCGGGGGTGTCAAGATGTGTGATGATCCCTGACCAACATAGCTGTGGCGGCAGAAGCCCCTAGTGTAGACACAATTATACTGATAAAACTGTGCTTTTACTAGTATAGTTTGTTTCACTTGGGTGGGTGGTGGGGGGGAGAGCTGGAACAAGCTATAACAGTAAAAGCACAGTGTTGCTGGCACAGGCAGTGACCGTATGAGGAGTGGTTTGCTGGTGTGGTATATACCACCAAAACACTCTGAGTGTTGGCCTGGCCTGAGATGACTCTCCACAGCATCTGTGTTCTTAATCAGCATATCCAGATGACTGCTATGGAAGACACGAGTACAGCGTGAGGAAAACAAACCCTACACCCAGGCCGACCGACTGCCCTTCCCAAGAAGAGTTCAGTGAGACTTTTTTAGATAATCGCTCTTGAATTAGATGGAAACCTATAAAACCAACTGTTAATTCACCACAGAACAATCAAACACCATTTATGCATTGGTTCATATTAGATCCCGTTTTTATCTTACAACTCCGGTGCGTGGAGGTGGGAGGAACACAGATGCTAAAGTTGCTTCTCCATCCAAATTACTTCCAATAAGCTAAGCCCCACCCTCACCCTCTATTTGGAAACATGAAACTCAAGACGCACAGTGCAAAGAATGATAGGTGCTTTACAGCTTCTTATGTATCTATATGAGTTGGCTTTGGGCTGGCCTAGCACTTTGCATTTCCATGGTAACACAAGACATTACCATGTAGGGCATCCAAGTCCATGATTCCAGCTTGGCCCTTTGTTTCCATAGAAGAAGATAAGCAGGAATGCCTTCTGTTATTCTGCAGAGATGCCCCCAGTAGTTGATGTAAATTGAAATAGGAAAGGAAGCTCTTGCTGCACCAACCCGGGAGGGCGCTGTGAGAAAACACACTCTAGACAGGAAGAGGGAGTTGCATTTGCTTTTAGCTAGGGGAAATCAGTGCGGTCTTTCCTTGCTGTAATTGCCAGGTGTGCCAAGAGAGGGTAAACTCCCTCTACTGGTGTGAATGGAGAATTCTTATGTTACACCACTTTTGCACAAGTGTACACAAGGTACAGGAGTGTGGAGAATCAGATCCACTCCATTTTTGTCCCAAGTGGAAGTATGAAGCAGCAGAAATCTCATGCAAAAGGCTATTCTCAGGAGACTTCCAGCAGTTTTGCAGACTATAGCAGAGTGGATAAACTGCAGAGAAGGCCCTGACTACTTGACTGTTATCTGAGTTAATATGAACGCAGCACTTCTTTGTGCTTTCCCCTTCATTAGATAATACTGCATAGTCTTACTATGTACACTCAACAGTTTTAGGTCCTGATTCTCATTTACATTAAGGCTCCTTTACATCACTCTGGCAGTGTACATGGGCCTTAAAATAGGTGTATAATGAGAATCAAACCCTCAAAGTTCTGTACAAATATTAATCAATGAAGCCTCCCAACACTCCTGGGAGGTAGGTTTTAAGTATTACTGCTACATTTTATGGACTTGGAAACCGAGACAGAGAAAGGTTAGGTGACTTGGCCAAAACCACACAGCAAATCACTGGCTGAGCCAGGATTAGTACATAGGACTTCCTAGCCTTGGGACCAGTCCACTCAACTGCATTCTCTCTCTTCTTCTCCAACATATGCCCCAGTTCCAGTTCCCACTAGACTCCTCATCAGCCTGCTGAATATCATACGCCAGGCAGTAAAGTGTCACACAGGTGAGCTTGTACAAGCACGGGGAAAAGTGACATGGGAGCAAATTTTGTTGTAATGATGGTTTAGTGTTCACACCATTCAGCCTAGAATGCACTGGGAGGGGTGTGTGGGTGGGTGTGTGTGTGTTTTAAATCAGTACCTTTAAGAATAGCTAAATGTCCAACTATTTGATGGCAAATAAAGTAAGACTTGAATAAGGACTTGCAAAATTTGGTTCAACATAAACATCATTTGAATTCAGAGAAGACATCTACAGGTTCACACAGGAAGAATAAAAAATGGCAGAGCAACATTTCAACAGGAGACAGTTTGAATAAGGTTTCTCCTATTTTCATATGTCAGTTGCCACCACTACTTCCATGCCCAAATGCCTTGCATATTCCAGAAATATGTTCCTTTAAAGGGACGTTTTTACTGCCTTGGCTTTACTGTACATACCTGTCCTTGTGTGTATCCTAGCATAGGTTCCATCATTGCAATTCTTCTCCTATATTGTAGAGCATTCAAGGCACAGTAATATTGTAATGACGAAAGATGCTGCTTCCTTCTTGCATTTGCTACCTCCTTTACTACTTCTGTCTTCAGCTGAATAAAAATTTGAAAAGAACTTTAAAGCTGGCAGTCACGCAATACAGAATCATGTTATGGATATATCCAGATCATTTACTGATTATTTTAACGCCATCATTAAATACTTATTTTTCACTATGGGAAACAGCATTTCCATAACAAGATAAAAACAAGCATTAGAAGTAAAAAAATGAATGAATGAATAAATAAATGAATAAAAATAAATTCATATAGGCCATGCCCAGCAACACACTTAAATGCCTCTTTAATTTTAATTGTTGCAGGCAGTGTAGTTATAGCTGTGTTGGTCCCAGGATCTTAGAGAGACAAGGTGGGTGAGGTAATATCTTTTACTGGACCAACTTTTGTTGGTGAGGGGGACGGTTTTGAGCCAGACAGAGTTCTTCAGATTGAACTCTGTGTGGCTTGAAAGCTTGTCTCTCATACCAACAGAAGCCGGTCCAATAAAAGATATTACCTCACCCACCTTGTCTCTCTTTAAACATATCAGCAGCTCTTTGGGCTAGAAACAGCACGACTACATATTTTAATTGTATGGGTCAGGTTATGATCTCAGCTATATCACATAAGTCTGGAGTAGTTTCATTATAGCTGAGATCAGAAACTGGTCCTGTATTTGCATAATTCATAGAACTAATAATTCTGGGCACAATTCACAATATATTGCATCTCTATGCACATTAGCCCCTGTACTGGATGTAACATTGCAGTCTCATCTGCAATGCAGATCCCTTAAATGATCTTCTGATCTTTCTAAAAGTGTAAAGCCTCCCTATTGGCCCAATCTTACATTCTTTGCACACCCAAACCTCTAGCTGAGTGGGAGGCTTGGGTGTGCAAGGAATGCAAGATCAGTTCTACTGACATCATTTTCATGTTCCATATGTGCAATAAGAATCAATATCTAGGCAAACGGAAGAGGAGAATGTAATTCTTTAAGCACAGCAGATTTGGCATTATTACATCACTTCAGAGACAAACATTGAATCAATAATCCTCTAGTAGACCATCCACCCGTTAGAAGATTGGTAAACAGATGGGTTTTACTGCAGGAGGCCTACAGAATCTTTGTGGTCATTTTGGATTTCTTCTGTGGGAAGAAATCATCCTTTCAGCTCCCCATGATGCTTTCTAACCTCAATGCAGCACAATACTTAAGCACAGGTAACACAGAGGCTGACTCACCACCCTGGGTGCCCTGAGAAGCAACACAGCGTGCCTTACTTGAAGCATGTAAATAGTTCCTTCAAGTTAGGCACAAGCTTCAGTACCTTTTTCAACTGAGGCTTAAAAGCTTTGTTGCTGACTGAAAAAGTCAATCATGGGGAGTCTCGAGCTACTGTGGATTTGATCCACAAAACCCAGGAGTTTGTAAATTTGTCAAAGCTGTAGTTAAAAATGAGTATGTAGGCAGAGCCACTGACTAAAAGCTCTCTTTCCATTAAGAACTAAAATAAAAGACTTTTTTTTTTCCTTTTACCTTTTCATTTTCTCTTCTTTTCGGTAATCGGCTATACTTTGCCATTGAAAGATCATGTTCTGGAAACAAGAAACATTTTCAGCAGCGTGGCATGGGTATATACACAACATGTCTCCTGTGACACAATTAGTGCATGCCATTAGAAACAAGCAAAAATATGAAACATACCATTGCTAGCAAGGCCGAAAAGATCCTTTAAAGTGCTTACTTCTGAAATAAAAAAAGTCAACAATTCAGAATGATGAGAGAGCTGCATACATTGCTTACTGAAGCAAAAATCTCAAACAAAACTAACTCCTCGTTCTAGGTACTTGAAGGACAGTTGCCTAAGTCATTTTACTCCTACAAGCAGAAATGGGTAAGTTAATAATAAATTCAAATAATTGGCTATTTGTAATTATTTGAAATAATAAAAGAAGGGCAGCACTTACAAAATATCTGTAAAGAGCTGTTGGCATCCTCTGTGCCCCGTTTGTTTCATCCATTTGTTGTGTCGTCTTAAATTAAATTATAAATATCTCAAGGCAAGGACTCTCTTAGTGTTGTGTTTGCATAGTGCCTAGCAGTCCCCAATCCTAATCGGGGCCACCTGCAATATAAATTTAATTTCCACCCTCATCCTCTGCTGTGCTTTACATTACTATTCACCATCCCTCTCTCTCCTTATTGCAGGAAATATTTCTCTTCCTCTGATGTACCACCTGGTCATATGAGGTTCCACTGCCAGTCCCTTGCCAGGACTTCAGGAAAGGAAGTGTGTAAGGAAGCGCCTGTACAAGCAGGTAGGTAAGATTGAGGTAAACTTGCTTTCCTGTACAAGTTATGAATATGGAAAAAGATCCCGTACGTACAGATGTAATTTATACAAGGAACCAGCAGAGCACTTTGTCCATCACCGAAGAGGAGTTGCCCTTTGCCTAAAAAATCTGCTGTTTTGAACCACACATTGCCAGTTCTTAAATGACACATAGAAAGCTGTGTGCCCACCAGCGACTGCCAAGCATATGATCTAGGGCCCTGATCCTGTAACTGGGATCACATCTATTCAGACAAACCTTTGTGCCTTCACAGAGCCACACTGACCGAGCTAGACCTAAACTGAGCTGTAGCTCAAGGCCTCCCATGTCCACGTTCCTCTAGCGCACGAGAGCAGGAACTCTGAGGCAGCTTCAAATAAAATAAACACCTCCATGTACAAGCTATGAAAAATAAGGCTGGAAGTAGAGAATCGCTTGTATTATTATTTGTTAATTTTATCCTGCACCAAATTTTCAATGTACCACAGATTCTTGTACTGAAAATGCATAGCTGCTCAAGGGAAGCTCTTGGTGGAGAAGCAAGAGGTTTTAGCAGCTGGATAGGTCACAGATGGGACTTTGGCATCCATGAAATTGGGAGAGATTTCAGGTTCCTGACACCTCTGGGGCAGCTGAGGCTTTAGACAGTGGGTATAAGATACATGTCCTTGCTCTCTCCCCTCCTATAGACTAGAGCAGAGGTGTCTTTTGGGTGGAAATTACGCACACAGAAAGGCCACGTGTGTGAAGAGGCAGGAGCTTTCTCAGGAGGTAGCCCAGGACCATGGAATGAACTCCCTCAGGAACGAAAGACCATCATAAACCTCACTATCTTCTCTTCCAAGTGCAAGGTGCCTTTCTTTAACCCTGCCTTCTCTGACACACCCACATAGCCGTGTGTGTGTGCGTGCGTGCGCATGCGCGCGCACACTGCTCTGCATACATACTTCTACCCCCGGGAAGAGGATGAGAACAAACATGTGACAGATATTAGTCATGTTGCTTAATGCACTACTGTAAGGCACTCGGATACCATGAGGATGAACACAGTATAAGACTCTATACAGTGTAGAATAGAAAAATGTAACACCTTAGGCTCCAGTCCTGTAAACACTTTTGTGCATGTTTAACTGTAAGCATGCGAGTGGTCTCACTGAAATCACGGAAGCAAAGTTAAGCAGATATAGAGCATTTGCAAGACCAAGACCTGTTAATGTTCATTTACGATGTGCCTCTTGCCTTGACATCTACCATAGAACTATTATAAGCAACATGCATCGCTGGCTGGCCCACTGGTGTCACCTGCTCTATAGTGATGTATGGAAATAAAACGAGCTGAAAATTGGCAGTTCTCCAAAGCATGTTTTCTTGCACAATTATTCTGCAGTTGTTTTCTTTTCCAGTAAAACCAGCTGAAACAAACGCTGGCACCTAAGTGCCTTCTGAGGCGAGCTGATCATGGGAACGATTCATTATTATTTAAAGTCAGGATTGAGTCAATAAAATCTCATGCTTCTCTCGTACATGCTGGTTAGATTCTCCCTGAACTTGCACAGCACCCCTCTTTCAAAATTATTCCAAATGTTTACATTATTACTTTGCTTTGTGAACAAGGAATTTCCAATTTTGTGCCACCCTGCCATCTGGATCTTTCCTTGGGCGGCACAGAGTTAGAAGGGTTGAGTTGCTTGAACAAGGCAAAATAGTATACTCTGTAGTCAGAAAAATCCTGCCCGTGTTTTTCAAACCCTGTTTTCTCATAGGGTTAATACTGCCTCTCCTTTCAGATGTTTACAAGTCTGATGCACCTTTGCATTCCTCCAGCTTTAGGCAAGTGTACCACCACTGAATTCAGTGAAGTCACACTGGTATAAAAATAGAGCACACAGAGAATGAGACCTTGTATTTTAAAACTGTTAGCGTGTGTGATGGATTACAAATTTGTGTCTCATCAAAAATGTTCAGTCTGGCAGCTTGAAAGAAAATATCAGATTTTTCTGGAAATTAATACAAAAACAAGTTTCTTAATGACAAATTGAAAAATAGTCAACAGTTTACTATGAAATAAGTAGGCATCAAAAGCTATGAATGGAAAGCAATTTGGAACCCAGCCAAAACTTACCTGTAAGATCTTTTTCTCGAAATTGTATGATCGGGAGAACCATTGTGTCTGCAAGCTGTTTTGCCAGCTCAGAATGGAGAATGTTAAGCTGAAAGGGAGAGAAATGATCTAAAACAGTGCATTGTGCACAGAGTACTACAGACATACTGTCGTCAGCCTGTGAGCCATACATGTGTCTGCACGGCAGTGCTTCGTCTGTCCTGAATGTTAAGGGGTAATGTGGAGGCCAATACTTGTACATACATTTGAAGTTGTATGTAGTGATCAGAGGGTAATAGATGGTGAGACCCCTGGGGATGATGTTTTGTTTCTTGCGTTTGCTCAGGAAGTAGATGTCGCTGTTAAGTTTTGCTTCCTTTTTCGTCATGTTGTGGAGTTTCCATTTGGATGTGGAGAAACCATAGCACCAGCATCCATCACATGGACACCGCACGACACCTGAACATCATCAATTTATCAAGATGACCCCGAGTGGAGCTGCATCCTCTGTACTCTATGGAACTGAACTTTTGCCCCTCCACAGAACCTAATACCATACTAATGTGTGGAACTAAAAGAATTGTTCCATCCACCTCCTCCTCAAAGAACTATTTCACCATGACACCACCACTCACAATTACCACGTCTCCACAATGGAAGTTAGTCCAATAAAAGGTATTGCCTCACCCAGTTTGTCTTGCCATGTATGTTTAAAGTATCTGTGTTTACATTTCTCTTGGGATGTAAAAATTTCTCAGGGAACCAGTTATTGGGCCAAATAATGCCAGGCTTGGTGGCTGTATGGTATTTCTGATCCCAGACGGTAGGAATACCTCAGAAAGACCAGATGTCATTTTTGTTATTAATAATAATAATAATTTTGGTTTTACATCTGGTTATCTGGGTTATTAAAAAATTCACCAAAATCAAAACACTGAGCTATTTGGGTTTACTCAAATACTCCTTGGCTTTAAGCATTTT
The DNA here is from genome assembly GCA_007922155.1 of Mesoclemmys tuberculata. Taxonomy (NCBI): domain Eukaryota; kingdom Metazoa; phylum Chordata; order Testudines; family Chelidae; genus Mesoclemmys; species Mesoclemmys tuberculata. The sequence continues at coordinate 88,401,365 of ML675616.1, read as the reverse complement.
ACTCTGGAATCTTGTATGCCCAGCGTTACTGAATACAACGCAAAATCAGCTGCCACTAAAATTAGTGGAAAGCCATTGATCATATTAGGAATTGGATTGGATTTGTAGCCATCAACAACTTTGACAAAAAAAAAAAGTGGTAAATGTCCAATGGCTTCCTAGGATCCCAAACCTCAAGCTTGCTCAAGGAAAGGCTCTGAAGGAAAAAGCTTTCCTCCACACTATTTACTGTGTAAATACTGGTTTCTCACTTGGGCTGCACACCTAGCATAATACACCCATCTTGTTCAAACAAACAAAACGAAGACAAACTAAAAACCTACCCAACTTCCCTGAACATTAACTCAATTTACTTATTCTCAGTTTTCAAACTAAATTTTAAACAAGTGTTGTTCTTTATACTTTTAATGTTTCAATTTTAAAAATACTTAATATTTTATCAATATTTTCTTTATATTTATTTGGGTTAACTTTTTCTCTTTTTTGGGGGGAGGGGAAATGGATAAGGCCAATATTTTCAACAATCAAAAAAAAAAAAAGCAAAGCATCAAGTTAGATGCCTAAAAGGCCACATTTAGGCACCTCCTTATTTTCGTAAGTGCTCAGCTCCTACTGAAGTCAAAGGATCCTACATTCTTGATTCATACAACTCTCTCTATTGAAGGCAATGGGAGTTTTGCCTGAATATGGACCACAAGATCAGGCAGAGAGTGATTTAATCACTGATTAAATGAACGCTGATTCAATATAATAGCTCTTTTCCCCACTGTCATCTGGAGTGAAGTGGAGGGCAAGGGTGGAGGGGATGAAGGGTAGGCAGTTAGTGTGCTACAACTACATATGGCTTTATCATCATATGGTTCATAATAATTTCACTGTTACCTTGTGTATCCCCCGTTTGTCTGTTGTACTCACCTGTTGTCTTTCATCTTATATTTAAGAGCTTGTCTACATGGCAAAGATTTTTCAGTATAACTTTAGTTTTCTCAGCAAGAATGGCCATACATCCACACACGAACATTTTTTTTATTCATCTGGCAGCTCTATATGTTTAACCCTTATTGGAAACACTTTCCCCTGTAGACAAACTTGGACCCTCGGCTCTTCAAGGCAGGGACTGTTCTTTTGTTCTGTGTTTGTATAATCCCTAGCACAGTGGGGCCCGACAGCTGATGGCAGCCACTAGGTGCTACTACAATACAAATTTAAAAAATTATCGTCTTCTTCTTCACTGACCTGGACGGTAGGGGCAGACTATGGAGGAGTTAAGTAGAAACATTTAGTAATCACTGCAAGTCCCAGAGCAACGACCCAGTGAAAAGCCACATGGGTTGGAGGGAGTGTCATAGTGTGTTCTAGCTGCACATGCCACTACAGCAGCCACGTACTCTGTATGTGTGCTCAGTGGGTTGGGTGAGAGGATACTATACACTCCAATCCCCAAAGCTTGTTTACTCAAGATGTGTATGGTTGATTGAGGATTTCAGCCCAAATGCTTAATTTAATCCTTGCCTGGTCTTTTTTAAAGGATTCAAAGAGCATTTCAGTTCCTTCACACTTGACCCTTAATTCTAAGGTTCAACCCAAGAGGATTTCATTAGTATATTAGCCAAGTTCCTTGTTAATGCTCTACACAACACAGCCAGGATCATTTTCCCATTGCTAGAACTTCTTTCCTTTCAGTTGTGTAAGCTGGAACATATTCACAATAGGAGCCATTACAAATAATGGGCCCTGGTCAGAAATGCTTTACTTTCAAGGCAAGTTCCCCCCCCACCCGCCATTTCTGTAGGTGTCTCTTTAAAATTCAAGGCAGCATGTGATCCAGCACACAAAGATGCTTTGTGGCAGCCTTGTGGCATGTTGTTATATATGGATGGGGAGGTCCCCTTTTCCATGTCAATAGCAGCAGGGAGAGCGTGTCAGACTATGCTCTGCTAAGATGCCCAGGACCATGCTTAGACTTGCAAAAAGTTCCATATATGTGACCAAAGATGTGACGTTCTACATGCTGTCCGACAATATTGAGATGCAATACGTTATTTGTCTGGCTCCCTAGCCAGGCATGCCAGGTAAGTTCACGGTCTGCCAACCTCTTCTTCCTGTCACAACTGCAAAGGTATGGAACCAGACTGGAGGGGTTAAGTGGCTACAGAGCAGACATAACTGGGATTCTGCAAACTAGAGGGGCCCAGGTGACATGCCTAACAGGAGGCTGAGGAAAGGAGTGGGCAACTTATGTGGAAAAACAAAAACAACAAAATGGATTCCCTGCTCACAGCCAGCAAAGGGAAAGGCTTTGTTTGTACCTTGGAAGAAAGAAAACATTGATTTTTGACCTGTTTATACTCCAGTAAGAGGGGGCAATGCTTTGCGTGTGTTCTGAAACTTTAACCACCACTTTTAAATACCACCAGAGAAAAATGGCATGGCAGGAAGAAAGTAAGGGCTAAATTATTCTTTGGGGTAACTTTAAGTCAATGGAGTTACCCCAAGCTAATATTTTTGCTTATTTAATCAAGTTGTTATTCTGTCTAAAGTAGGTCCCGATAAAACCCTTTGCCTTTTTACTTTAATGGCCAACAAAGGTTAAAAGCAAACAAAACAGGTAACATTTCTGATTATACAAACACAGACCCAGTACCTAGATACACCAACCACTTGGGAAACACTACTTCATGCCGAGTGAGGCCATATTTAGAAAGACTCATTCCTTAGTGGTGACATGCACTGCCTGGTAAGAACAAAAGCATTTTGTACTCAACACTGTAGCCTGATTTAAACTGACCCTTTTGCTACCGAACTCCTGTTGAATTCTACTGCACAAAATTCTACGTGAACTTGTGGTGACTATTTGAAACCTCATTTACTGTTGCTTGTGCTGCTCCTTTCCCTGGAAAATCTGGGCAAGGATTGCAAAGTTTAGTGTTTAATAGTGTGAAGGCCTTTTGTATCAGAAAAAAGAGATCATAAAGTAGCCTAGTCCAGCTGATACTTGACCCATTTCAGAGTCTCCCCTAATTCCCCTGCCTGTTCGGCACAACCTTGCATTGAGGATGATGCATTGGAGTGTCTCCAACGGGTTGAATGGCCCAGATCCACAAAGACCAGGTCTTTCTATGGAAGTTATGAGTCTAGGCAACTCTGTGGATCTGAGCCAATATTCCGGGGACTCCACTAGCAACACAAATTGGCACACCTTTTAAGGGAGGCTGTCTACTTCCCCTCACCCAGACAGGAGTGGGGTGTAGAGCTGGGACATTTCACTGCCCTTTGGGAGAATCTCAGTAGCAGCCCTACATTCCCCTGAGCAGTGGAGCTGCAACTCAGCTCAACCCTTACCTGGTGTAGCATAAGTATAAAATAAAAGAATGAAAGTTATCTTACTGGGTAAGGAAATACATAGGCTGTATAAAAAAGGATCAGACTAACTCATAGAAGGAAGGCCTTGAAAATAATGAGTTATAAGGCCAAAAGGAATGAAGTAGGGAGGATATCTGGTTCAAAGAATAGCTAATGAAACGTGGGGACCTTTCTAAAAGGAAGGCCTCTGACTGACAGGGGTGACTGCAGACAGTAAGAATCTATCTTAAAAGGAGCCAATATTGACCTTCCCACCCCACCTACCAGTGTTATCTCCTATGTGAACACCAGTGCAACAAAAAAGCCGTAAGTCAGCAGGAAAAAGGGAAGGAGATAAGCAGGAAAGGCCTACGGAAAAAAGGAGGTTGTAAATCTTATCTGGATTAAGACTGGAAATAAGGGTGAACTGTCTCAAATTGGTTTTTAGGGGAAGTCAGTAATTGGCCATGACATCACTTGTTTGTTAAAGGTTATAAAAAGTAAACTCATAGGGTTCAATGCTAACACCTGCCTGACCATGTTGGATCCATCCAACATATATCTAAGCACTCCTGGGCTTAGCATGTTTATAAGTATCTTGATCAAAATGTTTATAATGTTTTGTTAGTGTTTGGAGGAAGTAAATTGCTTATTATTTAGGTATGTTCAGAGCAATTGTACAAATACCATTTGGCCTTTGGATTTAATAAAGGAATTTATGGTTAAATTAGTATTTGGTGGTTTCCCATATTAATAATTCCAAAACATGGGCCATGTAAAGGGAGTGGGGTTTATTACTCCTTCCCCTCCACTACTTGGCTGCACAACGGCCAGGCAGAATCTAGTGTTTAATGAGTGACAGTCTGAGGCAAAAGGATAAAGAGACAGACAGAGAACATGATGCTGTTGCGAGAAGCAATTTAAATTACCTCATCCACTACTTTCGAAAAGTAGTGAAGGGTGGATATCACTTCTTCATCTCCTTTACCCAGGGCAAAATTCTGAAAAATAACGACACATATTGACACTGTACATCAATGAAGGTCATTCTACAGACGATACGGCATCTTATGACATATATGGACAAATAATATACTACTTTAATAAACGCACAATAATATTTTAATTTTCTTGTCTAAAGGCATAAAGTTCATCCGATTTATTTAAAAGGAATAGTCATTCCAAGAATAGGCTGCTTTGCATCTTTAATAACTTACTAACGCAAACATTTTGGTTGGGAGTCTCAAAAATGCTCAGTGCTCCTCCTGCTGAAGTCAACGGGTAGTTTCCCCAAAGGCTTCAGTGGGAGCCGAGTTAGGCCAGTGATGAGCACTTTAGAAAATCCTACCCTTCAAACAGATTTTTCACATGTACCATGTCGTCAGCTGAATGTTGAGGCTTGCAGACGTAGCACTAGACATACCTGCTTTTCATACGCAAGAAGCTGCTTGGAAAGTTGTTGTGTGGCTAGACACATTTCATTCTACAAAACAAGAGAGACAGTTTAGTAGAGATAGCCACAAATACCTAGGATTACTGTTGTTACTACTTTATTATTTGGCTAGTTGTGGTACAGACAGGACTAGGATCCTCAGGGATATATATACACTGCAAGTGACCTTCCCTACCTCAAAGATCTCCCAGTCTATGGGTATGTCCACACTGCGATAAAAACCCCACGGCACTAAGACAGTTGCCTCAAGTCAGCTGTCTCAGGGCTCGGGTGGGGTAGGACTACAGGGCTACAAATTACAGTGTAGATGTTTGAGCTCGAGTGAAGCCTGGGCTCCAACACCTACCACTCGTGGTGTCTCAGAGCCCAGGCTCTAGCCTGAGTCCAAACGTCTACACTCCCATTTTATAGCCCTGCAGCTTGAGAATTGTGAGCCCAAGTCAGCTAACCTAGGCCAGCCGTGACCATGCTGCGGATCTTTTATTGCAGTGTAGACTACTGTATGTCTCTGTGTCTGCAATTACTCAAGCACATGCTTAACTCTGTGTACATGAAAAGTCCCAAAGCACTCCATCAATTCATACAACCTCTAGCCATGACGATGTGAATGAGGCTTGGTCTGGACTCAGTTTGGGAATCAATTTAACTATTTGGTTAGAAATAGGATTTTTTTTTTTAACTGAAATAATTACATTGGTACAACCTCTAGCACAGATGCAGTTATACCAGTTTAAAGGAATGAGTTGTGCCAATATACAGGTTACACCAGTTATATAGGTATAACTGCAAACACGGTGGGGGGTTGTACGGATAAAACTATACAGGTTTCAAACTGTGAAAGCCGTACAAAACTGCATGTAGAGCCGCGCTTAGAGCAATCCCAAACTGCCCTGTGGAACTACTGATATGCATACATTTAAGTACTCGCATCATGGATGGGTTGCAGGATGGGTGCTACTAATAACTGCATTTCAAGAATTGCGAAGAATAGATGGTTTGCTGACACCTTGCCAGCCTGGGAGCAATTTTGCAACCACATCCATTGAGACGGTCACAACTATGCCTCATGCTCTGCTTACCAAGGAATGCATTAAACAGCAGCCCCTAAGAGGTCAGAAGTTACACCTTCCCACTTCAAATTTGCAATCCAGAGGAGGAGCTTACTAATGGGAAAGAACTGCAGGGGAATATTGAGAAGGGGCAGAGGAGAAGTGGCCTGAGAACAGGTGACTCACTCAGTCTAAGCCAAAGAGGGGAACTGGTTTAGGCTCTGAACCCTAAGGCCAATTTGAAGCACCATTATTTTGGCACTACTAGCAATTTCTGCTCTGCAGTGCTCATGTTGCAGACAGAAGTCAGGCACTTAAAAACTGCACCACAGTCTCAAGGATTTCTCTGTTACTCCTTCTGCCTCAGAGACTTTGTATGTCTTTTGGTTGCAAACACTTTCTCTAATGCATTTGTACAGCACCCAGCACAACAGGGTCCCAATCCCAACTGGGGCCTGTAGGCATTACCAGAATATAAATACTTATTGCTAACAACCATAATATAAAAGTTTAGCTGAAACACACCTTCAGCTAGTATTGGGCTGTTCTCACAGAAAAGATAACAATACATAGTATTTAAATGGTACTGCAAAAATAATTTAAAGCTCCCTCAACCCCATGTTACTATTAGTATTGTGAGAGCACCCACCTATACTGTTTGCCCTCAGTATTTTCCTTTGGGTATCAGAAACCTAGCAAGTGGGGGAAGGCAGGAGTAGGAAAGGAAGCAAGTTCTACTCTCAGTGAAAGCAGTGGAGTTCATCTCCACTTACATCTGTGTAAATGAGAGCAGAATTTGGCATGGGATATGTAAGAGGAAGACCATAGATTCCAATGGCAGCCCTATCAGTCCAGTTTGTTTCACTGCCATAAAACTGGTGTAACAGACAGGGAAAATCGGGGTCCGATATATTTGCCTTGGCCAATTATTATCTCCAATTATTAGTCCTCTAAATTATTTCTATTTTAAAGCTCAGAATTTTTAAAGTAAGCTGTTTTTCCATGATAAAACAAAACGATAGTTTGTGTGTTAGTCACAGCAGTCTCTAAAAGGGTCGCCAACAGGCCAGAGGTGCAGCAGACGGACTGTTAGAATCAGGGAGGCAGAACCTGCTCCCTGATGGCTTCCTCTGCCCTTCTGCCAGCATACTTTGGTACAGGACAGAATCCGGGCAAAAGACTCTAGAAACATAGTCTTAAGATGCTACGGAGGTCCATGTAAGCACCCTGAAATACATCTGAACTCTTCTGCAGTCGCTGTTTGCAGGAGAGGGAGAGTGGTAAAGTCATGTTCAGTCAGGAAAGAACCCAGGGCCAAATGCTGTTTGGCAGGGTCTCTCTGCTAATGGCTGCAATGCAAGCATAAGAGAAGCTGGCTCTCCTAAATCCGGTCCCCTTAGAACATCGTGAAGATGGTTTTTCACAGTCCCTAAGTGACTGAAGCAGTGAGTGCAGAGAGCTGTTCTAGGGCATAACCAAGGACTCAGGGCCTGGTATTTGGGTTAAACTGTGTCCATTACATGACCTGGCAATGGCAACCATGCACAGACCCCATGCAGAGTATTTATACTTTTGGCAAGAATAGAGAGAACAGGTGGAGGGTAGATAGCGAGCACAAGGCAGATGTGGTAGATAGCGAGCACAAGGCCACCCCACACTGAAAAACCACATAAGCCAACAGATGGCACTTTCAGTGGTGCATAGGCCTTAGGGCTGGCTATGTGCACTGCGGTAAGCGTCATCCTATCAGAATGCAATGAACATTACTACTGCTTCTGCAGCATATGTGAGCCCATTTGGGGCTGCTAACGCTAATTCTCCCCTGCCCATATCCCCTTATACCTGCCAGATTGTGACCCTATTATAGGCATAACATTTTAATTATGCCATTTCCAAACAAGGAAACAGAAAACACTAGCACACAAATCAAGTTAGTCAGAGAGGTGTAAATACTGCCATATGACCAAGGAACAAGCAGCCCGGAAAGTGTTCTGCTTAGCCTGTGGTAACATTGCTTAGTTAAAAACACTTTATTTTATTTTAACACTTTTATTAAGGCAGGAAACTCCGGCTTAATCCTCCTCCAATTTGTTCTCAGTCAGCCTTCTCTCAGGTATTTTCTTGTGCCCCATTCCTCACTCACCACTATTAATCAGCTGAAGGGTTTAAAAGTTGTTGTTTGCATTGCCTGTATTTATAGGCCCATTAAGTCCCTAGGATCCATTCTAGAAGTTATTAATTCAATTCCATATATATACACCCCTTGAATTCAGAAACATATAGTGCTATTATCCTGAACTGGCTGAAAATAACATGTTGATCAATTAGATAACAAAAATTATTTGTATATAAATGTACTTTTACCATTAAATAATTAAACACATGAGAAAAATCTCTGGGAAAACCGTGGAGCGAAACAAAATAAAGACTATTATAAAAAAAAACTTTGTCTAGTTGTTCAAATTAACCTCTTTCACAATTCCCCACGCAGCTCTTTCTGAAATTTCAGAGTTAATCAATTGCTTCTGGAGTGGGAAAGCCAGTAATGACAGATTAACAACTAGAAAACGTATTGAAAGCCTCAGTATCCTGGTAAATCTAAGTAAGTGCAAAATTAATTTTCTTTAGTGCTATACACACAAAACATTATTTTCACTGGCTGATTTTATGGAGGGGAAAAAATTCCCAGGGAAATCATGTACAAATATTTATTGGGAGGAAGAGAGGACTGGACAGAAATCAGTATTAATTAAGCAGCAATGATCATGGATGAATTATTTCATTTAGTTTTGAGCTTAGCAAGCAAGCGTTCAAAGCTGTAATGGATAACCTTGTCAAAAATCTACCAGCATCAGATTACATGGATGTGATAAAGAAGACAACGACATGCATCTAAATTTTCTCTTCACCATACATAAATGAAAAAGGGACGGTACCTGAAATGAGTTGTTTTTACACCTGCGTCAACTCTGGGCCTCATCCTGCTTTCTTTCAAGTCAATAGCAAAATTCCCAACCACTAATTTTTGGATCTGAACTTCCCCAAAGTCTCAGTGTCTTCATATCTAGGCTTTTGGTGTGAGTCTATCTTTTACCATCATCTTTCATGCACACAGCTAGTTACCAGATGCAATAATAGGATATCCCTCCCTCCTGTTCGTAAAGAAAACTCAACTGCATTTACAATTTATTTTGTCCATCATTTCTCAACACCTTTTCTTTCTAAATCAATTTTGTGGTAATGTCAAACGTAGTTAACATAGGAATTAACCTTAATTATTCAATAGTGAGACTCTAGATAAGAGTACCTGTAAAGGATTCAGCTGAACTATACAATTAGCTGTAAAGCCATTGAGCTATCTGATCAAGTCCAACTCCATCATGATAAATCTTTCAGCAAAGTTACTTCTCTGTGCTAAGGACAGTATTTTCAAAACTTTGCATGTATGTAAACAAGCATGGAGTAATGCAAAATTACTTTATCAATGGCAGGTACAACGGAGAAATACAGACACACATCCCCTGTATACACATAGTGTGCAATAAAGTTTTAACTGGTATGCTTTTGGAATACCTTATTGCTCAGAGATGGGAAGAGGAAAGATGGGTGGCTGAAGGAGGATTTATGGATTTTCCTTCTTCTGGGATCACAGAAAGTATCCGACCTTAAGCCCTTGCTCAATTCAAATGGATTGGAGGCTTGAGACGAATATTTTGCCCAGCTTTGCCTATGCACACACATCGCCCCCTTCTGAAGCATTCAGCTGCTTGGCAATCAGGAAAATGCTACCACTGTAATGATTTAATTTTGCAGAGAGAATGCTTCAGAAATTAAGATCCCAATGCTGAGATCCTCTAGTGTTGAGAGTGACCAGCACCTTACAGGATGAGGCTATTTTACTGCTTTCCTAGTTTAGCTGATTCACAAAGGTGTTTTCAGTCCTCACAAGTAATGAAGGGTGTGGTGAAGGATCATTTGGTAGGTAGAGAAAAGATACAAGTCAAGGCTCTGGTGTAAAACAGTGACAAAAGCTACAGTCTGATTCTAGTTCTGGAGCAAAAGACTCTTTACTATAAACCAGCTATCATCAGCTGAATGGTTATCATGTGTTCTCCTCTGTACCACTCAGCTCAAATTCTGCTCTGCAGATCATGGGCATAAACTTGCTTCTAGGCCTGGTGACAATTCCAAAACTGACCAGCAGCATTAAAATGGAGTTCCATGGCACTGCAAATACAATGTTCATTGTCCACCTAAATCCTGTTTACCTTTAACTCTCTTCTATTTACATGTGGAGACTATGTCATAGGACGTGACCCTCCTGTAAATAACACACACTTGTGATTGATATGACATCATAAATGTACCTGGCCCACAGTGTTGCCAACTCCACCGATTTTACTGCAAGTCTCATGACATATGATATTTGACTTAAAGCCATGTATGGTTCTGTGAGAATCTCAACTTCCACTGAAAACAAAAAAGTAAGTTTCTAGCCCTCGTGGTTGCAGAGAAAAACTTGAAAATATGACCAAACTGCACCCACAAAGCTAAAAAACCAGAAAGCAAATAAAAGGAACACAAGATTTATTATTATAATAATTATTATTATAATTAATAAATTCTCATGATTTTTAGAGCCTGACTCATGATTTTTGGATGTTTGGGATTGACAATAATGCAAAGTAATAAATAAGAGTCCATGTTCCCAAAGAGCTGGAAACTCATTCATGGATCCAAAGCCTTATGAAATCAATAAAAGACTTCCATGGAATCCAAAGGGCTTTAAATCAGGCTTTTTGAGCCCACAGTGTGGCTGTAGATCCAAAAAGAGGCATCACTGAGAAATTGTAAAAATAAAGATTCATTAATTACCTGGAACTAGAAATGGGATTAACAAACATGATTTAAGGAGTTGATACAAGAAGCACCAAAAATACAAATGTACAATAATAATTCTAGTAATTATGCCCCACTAACATCTAATAAGATCCTGTAGCCTTAAAAAAAAAAAAAAAAAAGGAACAAAAAACAAATTGTGCTCCCTTCTAATTTTTATAAAACTGTTATATAAAAGAAAAACATCCATACTGTGGAAATACCTCCATTTTCTCCTTTCATGACTTTCAAGTGATCTGATCAATATTTAAATAAAAAACTGTGACTGGCAGTTTATAAACTAGCTGCCAATTAAATGAATGTTTTGCACATGCAGCAGTGTTTCTGGGCAACTACAAACATGTTTCTGGATGGATAACAGTTTGCATTTAGTGCTGATTGCTACCCATATGCAACTTGACACTACTGTTGCCAACTCTCCCAATTTGATTGCAAGTCTTGAGATATTTGATGTTCTTGTTAAAGCCCCAACTCCAACAGACAAGTGATTACAAGAAAATCCCAGCTTTCATTAAAAAAGTAAATTGCTAGCCCTCATACTTGTGGAGAAAAGACAGAAAACGTAACCCAAGTGTACCTTGAAAGCTCAAATCCTATAATGCAAATAAAAGCCCCAGATCCACAAAGATATTCAGGCTCCTAACTTCCATTAATTTCAATACAAATTAAAAGCCAAAATACCCTTTATGGATTGGGGCCAAAGAAAACAAGATTTCTTTTTTTTTTTTTTAACTAATGATTTTTAAAACCAATCTTGTGATTTTGGGGGCCTAACCCCTGATTTTTCAATATTTGTGGCTGGCAAAACCCACTGCAATTTTGCATTTGACTTCCACAGCTCAGAGTTAAGCAACCTTAATAGCTGTGTAAACATTGACTTACCATGTTCTTGGGAAGCAGGAAAGTATAATCCTTATTTTACTGATCAGAAAATTAAAGCAAAGGGGAAATGACCTGCCTAAGGCAAGTGAGTGGAAAAGCCAGGTTCAGAGCTCTAGGTTCCCTACTTTTGTGCTGCTTCTTCTATATCATATTCCCTCTTAAAAAGAAACTAGCACTTCCGGGTGGGCTATCAGTGAGGCCACACCATGATGTATGTATTCTAATGAAACAACTGCTAAAATGTGTTTGGCCCCAAGGTGTGAATGGATAGCAATTAATATTATGAGCCTAATTATTTAGATTATTCACAACTGAGAAATTCATAATCAGACATGAACATACAAGAGACATAACTGTGGAAGTCCAGTACATATTAGCAATCCATGCAATGATTATATTCAGGACATTCTCTTTGGAACCAAGATAAATACTCTTACAAGTCACTATTCCCCTTCCCCATGGAGGCAAGCGAACATCACTTATTTTGCAACAAGCTCAAAAGAGCTTCCTTAAGAGCTAGGCTGATATTCCTATGTTCAATTCCCATTACGATTAATCACAACAGGCTTCCAGATGCTCTAGGCAGCTCTGAAATTCTTAGACATGCTACATACATTACCTTTCATTTTAAAAAAAATTGTCACGTTCATTAAGATTACATGCAAAGAAAATAAGGACCTGAGTATAAAGATTTACAGCAAACCTGTACAAAAACTATTTTTATTGGGCATGTCTCACACAGACCAATATGATAATCTGAATATTAGTATTTTCTTGCTATTGATCCCAGTTTCATTTCAAACAGCATTTCCGGGCCTTGGGCATTCAAACTCAATCTGATGTCATAGGATATTTATTCCCCCAGGACAGCACACTGTCCCCTAAGATGTCATTAGCAATGCTGCTCATGTTAGATGCGAGAAGCAATACTGAAAGCAGCTAGCATTTAGAAATTGTCACTGATAATGCTTCTAGCGATTTTGGGCTCCCAATGTTAGATGCCTTAAAGGAGCCTCATTTACAAAAAGCGTTGAGCACCTGCCCTCTGAAAATGAGATTTCTCAAGTCAGGCCCTCAAAATCAATAGTCACAGATGAAAATTTAGAACCCACAACAGCTAACACAAGGAATGGCCAAGGAGGAAGGGGGAAATAGGTGTGGCAAGGAATAGGAGAGTCAGTAACATAGCGAAGCACAGATGGCAAACTGTGGTGAGACAGTGAGAAGAAGAGAGGCTACAGGGAAGCAAGTAGAGAAGACAGAAAACAGAGAAGGAAGAGAAAAGTCAAAGGACTGTATCTCACCAGAGGCAGCAAGTTTCATGAGTCACAGTGATAGGTGGAGCCTCCCAATTCAATAGGTGTACTCAGCCATTGCTGTCTCCTCCTCGCCCAGCCAAAGAGGCACCAACCACACGTGGCATCCTGGTACTGTAACCCCACTCCTGGCCCCTGTGCAGAGCAGGGGCTTACAGAGGGGCGGGTGCCTGGAGAGCAAACCCACCCCACAGCTGCCCTGCAGCAGCAGCTCCTGTTTCATGGGGTTGGGCCTGGCTCCCTGAGAAGAGGTGTAGGGATGGAGTAACTGCTGCCGATGGTCAGTAACCCAGGTCGTAGTGCCCAGGGAGAGGAGCCAGGCCAGCCCGAAGGGACAAAAGCCACCACTGTGGGTGTGTGTGTGTGAGAGTAACTGAGTCCATGAACCCCTGCTGAAGCCGCCCCTGGCCACAGGCAAGAATCACTGTCTCTAGAAAAGCCAACTAAAGTATCAGGAAGTGGTATGAAGCCCTAGACCTTGAGTTTGTCAACTTTTATGTATTTTATAAACCTAAATAATGAAACAAAGCCTGTATATGCCCACACCGCCTCCTCCAACCCATCTTACTCCTTCCTTTGGGTTCTCATGCTACCTCCTCTATTTGGGACTACCTCTCAGTTCTCCTCTGTCCATGCTCTTGTTCACTCTACACTTGTCATATTTAAAACCCAGCTCTTTGCGAAGCCAGCCAACAATTATCTTGTTTGATTATTGATCTCATTCCACCTGTACTGCATTGCTTCCTAAACATCTGAACTGTCCTGTAAGCTCCTTATCTACTATGCCTTTGTAAAGGACCACATATAGTCTATAAATAACGGCATTAAAGCTAGTCTTCTCGACTGGAGACAGCTAGACCGTGAAAGGGCAGCTTCTCACTTTGGCAGCTTTGTTATTTTCCTTCTGTAGGACTTACCCTCCCCCCCTTCCTTTCTCTCCTATAAAGACACTGAGTATTCATTTGAATAGAAAGTCACTTAAATTTAAGAAAAAAATGGAATAAGATGTCTGTTCCTGCAAATCCTTATTCATTTAAGCACACCTCACTCACCTGCATAGTCCCATTATGGTCAAAGGGACTTCTTGCGTGAGTGGAGTGTTGCAGGTTTGGGCCCAAGATGTGGATTCTGTTTCCTGTTCAGAACATTAGGGCAGCGATTTTTTAATTTGATTGCTTAAAATTAGGCATCTAAATCTATACTGAGGCCCGTAAATAAAGGTACCTAAATAAGGATCAATTGGGTAAATGTTCAAATGAGCCTAAGTGATGTAGGAATTTGAGTGTCGTTTTCAAAAGGAGTTTATGGCCAGCTTCTCAAAGGTATTTAGGTGCCTAAAGATGCAGATGGATGCTTTTGAAAATCCCACTAGACACCTAAATTAGCCAAGCACCTAGGCACTTTTGAAAATCCCACTAAGTGCCTATCTGCAGTTTTAGGTGTCTAAATACCTTTAAACACCTGTCCCTAAGGCATTTGGGAGCCTAAAGGCTTGTCCAAAAAAATAATTAAATTAATCCAGAATAACGTAGGATATTAATTTAAATTAGATTAACTATTCCTGATTAATTCCGTATGTGGACACTCTTATTCTGGAATAAGAGCGCCTATTCCAATTTAATTTAATGGCTCAACCTAATCCAGTGAAACCAGTGGAATCAGCTAATTCAAAATAAGACACTCTTATTCTGAAATAAAACTATCCACACACTGAGTTAATCAGGAATAGACATTCCAGAATAACTCCCTCTGTAGACAAGTCTTATATTTCACTACAAATCAGCAGGATTAGGGTAAAATTTTCAAACGCACACAAATGATTTACATACCTAAAACCAATTTTCAAAAGGATTTTAGGCATCTAAATGCTTTTGAAAATTTAACCCTAACTTTAGGCAGCCAAGTTTGAAAACATTGACCTTGCGGTATATACAAGAGTAAGTGTATGCCATGGTTCTTATTTTATTTCATTTTTTCTGAATAGATGGATGAACACCAACACTGGAAGGAGTGACGAATATCATAGAGACTGATTTTCAAAAGAGCAAAGCAACCACACACTTTCAGCACAAATCAAAGGGAGCAGCACATGTTCTACACCTTTGCAAATCAGTGTATCTGTTAGGAGCAAAATATACAGCTTGCCTCTATGGCTTGCTGAACAAAGTCAACACAAATGAAAGATTACCTGAGCCCCATAGACTCGCTGCATTGCTTGAAGCAACTGGTTTGTATACTCTGTAAGGGTTCCTGCATCTTCTTCAAATACACTAAGCAAGGAGCGAGTCTTTAATGAAAGAAAAAAGCAAAAGGTTTTATTCCTAAATGAATATATTAAAAAAGCATTTAAAAGAAACTGTAGCAAAACAAATCAGTCAGTAATAATAAGAATTTTAATATACAGTATAAAGTGCCTTTTATCCAACAATATAAAAAAACATAACAATTGATCACTGTAATGAGATGGGTGAACTAATGTACAAATAAGTGATGTGCCTAGAAGTTTATATTGTAAAGCAATGGCAGAGTCCTCCTGACTAACACCTTCTTGCTCTAAATAGTAGACACTCCTTCCGGCATAGTCAGGAATGTAACAAATCCTGAAATTCTTCTTGCTGATTATAGTAATCAAAGCCAGGCCAAGGACTTGCAGTCAAAACAGCATGTCTAGTTTTATTTCTCTACTCTTAGAACAAATTAAAAGCACTCCTTGTAATAAAACAAATTATCTTCCACTATCCCATCTCAAGAGGCTTCCGCATTGAACAACTTTTAAAGGGCTGCTGCCAAAATTGGTAGACTTAAAATTAAACCCAACAGCAGTATGATGGTTTGTGACAACAGGCAAATATGTACACCTAGTGCTGTGTGCCTGTGAACATTGTTTCTTCACTCTGCCATTCTGCTTTGTTCTTGTGAGCAGACAAGCAGAGTGGAACAGAAAACAAGTATCCTGGAGAAATACATCCACTTGCTTTGTTTCAGTGGAATTGCCTAGGACAGCAAATTACACTGTTGTTTTGCTACATGAGAAGGGGGAAACCAAGGCCAGGGATCTGTGCTGGAAGAGTGAAATTAATAGATCATCGGGACAATATAAGCAAAGGGAAAGTAAAACATTGGGCTGGCAGTGTAACTTTGACAGTATCTCTTTTAAAAAAGTCACTCTGCACCTTGGTAATTCAAAGTGTCCTAACCGGTAAATTCAATCTGTTTGATGCTAAATGAAAAGGTCTTCCCCATCTGTACAGCTAAATTACTTCACATTAGCTCCATCTGTCTACCTGAGGGGTGTCCATAAATTCCAGTTTTTTAATAACCATATTAGCCCTGACACCAAGTCAATGTTTATCTGTCCTATCTTAGGCATCTTTAATGCACTTCAGCACCTGAAGTCCCTAGGTGCTAATCATGGGAATTTATTTTACAGTCTTAGGAAAGATGTAAGAAGCATCACTATTTGGGAGGATGAAGCCTTGCTTCCCCAAGACATTTAATTTTCTTTGCAAATCTCCCTGCAGGTGACCCAAATCCCTATTTAAGTTCTGCATTGCTATACTGGCCTACCTTCGGGAAATTACTTCATCTCACAACACCTCATATTACTCATCTGCTAAATGGGTACATTACTATCTATCTTAGAAACATCGTGGTGGATAATTCACGTTTGGGAAGAACTTTAAGACTATAGGATAAAAAGGAGCAACAGAAGTGCAAAATATTGTTTTCATTACAATAACAGCACATACAAATCAAGAGGGAAATAATTCAAAACACACCAACAAAAGGCTACACAGGGCCCAATCCTGCAAGCCCTTCACATGCAGAACTTCCTTTCAAAGGGAGAGTTTCCAGGATACGGCCCCCGTTTGGATTTTAATAATTGAAATACACATTAATTTGCAAAAATACCTGGATTTTAGTTGTTGCAATAATTTGATAGTTTTGCTAATTTAAAACTTCTATTTTCTGTAACCCATCTTTTCCTTTACCTAATGCTGAACATCATTATACTGTGCTCTGGCAAAAGACTGATTCGATGAGATACAATAAACAAAGGATTGTGATTAAAGGATAAAACAAAAGAATTATGGGAAATGTTAAGCAAGAAAATTCTCAGGGCAAGTTTTTAAAAAACTAGGTGTCTAAAGTTAGGCTCCTAGGTGTGTATTTCTATAATAAGGGGCACAGATGGCAGGCAATTAGATGTCTTTATCCTACTGAATTTAGGATAGGATCCTTGAAAAATCCCAGATGCCTAGATATGAAGTTAGTGACTTAGTTTTAGGCACCCTTTTATTTATTAATTAAATCCTGGTCTCAGTTATTAGCACTTTTGTTCAAAAATAATAAACTCTATAAATGATTCAAATAGTTTGGATATTAAAGTTCAAAATCTTGCTTATGCTTCTTTTTAAATCACTATTTTAAACCAGCGTAACTAACAATAAACAGTTGCATAATTTACTAGTTGCTGTTTTGTCAAATTCTTACATAGTAGATAATGCTGCAGAAGCGAACCGAAATAATCCAAACATGAACCTTTATTTAACATGTCTGTGGAGGCTTCATTAATCATGCCACCACCCTGGCTATTGGCAATGTGGGGCCAAATCTGGCCTTCACATGAGTAACTCTGTTGATTTCAGCATGGCTACTTGGGTAAATCAATCTCCTAATTTGCAGACAAACACTTCAAATGGGATGCATTCAGTAGGGGCTTTTTCATACTGTGCTTGGGGACCAATGAAGATACAATTACATGACTCTTGGTTAAAAAATGGAGAGAGAAAATGAGCTTTGTAATCCTTATTAATAAATAATTTATGCCTAATTCTCCTTGCACCTTGTCAGAAACAAATTGGTTTATATCCATTTTGTTCTTCCTTTGCATTTCTGAAAATTACTATACAAGATAAAGATCAAAAAAGAATCAGACCCACTTTGTACAGGAGTCAATTACTAAGGTGCTCGACCGTAAGCAGTTTGGGGCAGAAACCATCTTTTTTGTTCTGTGTTTGTATAGCATCTAATACAAGGGGGTCCAGGTCCATAACTGGAGCTCCTATGTGTTACAACACCAAAAATAAAAAATAATAGAATACTAGACAGTGGAGAATCAGGCCTCGTGTGCAAAAATCTACTATACTGAAAATGTGGTTAATTTTGTGAATTGAACAGTCACATGCACAAATTAATTCATGATTAAAAATCAGGACCATATGGCAATTATGCGTAAGTAAAATTATTTTTCCAGAAACCTAGGTAACTAAAACAACAAATGATGAAGGAATCAAGTGAAAAATGTCCCGCAGAAGTTTAGGTTTATGTAGTCTTTACTCTTCCAGTATTTCTACCCATTGCAAAGGAGGGGTTAAACTCCTTTGTTTCAGGCCATGAGGGATGGAGGAGACATACAAACCCTAGTCAGTGCTTTGGTTGGTTGCTTTCAGTTTTTGTGAAATTTTTAATCGTGTCTGTGGGATGGCATTGATGGAGCAGGGAAATGAGTTTACTTACTGGCTTTATACAGTTCTTCAGAATTAACATTTGCATTAAGCCTTGGAGATGTAAACATTGTAACTATTTAGTAATATTAATAAGCAATCTACTCTAGTTCAGTAAATTGTGGGGTGCTCCCTGTATGAAAAGGAAGGAAGCAGTGATTCCTCTCACGACTGATTTTCTTCCTCCTGCTGGTCCAGGAGCAACCAGTTTGGGGGTGGAAGAATGGGGCTGTGGAACCTCAGCAGGTCCATCTTGGTAGGACTACTGCTTCTCCTTGATAAGGATTTAGGACTTCTCTCCTAATCTCCACTCACCCGTCCTCCTTTCTTTCTTCCCTGCAGTGCCAATTCCTTTTGTTTCTCTCTTTCTCCATCAGGCCTCTACACACACATCCCCTCTCTTCCCACAAGTGCCTCTCTCCCTGTCCCTTGAAATCCTGTCTCTTTCCCATCCATAAGTCCCTCCCTCTGACTTCTGTTTCCCCAGACCTTTCCCTCTTCCTCCCTATCTCCCCCAGCCTTCCCCTCTCCACTATTTCCACCTCCCCAACTCTTGTGCCCCTCCTTCCTACCCTTCTCTCCCTCTCACCATCAATATGGCTCACTTTTGTCTCCTCTGTTTGGAGCATTCCCAAGGTCCACAGTTTGCTTTGCAATAAGGATGCAGCACTGGCTGCAGCTGGCCTAGCATGCAGGTCACTATGTGGTCCAGAGTATGTTAGACAGAAGGAAAGGGATCTCGTCAAATACAAGAAAATTCTTCTCCAGCCCCTGGAAGTGTTTAGGACAACAATAACAGTGTAGATTTAGTGCTATGAATCTATTCAGCAACTGTGTCCCTAACGCCCAGGAACAGCCCTGTTTTCAGTGATTGTCCTGGTGGCCCTCTCAGTTGTAGAACAAACAATATTTTGTCCCAGTTGTGTAAACCTGGTAGTCTCTCACCACTCTGGGCAGAGGAGCTAGTGACTCCACCACAGGCTATCTACATGCAGCTGTATCTCAAGCACCAACACCTGGAAGACATGTCATAGGCTGACACCTTGTCCTCCCCACCATGGGGCCCACGCCCAGGGCCCAAGAAAAATTTTTTCAGACCCAGAACAAACTTGTAACACGGGCCCCCTCCCCCTCATCCCATACGTACAATCTCATGAGCCATAAAAAATTTGTTCCTCATGGTAATGGGGGTGGCAGCCTGGACTGGGCCCCCAGACCCCAGTATATTGTACCCTTTCCCTCTCCCCCCATGTGGGGGCCCTGCCTGTGCCTTTGGGAAAGTCGTTCAACCAGCACATCCAAAGTCTTAAAGGGAGGAGGTAGTTCAACAGAAGAGAAGAGAGGACACCCTTTTCTCAGTCCTCCCAGGTACCAACCCCTCCCTCCCAGACCATCTTTGAAACCATCCCCTGCAGTTCCGCCCTATGCAACAGGTGACCTAGTTTTTCCACTTTGAAAATCTGCACCGCCTACTCCTGGATGGCTACTTCTCCACTCTCACGGCAAAAGGACATCCTTTACCGGGGCCACTGTAACCCACTTAACCCCTGGCGTGCCTCAGTTGCCCGATCTGCAAAACGGGGTCATAATCCTGACCCACCTTTTTCATGCCCGCTGTGACCTGCGGACGAAATGCGACCCAGAAGCACCGAGAACGCTAACTCCTGTCCTTACTAGTTATTTGCTCTTCTTGCCCAGCCTGCCAGCTTCCCCTGGCTGCCAAAAATCACCCCCCTGCCTGGTCTCCCCCCCGGGCTGGGTTTGGAGCTTTCAAACACCCCCCTCGGCCCAGGCCTGCTGAATGAGTCTTGCCTTCGCTCCGCAGCAAAGGCAGGTGCGTCACCGAGCTGGGGCACGGCCTGGAGCAGAGGGTTTGCAACCTGCGGCCCGCAGCCCCCCAGGCGGGTCCACGCGCGGCGCCCGAGGGCTCCACAAAAGCCAGGGGTCACCACGGGACGGCGGGTTTCAACCGCGGGGTCCTCAGCCCCCGGCTGAGGTTTCCAGAGGGAGCCGCACCACGGGGGGCAACGTTTTAAGGCTCCCCAAAAGGGAACCAAAAAAAAGGGGGGGGACCGCTGGGGCACCCCCGGCCACGGCTGGGCTGGGGCGCAGCCTCCCGCCTGCCCCGGCCTGGGGAGCGCGGCAGGGAGCCCGCCCCCCAGAAGGGCTTGCTGCCCCCGAAGCGCGGCAGGGCGGCCGGAGGGTACCTGCGGGCTGTCTTGCAAAGCCTCCTCCAGCACGAGCTTGTCCACAGCGGGCATCGTGGCTGGCCGCGGCGCGTCTGCAACCGCGCCGGATTCGCTCGGCCCGGCCCGTCTCGCGCGGCGGCGGCGGCGGCAGCGGGCGGAGCAGGCTCCCGAGGCGGGCGCGGGCGGTCCCTTCCCCGCAGCTAGACACGGCCGAGCCCCGGGCGCGAGCGCTTCTCCCGGCCCGCTCCCTCCCTCCGCAAGGAAGCGAGTCACGCGCGCAGAGCGCCCCGGCGGGGGAGCCCCTGGCAGGAAGTGTGGGGCGGCCGCCCAGCCGATCGCTTCCTGCCGCCGGCTCGGGGCTTAACTCTTTGCGGAGCTGCCGCGGCCTTCCCCGCCGGGCCCAGCCCGGTGCGTCCCCGAGACCCACAGGCCGTGGGCACGGGGCGCTGACAGTGCTGGCGCTGCAAACCCCCTGGCTTTCGTGCGCCCCGTAGCGGGTGGGAAGCCTTTTCCGGCAAGAACAGGGGAGGGATGCTGAGCGACCCAGCCTGAGGGACGGGGCTGGAGACGATAGGCCTGGTTTCCCAGCCGAATTAAATGCAACAATAAAATGAGTTGAAGAGATTCCAGCAAATCAGCTTCTAGAGCCCTGCTTCCCAAAGCTGCATTTGGTCACGGCGGAGGGGGGGCCTGGAGTGGGTCGTGATGCCTGGAGCGGGCAACCAGCCTCACAGGTCGGAGCTGCCCTTGTGGGGTGAAGGCTGGGGGCCTTGCTCTCCAGCACTCCCGCCCGCCCCTGGACCTCCCCTCTGCACCACGTCTGTGACCTGCCTAGAGTTTCCCAAGGAACACGGCCTCGGAGGGTTTGTTAGAACCTGGTCTACACTGTGAACGTGGGTTGATGGAATGTGGCTTCCGTCGACCACACAGTTAACGCGTCTCCACTGTCGGGTCTGTTCCACCAACCTAACCACCGGAAAGTTCGACTTAATAAAACCACCTCAGCAAGAGGTGCGGCACTGAAGTCGAATTGCATGGGTCGAACAAGCGACAGAGCATTGTGTAAATCAATGTAATTGGCCTTCAGGAGTTATCCCACAATGCTCTGTTGTGACCCCTCTGTACCTTTGCACTGTGCTGCACCACAGCCATGTGCACAGGAAACAGCCCCTCCCCTGAAGCGCCGGGAAATTTTGAATTCCCATTTCCTGTTTGGTCAGCGTGGAGAGAGCTTTGTAGCTGAACTGCTCATGGCAACTGTACGCCCCAAACATACTCCAGCATGGAGTCAACCTGAGGGCTTGGATCTCATCAGCCTGTGGGGCAAAGAGTCTGTTCTGGCTCAGGTGTGAGCCAGCAAAGGAAATGTTGATATCTACGAGAAGATATCACGTGGTACAGTGAAAAAGGGCCACAACAGGGAAGTGCAGCAGGTGCCATGTTAAAATCGAAGAGCTGAGGCAGGCATATCAGAAAACTAGGGAAGCGAACAGTCATTCTGGCTCATCACCAAAGACATGCCGCTTTTATGAGTAGCTGCATGTGACCCTACCAAAGTACCACCATGCAGCATAAAAACCTCTGTAGACTACGAGTCCAGGATGAATGAGGAAGACTCTGTGAATGAGGAGGAGGAGGAGGAGGAGGAGAAGAGGGGGCAAGTGAGCGAGGTATCCATTCTCCCTGAGAGCCAGGAGCTGTTTGTTGCCCCAGAGCAACCCAGCCGGATGCAGGACAGTGTGACTGAACAAGATGCTGGGGAAGGCACATCTGGTAAGTGTGTATAGCAAATCGCATTTCTGTGGTTCTGTCCCCAGTCCAGCTTCTTATTTTTGCGAAAAAAGGAGTTTATGGGTTTGAGTTCCTGGGTGTTGGTCCACTTAAGCAGAGGATTACCCCCGGAACAGACTATTTATTGCACAGCAATGCTCCAAGAATTCTCTGTGGCTATCTCCAGGAAACTTTCATATAGGTGCTCTGCAATCCTTTGCAGAAGGTTTCTGGGGAGAGCAGCCTTATTTCTTCTGCCACGGTAGGACACTTTTCCCCACCACTCTGCTATTAAATCAGCAGGCATCATTGCAGAACACAGCATAGCAGAATAAGGGCAAGGCCTGTACCCAGATGCTTGCAGCAAATCTTCCTTTTCTGTCTGTGTTACCCTCAGGAGACTAATATCGCACATGGTCACCTAGGGAAGATGGCACAAGTTTACAGTACTCGACTGATATAGTCACTGTGTGTTATTCCCCTGCCATGGATGGTGTCCTGGGCCCCAAAACAGACAATTCCTAGACATGACATTGTTGAGTGTTATGAGTCTGGGAACGGGTGCCCCTATGTTTTCTCCAGCAACACTTCACGCACGCTGTCTTCCAATCCCTTTGGACCACCTCCTCCCAAACTGGTCTTTGGGATGGTAAAGGGGGGCCCAATGATCCTATGTCTTGGTTAAGTGTGGATTGAGGAATTTAGTGCTATGGAGACTTCCCTATAATGGATGCAAGGGCCTCTTACTTACCATGGCTGGAGCGCTGCTCCAACCCATACAATAGGTGCAGATTGGTATGTGGGTCTGGCATTTCCTTATGAATATGGAGAGTTCTTTTTACATTGTGACATTGCCTTTCATCCATGGGGCAGCAAACAATGGAAATTTTATGCTTTACTTGCCTTACAATGGGCACCTCAGCCTTCACCTCCCAGCTTCTACTCCTGCAGAGCGCCTTTCCCAGATTAGGAGGCGAAAAAAGAAAACACGGCATGACATGTTCAATGAACTAATGAACCCCTTCATGGCTGCGGACACAGAGCTCAAAGCCTGGAGGATGTCACCGTCAGAAAAACAGAACATGGACATGGAAACAGAAAATCAGCACAGGAGCAGGAGCGTGCAATGCAAGAGGAGATGTTGTGTTTTATGAGGGATCAGTCTGACATGCCAAGGCATCTTGTAGAGCTCCAGCGGCATAACAGACACCCTTTTCAGCCTCTGCAAAACGCTCAGCTAAGAAGCTGTTTCCCAGTCCCCACCCCCAAGCACTCTAGGAGAAGGATGAGCAGAGTGCAGTACATGTTCCACTCCACGCTGGTGGAGGGGAGCAGAAAGAGGCACCGGCCCCTTTAAGAACTGGGAATGTGTGTGCTTTGCTGTTTGCAGTCACACTTTGCTCTGGATCCCCTAACAGCCTTATGAGAATGTTAAATTATCCTCCTTTCCCCACACTGTTACGGATCACCAATAAAACCTTCCTGCTTTAAAAAAAATTACTCTTTATTCATTGAGAGCTCAGGGATTGTCGGCGGGGAAAGAAGGGGAGGGGACTGATGATGCGAGGGTGGGGGACGGGAATGAAAGGCACAGCACTGACAGAGACATACATTACTGCGCTTCATTGCAAAAATGGGTTTTCAATGCTTTCTTGTGGCACAGTGCTCTGCAGCTGGCTCTCAGCACTGCACTGGTATCTGGCTGCTCAAAATTTATGGCCAGCCTATGAGCCTCCACAACCCAAGCCAGCGGGAACTTTTCTCCTTTTGTTTCACAGACATTATGGAGCACGCAGCAAGCGGAGATAACAGTTGGGAAGTTGCGTTCACTGAGGTCTCACCTACTGAGCAAACTCTGCCGTCATGCCTTTAAGCAGCCAAATGCACATTCCACCACCATTCTGCACTTGCTCAGCCTGTTATGGAACCGCTCCTTCTCCCTGTCCAGGTGCCTGGTGTACGCTTCATTAGCTGGGGGAGCAAGGGGTAGACAGGGTCTCCAAGGGTCACTACTGGCTTTTCAACATCACCAATACTTATTTTTTGGTCACAGAATACTTTTGGAAAAAAGTATCTGCTTGAATCTTTTTTAACAGACCCGAGTTCCTAAAGATGCACACGCCATGCACCTTGCCCCAGACCACCCCGACATTAATGTTGGTGAAGTGCCCCTGTGATCCACAAGGGCCTTTGACATCATTGAGAAGTATGCCTTTTGGTTTATATACTCTGTGGCTAGGTGGTCCAGTGTGAAGATAGGGATATGTGTACCATCTATCGCGTCTCCACAGTTTGGGAACCCCATTGTGGCAACGTGTCCACTACTTCCTGCACGTTTCCCAAAGTCACTACCCTTCTTAGCAGAAGTCTATTAATGGTTTTCCGCACTTGTATCACAGCAGCTCCCACGGTGGATTTACTGACTCCAGATTGATTCCCAACTGACCAGTAGCAGTCTGGCGTTGCTAGCTTCCACAGAGCGCTGGCCACTCGCTTCTCCACTGTCACAGCAGGTGTCAAGCGAGTATTCATGCGCTTCAGGGTTGGTCACAGCTCTGCACAAAATTTAATGAAAGTGGCCTTTTGCATACAAAAGTTCTGCAGCCACTGCTCATCATCCCACACCTTCATAACTAATGTGATCCTACCAGTCACTGCTTGTTTCCTGGGATCAGAACTGGCACTCAACCGACTGAAGATGGTGCATGATAGCATGCAGCAAACGGGAATTGTTTCATTCTGTGGCTCGTAGCAGGGCGACTTCAGTAACATCGCAATTTTCCATGCTGTGGCTCCTGTCTCAGCCTTGAAAATACTGCAAGCTAAGTCATAAGGTGTTGGTGATGCTCACAATCATA
Source organism: Mesoclemmys tuberculata (assembly GCA_007922155.1). Taxonomy (NCBI): domain Eukaryota; kingdom Metazoa; phylum Chordata; order Testudines; family Chelidae; genus Mesoclemmys; species Mesoclemmys tuberculata. The sequence continues at coordinate 88,376,100 of ML675616.1, read as the reverse complement.
GTACACAGCCGAGTGGGCTCCATGCCTTTCCAGCAATGGCGTGTGCGCGGCAGAAATGGCTTTGGAAAAATGGCACGAAAAAATGTTCTTCTGTTTGTTTGGGACAAGAGGGGAGAGGGAGCATGTTGCATCATGGGAGGACGACAACCTTCCAAAAAGGCACTGAAGGTAGTTGCACTGTGGGATAGCTACCCATGGTGCATTGCTTTGATTATCGACGCAAGCGCAACTGGTGGGGACGCAAATCCCCGACGCAAAGTGCATGATGTGATCATGCTCCTCCAACTTCATAAGTTCGGCAGGCGCAAAAGTTGACTGAAATTAAATTGACTTTACTCTGCAGTGTAGACATATCCACAGTCTCTCTCTGGAAGTTTCAGTGGTCTGTTCTCCCCACCCTCGCATCTCCAGCCCTGTCCACAAGCAGAAGCAGCAAGGGGCATGAGAAAAACATGTTTCCCCCTTCCCCCATCTTTTTATTTTCCTAGGTATGCACCCTCTTGGTGGTGTTCTGGAATTCATACATCCTGGGCCTGCCCCCCACACTTTGCTTGGTTGTTTGTGTTTAGGTGTATTCTCTTTCTTGGAGGGCCAGATTGAGTGCTCTGCTTTTCAAGTAGTGTTGCACAGAAGATGCAGCCCAAGAGTGGAGGCAAAGGTGGCTCCCTGATTCTGTAGGCCCATGGGACTGCTGCCCGTGGTGTAAGTTAGAGCAGCTTTACTTGTCTATCTGCTTGGCAGTGGCAGCCCAAAAGTACAGGAGCAACGTGCTCCTGGCACACTTCTACAGTGAGGGGGAATGTGTTGAATTCTTCATCCCTTACTAACAAGGACAAATTTTGGGTCTACAATGACATGACACTGTCCCCACAGAGAAGTTTCCACTCTCTTCATATAGTTGTGTTGCTGCTCTCACTTTTCTTTTTTAAGTACATACAAGCTGAAAATTTCAAAACTGCTCAGTATTGGCCAATTCTGCTCCCATTAATCTCAGTGCCTTCTTGTTGCATCTAAATCCCTACTAATTTTTCTGCTTTTGTGTTTCTTAAAACATTATAAACATCTTAAATGCAAACAAGGTAACTGCTAAAATAGACTGTCCTGATTGCAGGGGGCATAAGGAAAAGTTTTGCAAATCAACTGAAAGATGGTAATGTTAATTAAGTTTGACAAAGCGACATCAGGCACTGTACTTCTAGGTAAGTCATATTGCCTCAGAATTTATGTTGGTCTGATGTTGATTGGTATTGCTCATGAAGCTTGTGATATGACTCTTTAACCCAATGTACAAAGTCTGCCTTGACATGGCTCTGCTCCTCCGGCACTGAATTAAAATCAACAAACTGGATTGTCATGTTGACTTCGCTTTGTCTGCCTCAGGAAAGAGACTGCGCAGCAAAAAAGATAGACTTGATATTTTGTGAAATATTAGCTAACAGGCAAAGTCAATACGTTCATGCCAGAACAAAACAGAAATAACAAGGTTTTAAATATTAATTGTGTTACAGAGGTCTTTAAGATGGTGTGGTAACCTGTGAAGAAAACTTATTTACAGAAGACAGAAATATTAAATAAGGCATTACCTAGACATTAACTTAAGAATCATGATCACTTCTGAATCTGTCATGCTTGCATGTGATGGAGTCTGTCTCCATTTTTTCTTGGAGCCCTGGCTTTTTTTTTCTTTTTCTTAAAAACTTTTAAAAACCCCATTTGAGGCTCAGAATCCATGCTATTGCCAGAGGATCTATGCCTCTTAAATTAGCTATAGGACATTTGTGGGTGATTTCTTAACCGTGTCTAGCAGGCTACTTCCTTCCTTCAATAACTGCCCACTTCTTTTTCCTTATGGTTTTGCGTAGGGGGGAGTAGTACAACAAAGTACTCTGAAATACTATGGCTTTGTTTCACATCTTCTGCACTCCAGAGAACACAACCTTTGAGGGCTCACCTGTTTTTCTTGGTGTCTTTGTTTAGTTAATGACTCAAATCTGAAAGCCTATAATCATCTATCCAGCACTGCACCATACCTATTTGGTGTAACTGGTTCTGCTAGTTCTATGCAAACAGGACTCAAAGGTATTTAGTGTACGCATGATCACTGGAGAGAGAATTAATTTTTTCATAACTGTATGTAGCAGGGTTTATCTAATTTCATGAATGGAGTAGCTTCACCTTCAGCTCTAGAGAAGGGTAGAGTAACCATTTTAATGTAAAAAATAAAAATTGCCAAATCATAGAGAAAGTAGAACCCTTTTGTAAGAAAGGCCTAAATTGTCATGAGTAATTAGCAATTTTTGGTGTCTTAATTTTTGTGTGCCTAACTTTAAAGGCTCCCTGCTTTCTAAGAATGCTCAGCACTTCTGAAAATCAGGCTTCTATTTATTTAGATTAGAAAACTCTGTATTTAAGCTCCAGAACTCTGAGCATGCTTGATATAGGCTTACAAGCAGAATAAAGAAAAGTTACACAATCGGTCAAGGCAGCAGTAGCAGTGGGCAGACTTGCTATGAATTACATTTAAGGTGCCTCAAATTGGGACCACCCCCCAAAAAAATTGATGCATCCAAATTCACCAGTCTCTTTTGAAAATGGCGGCCAAACTCCTTTTAAAAATAGGAGCATAGGAATTGTTACTTTTTATTATCGAAACACATAGGAGTCCCAGTCATGGGGCAGGACCCCACTGTGCCAGTCATTGTACCAACACAAAAAGAAAAAGCAGACTGCTCAAAAGAGTTTAAATTGCCCTATTGGATCATGCTAGTGGTTCATCTAATCCAGTATCCTGTCTCTGACAGAGGCCATTACCAATTGTTTCAGAGCAAGGTGTAAAGAATCTAAATAATGGCTAGTTATGGAATAGTGTATCCATAGCAGTTGGCTTGGTCCCTAAATCGTGAGGCTTTCTTCCTCTTAATATTTTCTTTTATCAAACAGTTGGAGTTAATTTTATCCATATAAATTTCTAATCTTTTTTTGAATCCTGCTATACTCTTGCAGTCAATGGCCTTCTGTTATGAGTTCCATAGGTTAACGAAACGTTGTATAAAAATAGAATTCCTTGTATTATTTTTATTTTGCTGCCTTTCAATTTAATTGAGTGTTCCCTAAGAAAGAGTAAGAGGAGTGCCTACTTACCTTCTCATTGTTTTGTATACTTCTGTCATGGCACTTCTTACTTGATTCCTCTCTGAATTTAAAAGCTCTCGGTTAAATTTTTTAAAAGCACCCAAGTCACATAGGAGTTTAAGTCCCATTTTAAAAAATGACTTGGGCACTTAATGACAGATTTTCAAAGGTATTTAGGTGTCTATAGATAGAAAACAAGTGGGATTTTCAAAATCGCTTGAGCAGGTTAGATGCCTAAGAGCCATTGAAATCAATGGGATTTTGAATATCTGGCCCTTAGAAATCCAAGTCTCACTGTATCAATAGGAGTTAGACTCCCAAGTGCCTAAATTACTTTTGAAAATGGGAATTAGCTTCCCAAGTCACACAGGCCTTTTTCAAAATTTTACTCTTAACATTTTCACTCTCACGTCAGATAGAATTTTTCCATGCCACTGTGTACATTTCATTGGCCATCATAAGACATCCTCCATTTCTGCTGTGTCTTTTTTGAGATGGCTTGACCAGAACTGAACATAGCATTCAACTGGTGAGTGAACCATTGACTTATATAAAGGCATTGTAACATTTTCTATCCCCTTTTTATATATCTTAACATTTTTTATTGCCCTTTGCACACCGATTAGAGATTTTCATTGAACTGCTGACAATGATGTCAGGTCCTTTTCCTGAATGGTTATAGTTAATTTAGAAATTAGCATTACATAATAGTAGCTTAAATTACTTCTTCCACAATGTTAGTTTCCTTGCATTTGCACATCGAAATTAATCTTCCCCTTACCTAGCTTTTGTAGGTTCCCCAGGGTCTAACTTAGAAAATAATCAAATTGGCAAAAAGGGTAGGGGGAGTGGGTCTTGAGCTTTAAATTACATTTGGGTCAAATTTTCCAGTTTTCCTTTGCAACCACAAGGGCTAGAAATTTACTTTTAAAAACTGAAAACTGAGGTTCTCAGGTAATCACATGACTCCAGGAACTGGGGCTTAATGCAAATATCATGAAACTCACAATAAAACTGCAAGAGTGGCAACACCATTTCCAGATATACAATAGTGTGACTGAGAGGAGAATCTGGTTCAGGTAACTTCTTAGAAACTAATCCAATATTTCTTGATTTATTTTTCCAAGAATTTAAAATTATTAACTGTGTCAATGTTCTCATGCTATAGTGCGGTGTAAACCAAACATAGCTGACCTTTTCTCAAATACCAGGTGTATTTGCAACTCCTTCAAGGTAATGGCTGCAAGATTTCTAAAACATCTTTATTCATATTCTTATTTAAAAGAGAATAAAAATTATTTAAATACTCAAGAGTGTATTACATTAATTTAGTTATTCTTATTCTATCTTAAATACGTACATTTTTGTTTTTGTCTTTCTGTTTTTATTGGTAGTTATTGCTCCTTAGTATGTTTTTTATTTGGGAGAGTTCAGGGCCTGGTTAGAAAGAGTGGCCCCAATACAGGAAATCCGTAAGCATCTGCTTAGTTTAAGCATCTGCTTAAATCCCATTGACTTCAACTGGAATTAAAATTAAATTGTGCTTCAGGGCTTTCCCAAATAAAGATGCTTTCCTGAACTGGAGTGTTGGCTATGCTCCTATCTGTGAAAGATTCTGGGATAATGATTCTATGTAGCCTTGTAACTGAATAATTTGTTTTAAAAATTTTAATTGTCTTTTTTTTAAGTGAAAGCAAAACAAAGGCAGGCAATATTTGGTCATGAATGACACTCACTAGGATTTGAACCAGAAAATAATTTAGAGTATATCTACATTGCCTGAGCTCCCCTTTCTGTCCACATACAAATCAGTCTGATTCGGGTCAGTAAGCACTCAGGACCCAGATCTTAGGACCCTGAAAGTGGAGTGGGTCAGATTCAGGACCAAGCCCAGTCATTTTGCAGTCTGCATGCAGGTCAAGCCACAGATCCAAGTCAGAAAGTCTGCGTAGTGTGGTGTAGACATGTTAGCTGAATGACCTTAGGCATAGAAGGCGCCTTTACAAATACCTTATATAGTATCATTCATCCCAACGGACCTCAGCATGCCATAGAAACAAAGCTTTTGGATGCTGAAAGAATTCAGAAGTGTTCCCTATATTTACAGAGTAAGAATTTCTTCACCCATCATTGAAAGGCACCTGCCTTTGGGGGTGGGATATGGTAGCCATATATGGTAGGTATATATGGTAGCCATATATATGCCAACACTACACAAACCTTTGGGACAAGAAGAACAAGAAAGCTGCATCCAGTTAAAGTTGCAAGAGGAATTGTTACCTGTCAGCTCTGTGTTCTTGGGGATCCTGGGTGCAAAACCTGTAATTTCTCTGGCTCACCTGAATCCCCCACCCCCCAGCCTCTGCTTGAACCAGAAACCAAAAGCAATGAAAAGACAGTGGGAGACACACCTAAACCCCTCCAAAAAGGATGATAGGATAAAGGCAACTCCCCTAGCTTCATCTACATCAAAGATGTAAAAGGAGGCATCTCAATTAGCACATCGAATGGAGAACAGAAGCCTCATCTACATCGAAGATGGAACAAGAATTAGCATGGAGAATGGAGAACCAAGCTCCAAAGCAGGAACCGCACTGAACTCTGTGATTGGCAAAGCAGGGACACACTGCATGATGGGAGATCTCTGCTCCTGATGTTAATGAACCCACACCTGCACACACCCAGCTCTGCAGTTATCAGACCATTCTAGTTATTGATATCCAAAACACTGAATCTGCCTGATTGCATTGTGTGCTCCTTCAAAGGAACACTGCCCATAGCCAGGAATGATCAGCTCCTATTGTCCAGCATAAACAAAACCACTCTGGTATGCTCCCTGGAGTCACTGTTTACCCATAAACAAACCTACTGTTCTCCCTTGAACCATTGTTTCTTCCCTACAAAAACCCCTACCCAAGTTCAAACTTCTGTTCTGACGCCTGGATCCAAATGCTGCATCAGTTCCACTGGGACTTCCCCTTTTCCTGACTGATCGTGTTGGGGGCTCTGCTTGTGTCAAGCACTTTGGGCCCCAAGCTGAACAGCCTGTCTTCTGGGAACCTTTGAGCTGCACGGAGTGGTGAGACCCCCTTCCGCTTCCCCCAACACTCTCTCTCTCTCTGTCTCTGGTTAAGCCTACATCTTCCCCTTAGACCTAATTTAATCTCTCTCTCTCTCTTTTAGTCCAGGTATAACTTTCTACTTTTGTAATCAAACCTGGGCTAGCCTTCTCCAATGCCCCGACTGAAATTGTGTAATATTGTAACTGTTTGATTGATTTTCTCTCCTTGTATGGTTATTACTATTAGTATCATAAGTTTTATACACCTGGCAATAACATAACTTATAATCACGCTGTTTGCCAGTCTCTCTCCAAACTTCATTTACTCCTTTGTGTTCTTGGCTTCCGTATCTTGCTGTGCAGAAACGCTTCTTTTACCTAAGCCAAAGATCCCTGGAGTGCCCCAAAATCCTATGGGGTTTGCTCATCAAGGGGGTAACTGCTAGAACTACTACTACTCTACTACCGTAGTTTGAGAATGGGAATAGCGATGTGCTGAACCTGTGGCATATAAGGGGAGGCTCTGCCTAGCCTGCAGAGTGGGGGCATATAAGAGTGGCAGCTGAAAGTGCTGTTTGATCCAGCCTGATTGAGTCCAGGGGCAAATAAGGGTGGCATCTGAAAAGTGCTGTTTGCACCCAACCTTCTCAGAAGTGTGCTCTATTCTGGTGTAGTGCAAAGGGGCACATAAAGGTGAATGCTGAAAGTGCTGTGTAACCCAGCCTGCTGAGTTCAGGGACATATAAGGGGTCAGCTGAAAGTGCTCATAGCCTGGTCCGCTCAGATGCACTCCGTTAACTTGGAATGGTTGTGTGTATATGTGGGGGGTTTATTTTAATCTGGGGCTGGAGGAACCCAGCCCTGAAAACCTTAGGTCCTGCAGGATAGCTCCATTGGGTGGGGACTTGTAGCCATATGAACATACAAGTAACACAAGCAATACATTAATAGAATCATATACCCCCTTCCAGGAAAGTAACCCTAATAAATGAGCGTACCCCAAGGTGACAGGCAAATCTGGTAACAAAACGTAAAAATTTATTACTCAAGTTGAAATTTGGTCCAGATACCTCTACTCTTCCTCAAACCATTATGTGATCCACCCGTAAGTGATCAGCACAAAGATGTCCAGAGAGGTTGTCTGAAGGGGCCATCTTCCTCCTCTCCCCATTCTTTCCCTGGACAAACTCTGCCAGCCCAAATATAACCACATTTGAGAGCTGATAACAGCACTCACTCTCCTAAGCCTGAATGTGCTGTAAATACTAGAAACGTGTTTCATTATCATCCATATTTGTAGATTGGTTCAGGCTGATAAAATGCAGCTCCAAAGGTCTGCTCTAGGCTTGTACCGCAGCCCTAGCTCTCAAAGCACCTTACAAAGGCAATCAGTATAATTTTCCACCTTTTAAAAGATGAGGAAACTGAGGTACAGGGAGGGAAGTGACTTGCCCAAAGTCAGCAGCAAAAAAGTGCCAGAACAAGGAATTAAACCCTGGTTTCTTGAGCCCCCGTCTACTGCCCTGTCCCCTAGTCCAAACTCTGTCATTGCAAGCTACAGATCTTTGTTGTATGCCCATCACCAAGTGATTGGCACAACTAGCACTCATCAGAACAACATTTCCTGAGTTCAGGTATGAGGACCTGACCATGCAGCCCTTACTCATATGAGAAGCCATTACTCAGCCAGGTAGCTTCATTATTTCAGAAGGACTATTTGCCCAAGTAACAACTTCTGACATGAGTGAGGGTTACAGGATCATGACTTCAGAGCCCTGACCATTAATATTTCTAAGTAGTTTTTTTTAATGTTAAGAAAACATTTACTTACCTGATGGGAGGAAAAAACCCAATACCCTCTAATTGACCCTGGACTCAGTGCATTTGTGGCTAGTTGACTTAGACTAGGGACTTTCATTGATGCTCCTCCCCTAATTGAACCATCCCCTTCAGATTTATTTGGAATGCCTGGCTAGGCTCCCCGTAGCCAGATAACCACAAGATATTTTATAGCACCATACCCATAGCACCAGATGCTCACAATGGTGCAATTAGTTTAAAATTTTTTAAAAAGGTTAACATAAGTGACTAGTTGCCCGAGCATTAGTAATTTGGGTCTGCTAGCCATATTGCTAGGATACCCTAGCAGGAATTTAAGACTATCCAGATGATTGGTGATCTAGTAGCTGAGCTATGGACATAACTAGAATTGAGAATTCTACATGCTTAAATTGTTACATTTTGGCTGAACATATTTGTAAAGCAATGATCAAAGCAGGAAAGTTTTCTTTAAATTGAACTGCGTTTGTAAGCTTCCTTTGGAGAAGATTAACTCGAGGATATTAACTACTGCTGATGGAACAAGATTTTTCAGAGATATTATGGATTTGAGAACATCTGTATCTGTTCTGCACCTGCCAACAGCCTTTAAGGGGGAAAAAGTGTAGATTGTAAATTAACATTTTTTGTATACTTGCATAAATTGAGGTATAAATCATTAGAAGCACTGTGTTTTAGTATTATGTCGTGGGATGGTGCATAAGATTCCCTATGTAGGTAATTTATAGTATGAGAGAAATAAAAAAAAATGTACTTTTAACATTTTAGTGCTATGAGGAGGGGCTATTTCTTAATACACACAGATAATTCTTTGAGTTCATATGACATTTCCCTTCCCTAAGCCTGCAGCCCAGCACAAATAGTAGCAGTACATTGTTTGCTTGGGTTTTCTATCAAACCAGTGGAAAGGGTCAAAAAGGCAAAAAGCAGAACTTGGCAAGTCTATCACTTATTCTTCTCCCTTTAATCTCTTGTATTTGAGACCTACCACTTGGCTGTCAATCTAACTTGGTAAACTTCAGTTTTAGTTTAGAGAAGACCCCAGTGAAATTCTCAGTGACGTCAATAGGAGCTTTGCGTACATCTGTCAGCATTCCTCTCAACTTTCCCAAGCCAAAAGGTGGGACACAATGTCTGACAAAGCCCCAACATGATAGCAGATCCCCCTGCCATCCCCCCAAAAAAATTCATGTAGGAGACTTAAAATTCAGAAGGATTTGTTCCTTTAACGTAAACAACTCTTTATAATCTCAGTTTCATGCTACTTTATTTTTGATGTAATTAATTTTTAATAATAAAGTGAGGGGACATCTCATTTGTATGGAACATAGATAATTTAGGAACTAAAATGAGTCATGTCGCTGAAAATGAGAGACATTTGAGAGGTATGCACAGACACCCTTTAGTTCATTTCCAAAGTTCCTGACTGAAGTAAATACAAAAATCTGCATGAGATTCACTCAACAAGCCCCCTCCCACTAGAAGAAGATCCAGCCCTCTGTATATTAAAACCCTGTTCAGCTTTATTCCAAAATATAGCAAATCTGTCATCTGATATTATTTTGCATTGGGGAGCCACTGCTGGATAGTATTTACTGCACAGTCATTAAGATTTCATAATGGTGCTCATTAGGCATTAAGTAACACACCTTTCAGCTTTGCCTTTATAACACCCCTGTTTTCCTAGGGACTGATAACTTTGCCATAAAAATTCACTTTGGATTGATGCTTGGTATTTGGAGTCTCAGCCTCGCCATTCATTTTTCTATTATAAATTTTCAAAACGTCTAGCAATCCAAGATATCTAAAGACCATCTAAGGACCATCTAAAGACCATCTAAGGACTCGTATAAGGACAATCACAAACCGTACCACCTGTCACTTCAAGCGCAAAGCACATTTCTTTGACCGTGCCTTTTCTAACATAAATACACATAGATATGTGTGTGCGCGTGGCATCCTTGCTAATGTGCGGCTGGGCTTCAAGATACTGCATTGACAGGGATCATTGTGAATGATTCGGATAACCACACCTTACCCCCACCATTGTTCTAGGCAAGAATCTGCTCCAGCCCTGCTATGACACACTGCTAGAGCTACTAGGAATTCATGAACCCCAGCTAACACTGCAGGGGAAGAGGGGGCCTCAGAACGCCACTGAACAAATGCAGAACTATCAGCACATAGCCAAAACAAACCAACAAAAAACCCAGCCAACCAACCCCCCCAAAACCCCACCAAAACAAGGTAGTTCACTACACACACTTCTCCCACTGGTGAGAGAATGAGAGAACAAACAACATATGGCTGATGTTAGCCACATTGCTTAATGGCCTGCTGGAAGGTGCCTAGATACTATAGTGGTGAGCGCAGTTAAGAAACTCATGAATCCCATGCACTGCTACAGGCTGGGAACCGACTGGGTAGGCAGCTGTTCTGCAGAAAAGGACCTGGAAGTTACAATGGACAAGAAGCTGGATATGAGTCAACAGTGTGCCATTATTGCCAAGAAGACTAACGGCATATTGGGCTGCATTAGTAGGTATATTGCCAGCAGATCAAGAGAAGTGATCGTTTCTCTCTATGTGGCACCGGTGAGGCCACATTTGTAGTATTGTGTCCAGTTTTGGGGCCCCCACTACAGAAAGGATGTGGACAAGTTGGAGAGAGTCCAGCAGAGGGCAACAAAAATGATGAGGGGGCTGGAGCACATGACTTATGAGGAAAGGCTGAGGGAACCAGGTTTATTTAGTCTGCAAAAGAGAAGAATGAGGGGGGATTTGAGGGCAGCCTTTCACTACCTGAAAGAGGCTCCAGGGAAGATGGAGCTAGGCTGTTCTTAGTGGTAGTAGATGACAGAATTAGGAGCAATGGTCTCAAGTTGCAGTGGGGGAGGTCTGGGTTGGATATTAGGAAAAAGTTTTAACTAGGAGGATGGTGAAGCACTGGAATGGGTTACCTAAAAAGGTGGTGGAATCTCCATCCGTAAAGGTTTTTAAGGTGTGGCTTGACAAAGCCCTGGCTGGGATGATTTAGTTGGAGTGGGTGCTGCTTTGAGCAGAGGGTTGGACTAGATGACCTCCTGAGGTCCCTTCCAACCCTAATCTTCTATGATTCTATGAAACTATATAGAATAGATGGGTGAAATTAACTGGACTTTTTATGGTGTGCTCCTAAAATGTGATGTCTTGCCTTGCACTCATAGGTGGCAGTGAGAAACCTGGATTCAGCTACTTGTTCTCTTGTACAATGCTGATTTTAAAGGCATGCATGTGCAGTGTTCACATAACAGTCTGCCACTGGTGTTTGAATGATGGCTCTGAAGCCTGCTTCTGAGCACTTAAATGGCAGCATTGTAAACTATTTCAGTGCTGATTTGTTGTAGCAGGAATATTTAGCTAGTGTGTTACAATCAGCTGCATTGGAGGATTTCTCACATTCTCACTTTCCTTTCATTTGAAAGGATTATGCAGGAATAAAGCTACAAGTTTTGGAAATGCTCAACTGCTCTGTATGGAAGTAGGGCCAAGTAGCAAAGAAAATAAAAATAAAACTCTCTGTGGGAACAATGCAGATTTTGGGATAAAAAATGTACTTGCAGACTTTGCAAAAATCATTTTACAGATTTCTATTGTCTTGGCTAGAGAGATTGGCTACAGAAAGTAAATCTATGCTTTTAATCAACCCAGGAGGACTTTATGTTGTATATGAAACTGCTATAAAACCAGAAATGCTTACAGAAGAAAGCTTGTAAAGTTTAATTGGATTTTGTGTTTTGTTATAGCACTAATAGTTTTTTCTGAGTTGATTTGTAGTTACAAGTGTCCACGGAACAGGATTTATTTGTGCCTGTGCATTTATTTAATCTTATCTCAAAGTTAAAAGTTTTCAGTGCATACATTAGAAAAACAGGGAAGGTGTTCAGAAGTGTAAGGACATACCATCCTATCTGAAGATGTCTCTCAGATGAAGAGACAGGCTCAACATATTACTAAGATACTACAGCACTGGCCATGGAATAAATGTCTAAATAGAACATCGCACACAGATTAATTGTGAGGGCTACTGATTGGCAAACATATATCAAAGCCCTGGCTGGGATGATTTAGTTGGGGTTGGTCCTGCTTTGAGCAAGGGGTTGGACTGAGTGACCTCCTGAGATCTCTTCCAACTGTAATCTTCTATGATCATATATGCTACAGTGGAGCCATTTTAATTGGGAGGGCATCAAAATTTCTTAGGTACCCAAGAAAGTCATGTTTCCTTTTTTCCATAAGGCCTTTATTAGCAGATGGCTAGATCTCCCTGGCAAATCTTTGCATAGCGGCTTAATGGTCACAGGGTGCGTGATGGCAGGTCTGCCTTGGGCAACTGAGTAGCGTAAGCAACCTGCCGGGTTTCAAGGCAACACATCTGTCAGATTTGCACCGACTTGAGCAATGGGCTTCAGCCGTGTCTGGGGGGCGGAGTGGGCTCTGCTTCTTCACAACATCAGCCTGCCAGGCCAGCTGGAAGAACAAGAGTGTCGTCCAGCACCCCCCCGCCAGGGAATCTGTGGTCTCCTAGAGGAGGGGCAGTCGGGCAGCGCAGCACCGAGGAGGGACGGCTGCATGGGCCAGCCTGGCCGGGGGAACGAGTCCCGGGGACCAGCAGAACATTCCCCCACCCCTCGACTGCGGGCGGCGGACACCCGCCTAGCCCCGGCTGCCCCTGTGCAGCGGCGCAGGGCGGCTCACGCTGCCCGGCGGGGCGGAGGGCGAGGAAGGGGCCGCAGAGAGCCAGCGGGAGCAGGGGCTGGCGCGGAGACACCTCGCCCCCTGCGGTCCCGCTCCCCCCGGCCGGCCGGGCGGCAGCGCCGATTGGTCCCTGCCGTCACCCAGGCGCCGGGCGGGGAGGAGGGTCTCCGTGTGTTCCCCCCGCCCGCCCCGAGCTCGCCGCAGCCCGCAAACCCGCCGGGCGCAGCGCGAGCCCCCGGGCAGCCCGCTGCCTCCATCCCCGCGGCGCGCGCCGGGCCATGGGCTGCGGGCACTCCACGGCCAGCAGCGCCGGCGGGAGCCGAGGTGAGGGCGGCGGGGGGCACGCGAGGGGCGGGGCGGGGCGGGAACTAGCGGTAGGGGAGAAGGGGAGGGAAAGGTGGGGTAGGTCAGGTGGGGACAGCAGGGGTCAGGGGAAGGGGAGAGGCGGTATAGGGGGGAGGTGGGAGAGGCAGGGAGGAGCAGTAGATAGGAATGGGGGAGGACTGAGCAATTAAAGGCACCTGGGCCCAATGAAGGGTGGGGTTAGGGGGTATTTAAACCCTGTCTCCCCCTAAAGGAGGGGGTGGGAATAAATGCAGGGGAAGTTGTAGGTGGTGTGGTTGGAGACGGTTCCCTCCCAGGCTAGGAGATACAGACCCTCTAAAGCCAAGGGAGATGAGGTAACTGGGGGCACCCTAGCCCACAAGCGAGGTAAAGCATGAGACCCACCAGGGGGAGACTGGGAGCGGGTAGGTATAAGTGTCTGGAAGGTGCAGGACAGGAGGCTGGCAGGGAAGGTGTAAGGGGTAGGAGGGAATTGGGGAGGTATAAGGGCCAGGGAGATGTAGAAGGGGAGGCAGGACTGAGAAGCTGTTCTTAGGTTCAGCCTCAAGGCGAAGATACTTAAAGAAGAGGAGAACTAAACGGAACTACATTTCACTTAGCCAGGGCTGCTCTCATGCTGAACAAGAGAATCTTGTCAGCTGCCTCAGGATGCAGTGTGCAGGCTTTATCTTTTCTGAGGGGAAAACATGTTTTTAAGCTAGTTCTTTTTAAAGGCTTCCCAAATCCATTCCATGCAGTGGTCAAAAATGCTCAAGCCACAGAAGGCACGTGTTAGCAATTCAGAATGTATTGTGCAAAATATGCTGTGCAAAATATGCTATGCATCAAAGGGAGGCAGTTTCCTGGGAAGATCATTCATTTAGGCTAATAAATAATATCAGATTCAAGCCAGTTTTGATCAAGTAGTAAGATTCTGAAAAGTAATAAAAATATAAGGAGACTAATAGTAAACATTTGCTAGGTTCAGTGCATCTGACCTTTAAGCATGATTTGTGTCTTTTTGGTAGTAAACTCTTTCTTTGTTTGGTGGCTGGAACGTCAAGCGTTTCTCGTCCAACCTATCTGACAACAGGGCTTTTGTTTTTTGATCTGTGGATGTGGACTGGTCAGGGTGGGGATCTTTGACTTGCCATTCATCTCATTCTGAATGGCATCTTTATCCCTAACAATATTCCAGTTTCCTTTCAGAAAGGGCCTGATCCAAAAAACCCATTGAAGTCAATGACAGTCCTTCAACTGGCATAAGTGAACTTTAGATCAGTCCTATAAAGCAGCAGAGATAAAAAGTTGGTGAGGTAATATCTTTTATTGGAACAACTTTTTTTGGTGAGAGACAAGCTTTCAATCTTACACAGAGCTCTTCTTCAGGTCTCAAAAGTATTCATATTATGTGGCCGCAGCCAGCAGAAGTCCAAATGTGGATATGCAACCAGGGGTGTAATTTATGCCCGCTTCGTTTCCCTCAAAAGTTTAGGACACCATTTCTGTAATCAATTAATGTACCTTCCTATACACTCTGCTTGTCTGAGAAGTTGAAGGTTGTTCCTACATGGAGGTTTCTCTCATGTAAATGTGTATTATTAACTGATCCACTCAGCTGTCTCCATAGTTTATTGTCATTTTGAGAATAGTTTTGATGTTTGTTAGTGCTGCTGAAATGAAAGAAAGGGCTATGCTAATTTAAAAACGGTAGTAATAGTAAGACTTATATAGCACTTTTCATCTTCAAATAATTTGGTAAACATTAAGCAATATATTTAAGTGCTTTTTCCCTTCTAATTATTTGTTGTTAGGATATTCACAATCATTTGAAACTACCCAGTAAAGTAAAACTGGTGTAAATGTCAAAAAAAAATCAGGCCCAGCATTTCTAACAGATTCTACCTTTACATTGATCTATCTCCATTGATTTGAATGGAGTTGCTCCTAAAGGCTTATCTACACTGTGCTGCAGGGCAGGCTACAGTAGGAGTGTGAATTGCAGAGTGTATCAAAGTGTTGTGCTCTAACTGCTTTGTGTGGATGTTGCTAGTGCAAACTAAAAGGTACCTAGTTTGGTTAACATAGTCTTGTTTGCAAGAGGACTATATTAATGTGAACTAGGTACCTTTTAGTTCACGCCAGCTGCATCCACATGGGGCAGTTAGATTGCCACACTTTGGTGTGGTCTGTAATTCATACCCTGTAGATCACATGAAAGCACAGCATAGAGTATTGATCTAGACCATCCCTGACAGGTGTTTGTCTAACTTGTTCTTAAAAATCTCCAGGGATGGAGATTCCACAACCTCCCTATGCAATTTATTCCAGTATTTAAGTAACTGACAGTCAGGGTAGTCCCTTGCTGCAATATAAGCCCGTGACTTCTTGTCCTATCCTCAAAGGTTAAGGAGAACAATTTTTCTCCCTTCTCCTTGTAACAATCTTTTATGTACTTGAAAACTGTTATAATGTTCCCTCTCAATCTTCACTTCTCCAGACCAGTGGTTCTCAACCTTTCCAGACTACTGTACCCCATTCAGAAGTCTGATTTGTCTTGCGTATGCCAAGTTTCACCTCACGTAAAACTACTTTCTTACAAAATCAGACATAAAAATATAAAAGTATCACAGCATGCTAATACTGAAAAATTGCTTACTTTCTCATTTTGTCTGTATGAAATTTTTGTTTGTACCGACTTCACTAGTGCTTTTTATGTAGCCCGTTTGTAAAACTAGGCAAATATCTAGATGAATTGATGTATTCCTTGAAAGACCACTGTGTTCCATTGAGAGCCATTGCTCCAGACCAAACAAACCCATTTTTTTCATTCTTCCCTTATAGGTCATGTTTTCTAGACCTTTAATACTTTTGGTTGCTCTTCTCTGGACTTTCTCCAATTTGTCCACATTTTTCCTGAAATGTGGCACCCAGAACTGGACACAATACTCCAGTTGAGGCCTAATCAGCACGGAGTAGAGCGGAAGAATTATTTCTCATGTTTTGCTTACAACTCTCCTGGTAATATATCTCAGAATGATGCTTGGTGGTTTTTTTTTTTTTTTTTGCAGCAGTGTTACCCTATTGACTCATATTCAGCTTGTGATCCACTATGACCCCCAGATCCCTTTCTGCAGTACTCCTTCTTAGGGAATGATTCTCCATTTTGTATGTGTGCAGCTGGTTATTCCTTCCTCAGTGAAGTACTTTGCATACATCTTTATTGAATTTCATCCTGTTTACTTCACACCATTTCTTCAGTTTGTCCAGATAATTTTGAATTTTAATCCTATCCTCCAAAGCATTTGCAACCCTTCCCATCTTGGTATCATTTGCAAACTTTATAAGAGTACTCTCTATGTCATTATCTAAATCACTGATGAAGATATTGAACAGAACCAGAACTGATCCCTGCAGGACCCCACTTTATATGCCCTTTAAGCTTGACTGTGAACCACTGATGACTACTCTCTGGGAATGTTTTTCTAACCAGTTATGCACCTACCTTAAACTAGGGAAATACAATCTAAATTGAGCTATTTTATTTGTGAGATGGTCATGTGAGACAATATCAAAAGCCTTACTAAAGTCAAGTTATACCACATCTACCACTTTCCCCCATCCACAAGGCTTGTTACCCTGTCAAATAAAGCTATTAGGTTGGTTTGACACAATTTGTTCTTGACAAATCCATGCTGACTGTTACTTACCACCTTATTATCTGCTATCTATTATCTGCATATATTGGCCTAATACCCCTTTTCTTATTTATGTAAAATAGCCCATTGATGTCAACCTGAGTTTTGTCTGAGTAAGGCGTATGTGTAATTATAGCATCTGCCCAATGCAGAGAATAACCTCTTTAGTTATGCTAGCTAGTATAGCACTAGAAGAGCTATCTGTCCT
The DNA here is from genome assembly GCA_007922155.1 of Mesoclemmys tuberculata. Lineage (NCBI taxonomy): Eukaryota > Metazoa > Chordata > Testudines > Chelidae > Mesoclemmys > Mesoclemmys tuberculata. The sequence goes on along the minus strand of ML675616.1, from coordinate 88,359,102 downwards.
CGTGAGTCAGGAGGATGTAAATTAATAGACAGGTGGGATTAAGAATAAATTTACACCCAAGGTAGAGTATTTCACAAGTAAGTATTTTGGGGTATTTAAATCATCTTCCAAAGCATCAAGCATTGGAGGCAGGATTCAAGACTAAATGGTTCATTGGTCTGTTGCAACATAGCAATTTCTGTGGTCCAAGTAAACTGAACTATACACCCTCCTTCCCCCCCCAATAGCCCTACAGTTTTAAGTCGTACATATTTTTTTTTTAAACTTTCCTATCTTCTTTGTGTGGCTGATGTGACTGTAGAACAACTATACATTCAGATGGCTAAGCCAGCTAATTGCATCTGGAGTAGCAGAGTGTATTGCTGTGATGCTTCCTTTGTATTTGAGTCAGGCATTGACTTGTTATACGTTCAATGGTCTGTTTTGGTTGACCACCGTTGCACTCCGGAGAGTCTTTAATTTTCCATTTGTGGAGCAAGTATCTGCATCTGCCGTGGTTTGTGTGGATGTGGTTTAGGGTTGCCCATGAGTTTCCTAAGAGATTGTAGCCACGAATCTTCTGCATCAGTCTCTTACAAAGTATTTATACTTTCCTATTATTCATAAGGAGTTTTTATTAACAAATAACTATTTCCCTTTTTATTTTTAATGGATTTTAGAAACCCCAAAAGGGCTGTTCTTTTTTTGCCCATAAGAAATGTCTTTAAACATTACATTTTTAAGTTTGTCCTGTGTTAGGGAATGTTCCACCATTGTCTATGCCAGCAATTTTCTTAAAATGTCCCACCTTTGCACTGCCACTGTTGATAGCAATGGGGGAGGAGAAGGGGGGGAGAATCAATGACAAATGTGTGTGCTCAATGGTTGCTGGAGACCTAAGCTTTCATTTTTTTAAAAAAGAAAGCTCTGGCCCATACAATTGTCAGTTTTTGATTCTGTGTTTAGTTAAAACCCCCAAAATATTGTAAGAAATTTCTCTGAGAACATTTTTATTTTTGTCAAAAATTTTGGTGGGAAAATTTATTTCCTGGCCAGATATCGATAGAGATAGCAAGGTCTCTTTTTCTGTATTTATTCCCTTAAATTAGTGTTTGGTAATCTTATTCTTTTTAATATATTTTTTCTGAAATCATATTCCTTCTTATATGGAATTATGTATAATGCATTTCTTCAGTATAGAAAAAGATGTAAAATTCTTTAAACAGTCTTCAGCATTCAGAGTACATTTACTAACATTCTGCGATGATGCTCAGTACCAAGCACCTGTTGTTTTAAAACTACAGTAACCGTACTGATGAATGAAAGATGCCCCAAGATACATATTTGTCTTTCTCTTGCAACTGCTTGAATGATATGTACTTGGTAGTTTTGCAGCTACAGTATCCTGAATGTTATTCTTTAACAGTAACTTGCCTTCAATGCACAGAATGTCTGAATGGGCCTCATTTATTCTTAAGGATGAAATCCTGCTCCCCCTCCTCGTTCTGCAGCTGTGGAAGGGCCAAAATGCAGCTGTGGTCCTACTGTGTATGGGTGTAGGCAGGAAGCACAGAAGTCATGCAGGGGAATTTTATGCTTCCTGCATTTTGTGGAGTCAAAATATGTGGCTGGCCCCAATCCATGAGTGCATGTGAAGAGGTTTCTGGAGAGGCTGGAGGAGGGACCTGAACATGGTCAGTGGGTCCATACTATATGACTCCATCAGCCACAGAGTTGTTAGGTAACAAAGCGTAGTGGTTGCAATAGTGGCTTCATAGTGATGCACCAGATCCTGCACTCCGTATTTAGGTGAAGGGGAGGAAATTCATGGTTTTGATGCAAAACCAGGCAACACTTGACAGGTTTTCCCTTGAGCTTCAGGTTTTGTTTGATTCCCCAAAGGTAGGTAATGTGAACCTAATTGAAACAATACTGTAGGATAACTCTGTACTGCAAGAGCTGCCAAGATCCAGATGGACAGAGATTGCAGGATACTGGAGGGTGATCATATAGGAATGGAAGGAAAGATGGGTGCATCTTACCTGATGGGAGTAGCCACTAAAAAGGTGCTTCCTCTAGTTATAGCCACAGAGGTAGGTGTGACACAGAGGACTCTTGGCAGCGGATGCTCTGTTCTTTGCAAACATTTCTTATCTCAGGCCTGACAAACTCATTTCACCAAACACATGTCTGGCTGGGTATTTATCAATAAGAGATCACGTGTAAGGTATCTACAGAAAGCTCAAAGCTTACCAAGACTCATAATCACTGAGATGTACTTACAGGTAATATTTAAAGAATAATGTAACTACTGAAAGTATGCTTTAGGGATTTGGAATAAAAGACAGCCACGAAGCCATCAGAGGATAATATGGCTCGGTGGTGAATGGTGAATGGGTGATGGCTATTCAAGCAGCAGAGAGCTGTCAGCATCCCTGGTTAGTTTGGTGATGTAATGCAAGGCTCAGTTGTCTAGTTTTACTCCATTCCAAGACTATCAACTGAGACAACTGCGAACAATCAAAACCATGTGGGGTAAAAAAGGAACATTACAACAGGCAGGCTCTATATGAATAGACACAAAAGACTGTTTCACTATAACACAGAGTGGGGCAAGGCGCTCTGCATTCATTCAGCGTGGAAACATCTTGTAGAGCAGAGATTTTCAAGCAAGTTTGGATCCTTGTTCCTGTAAAGCCAGCCAGCTCTTCAACTCACTGAACTTTGGGGGGAAAACCTATTTTATTAGATAGGAAAGGTAACTATTAAATGTAGGTCCTAGTGCACACTTTATTATTGTTTCCATCACTTTCTCTACTTTTATTTTATTATAAGTGCTCACAGGTGCTGTGTGTTATATAGGAGTGGTAGTTTCAGGTAAAACTAGTAAACTGGGGTACACGATTCCCATCTAAAAAACGTATGTTAGAATTCAAAAAGGACTAGAGAAGGACAACAAAAATGAGAGAACTGTCACAGCAGGTTTTTCAAACATGGTTATTTGTGAGTCATTGCCAATGTATAGAGCTGGGAACGCTCTGAATACTGCCTCTTCATGTGATGTCTTTAAATCAGGCCTCCACCAGATCCCAAGTGAGGAGCTCCCTAAAAACCTTACCAAGGGGTTTCTCCAGTAATGTATTACAGTTGCGCCTACTGCACAGGGATGAGACCCAAAGGGATCTTGGAAACAATATTAAATAAAGGAGGCATATATTTGCTCTGCAAGCACTGTATTTTAAATCTTTGTTGGTGATGGTGTCAGCATGAGGGATAGCCAAGTAATAGACACTGGAACCAAAATTGCATACAGGACTCAGTTGGAGAGAGAGAAGCTTTCCCTACGCATAGTATTCATGTGTCTATACAGGAGCCTGGTTCTGGGAGCCTCGAAACCCTGCCCGCTCAATCGTAGTTCTAAAGCAAGGGCACAAGCTATACATTCTTCCATGCAATTAATAGATCATAGATTCCAAAGCAAGAAGGGACCACTGTAATCATCTAGTCTGGCCTGTATAACACAGGCCATAGAACTTCCCCAAAATAATTCCTAGAGCATAACTTTTAGAAAAATAGCCAATCTTGGGTTTAAAATTACCACGGATGAAGAATCCACCACAACCCTTGCTAAATTGTTCCAGTGGTTTATTACCACTATTCTTAACCATTTGTGCCTTATTTCCAGTCTGAATTTGTCTAGCTTCAGTTTCCAGCCACTGTAATGAGGGAAGAGCTGTATTCGTTTTTGAGCAATTTCATACCAGAGAAAAATCTTTTCTAAGAAACAAAGAAGAGTGTTAGGGGAAAAATGCTGCAAAATCTTTCAGCCTGTGACTAAACCTGTAGCTTCTTCAGAGTGAGCTCTCTTAAGTTTCTCCTGGCTAGGGGAGGAGATGGAGGAGCAAAAGGGGTTCTAATGCCTTTGTCAGTGCTTGTAGAACATGGAAGGGATGTTTCACTGACTGCTCAGCTGCATGACATGCTTGCAACAATAACACAGCCTTTAGTAACTTGGGAGGACCAATAAGTAGGTCATCCGTAAGTGATCCCGACTCTCCCAGCATGTGGTGGCTGAGTCATGAAAAGTCAACTCCTAGAACCGTATTTTTTTAAATAACAAGATGAATTAGGAAGAACCTGATTTTATAGATGGGGTTTTTTGGATGGATTGTGCCCCAATGTTAAAGTTACTTGTCTAGTTATTTTATAAAATGTTGTTTGTTTATTAGTAAGGATGGCACCGCATTTTATATACAGTGACAAATTTAAAACCAAATCAAACAGCATGTTCACAAAATAAATAGACATTAAAGGATAATTGCTTAGATAGTTGTGGCAACTTACAACTGGAAAAGCCCAAATGTTCAGAATATTGCAATTTAGCTTATGTAGAAAATAAAAAATACAAATTTCATTCTCAGTTGGTGTAAAAGGCCACAGCTCCACAGAAGTTTTACACATTGTTTATCATTTACATCCACTGAGGATCTGGCCCAAAGAGAGAGGTGTAAGTGTAACAGAGTTAAAAGAAAGTAGCTAATCATTCCCAACCTGTTTTCCTGATAACAAGTGCCCTTTACCTTATCCATCACTTTTGCGGTTTGTATGTGAGGGGATTGTTTGCAGGAGAAAGAGGTGAGAAGAGTGGAAAGATTTTTTTGTGTCATTTTAGTTAGCTTGGACACGATCATACCATCACACAGTAAAACGCTCTCTTTTTCATTCTAGGTGCTACAGGGACAGCTAAAGATGTGTAAGTACTTACAATGGTCTATACAACTTCAGCAACATAAGTCGAATTATTTATAAGCACATCAGCACAAGAGTTCATCTTGTTATACAGGATACTTCAGTTGCTAACCTCATATGTTAGACCCACCATACTTTGAGCTAGATGCCAGCTATTGATAGCCCACTTCCATCACCCAAACACAGACAGAAGGGTAAGAGTGAAGAGGCTGCTTGTCTCACCTCTGCAGAGACACTTTCCCTTTGTACTTCATATAACAAAAACCTCTCCTTCTGACTTGAGACATCTGTCTCCATGCATCCCCATGTCCCTTGTGTTTACTCATCCCTACCATGTACTGGTACAGCCCAAAGCACATTTCTCCCTTTGAGAGACATACCCATATGTTTCCCCCAATCCCTGTAAGACATTTAGGGAACAACTCATGTACTTCCCTTCCTTTCTTTGAGAGAGACTTGGCACCCCGTACAGACTGCCATGCAAAAACACCCATTATTTCCATTCTCAGCTCTAGATGAAGTCTCCTCTGCCTCTGAGGGAACAAAAAGCAATTGCATTTCATGGTCTAATTCCTCTCCACAATGAAGATAGTAATTGGAAGCGTGTCTCCTCTCCATTATCCTCAGTGATTAGCAGAGGCCATTTTCCCCAAGTACATTTACATCCCCAGTGAAGGGGAGAAGGCCTGAAGCTCCTTTGCTCTCACTTCTGTCTCAGTGAAGAAGGGAAGCAAGAGGTGGCAGCCACTTACAAACTCCTCTAATTCCCAGAAAAGGAGAAGCAAGGGATGGTCTCTCTCAGCCAATTATTCGTCCACTGGAGCAGGAGCAGTCTCTCACAACCTTGTCTCCTGCAGTGGGGGAAAAAAGATATAAAGGAATGCCTCCCAAGGCCTAGCTCTTGCTTTCTTCGGGTGCAGGGGACAGATCTTTACTTACTAGAGTTTGAGCTTAGCCCTGAGTCCATGTAACCTGAATAAAAATTGATGGTATTAGGTTAAAAAAAAATCCTTCTATTTAATTCAGTTTTTTTAGATGAATTGCTTTGAGTAGGCAGAAGAATACCAGTACAGAAATGAGTGCTGCCATCACATATAAGTAACAGTAGATAAATGCATAACAAAAGCTCTGTGTCTGCTGCCACAGATTAGAGCCAAGAACGAAAGATGGACAGTGTAGCCTTCAATGTGCAGATGAATGCTGATGTCATAGGTAATTTCAAGATCTTCTTGAACATGTAATCTATTTTCTAAAGTTTCATTGTCACTGATTGAAAAATGAGTGGACTACTGAGGGAAAACTTATGGGGGAACATCTTGACATAGCCTACTGGATCCATGTCTTTAATAATTTTATAGATATAAAGGAACTGGTCTTTATTTACATTAAGGCCCCTTTACATAGCTCTGGAAGTGTAAAGGTATCTTAAATTGTGCATAAATCAAATTTGTACCAATTTGAAGGCCGCTTTTACACTGCCCAAGCAGTGTAAAGGTCCTTAGTGTAAATGAGAACCAGGCCTAAAAATCACTTTCCATAAATGGCAGCAAATTTTTTGTTGAGTAATAAGAAGACTCTTTACAAATCAGAAATATTTATTATATAACATATAACCACTCAGCACTTTTGCTGTATTTTAAAGCATTGTACAATCATTAAGTAAGCCAGTTAATTAAATCTGAACATGTTTGATTTGGATTTGATAAGAACCCATGAGTTTTTCATTCAAGAGTTTGTCTATTTCTTATTTGAGAAATAAATTGTTGGCTTGCTCTTCCTTTAGTTGTGTACCTCAGAACTATAAATACTATGAAAATGAGTTCAGTGGGACTACTCAAGTGCATAAAAATACTTGTGCATGTGAATGTGTTTGCAGGTTCAGTACCTTAGGACTTGAGGAAAGTGCTATTCATTTGTGTAAATCTGTCAGTTTTAAATAAAATAATTTGGCTGAATGTTTCTTATAGTCTGCCTTGTCAGTGATTAAAGTTACTGTTAATGGCTTAAGGTATACAAAGAAACAATTCTGGATTCTTATAAATAACCCCCTGTAATGGATTTTTAGAATTTTCCTAAAGGAAGAATTGGTTGTTGTTAAAATGCCAAATGAACACAGAAAATCTAAACATCAAAGCAAATTTTAGGCCAATCCTGCAACAGTTATTTATTCAGATAGTCATAAGCCAATGGAACTACTTGGATGGGTAATACTTGCTGGATTGGGCCTCCTAGCCAGACAATTGAAACAAATCCACAGTAATGAGCTGTAGTAATGCCAATCAGAAAAGTCCTACATCAGTCATTCTAATATTTCCTTTAGGAGCAATTTTTCAAAAGGGGAGTAAGATACCAGAAAAAAAAGTTGGCTCATTTTGTGAAAATGAGCAAAGTGAATCAATATAACTAAAATCATGGATTTAAAAACCCTTAAAGGGGCACAGGAGATGAGGTGAGACCCATGCCAGGCTGCCTTGGGTCACCAACAGCCTCACCCCTTAGAGTTCCCAATCCAGCTCTGGATCCACCGCTGACTCCTGGGAGCATCTCATGGTACCGTCCACTCTGGAGGCATTCCAAGCAGTTCAGGATCTCCTGATGATCCCCATGCTGCCACCTCCTTAAGAAGGGAGGTCCCTGAACCAGGACCCTGTGTTGGTACCATCAACTGTGAGGCCAGCCAGAGGCAAATCCATGATGGGGCCTCTGCAGTCGTTTCTGATGCCAAGACGTTGCTCCCTGGCCCCACACAAGTCACTGACGCCCTGCCACTTGTCACCAGACCCCTAGCACTGGTTGCCGGAGCCGCATTGCTGATGGTCTGAACTCATGGCATCGGTCTCTGGACCCACATTACTGATCCTTGGAGTCATGATATTGGTCCCTGGAACACCAACGCCGTTCTCTGGAATCTTGGCACCAGTTCCTGTCTCGCTGAAATTGGTTGCCAGAAGACAGTAGCCAGTCTCCTGATGTGTCACCCCCCCGCCCAACTCCCAAACAGGATCCCAGTGCCAAAAGGGAGTGATGAAGCTAGTCAAAGCCTTGTGGCAGACCCCAGCCTCCCTGCCCTCTACATCTAAGCAGGCTGAGGGAAAATATTACATACCCACAAAGAGATTCAAATATTTGTACACTCATCCCTCTCTGGACTAGTTGGTAGTAACATCTACCAACTAAAGAGACAGATGGGAAAGTTGAGTTCGACACCACCCCCGCTCCCCCCCCCCAAGAATAAAGAGGCAAAGGGACTGGACATTTCTGGCAGAAAGGTTTACTCAACCGCAAGCCTACAATTTATGCATATCAGATCAGCAAGCCCTGTTGGGGAAATATGATTATAACATCTGTCACTCCATGGCCAAGTTCATGGACTCTCTGCCTCAGGACTCCAAACAGGAGTTTGAAGCTATACTGGAGGAGGGGAAGACAGTGGTCCGAGCCTCCCCTCAGGCAGCTTCTGACATGGCCGATTTAGTGGCTAGTATAATGGTGTCAGCTGACTTGATGAGAAGAGCCTTGTGGCGTCTGTCATCTGGCCTGTCTTTGGAGGTCCAACAATCCATTCAGGAGCTCCCATTCGACGGTGTAGCCCTGTTTGCTGATCAAATGGACACACAGCCTCACAGTGTAAAGGAATCCAGAGCCACACTCTGCTCTTGGGGTCTCTACACCCCATCAACTTCCAGGAGGCACTTCAAGCCCCAGCAGCCTCAGAGATTTGGGCGCCAGTCCAGGAGCAAGCCCTACAGAAAGAAAAATAGGGGTTATAAAAGACTCCAGGGTCAGGCTCTTGCTAATGCCTTTCAATCGGGATGAGCTGCTACCCCTCTGGAGGTAGGCAGGTCTTTTGAAGGTGTGCCTGGAAGCAATCCACCAGCCTTTATCCAAGATCCAGCCTCCCCTTTATTTTTGGACTGCATTGCACCCTTCTTCCTGGCCTGGACTACTATAACATTGGACTAATGGGTGTTAAATGCTGTAGCAGTTGGATACACCCTTCAGTTTGTTTCACTTCCTCCTTCCCACCTTTGCCCCCTCCCCCCATCCCTCTTCAGGGAACCTTCTCATGAGCAATTTCTTGCCCAGGAGGTGCAAGCCCTCCCGCAGGTGTGTGCTGTAGAGGAAGTTCCCTGAGAGTAGAGAGGGAAAGGATTCTACTTCTGTTACTTTCTTATCCCGTAGGCCAAAGGGGGCTTCTGACCCATGCTGGATCTGCATTGCCTCAACAAGCATGTCAAGAAGTTGAAATTCCACATGGTCTCTCTGGCCTCCATCATCCCCTTCCTGGATCCTGGTGACTGGTATGCTGTCCTCGGCTTAAAGGACATGTACTTCCATATTTCTGTCATTTTGGGCCCATAGATAATTCCTATGATCTGTAGTCAGAAAGAAGCACTACCAGTTCATGGTACTTCCCATTGGCCTATTAACAGTGCCAATGATGTTCACAAAATGCATGGCAGTAGTTGCAGCCTACTTCAGATGGTAGGGCATACAGGTCTTCCCCAGCCTCGATGACTGGCTCATCAAGGGCCATTCGAAAGCCCAAGTCCAACACAGCATTGTGATTGTACGGGCTACCTATCAAACACTGGACCTGTTAATAAACGAACAAAAATCAACACTAGTACCACTACAGAAAATAGAGTTAATTGGGGCAGTCCTCAGTTCCACCCAAGCCAGAGAGGTATTACCTGAAGCCATGTTCTTGGCCATATCAGAGTTTATAGCCCAAGTCACAGCTCATCCCTTCACCACAGTGTGAGTATGCCTCATGCTATTAGGGCACATGGCAGCTTACACCTACATGGTCCAGCACCTGAGATTACACCTCAGACCTCTGCAAATGTGACTGGCCTTGGTTTATTCCCCAACCAGGCACCATTTGGACATTTGTATCATTGGAATTCAACAGTAATGTAGGATTTCGACAGGATTACTCAACAGTCATTTATCCTGAATCACCACTGCCTGCAACCTACATGACTCAACAGGTCCAGGACAATGCAGGTTTTGGCAGAGTGGTATTGCAATCGGCATGTCCATGAACTTCTGGCCCACCCCCAGAGGCACTGCTGGTGAGTCACCTGACATGGAATGGACATGAGCAAGCATTTGAAGAAGAAACAACAGTTACTGACTTTGTAACTGTTGTTCTTCAAGATGTGTTGCTCATGTTCATTCCACAACCCACCCTCCTTCTGGCAAGAAGAAACTGAGATGGAAGGGGTGCCCTATATACTGGGATATATACGTGCAATCCCAGAGAAGTTAGAGCTTGCCCTACGGATACCACTGAGGGAAAATAATCTCTGGCACTGGTGCATGAGGCGCACACATCTGACATGAAAGGACATGAACAACACCTCTTGAAGAACAACAGTTACGAAGGTCAGTAACTTGCCATTGATGTTAGTTTTCAAGGAAGAATGGAGTGGCACAAAATCAGACCAGCACAGAACTGGCGCTGGTTTGGTGGACTACTAAATTCCTTTTTTGTTACTTACATGGCACAAAATGTACTCAAACCAGCTTGAGATTCCCCTTCTATAGGGGGATATCTCCGCTAATGTAAAACTAGCAGAGGCATCCTACCTGATTTTTACATCAGCTGCCCCCCTCATCTGCTGTGTGAGGTGGGGGCAGATCAAGGGACTGTGGGGTAGGGCAGGAGGGGATCCAGTAGAGCCAAGTTCCATTATATCTGATACCTTTCTGATGTAAGCTCTGGCACTTATGTCAGTAGCAGAAGTCAGAGGAGGCTGCTTTCTGCTGTAACTTCCAGTAAGGCCAAGTGGTTAAATTGTAAAGGCAAGAAGAGTATAACTACATGAAGTGCAATGAATCATAGCAGTATTAAATCCCACAGTGCTAACAAAAGGGACCCCAGAGGAGAATGCAGTGGCGAGTTGCTGCTCCTCCTCTTCCCCTCCCTTTCCCCCCTCGGCATCATCCCCATAATTCTTCCATTGTCTCTCCCTTCCACATTTCCACATCTGTTATGCCTGCCTCCTCTCTCCCAGTGGAACTATAAGAAATTACAGTCATGAAAACTAGAGATAGTCAGTCCATGGGTCAGCCAAATCCCAGGCTATTTTTGCTGTTGTAATCACCCCTCTACTGAACTCACAAGAAATAGAACTTAATTTGTAACTATTAAAATACTTAAAGGAAAGAGCAAAGCAGGGAGTTTAAAAAAATCACTCTTCAGATTATAGATCAGGGAACTGAGGCAAAGATTGGATAAATTATTTGCCTAAGGTCACACAGGAAGTCCAGGTTGGAGCAGGGAACTGAACCCAGGTTTTGGCCAGTGCCCCAAACACTGGACCATCCTACCTTTCTTTATTATTTATTATTATTCTGTCTAGCCAGAGGATATCTGGACCATTATTGATGATGCTTAGTTATGAAACATTTTCTGGAATAATAACAAACCTTTTATTTTTATTTTTCAAAAAGATATAGTGTGGTGGGTCACCCTAACGCAAAAACTGCCAGCAAAAGTTATTTTCTAAACTTTGGACCCTGTGCTTTATATATTCTTTTGGTCTAATTCAATCATTCTTCTAAATGAAATTTTAAAAAATTAGCCTTTGATGTGGACACACAATTGCCATTGTCATCAAAGGGTTTTCTGCTCCAGAATAAGAGTCATCTTGAATTTGGGGAAATGTTTGCAGTCATATGACAAGATAAATACTGTGATGATTTTTGTGGCTCCAGTTAAAAGTGTCTTTTGTAATCATTTTGGCCCCAAAGTCCCTTCATAAGTGTTGTCAGCTGGCACTAAAAGCACATGGCTCTGTTCTACCTCTGATATGTACCCACACCTCAGACTGATTTCACTGGGAGTTGCTAAGAGTGAATCAGGGTAGAACTGAATCCATAGTTTTCCTGGGATGGACTGTTGTGACCTGTTTGTTTGTGTTTTCCATTGATGGGATGCATAGAGTTCTGTAATATACTAGACCATCCAGAGGCAAGTGGGAGAGAGAATGTGACTTTAGAAACAGCGTAAGCCCCCTAGGGGAGAAGGGATCTTGGGGCATACAGATTATATTATCAATGTCCTTTTGAAAGCTAGGACACAGGTGAAGATGATAGACTAGTTCCGTACAGATAGTGTTGAGCATTGTGTGGGTTTCCCATGAGTTTGTCAATATTGGTCTTCTTCATGTTGGCTTTGAGGGTGTATTTGAGTGCTTTTTTAACCTGCCCCTCATCCACTGGCCATGGCTACGTTGTGAGAACATGACCTGCTTTGTGAGTCGATTTACTGGCATTCAAAGAACATGCCCAGCCCAACAAAGTTTGTGATGGATGATTATAGCTTCAATGCTGGATGTTTTTGTTTGGGACAGAACACTGATATTGGTGTGTTGGTCATCCCAATTCATTCTGAAGATCTTGTGGAGGCCTGTTGATGGTATTGTTCAAGAGCCGTGAGGTGTCAGCACCATACAAGAGAGCAGAGATAACAACAGCCTAGTACACAAGAAACTTGGTTTGATTCTTGATGTTACGATCTTTGAAGAGATGCTTTCTCAAGTGTCTGAAAGCTGCATTGGCGCATTGAAGGCGGTGTTTAATTTCCTTGTCAGTGTCAGATTTCTGTGACAGATAGCTGCTGAGAAAGGAATTTCTTCAGGATCTCTTTATTGATCTGAATTACGAGAGCAGGATCTTGGTGATTTGGAGCCTATTGGTGGAGTACTTTAGTTTTCTTGGTGTTGAGTGTGAGGCTGAGTTGGTTGTAGGCCTCAGAGAGAGTGTTGACTATTTTTGAAGATCTTTTTTAAGTGGGTGCACAGGGCACAGTCATGTGCATATTGGCATTCAATGATTGATTTAGTAATAGTCTTTGTCTAGGATCGGAGGCAAATGAGGTTGAAGAGCTTGCCATCCATTCTGTATTGGATGTAAAGCCTGGAGGGGAGTTTGTCAGCAATGAGGAGGAGGATGAAAGCAAGGAAGATGGAGAAAAAGGTTGGAGTGATGACAAAGCATTGCTTAACTCCTGTCTTGACTAGGAAGAGGTCTGTTTTGGATCCATTGCTGATGAGTATCACAGACGTTGTCATAGAGGAGTTGGAAGATGGTAACAAATTTTGGCAGGCATCCAAATTTAAGGAGAATTCTTCAGATTTATGGAGTCCCTGATAATTTCCATAAACCAATTTGTCTCCTTTCTTGAAGATGGTCATGATCGTGCATTCTAAGGTCAGCTGGGATTTTTTCTGAATTCCAAATATTGAGGATTAAGACATGGAGCTGGTGAGCAAGTTCTCCTCCTTCCTTGAAGATTTCAGTGGGGATTCCATCAGGTCCCAATGCCTTACTGTTCTTCATCTGTTTGATAGCTTTTTTTACTTTGACAAATGTTGGTGGGGTTCTAAGGTCATCCTTGATAAAATGTTGAGGGATTAAATCAAAGGTGCTTTTGTCAATGTTGGAGTCACAATTCGGGAGGTCTTTGAAATATTTCTTCTGTCATGCACTGATCGATTCGTTGTCTCTGAGGAGGTTGGCTCCATACCTGGATCTGTAGGGGGTTATCTCAAGGGTTCTGGGACCATCAAGGGCTTTGGTGGTGTTGAAGAATCCACATATATCATGGGTGTCGGAGAGTTGATGGATCTCCTTTGCTTTGTTCTCCCACCACTTGTTCTTCATTTCATGGGTTTTCCTTTGAATCTCAGCTTCAAGTTGATGGTATACATATTACTTCTGGTTGGATCTGATATCATTCTACCTAGCACAGAAGGCCTTCTGCTTGCAGTCAACCAGGTCTTGGATTTCCTGATCATTCTTGTCAAATCAGTCTTGGTGTCTCTTGGCTGAGAAGCCCAGTGTTCCCTCACATGCAGCATGGATGGCCGATTTGAGCACTTTCCAGTGCTCTTCAGGGCTCTCTATCTTGCTTTTGATATTCATCAATTTCTCAGTGAGGCATTGCTGGAAAGGGTTGCGTTTAGTTGGGTCCTTAAGACTCTCAATATTGATCTTCCATCTGGCTGACTTCTTCCACATGTACAAATTATTTCCAAACCTCCAGTAGTAAAAAGATCCATATATCCCTATTAACGATCATGGCACAGAAAAAGAAAAAATGTAAAAGCCTTTCCAAGGGCAAGGAAAGCTATCAGGCAGGTCAAATAACTGTTGGTCCACAAAACTTCCAGTGTTCCCTTTTAGAATGATTCTGGAGTCTTCTCTCTTTCACTTCAGCCAGCTGACCATCAGACAAAGATACAAATTGAGATCTAGCAGACACCTGGGCAAAGGATCCATACTTGGGCACATCTTTTCTTCCTGTGCTGAAGTGGGGAGGCCTCTGGCACCTTCTTGATGATGTCTCCTATCCTCCAGACCCTGTAGAGTCCCCTCTGAACAGACTTGGGTCTGTCTGAGGGAGCTGGGGGAGATTTGGTGGGCTGTGAGAGGAATAGGCAGGCTGGGGCAGAGTTGTAAGGAGGTACATAGTTCCCACCACCTTTGGAAGATAGCTAGAAAAGATGACACAGCCCCAAGAGCCCACTAGACAAGGCTCCTGGGAGCAGCTGTGGCTGGGGGTAATCTTTGGTAGTGTGGCTCCATTTTATTGCAGTTTTGGTTTGCCAAGGTGTTGGGGACCATAGCTGGAACAAAGGCACTGGTTCTTCATGCAGACAGCCCTGGATACTCAGATTGAAGTATCCCATGACTTATTCTGTGTGGGGCGACCCCCCCCCACACCTGTTAGGACAGTGTGAAAGGGCAGGAAATCACTGTGAGTGAATACTCCCAGACAATGCTTCTTCTTGGTCCTCTCCTGCAGGGTGTTCTGTGGGAGGGGATGAACTGGGCCCGAGTAACACCAGTGACTCCATAAAGCAATGCTAATTATATGCTAAGTTGATTGAATTGCTGGATTCTGCTACCTTCTTTGCTGGTGCTCCACTGGTGGAGGAAAAAAGTGAGCTTATCTTCTTCTTATGTTATATCTTCAAGGCAGTAGATAGCTGAGTGGATAGAAGATGAAGTGTTAGGAAATTATTTCTATCCAAACATTTGCAATATTTTTTCAGCACTTATTGTTCCTTCTCAGGAGAATGTTATCTGGGAGCTCAAGTTTTGTCTGTCTGTATTTAAGGCCATATCCTGCTTCCTGCCATCTATTTTTGTACCGAACTCCCCCGGACTTAGTGCATCAATAGCAGGATACAGCTTTGCCTATTGAACAGACAGCACATTTATATTTTTAAATAAGTGATTAGTAATGATAAATGTTATAAATCACTTTTTAATACCATGGTTCAGAAATGTCTTCTAAGGCCTAGATTATGGATTTATTACTGGTGCTGAGTAAGGGGCAACACACAGTTGTAAAGCTCCAATGGCAGACCAGGGACCAAATGTTAACTCAGAGTTACAATTCAGTCTGTTTTCCACATTGCTTGAAGGATGAAGTAATCTATGCCAACCCTATACTTGATACTGATTACTTTGCCGTCCACATTAGCTCAGCAGTGCTGGCTGGCACATTGATGGGCAAAGTCAAAAGTCCACCCACACCCCAGCTCATCCACTCTCTGTGGATGCGTAGGATAAGCCATTAACTTTTATTATACATTTAGGAAAAGATTTAGTTTATTTATAAAGGTTTAAATAACTGAATTCAAACCAGATTATTCTTTTTTTTTTGTTTTTTTTGCATCAGAGAAAATTAACATTTTGTTTTACAGAAAGGTTCTATAAGATCGTCTGATGGGACATTTATGAAAGTCTAGTTCACTGTTGTCATGTCTTGTTCTCTTATACACATTATATGTTGTTAAGTAATAAATGGCTTTTTTCTCTTCTATAAGTAGGTGAGGTGGACACCACGTTCTGAAGAGTAACTCTAGAGTAAACTGATGGAGCATCCTCTCCCTCTGCCACTAAACAGTCGGTGAATGGAGCATTTATAAAAAACTGATTGCTAATGAGTTTTATATGTTTTTGTAAATTATAGAACAGAAGAATCTGCATCCGAAGATGACAAAAGGAGGTAGGATTTGTACTTTAATTTGAATAGCTCAGACTGAATTCTGTCATCAGATGGGGATCATCCCACCCTTGGGGAAAAATAAAGGGAGGGAATATGGAGAAATCTCCATGAGGATCCCTGTGTGGTGTTTCCTGCCCCCACCCCTTGCATTTTGTTGAGGAAGGGGGTTTGCCTACTGATAAAATAGGCTGACGAGCCCAGCCCCCAAATCTTGCAGATCTTCAAGGATCTGTCGGTGGGGAAAAAAGCCATTGATGCAAAAGACCTCTGCCTTCACATCAACACCGGCTCATGGCTCTATTAGAGCCTAGCCACCAGGGACACTAGGTCTGAGGGTGGGTGCTCTGCAGAAAGACAATACAGTTATTATAGGCTCTATTATCATTTCTGAGGAATCTGTTAGGTTGGAAGGGAGGAGAAAGATGTATGTTCCACATTCTTCCCCTTGCCCACCTCATCTTTGCCCCTCCTCCCAATCAGATCCCTGACCCCTGGAAGACCCTCCATGGGGCTCACAGAAGGAGCAGGGTGGGCTGTGGAGGCATCTGGCACCCACAAACCTACATGTAGACGGGCTCCATGCATGTTTTTGTGGAGGCGGATCCAGGCCCTTTTTACTAAATGGGGGAAGAGGAGCCCATGGCCCCCTTTTTTGTGTGCATTATGCAAGTGAGGTGCTTAAATTGTCTCAATAGTGTACATTACTAGCAGATTAAATCTCCCATCAGGTAAACACTGGACAACTGTGGGGTAAGGAAGCAGAGTCTCTCAAAGGGTGTTTGTTGCCATAAAAAGATTGAGTTTGATGGAAAGTATGAAGAACTTGGTTGAGGAGCCATTAGCTCTGTTCTCCCTTCCTGGCATAGGTTCCTCTTTAAAATCAATGGCCAGCTTAAAGTTATTTGTGCCAAATCTAAGGGCTCAGTTTTAATAAAAACATATTACATTTAAAATCGCAGCCTCTCAGTATGCATTGGAAACAAGGGATTCTTTTATAAAGGTAGTTACAAAGCACCCTCTGTCTGTCTATGGCCTTCCTCATTTGGCTGTTTTGTGTAGACATTCTAGGGGAGAGCATTTACTAAGCCAGGATTTCTCTTGAACCATTTCTTTCAATAAGGAACTATGGCGGTGTATACGTTGGTCTTCCATCAGAGGCTGCTACTGCCATGGCTCCCAGTCAGACAAAGACTGAACCTACAGGTACTTGTAGACTGTATATTGTATTTCCTCTGCTTTTCCCGTTCATTTTAATCTTTTAAAATATATGTTGTTTCAATAAGACTGACCAGACTAGGGAGCTGTTTAATTGCATGGAATTATTTACAGTAGCTACGCTCATTGTTCCCATTTATTTAAATTTCCATCCACCAGCTAGTAATCCTAAAGCAACAATCTGCTTCTGACAGTGATATACATACACAGTATTTTGTCCCTCCTGGATAACTTTAATATAATTTTTCAGTGTTTTCGTAGTATTCGGTGTAAACACCTCACAGTATGTATTTATGGAGTTTTAGTGGTGTTTATAGTTCTGAATGTATTTACTTAAATTGCGCTTAATTCCAGCAATAGCAAGGCAATGAATGCTTCATTTCAGTTTTAGTTCTGGTCTGTCTCTCTTATGCTGAAACCATCACAATTTTATATTTTTTTCTTGAGGCAGAGAGAACATGCACTAGCTTTAAAGATACATGCTTGATAACAAGACAATGATATGACAGATATATATATTAAAGTATCTTATATTTTTATACTTAATAAAACAGTGTCTGTGTTATTACACATGGGGCTCTGATTCCTGACTGGGGGGGTCTAGATGCTGCCACTATATAAACAGGGTAATAATAAATTCAGTTGATATAGAAAATGATTAACCTGTTGCATTGTATTATGTTCCATGGCGTTTAAAATTAATAATATGCTATAGTTTTAACTGTATATGCCTTTCCTTTTTCCTTTTTAAGAGTAGAAGAAAATAAACACACCAAGATTCAATCAGCAGGAGGTATAATGTAATTTAACAAAATTTATATGTGTAGAATTTAGAAAAGAATTCAAATAACCACACTTCCTGTGTTGCTATCACATGTTTTGGGAATTACTTTGCAGTATTGACAACCTCATTATAAATGTGTTGGTTGAAATAAAGTCTGATCTTTCAGTGTTACTGAGTGCCTTTGGTGAGAAATTGGGTGCCCTCAACTCCCATTTACTTTAATGAGAGTAAAGGTGCTCAACATTTTGCAGAATCAGGCCAGTAGACTTGAAGATTTTAATGGAAGCAAGTCATTTGCAATTACAGTACTTATTTTCAGATTTAGCACAACTTCAAGGGGCAGGGTATGGTTTGGCACCAAATATATAAAACAAGTGAGGGATTAAATTATTTTCATGGAGCTGTTTTACTAATATATAAGATACCTAGGGTGCGATCCTACAAAATACTGGGAAGAAATGATCAAAGATGCTTTTCTTTTTTTTTCCTCCACAAAAAATTTCATTGAAAAGGAAAAAAATAATTTTCATTTAAATATTCCATGGGAAACGTTTGAAACTTTGAATCCCCACTGAAACATCTACATTTCATCTGAAAGCTACAATATTTTGGTTTTCAGGTGGTGGGTTTCTCAAACTAAAATGATAGTAGCAATACTAATACTAAAATTTACTATTATTATTATTTCCATAGAAAGCAGACACTTCAGCTTAATCAAAAACCCAATTTTCCACCAAAAACAGTTTAAACGGAAATGTTTTGATCAGTGCTAAGCACTTTGGCCCCAATCCAGCAAATCACTTAAGCACACACTTAGCTTTAAGCATGTGAATGCTCCCATTGGCTTCATTAGGACTGCTCATATACTTAAAGGTATTTTTCTTGGAGTTTGATCCTTCTGTCATTCAGCTCAATGGAAAAACTGCCATTGCATTCCATGGTGCAGGATCAAGCCCTTGCTTGCTGAATAGTGCCTGATGTTGGGAAGACTTACGCATGTGTAACTTTACACATGTAAACTCTGCAGGACTGCTCCTGTATACATATCATTGCAGTATCTGGGCCCTGAAGCTCCTACTGCAATTCTAACAAAGACCTAGTTAATGTTTAACAGGTTCTGTTTAAAAAGTGCTAATGGCTTACAGTATTGTTATAACAGTCCAGCTAAAACTTTTTTTTCTTTGAATCAGTCCTTTGCCTAGATCACTCATCAAAACTTAAGGGAGAGCAGTCTTTCTGCTGAAGATTTTTATGTTTATGTAGCTTTCCAGCCAGCAAGAAAGTTCAGAGCACCAGAAATCTTAACTGTTGCAAGTTACAACTACAGGTAAAGTTTAATGATACAGTATGAAATCAATTGTATTATGATGGTTGCTTATGGAAACTTCTTCTGCCCTCCAGTGAAAAATGAATTAATGAATTTGTGGTGGATATTTCTGCCCTAGAGCTAATTTAATGATCTGCAACATGTTTCTCTTTGGCCTTATTGTAGATTCAATAAACTGCACTACAAATATTTTCTCCAACAATTTTTGGTAGTTTTTATATAAGAAAATCATTACTACTTGTTCACATAATACTTCCTGTGGTAGGTTGCTGAAAAATAATTATTAATTTACTTCAGAGTAATGTATTTGACACGTTCGCATCTTTTTAGTACTACTGCAGATTTTAAGAATATTTTTGCTGTGAGTAGGATCAGATGGGCATAAGGTCATCAGATTCTTATTGATGCCACTTTTATACAGTGAACCAACTATTGACATTTAATTTTCACCTTTTAAAAATATGTATTATTGCTCAAGGAAATTTATTTACATTGGAATAATGTACTTCATTGCAATATTTTTCAATGAAGTACAATTTTTTGCCTGTCTTTATATCTTTTGGCTTTATCTCTTTACAAAGCATTAAAGGAAAAATATAACTACTGCCTAACCACACTGTTACGTTATGGCTTCCATTCTATGTAATATCATAGTGATATTTTCTTATACAAAGATGGTAGGGATGATATTGCCAGAGATAGGTGGACTAAATGTCAAATCTGCACACTCCTATACCTAAGAGAGGAGTTTTGATTAATTGCCAAATTTTGTACCTCAGGTTTGTCTCTAAGCCTTCCAGTATGTATGGTAAATTCCAACAAGGTGAATATTCTGTCACTTCTGTGTACTGTAGTGTTAAATGATGGATGGCTCATTTAAATACCCATTAACTTCATAACAACTGTAAGTTTCCCACAGAACACCAAACTAATTGTACATTTCCACATGACAAAGTGTTTTTAATGTTTAAAGCATTTTGCATAATTCTTTAGTCAAATTCTTTTTCTAACAGGACATAATATGGTATACATCCAAAAAGACACACCATTAATATGTATCCTTAAAGTAAAAACTGCTTTTAAAAACAAAAAACAAAACAGGATCATTTGGATGTCCAGAAGTAAGCTATGAAGAGCTATACCATATACTTTGTCATCATGTGCAGTTTCCACTGATTTAACCAAAAGTATGAAGGTCAGTACATGACCATTCATTTTGAACTGCAACAATTTACAGCAGTTGGCTTTAAAGTATACAGTAATTCGTTGGGAGACAGGTCTGTCAAAAAGGAATCTTCTAAAAGATTTCCATGCTTCCACCCTCACTCTCTCACCCCAGAACAGCTAAATGTTATTTCTAATTAATTCCTTCCTCTTATTTATCAACATTTTTTCAATTTTCCCAATGGCAAAAAAGTCACTGACACATTTGAGTGGTATAATAAATTGTCAGTAGGTTTGGGGGGTTAAAATAGCTGTGTAACAATAAATGTCTGTAAAAGTAAATTACATCTGAAACAGCTTGTGCTTACTTACAAGCTGAGGAAAGTTTCCTGCTGAGAACTCTAACAACTCTTGATAAGAAACATTCTGATCTGCTCATTACTGGTTTGGTTTAATATATAGACCTAGGTATTACATCACCTATTACATAAAGATTTCCTATTATTTAAGCTGCTTGGGCAATGCTAGATTTTTCAGATGGCAGAGAGCAATTAAGCCCATTTCTGACCTGGATCATGAATGCCTTTCCTGAAGAAGGAAATCTGCCTGTCATCCTGAAGCACACAAGTTCAGCCAGTGCTCAAGAAACCAACTCTGGATGCCAGTAACTTCATTAACTACTAGCCCGTCTCCTTCCTATTTCTGGGAAGAACCATCAAGGGCGTGGAGACAACTAAACTCCATCAGCACTTGTCCTATGCCAGCATCCTAGACCACAAACGTCAGAAAACAAGAGATAAGGATAAACTGCCCTTGAGAGAGTGATATTTATAAAGAATTCACATTGTTCATGTTTGTTACTATTGCTATATGTTACCATTTCCCGTTTTCTTATGTTGTTGTTTAATTTTGTTTTTTCAGAAACTCTCAGGAGGCATTCATCTCCTTACAGGATCAGCGCCTTCGGGATTCAGCCTCTGAATATTGAGGAGTTTTCTTTGTTTCTTAATGTTTTTGTTCCTCTCCATCTTTTTCTCTTCACAGCTTATTGACCAACTGCCAAATGCTTCAGTACAGCTGGACAGATCTTCGGCTGGAGTAAATCACAGGAACTGCACCAGTTTATACCATTTGAGGAATTGGGTGTATGTCTTTTAATTTGAATTGAAAGTTTCTTCTTTCACTTTTCCAAAGACCTATACAACTAGGAACTGTGCTATTATGGAGGGTTTCTTTTGATAGAGACATAAAACTGAGGTTCTTAATGTTTCTAACAGTGACTTAAAGATCTAATGGCCCTTTTTGCAAGAATAGATGCATTAACCACATTCTCCTGGCTAAATCCCAATTCAGGGAAGTGCATTCTGCCCCATCAACATTCCTCCTGCAGTTTCAGTTGGATAAAATGTTTCACTTCACTTTCTTTCCTAAACTGTTATATGTTTCAGTACACAGTTAAAGAGCTGCTATTTTTTTAAAAAAAAATTAACTCCTTTTATTATTAACAAACTCTTAGAGTTCTTAAAATTTACGTGGCAATTTACATCCATATAGAAGACATATTCCCAGCACTAAATTTACCGTCTCAGGTGGCTTAAAGAAACAAAACTTAGAAGTTAACTTTAGAAGAACAAAATGTGAAGAGACTGGTTGTGCTCACTTGCAGAGAAAAACACTGAATAATTCGTAGTTATGGTGCGGTGTCCTTTTGTCAAAAACACACCCCCCACAATTAATCCAGTCCCTCCACAATATAGGAGTTCTCCCGGATTTGCTAACACTGAGGGTATGTTTATACTGCAACTAGAGGTGTAATTCCCAGTTGGAATAAATGTACACACACTAGCTTTGATGGAGCTAGCATACTAAAAATAGCAGTTCAGGTGGTGGGGCGGGCAATCTGTCCAAATACAATCCTAGACGAGACTCTAGGTAAGTACTTGGGTGAATAGTTTGTGCTGCCATCCACACTGCCACAGCCATGTTGCTATTTTTAACATGCTAACTCGATCAAAGCTAGTGTGTGTACCTTTACCCAAGCTGAGAATTACATCTCCAGTTTTAGTGTAGACATACTCTTCAGTCACATAAAGCAGTGTCCCTGAGTAGTGCATCCTACCATCTCCAGCTGCTTAGGACGTTGCATCCCATCCTTGTGGACAATGTTCTAGGCAGCTGGAGATGATAGGACGCATTACTCATGGGCACTGCTATATGAGCAGTAGCACTGCATCAGCACCAGGGATTATCACGAGCACATCAACCCATTCTTTTGCTTACTACACAGGCATATTTTGGGATGAATAAGAATGGTATGGAGGATAACATGGATATATCCTCATCTGGAACACTAATGTATTGCTGGACTCCCCATCTTGAAAAGGATAATGCAGAATAAAAGGGGGCTTGGCAAAGGGTGTCAAGAATGATTAAAGGCCTGGAGAAAACTCTTTAAAAAGAAAAATTGAAGAGATTGGGATTGTTTAATTTAGAAAGGAGAAGAGGGGAATTTTGGAACAGCCCAAAAACATTATACATGAGCTCATTTATGGCAACTTATGTATCCCAAAATGAGGGATGAGGGGAATCCCATTGGGCCAAATCATTTGGATTAAACTCAGTACAATGTGGCTTGTTTTTTGTTAATTGACACCAATTTCTTCTTTCTTTCAGATGAAAAATCAGACTTTCTGCTTCAAACAGGTGCAGCCTTGACCAAGAGAGATGTCAGGTGCACCACCCCAAAAATAGCATCAGGAAGCACAGTGTCTCAAAGACATACCTCTAAGTCACAAATTCTACACTGCTTTCTCTTTGCTACAGGAGTGTGTATAGAAATCGCTGTTGGCCTATTATACCAGGAGAAAATCAGGTTGTTTTGTCTTTACAACTAGATACACCCAGATCCAATATGTGGGGGAGTCCATGTACAGCATACTCCCCATCTTAGGTCTGTTATCAGAGGCACAATCTAACCCATAATGTCTATTATTTAAACACGAAGTGCCCATGCAGTACAACAGGGTTCTCAGTGTATTCCATTATATGATTGTATGCATTCAGTTTAGTTTATACTGGACTGATGATGTCCTTGTTGGTGTTTTCACTTTCAGCTCTGAAAAAACAGATTGCGCATTGGAAAATACTGGATGATGTAAAAAAACCACATTGCCTAGTAATTATGTTCTCCTTATTAAGCGCGCTAAGCTGTATTTTGGTTGGGCATGATTTTTCCACTGTCATGCATCTGTGTGGTCATTTATACCTTTGTAAATTTAGTGCAAAGGGGATGTAAAATGCTACCATTCTGACTTTTTTAAGCAGCTTTTCATGGGTTTAAATACATGACCAATATGTACAAGACAGTGGAGAATCAGGCCAGTTATTTTTAGCAGTTTTCAGGCTGGTGAGCTGAATCCACTTCTAGCCATCTGTAATAAAAATACCGTAGCACATATCTATATATACTGAATTTATTAGTATTTTATTTTTGTGGTGAGAGAGGTTACCACCGATACCAATTAGCTATTGTAAGATGTTTAATAATAAGTAGCATCTTGAAAGATCATAGAATTGTGTAGCTTCATGGTGAATTCTTTGAAGCTTAGATCTAAACCTCTGTGGTCAAATAGGCACCCATGGTGAAATTCACCCCTATGGAGAGGGGTAGTGTGAGGTCTATACCCCAGTTAAGCCTTACTTGGATTGTAAGCCCTTTGGGGCAGGGATTTTCTCTTTGTTCTGTATTTGTACAGCACCTAGCACAATGGGATCCTAGTACATGACTGGGGATCCTGGGTGCTGCGGTAATACAAACAATAAATAACTCAGGGCCTTAAAATAGATCTCAGACAGGACTTTCTTGGGGCCTAGGCCTTGTGTGAGATCGTTGCCTAGAGGTGAATTTCACCCCCAGTGAGGAAAATGTGTGGGTGAAATCTTGGCTTCACTGAAGTCCATACTAAAACTCACATCAACTTGATTTCACCTTGTCTCTCCAACGAAAGAGACTTTAAAGAATCAGGCATGGTTGAAATGGTATATATTATTTTACTAATCACCAAAGTATCATTCTCTTTCACTCACACAAGTCTACAGATTCTCAATCATGCTTTTGAAGCGGTAGGTGAGTCACAACCAATTTGTCTTTTGAAAAGTAAGACCTCTGTCTAGTTCCCATGGCAATCAGAAGCAACACTTATTTCAGATTGCTACTCCAGTTCCTCTAAAGTGTGAGCCCAATAAAGAATCTCTCATATGGCTATAGTTCCACAGAGGTTTGCAATATTTAATCACTTCCAATGGTCAGCAGTTTGAGCACTTCAAAACAATTGGTCCTGGATATGTGGAGGACTGGAGCTAGGGAATGTTTTCAGACTGTAATGCATTTAAAATAAAAAATGTAGTAATGTGTTTTCAGGTCCTCAAAGCAGTTAGAATCATTGGAGATCAGGGTTGGAAGAGACCTCAGGAGGTCATCCAGGCCAACCCCCTGCTCAAAGCAGGACCAACTCCAACTAAATCATCCCAGTCAGGGCTTTGTCAAGCCGCACCTTAAAAACCTCCAAGTTCTATGGCAATATTTCAGCAAAAATTTCTAGAATGAAACAAATGGCTCTGTGGGACTTTTGCCATTTTATAGACGACAGCTCTGCAGGTGACTCAGAAGATGCACAACAAAGAATAATTGCACCCTGCCTATTCATATAACTTGTACTGAGACCTCAATTTTCAAACATGGGGACCTTAAGACAGCCAAATCCTACTTCTGGATGCTTATTTTGGTTCATAATCATATTAATTGAACATTTATATACCTAAATGCCTATTTCACTATTATAAAGGTACCAGTATTTGAAAATTGGGACCTAATTGTGGAAAGGATTGTTTCATGCATTTTAGGGCAATTTATTGCATAAGACTAAATCTTGATAGTTTGTGTATTAAAAATAAAACAATATAATGATGCAGACAGTTTATAGATGGATGAAGACATGCAATATTACAGCAAAAAGGGAGCAAGTATATAGAAAAAAGATGGTAATGTTATGTAATACACACAGATGCCAGAGTGAGTTGAGAAAGGTAGAAGGATATGAACAAAGAAATAGGGAATAGATGGATATGCATTTCTATTCCAATCCAATGTGCTGAAGATCTCAACTTTTGAAAACTGTGGGATAGCCCTAAAATAGACTTGGCTGGTGAGAAAATGAGCTTAGCTGATTGGTCCAAACTAACTCTCAGTTCTTTTAGACTGAAAACTCTCTGGATCAAGGATTGTCAATTTTCTGTTTATATAGTGCCCTGCTCAATGAACCCCAATTAAAATTGTGGCCTTTTGGTGCTCCATGCCATAAATATTTATTACTTCTATTAACTATGTTCATTCTGCTGGCAGCACTACGCTCATATTTAAGTATGTTATTTACTTGGGAAAATTAACTCACTTTTGAAATTCAATTTGAAAGATGGAGGCCTTTTGTGAAACATAAAAATCATTCACTTTGGAGACACGAGAGACAAGGTAGAGTACAAAACAGGCAAAAGAGAATGAAGTGCTATATCTGAACATTAAGCAGGCTGCTGGTGGAAACTATTTAAGTCAATAGAATAATTAAAATACTAATTAAAGAAGTGTTAAAAGTTATTTGAATAGCTGAAGAGAAAGAATAAGAGAACACGAAAGATATATAGCACAGTTATGTGGCCTGTAATGCATCTGTAAGTTATCTGGACTTTATTACAATTCCTTTAGTTTATAGTTATGCCATCTATGTCAGCATTTCTCATATATATAATAAATCATTGTCCAAGGAGTTGATTTCTATGGCAACCATCCTAATGCCTGCTCAGGGAATTAGCAGTCCAATTATATAGTTTTCTTTTTGGCATTTGAGTCCAATGTTAAAGGAGGTAGCAGTGAGGCAAAAAACTCTGAATTTGGTCTACTCCTTTTGATGTCTGGATTTTATGATGGCCAAAATCTTAGTAGACTTCTTGGAGTCTGCAGGAAGTCTTCAACAGGACAAGAATGGCGTTCATGGGAATTTAGAGATGGGGCTGAGATTCAGAGGGAGATACAACCTTTAGACATTCAATAATAGTCTTGAAAACCAGAAGGAGAGAAGTGTAGCAAAGGAAAATGTAAAGCGGTTTCTTGCAGTTTAAGAGGAATTCAAATTTAGGAGAGAGTCTACCTCTTAAGCTGATTTAAACACACTTCCCGAATTCACTTGACGGAATTTACCAGAACATTAAGTTTATAAATAAAAGAGAGGAGCTAGCCTAAACAGGTTTAAATCTAGCTCAACGGATATGACTAGATACCAGCTGAGTACTGACCAGGTCTTTGAGCAGTGTGCATCTGAGAACCTCTCCCATAGTCAGGTTTGCACACATGGGATCAGCATTGTTGTAAGGCAAGAAGTTTTTGGATTAATTTCCAGTGTCGTGCTTGTCCATTGACAATCTGTATACTGTTGGGAAATCATCCCACAGACTTTCCTGAAGAAAGATTTACTTAGATCTTAATGTATATACACAGTATCACAGATATAGCAGGCTTCATATATCTGGCTTTAATAATAAAGTCTTTTTATCTTGGAAAACCCACAAAAAACAGTCCCCTGCAGTGTTTTCAAATTGCAAAAAAAAAAAAAAACCCAAAAAAACCACCCCCATAAACAAAATGGTTAAATACTTTCCCTGCTTTATTGAGGAAACTGCAGAGGATCATCAGATAAAAATAAACACATTTTGGCAGGGAATTTGTTTTTAATGAGGAAACTGTGCTAGTCAGGGGGATGGAGCCACTATAAATTCAATATCCTGCATAATAGAATGAATAACTTTGGAAAATTTAACCAGTTAGAGAAGCTTTACTCGAGACATTATTTTTAGTGTAATAATTACTTGAGAGACCCGAGGATTCCAGTGAAAAGACCCTGAAAGTCTCTAATGCAGAAAGAATCTGATTTATCGTAATAATATGCCAAGGGCAATACCATATTTCAGGCTAAATCCCTCAGTTTTTGACAAGGAAACCAATTTCTCTGATGAACTAGTAAAGTATAGGGGCACACTTTCATACATGGGAACATTCCAAATTATAATTCCAGACATACTGTGGTAAAGTTTAATGCTAATTACTAATTCTGTATCAAGGGCATGCAAAATATGCATGCACACATTTTAAAACTCTCACTCTTTCATGAACCATAACAGGTCTCACGCTCAACGAGAGCTATGTGTGAATAACTGATTTTAGGGTTTACCAGCAATTCTGAAAAATTGGGAAAAAATTGTTTCAGGTTGACCCACAGTCAAATTTCTTTGAAATTTTGGGGAAATCAAAAAGTTAAAAACAATTTTGTTTCAATTCTGAGCATTTTAAAATTTTTAATTTTTTAAAATAAAATTGAAGAAAATATCCAAATAAAATTAAAAAATCAAACTGTTTCATTTTGAAAATGTCAAAGCAAAATGCTTTGACTTTTGTGGATGTGTCTTTTTCTTTTTTCCCCCGCGATGAGCAATTTGGCAAAACTGCCATGGGCTTACACAATAGTTTGATGTTGCCAAATCTGTATTTTTCAACTCCCCCTTTTCCCCAAAAATTAACAGAAAACTTTCTCCCAGCTTTAGTCTAAACTGTCCTTAGTTTTCAGGGACAACCTTCAATTTGTTACAAAACATATCCTTATTCCTCCTCTGTCTGCTGTTGCCTCCTACTGGAAGTTGGGTGAAAAAATTCCTGATCAAAATATCAATTGTACATTGTGTAGAGTTGTATTTTTCAAAGCTACTTGCATTATTTTTTCTTTAATAATTCCTCAACCTCGATTCTTCCTAAGATTCATCCTCTGAGGCCTGTTTTCTTTTTTAATGTTATTAAGGTACAAAATCATGTGCCTGGTTCTCTGCTGCTTTGCTTCCTGTATAGGGATGTGCAAAAGGAATATAAAACACTACTGCTGGTATAGATGAGTGGGGATTATTCTGTAGCATAATATATTTACTTTGCCTGGGGAAATTGTGACAAAAGATGTAAGGCAGGAGGAGTCAGACCTGTGGTTCAATATCAATGCACACATTAGTCTTTGTAACATACCACCAAGACTTTTTGTTCTGGCAATGCAGTTACAAAGGAAGTAGTTGCAGCCTTGTAGTAATTTCAGACAACCCACATCCTAATTTCAGCGGAGTTATGCTAATTTTACATCAGCTGAGCATCTGGCCATTGGAGTCTATGGACCAGATCCTGAAGTGTGGCTGATCTGCACAGAGTGCAAGTCAGAGTAGGGTATAAAAGTGGCTTAAAGTTTCCCTATGCACTCACTGATTCTGCTGCAGGGCCAGTTTCCACGCACTGTTGTAGCACTCAAAAGACTGCTCTAATTTACTCCAGTGCAAATGGCCACAGGAAGCTGAAGAAGCAGCTGAGGATTAGTGGGGCAAAATAATATTTTACTACCTACTCTTTCTACTGGTCACACTCTGTTTTCCATGCTGTGCTGGTAGTCGGGAGGGATTGTGGCATATTAGCCCCTATATTGGCTCCATGCCACTGGAGGATCAACATTACAGGGAGCCAATCCTTCCTGTGCTGGTTAAGCCAGTTTGCAACCACAATACAGTTGCAGTGTGGTACAAAGAGGCTCCATCACAGTTGAGAACTCAGCCCTGTATCTTGCTTTTCCTGAAATCATGCAAGATGCTTGGATTTGCTGTTCTGTTCTCATTCTCTGTAACAGGGTGCTTTCCATGTGGGCTGGACAGCCTGACCTGATTACAGAATGAGCCCCCCCTGAGGAGAATCAGACAATTCCCCAGGAAGAAGAGAATGTAGCTGCAGTGAAGGGGAGGCACAGAGCCAGGCTTAAGAGGTGATGAAGCCTAGATGGTGGGAAAAGGGTAAGTGAGGCAATCTCTCCGGAAGGGAGAGGCCCTGATGAAAATAGGGAAGAGATTGGGAAAAGCATTTCAGGCAGAGAGGCCTGAGAAAGATTGATTTAGCAAGGAAGAGACAGAACTTAAGAGGCTGGGTAGGAAGTGGTCCTAGAGGGGAAACTGCAGCAAAGGTAAAGGAGCAAACCTAGCTGTTCAGTACTGGGCCCTGTGCTGGAACCGAGAGTAGGGGGTGGGACTGGATTTCTCTAGTGACCCCAAGGAAAGAGATGTATAAGGCCACCACAGGGGCTATTGAACCCAGCAAGGGGGCTACAGGCTGAGCTGAAGACAGGCCGAAGAAGAGCCCCAGCGACAGGGAAAGATTTTTGTGTGTTAAACACATTTTTGGGACTTTCATTTTGGGTAATGGTGCCCCTGGAAGTGTTGGGACTTAAGATGGTGGCCATGCTGCAGGGCTGAGTGAGTCACCAGAAGAGGAACTGGTGGAGTAACTGTTGGGGGGGTGGGGGCATTAGCCCAGTGAGAGAGCTACTACACCAGGCCGGGCCAGGAGGGGGTTGCCTAGCGGTGAATGAACTCAGACTCTCCCAGAAACAGAACTCAAGGGTGACAACTAAGCTTGCTTGGCAATTTGCTGGACCCGCCATGTTTTCATGGCAAAGTTTGTGACAGTCTCCAAATTTGTCCCCATCGCTTTGGCAGACTCCATGGGGGATTCTATTGGCAGCACGGTGTAGACTGGTCATTGGGGGGGGGCAATTAATAGCACACATCTCAGAAATAAATCACTATTTTGAAGTAAGTGGGAAAGCTCTTTGGGGCAGGCACTGTCTTTTTGTTCAGTGTTTGTACAGTGCCTAGCTTATGGGGGTCCCCATCCTGGCCCATGACTGGGACTCATAGGCACAATAATGCAATATAAATAGTAATAATAGCACCATGCTTGATTTCTGCTAGCAACAACTGTGTTTAAACATGGATGTAAGCTAGCAAATTCCTGGTCCTTGTGTTAACGTGGTCTAGAGGAACAGTGTCATTGCTTTGGGCTCTTGTCTTTCTGAAAATCAGTTTTATGGGAAAAATCATATAAAACTGAATAGAAAAAAAAAAGATTTTTGATATTATATTTTGGACCATCCTGTATAATTTGATGGAACTACTATGTCCCTGCTAAAGAATTCTATTGGGTGGTTTAAGGAAACATATAAAAAGATGTCTTTCTGTGTTACATTCAGTAGGTGTCTAAAGAACTCTATTACATTTCTGTTTTCATCACTATTGCATTTTTTTACGCTAAGGGTACCCCATTGTCAGAAGGTAAACCCCCTTCCCCGCTCAATTCACTATACTTATAATCTGTATCTAAAAGATGTCATGTAATATGTCATTGGAAAACTAATAGCTCACTAATCATTCATATTATTGTGTGATGTATGTATGGGCTGTGTATTAAAAGTCATGGATATATGCTGGAATTATGACTAAAGTGTGTTTAAACCAAGCATCCCTGGGGGAGTTGGCAAACAGGTCTGCACTAACCAAAGGATTGTGCTTCCTTCTCTGAGCAGCCCAGTGGTCAAGCAAAGACAATGAACAGAGGAGATATTGTTAACTGTTCATAGTTGGGGGGAGGTGACCGCCCCATGTGCCACCTCTGGATCTAGAACAGAGATTTTCAAACTGTGGGGTGCCTCACCTTCAGGGGAGAATGGCGGAACGTTTGGTGGCCCAGCCTGATGGTGCAACACAGGTCTGGGGAAGGGAGCGCCAACTCTACCCCTGACTCATCTCAGCAGTGGGGCTTGGGCCTACCATGCAGTGTGGCTTGGGAAGACAGTGCCAACTCCACCTTCTGACACACCACAGTAATGGTACTTTCTCCCCAAGCCCCGCCGCTGAGGTGAGTTGGGGATGGAGTTGGCACTTCCTCCCTGAGCATCCAAACATTCCTCCATGCCCCCCTATGGGCCATGCCCCACAGTTTGAAAACATCTGGGTAGAAGCTGTTGCTAAATAGAAGGCAGAAATTGGGATGGGGGCATATCCCTGCATGCTTCCCTCCCTCCCTCCCCCCTCTGTGCGTTGCCTCTGACAATTAAGGTACATTTACACATTAGGTAAACAAAGCTATTGTGCTAACAAGCAGAGGCAGAGACAGCTTGGCATCTGCATCTCAGTAGGGAAGAGAAACTGTGTCTGGGCTATAAAGACAAGGGCTCTGAACCTCAAGTGACAAACAATTGACTCAACCGATTGCATACAATATTCCTGTATTATAAAAGCATAGCGATTGTGGTGGTTTTTTGAAAGCCTGTGACACAGTGGTGACTGATAACCTTGTGAATTGTACAGAACACTACATAAGGAATTATAGATAAACATTGACATTATGCTTTACAGTCTGTCAGCAAAGAAAGGAAGAAACAAGGTCTCTCCCACAGAGGAGGGAAAGCAACTCTCTACTTGTTTACAATGAAATTAAGCAAGGTGTGACCAAAAACAATGGCAGCCCCATTTAGGTTCAAATCAGCAAGCGAATGGGAAGACCACCAGAAGGGAAGAACAGTATGAGGTCATCCTGCCTCATGAAACAAGGTCATTGAACTTTGAGAGAGAGAAGCAAGGACAGAAGCCATATTTAGCAATCATCACTAGGCAGATATGCAAGCTGAGACAGATGGGCCTTCATCCAAGGCAGTTGAAGTCTCTGGGAGCTGAATAGAGGTGAAAAACCTGCTTATGCAAAGATCTTTTACCTAAGAAGTCAAGGGAAGTCAGCACCTTGTACTTCTGTGGAAGATCCTGCCTGGCTAGGAAGAATGATTGGTGAGGCAAACCATCTTGAACAAAGTCTGTACCTTGCTAGATTTAGTTTTAGACTTCTAGATGCATTTTCATGCTTAATTGCTTTTTACATGGCATCACTTAATCTATGTCCTATTGTTAATAAATGTGTTTTACTTTTATTATAAACCAACTCAGGGCTGTGTTTGAAGGGAAGGGTATATTTACCCCAATTAAGCTCTGATGTGCTTTTGTCTCTTTAAAGGGGAAAATTAACCTTATTATTTCTGAGTGATCCAGGACAGGGCCAGACATCTTCAAACTCATGTCTTTGGGGAAATTCAGGGCTGATAGTGTGGAGTCACCCTGCAAGTCGTAACCAAGGCTAGTGAAAGCCAGGGTGCGGCTGTTGTGCTGTATGCAGGCCGCTGGAGATCCAGGGATGTCCAGCACACAGGCACGCAGGAAATGACCTGCATGCTTGTCTACTGGGTGCTGGTGTCTAGGCTGTGAGCCACAGCAGCAGGGCATTTGAAGCATCCAAGGTAATAGAGTAAATTGTGACACAATCCATCACTGGTCTGGATTGACAACATGATAATGGTCTCTAGGACTTTTCCTTAATGGTTGTAAAACAAGTGCTAAAAAGTCATTTAATCCTGAGAAATAATTCTTCAAATTCTCTCTGCCTTTTATGTTTCTGAAATGTTAGACACCCTGTACTCCTTACAAACATGTGAGCAAAAAATTTTAGCAGATAGAAACCTGTTAATATTTTTTTTTAAGAATACTTCTTTCAAATGTTGAAAAATAAAGGATGACAGTGAACGTAAGACCTCATTTTTTTCCAGAAAAACTGGTCCTACTAAACTCATTGACTTCTGGGCATCTAGTAGGTTATTTTAGTATTTAGAATTCTTTAGGTTATTAAAAATAATAAATGGACCTGAATATTGATATTTGATAAACCAACTGGGAATAGCCAAATGAGAAATTATTTCATTTAAAAAAACTTTTAGCAACTGAGCAATGTAACAAAATCAAATACTAGAACATTGCTTCTTTCAAGTGAAGTATGAAATCTGCAGTGTAAGTGTTATTAGGCCTATAAATATTCCCTTATAATTGGACTACATTTCTATGCTTTGGATGTTGTATAAACCAAGAAAATGCTTGTAAAGGTTGACTTTTTATTGAAACCCTTTCTGCTGTATAGCTTAAAGGTGATCTCTTACAACTCTAGTCTAGATTCTATTATTCATATAGCCACACCTTTCTGTGGTGCTCTGGAGAGCTTGGTAAAAGCAAGGTGGCTTTTTGGATGAAAGCGTTCTTCTATGTGTTAGTGCAGTGGCTAGCACAGTTTGGGCACTATAAATAACTACATTAAAATACCCCTCCTCTGTTGAAAGGTGCAAAGTCAAGCATTTAAAAGTTGTCCTTGCTGTTTTTCATCCAGTGTGTGACCTTTCCACTCACATCCTCACACGGTTAAGCTCTCACTAGTTACTACTGCAGCAGGCTTGCTCTAGCTTGCCTCTGCCTCCTTCATCTAAGCCATAAAATGAGGCTCCCTTGCCTCTCTGGTGAATGGCCTGCATTTATACCTGCTGGTCCTGCAGCTCTATAATCGTCCTTGACTGCTGCTCCAGACAGGAGAAACCATCTCATAAAGGTGAATTTAGTGCTCCGGATGGGAGAGAACCCTGGTGGATTCATGCAACAGTAATAGTCATGATGAGATCCAGAATACTACTGGGAAGGTGTTCAACCCAGAATTTCTGGCAGAATGTGGAAGCTATGTAAAAGGGAGAGCATTTGTACTTAGTGGAAGACTATTTTTTTATTGACCTTTTTCTACTGACCATAAAGATCTTTGGAAGGAGATTGTTCTAGTGCAGTGGTTTTCAACCTTTTTTCATTTGTGGACCCCTAAAAAATTTCAACTTGAGGTGTGGAGCCCTTTGGAAATCTTAAACATAGTCTGCAGACCTCCAGGAGACTGTGCACCAGAGGTTGAAAACCACAGCTCTAGTGTATTCACAGACATCTCTTGAAATCACCTACTGTATGAATATCCTGTAATAAGTTACCTATTAGTCACAAAACACTACTCTTATACCCAAAAATGTAAGGAAGGATTATTCCAGCCATGGAACGCCACTAAAGTCTCAGAAGTAAAATTCCTAGAGGACTATGATACTTCAAAGGTTTTAGAATACATATTCTTTGACTTCTCCACCAGAGGGTAGCATTGCTTTAGCATCTTTTCATTTGTATGCAATGATGCAATTCTGCATTCCATCTCTGAACTAAAGATAATATGGTTTTGGATGTAAACAAAAATGATCATATGTCACATAAAGACTTTATATAGTTTAAAAACAAATAGCATGGTATGGAAACAACTAAAATTCAAATCTTTTTATTAGAGAGAGAATATAAAGCACAACATACCTGTAAAGACAGCATCTATGTGTGTCTTATTTTTAATTTACTTAATTTTTGCTTTTTAAAAACTTACCTATGGAGAGAAAATATGGACCCACTTGTCACTTAGCACTAAACCTGATTTGTTCAAAAACATCTTCAGAAGTGTGGTAGTGAGTAGATGGAGAGGAAATTATTACTACTACTGCATCATCAGTAGTGGTATACCGTGTATACGGTAGCTACCAACAAAAATGTCACTGCATCTGCAGCTACCATATCGTGCTATCTGAGACACTACCTTTATTCCTGTTGTAATTAGGGGGAAGATGTTCTTAGAGTACCATTGTAAAGTGAAGGTTGGCAAACTTGATGTATCCTCAGCATTTTATTGCTGTGGTTTCATTACTAACTTGTCTCATCGCTTGCTTTTTGCTTTCAATAACAGTGCTGAAATGTGAATCTTGTCAACAGACAGGGAGTAAATTTGAAAGACTTCTGGTGCTTTACCTGTATCGGCCCATAGTTTTAGGTTTGCCTGCTCAATGCCCCTAAGGAAGGGGGAAGATGGCTTTCCACCTATCCCCACCTCACCCTCAATCCTGAGTACAGCCTGTGATTGGTTCACCCACTGGCATATATTAGTTCTGCTCTATCTCACATTGGCAATAATGCTTCCTTAACAGAGGTGAGGGATGCTGCCAGCACAGTATCACCAATCAAACCTAACCTGGTCAGTATGTGAATGGGACATTTACATAGAAAACCAAGGGGGCTAGAAGAAATCATAGAATATTAGAGTGGGAAGGGATCTCAGGAGGTCATCTAGTCCAACTCCCTGCTCAAAGCAGGACTAACCTCAGCTAAATCAGCCCAGCCAGGGCTTTGTCAAGGCACGCCTTAAAAACCTCTAAAGATGGAGATTCCACCACCTCCCTAGGTAACCCATTCCAGTGCTTCACCACCCTCCTAGTGAAAAATTTTCCTAATATCCAACCTAGACCTCCCCCACTGCAACTTGAGACCATTGCTCCTTGTTCTGTCATCTACTACCATTGAGAACAGCCTAGCTCCATCCTCCCTGGAACCCACTTTCAGGTAGTTAAAGGCTGCTATCAAATCCCCCCCTCATTCTTCTTTTGCAGACTAAACAAGCCTCGTTCCCTCAGCCTCTCCTCATAAGTCTTGTGCTCCAGCCCCCTAATCATTTTTGTTGCCCTCCGCTGGACTCTCCAACTTGTCCACATCTTTTTTGTAGTGGGGGGCCCAAAACTGGACACAATACTCCAAATGCGGCCTCACCAATGCCG
The DNA here is from genome assembly GCA_007922155.1 of Mesoclemmys tuberculata. Classification (NCBI taxonomy): domain Eukaryota; kingdom Metazoa; phylum Chordata; order Testudines; family Chelidae; genus Mesoclemmys; species Mesoclemmys tuberculata. Next base: position 88,323,415 of record ML675616.1, on the reverse strand, counting down.
AATAGAGGGGAATAATCACTTCCCTTGACCTGCTAGCAATGCTCCTACTAATGCAGCCCAATATGCTATTAGTGTTCTTGGCAACCAGGGCACACTGCTGACTCATATTCAGCTTCTTACCCACTGTAACCCCCAGGTCCTTTTCTGCAGAACTGCTGCCTAGCTCATTGGTCCCCAGTCTGTAGCTGTGCATGGGATTCTTCCGTCCTAAGTGGAGAACTCTGCACTTGTCTTTGTTGAACCTCATCAGATTTCTTTTGGCCCAATCCTCCAATTTGTCTAGGTTACTCCATATCCTATCCCTCCCTTCCAGGGTATCTACCACTCCCCCTAGCTTAGTGTCATCTGCAAACTTGCTGAGGGTGCAATCTACCACATCTTGCAGATCATTAATGAAAATATTGAACAAAACCAGCCCCAGGACTGACCCCTGGGGCACTCCACCTGTGACTGGCTGCCAGCTAGACATGGAGTCATTGATCACTACTCGTTGACCCCAATGATCTAGCCAGCTCTCTATCCATTTTATAGTCCATTCATCCAATCTATATTTCTTTAACTTGCTGATAAGAATACTGTGGGAAACTGTTTCAAAAGCTTTGCTAAAGTCAAGGTATATCACGTCCACCATTTTCCCCATATCCACAGAGCCAGTCTCCTCTTCATAGAAGGCAATCAGGTTAGGCAGGCATGACTTGACCTTGGTGAATCCATGTGGACTGTTCCTGATCACCTTCCTCTCTTCCAAGTGCCTTAAAATGGATTCCTTGAGGACCTGCTCCATGATTTTTCCAGGGATTGAGGTAGGCTGACCGATCTGTAGTTCCCTGGATCCTCTTTCTTTCCTTTCTTGAAGATGGGCACTATATTTGCTTTTTTCCAATCATCAGGGACCTCCCCGCATTGCCATGAGCTTTCAAAGATAATAGCCAATGGCTCTGAAATCACATCAGCCAACTCCCTCAGCACCCTCAGATGCATTGCATCTTACCCCATAGACTTGTATATGTCCAATCTTTCTAAATATATTCTTTCTTAATAAAATGTTCTGATGAAGATCCTATAGTGGAAACAGATCCATTTTTGCCTGATACACAAAGTCAAGGCTACAAACTGGTGTCAGCTGTAGTGGTAGTTATTGTGATATAGACAGCTGTCCACTAGTAACTGAACAGAGCTAATCAATTCATTTCACATAGACTTCTATTTAAGTACATTCTCAACTGGGGCTGGATTTGAAATGGCATCCTAGAAATGAAATTCCAATCCACCATCACCAATTCTCTGAGTCATCCAGTCCCCCTTGGAAGGATAAGAAATATAATTGTGTGACATTTCCCATAGCTTCTAATCGTTGTCTAATCTATTAAATAAGCTGGATTGTTTCTGTCAGCTTTCAGTTTATAAATAAAACTCATCCTGGGAGTTTCTCACTGTGACATCTAATGATATTAGGAAAAATAACTCTAGTAGGAGAATTCTGCTCCTTAACTGGGAAATGAATGAACATAAATATTTGAAGATTCTAATTTCAGTCTAATAGGAAAAGCATTATTTATATGAAGATCTTTTTTTATCTTAGCATAGACTAAGTACACTGTATATCAGTTGTCTTGTTATATTAAATGTTATCGAGGGCAACTGGTGTCCAGACACACACAACTTTAATAAATGTTTTTTATTTCATGAAGAGCAATGTCTTTGGAAATCTGCACAAAATCTTCCCACATATACTAGTTAAATTTTAGAATCCTGAAGAAGAGCTCTGTGTAAGCTCAGAAGTTTGTCTCTCTCACCAACAGGAATTGGTCCAATAAAAGATATTACCTCACCCAGCAGGTCTCTCTAGAATCCTGCACAATTACTTACCAAAAAAAAAAAGGCTTTGCTATTTCATTTCCTGCACTGGTTGCTATAATTAGTTATGTATTCATGTACAGTGCCTCTAAACATCCCCCAAAACTTACTGCAATAAAACATTACATTGCACCCATGATTCTCCCCTTATGGAGAGACCGAGAGAACAAACTTCATGTGGCATGCATATCTCAGTGCACCACAGTAAGGTGCTCATATTATGTAGATTAAAAATGGTACAAGAACCTATATAAAATATAGCAGGTATTGTAATAGTACCTGCACCTTTACTCAACAGGTTAGGGATGGGAAGTGAATATAAAATGCCTTAGCCAAAGCAGGAATAGGCAAATGTAGTAACCCATATTAATATTTAACCAGATGGTTAATTTAATATCCCTTGTCTCTTAAAAATATGCAGGGATTCTAATTCATGTCTTATACTGCTTTCACACCGCTATAACTCCATTTACTTCACTGTGATCCCTCCTGTTTTATGGTGGTGAAGGTGGAGACTCAGGCCAGGTGAGCAGGCTTCTCCAGAGCTATAACAACACTAAAAGATTTTCTCTTGCAGGGAGGAGGATTACAAGTGAAATTGCATCAGTTCTACAGCACTGCACTGAACAGCATTAAAAGAATCTTCACCCAATGGTCAAACATCTGAAGATCTCCTTATGCTTAATTAATTCATTAATTAAAGTTAATACCTCTGCCATCACCATGCCATCAAGCATTAGGCGGGGGCAATGGCTTAACTCTCATTTAGTTCTCTTCCCCCTGCCCCACCACCTAACTATTGAATTATCAATACCACTTCCCATACTATCCTTGGTTTTCTGTAGAGGCCCACTAGCTAGGCAGACTAAACCCTGATTAGTTTCTGAGTTCTGATAGAAACAGCATGAGGTGGCAAGATTGCCTTCAGACTGCAGGAAAGTGTCCCTTGAACAGACAAAAGATTTGGGGCCTGATCCAAAAACCACTGAAATCAAATTTCTACTAATGAATTCCAGTAACTGGTCTCAGGAGAGTATCAGATGTGAGTGAAATGAAAAAAATCTTTAAAAAAAAGTTACCTAAAGTTTGTTCAAACCACCTGGTTTGACTTCTGGAGGAGGCGGAATCTGCCAGCTCTTAATTATGTTCTAACTCAGGAGGGAATGCCAAGTTTTTCAACTCTGAAAAAGGTGGGTTTTATCACTAAATTGCAAACACTTGAAAATATTAGTTTATTGTAGAAACACTATCTCAAGCTTCACTACAACGGTTCTAATAGATGCTGTCATGCTATATTCTAACTAACTTTTGGAAAGTATTTATAAATATGCCCGTAAATTACTTTGAAACAAGGCTCATAGATTATATACATCCAGAAGGGACCTCTATGATCATGTAGTCTGGTCTTCTGTATAACACAGGCTATAGGACAGGCGATTCTTAAATTAAAGAATGACTAGGTAAAATAGAAGAAATTAAGCAAGATATCCCATTCCTTTGAAGCAGCTGGGGCTGGCTGCTGTCAGAGACAGGATACTGGACCAGATAGACTAGTTTGAGCCAGCATGGTAATTCCAATGTTTTCTGTTGATCTTCAAAATACCTTGAGGGGAAAAAAAAAAGGAATCTGGAACTAAAGAGCCAGAAATTTGGTAGAGAAGGGAGACCACCCTGAATTTCAATAACTCCTAATAAAATCTTGGCTTTTTAAAAAATCCTTGGCTGCTGTCTAGGTTTATACTAGTTTTTCAGTAGAGAAAGCACTTCAACTGTCTTTAAATCATAAAGTGCACATTGTATTTTTATGAAGGGGTCTTTAAAAGTCTACAGTGTGCCAAATGGGAGAGACGCAGGTTAATGAAAGAACACTCAGTGAAACCTTGGGGAATTAGTTAATTAGAGTGCCAGTCAGTGATGTAAGGCTTGTGATATTAAATTAATGGTTGGATTAGTCTGCTCCGTCTATTCTATATCAATGTGCTCCTCGGTGCAATTTTTTAAAATAATTATCCTGTCTTTGCAAATGTACAATTGCTTTTGTTGCACTCACCACACATTGGCCTGACCTTCACAGCCACTTCTGTAAATTAAACTACTGCGGCAGTTTGCAATTTGTAGGCCACATTCAGCTCTGGAGCTGCTTCACTGAAGGCAGTGGAGTTACAGAAAGCCTGAGGAGGGCCAGATTGTAATTTGCCCTTGTGCCAGAAATACATGCAAGAAGCCACCCCACCCCCCACAATCCTGTGCAGCCTGTGTGAAAGCCCATCACAATACAATCTTTATAGGCAGAGAAGGGTCTGTCCTTGGTCTCTTCATGGAGTAAATCACTCAGAAAGGAGTGGGGAAGGCACAGGGCCGTGTCCCTACCCTTCACCCCTGCACCTGCTGGCAGAGTAAGGCTGGTACACCAGGAATGCAGTCTACACCATGCTAATGAGTGGTGCAGAGTGAAACCCGCCCCCTCTCCCCCTTGTGCAACAATAAGCCACAGGAGAGCTTGTGCCTCCTAAGCTCTGGACAAATGGAACGATTGAACCCATAGCAATTAAAGCTTGTGATGGGGGAGACAGCGCTCCATTTGCCTGAAAAATGTAGAGAGTTAACCAGTAGGAATGGATAAACTGGGAGGGAGTGTCTCATGTTTAGATCACAGGCCTGAGGTCTGAGAATTTAGCTGAAAAAGAGGCAGGGAGTGGACAAAGTGAACAGCTAGTACAGAGAGGCTGTGAAAAAGAAGCAGGAAGAGACAAATTCAGATAAAAATGTTATACCATACCAAGGGCACCAGTCTAGCCCAACCCTTCCATTGGAACTTCAGTGGGATCCAGACTTGGGGCACTGAACTCACTTTTGTCCTTACTAGAGGAGGATAAAGGCTTCCTTTTAGAGAGAGAAAAACAGTTGGTGAATGTCATATCACCTATAAACTAGTGGCTAGGCTTTAACAATCCTTGCTTGTGTTGGGAACCTCTCACTCATGCAAGCGTTCCATTGACTCACATGAGCAGTCACATTAAAGGCAGTGCTTCCCAATGTGCATAAGAGTTGCAAAATCTCTCTATACTAAAGAAATGTAGGGCTGGAAAGGGCCTCAAGGAGTCATCAAGTCCAACTCCTTGTGCTGAGACAGGACCAAATAAACCTAGACCATCCTTGACAAGTGTTTGTCTAACCTGTTCTTAAAAACCTGCAGATATGGGGATTCCCCAACCTCCCTTGATCGCCTGTTCCAGTGCTTAACTACCCTTATAGTTAGAAAGTTTTTTCCTAAGATCTAACCTAAATCTTCCTTGCTGCAAATTAAGCCCATTACTTCTTGTCCAACCTTCAGTGGACATGGTGACCAACTGATTACCATCCTCTGTATAGCAACCCTTAACATATTTGAAGGTTATTGATATATTGACCAGGTCCCTGGCAGTCTTCTTTTCTCAAGACTAAACATGCCCTGTTTTTTTAAAACCTTTCCTCATAGGTGAGGTTGTTCTAAATCTTTTATCATTTAAGCATTAATTAGAATGAACATGACATAGTTTTGTGACCACCCTTTCTACAAAAAAAAAAAGTTGAAAGTCTTGCAAAAATCTAGTCTTGAAGGGCTTAGTCCAAAGACTACTGATGTTCATTGGAATCTTTCTCTTAACTTCAGTGACTGTTGGATTAGACCCCAAGTTCTGTGCTAATAGTGTGTGGCTTTTTGGGTTCTTTTTTTTGCTTGCAGTCTAATTTCCATCTAACAGCAACTGTTAGATATTTTAAAAACAGCTTGAGCAATTAGCACTAGTGAATGTCTCTGTGAATAAATTGCCAACAGAAATGTGCTAGTGGCACCAAGGGATTGTGTATTAATAGGGACCAATTAATGGGCCTAATTTGATGCTACAGTGGAAATAGCACAGCTATTTCTGTTCTGACTCATGTTAAATGTGAATTAGTCGCCAAAAGTGTTTGAAACTTAGCTCCAATTAATGAAACCACTTGAATGCCTTTGACGTAGGCAAATAGCCAAGAAATTCTCCAGTTAGTGTGAACTGAAAATCTTTTGCTGGTCTACTGAAAATAAAACCCTGATCTAACCTCTGAAAGTTACAACATATTGGGGTTCTTTATAATTTCACTGTACTGGTGTGTCTGGACTCCTGTATCTATTTGGAACAGCAAAGTTCTAACTTCCTTAATATTTTAGAAAGAAACAAAACAAATGCTGATTACTAGTATTGCAGTAGTGTCTAGCAGTCCCAGTCATGGATCAGGACCACATTGCGCTAGGATCTGAACAAACAGATGGTACTTCCCTCAAAGTCTAATGTTGCCACTGGTTTGCATCTAGAAGTGACTGAATGCTGTTAACCATCTAAAGGCTGCTAAGTGATCTATAGCCCTAGTCCAGTATAGACTACGGATATTTTTATAAAACACCATTTCAGCTCCAGTGGAGTAGGGAATCTCAATGCAGACAGGTTGTTTGCTGCTGTTAACCTTTTAAGCACTATATCAACTAGACCTGCCTTGAGATGACAGTGATTAAAATGTTGTTACTTCTTCATTCCCATTACCAATATGGAACATTGACAGGTTTTCCATGATACCTATAAATCTTTCTTCAGGAAAATATTCTTCAACGGTTATATATTGATTGAATTAGCTTGGATAACTGTACCCCTTTCTATTTTAAGATATCACCTTAGTTATCTACATATCTCCATGAACTCAGTCCATGAATTTTTCTGGGTCTTTTGTCCTTTGTTTCCTGGGTCTTTTGGTATTCTGGGCAGTTCTAGAAAAGTTGTGTACCTTCAGTCACACTTTGTGATTTTTGGGAAGAAGAAAAAAGTAGACAATGAGACAACCTCTAGCTATTGTTTATAAGACTATTCTTTCATGGTCCTCATGTTGCCCTAGTTCTGCATAGCATTTAAGCACGTGCTTAAATACCCATCCTTATTCAGCAAAGCCCTTAAACACATGCCTAAAGTAAAGCTTGGACTTAAGTGCTTTTGTCAAAGGGAATAATTTTACAAGCCGATCTCATGTGTTCAGATGTACCAGGCTGATGGTGGGATCAACATGTGTCTATATCTAACTGGCTTCAGAGCAACCAGCTGACATTCTGGGCAGAAATTACATCCCGTGTCCCCACTATGGAGATGGGATAGGGCAGCACCTGGCTGCCAACGAAGAACTGGTGCAGACCTGGGGAATCCAGCTGTTTTAATTAATGTATCATGAAGTCCTGTGGCAGGTTTTGATGTGATGCAATTTCTGCCCAGTAGGGCTGGCTGGGAAACAAGAACTATTCTGTAAAAAACCCAAAATTCTTAGCATTTGGAGTTTGGTTTCACTGTGCATGGGGAGAAAAAAAAATTGAGACCTTTGGAAACTTTTTATGGAGAGAGACCCATCCCAGAATAGCCAATTACTCTGTGGGAGGAGGGGTAAGGCACTGGGACATCTGGCTATTCAGGGGCGGGTGGCCTCACTCAGTCTCTCTTGGTGGAGCTGAGTCTCCCAGGTTCAAGTCCCAGTTCTATTTAATTTAGAGCCAGGACTTGAAGCTGGGTCTCCCACATCCCAGGGGAGTGCCTTATCCTTAGGGTATGGACTATTCAGGGATGGATCTCTTTCAAACTCTCCTAGTGGGAGTAGTTCCACTGTGTATAAATATTAATTGGGCTAGCACAAGAGACTGACTCTATAGTTTTGTTACTGGGGCAGTTGACTGGCATGTGGGAGAACCCAGTTCAAGTTCTTCTGTGCCTGATTGAGGGCCCTAATGGGTGAGTATGGAGTTAGCCTCTCTTTCTGTGGCCCAATGATTCTATACAAAGTGGAATAGCTCCAGCGGCAGAGACCCAGAATATCCAATAACCTGGGGCCTAGGACACTCACTTGGGCTGTAGGAAACTCAGGTTTAAGTTCCCATTCTAAATCACAGAGCAGGGACTAAAACCTGGGTCTCCCCTCTGACTGCCCTAACCACTGGGCTATTCTAGATACTCATATTTACCCCTACTACCAGGTTTTTTTGTCAAAACTAGTAAGTTTCTGCAAAAGGTTTTGGTTATGATAAATCAGCATTTTCTGACATTCCCCTCCCCTCACAAAAAAAATTCCCTAACAGCTTTACTGCCCAGTGTCAGCCAGTCACCCCAGAGCCCATTAGAAACAGATACAGGGTATTCCCACAGCCGACAGCCTGTCAAAGGGCCTGAACAAGCAGATTGGGCATAACATTGGTCTGCTAATCTGTCACATAAAGATTTACCATCCCCTTAGGCGGGGGAGAAGATCAAAACGACATTGAGTAACACCGCACCCCTGGGGGTATCAGCTTTAACACTTTGCCCTAGTGAGTAACTGTAACATCTCATCCTCCTTATTGGCTGTCTGTTCTCTGACCCTCTTTATACAGTTTCTTGTAGCTTTAATGGGGTAACCTGCTGCAGTTGTTAGTGACCCTTGCTAACACCACCTGGTTCGCAGGGGTGTATTTGTGGTATAATCGCTCAAAGCTTATAAACCAAACTGGTGGGTGGGGAGAAGAAAAAGAAAGCAACGTGACAAAACTCCAGTCAGCTTCTCATGATACTCACCCTATGCTGTCACAGCTCTGCTGAAGAGGGATAGACTATTGAACAGAGGCCTAGCTGAAACAGACTTCCATCATTTCATTTCATTTCAGTCCTTGATGGGGCCTAGCCAGTGTTGATGATGCGTATTCTGCCCGTTCAAATAGTTCACTGATTCTGAAGTTTATAGATAGCGTAGTCATTTTTATTTCCTTGTAGTGTTCCTACAATATCAGTACTTCAGCTGTCAAATCAGTCACATTTCTGAGCAAGAAAACAGGAGTTTAAGCATTAGCCGTTCATGCAAAGTGAGACTCTAATAAATGGGACCATTTTAACTTGAGCTGAATTATTCTTTCTGCAACTGTTGTGTTTTTCTTCTTTGACAAGGTGACCACAGTATCTTCAGGCTCTTGATGCCGAAGTTATCTACAGGTATGTGAAAAAGGTTGTTGGGGACAAGGATCAGTTAAGTATAGCCTGGTTCAACAAAATACCCCAGTTAACCATGTACTCAACACTGTATGGTAATGTACTCTTTACTGCATGGGCCTGTAGCTTCCCTGATTTTGAAGCAAATCAGGATTGGAATGGGCTGGCTGGCCCACATCAAAATCTGGATTCATAAACCTCAGAGCACAGTGGAGAGAATGGCAGACAGCTCTGAAGACTAACAGTATTTATCAGGGGTGGGGAGGCAGAGAAAGCTGACGTTCTTTTCACTGTGATCCAGGGCTAGAGGATCTGGTAAATAGGTTTTGAAGTTGTCTGGCCTTTCCAAGCCACTTTCTCTATTGGGTTCTACTTCTGGGACTAGCCAATCTTGAATCCAGTTTGAATCTTGATCCAGGTCATCTAGACCTGTCTAATCTGGCTGGCATCCTCTAAAATACATGGTGAAATATGAAGTATTAATTAGTAGTATGTTGTTAATAGACATATTGGTAAATGAAAGCTAACTGGCTTGCAGGCTTTGAAAAAATTGTACTATGAGGATGTGGATTTATGATATTTCTAAAAATCAGTGTTGTAATGTATTTTTCACTAGTTGACTAGGAAGCAGCCGCAGGAAGTAGTGGACTTGCTGCAGTGGGAAAAATGTGGGTTTAATATTGTGTATGTGTGTGACTGCAAAATTAAGAATATTAAGACAATAAAACATGCTGCTGGGGATGTGGTGACATTCCCATTGTTGGAAAGAGTCATCTGTCAGATTTGGGACTAATACAGTTAAACTTGCCAATATATGAGAGGATAGACTATATAACTTAATAGAGATTCCATTCCAACCCTGTTGACTTCAGTGGCCTTTGGCTCACCCCCATTCTCACTGGTGGGTCAATGTCTACAAAACACTGAGGCAAGGGAAAATGGCAGTTGTGCTGGCATAAAGAAATCAATCTCATGGAGAAAGATGCTTCTCAGACAAATCTTTCAAGGCTAGACCCATCAGCAGTATGGACTGATAGACAAGTACTCAACATATTCACCAGCTATTGAACACTTGAACTGGTTTTGGCCCATCTAAATGCAGCTGGTTATAACACTTGAATGGCAGTCAGAATACAGAAATCTGGCAATGTAATATTCAGAGGGCAATGGAGAATTTCAACAAAGGGATCTTTGTCAGTTACTGTTGGAAACATTTTGAAACCTACGGCGAAAGATGGTGTTTTTGGCTTTGATCTCAAAAACAGATGAGCATATTTGGAAAAAGTGCTTTAGGAAAAAAAAGTGGATTCCAACAAATATTGAAATGGGCCAGTTAACTAGTGAAATCCCCATTGTGTCAAGTTGGAAGATTCAATGGAATATTCTTCTGCAATGGTGTATTTAAGTATACAGAAAGCTATTGATACTTCCCTTAGCCTGGGGGACATGAACCTGAGTTGCGTCTCATTAAACATATAGAACGCCCTTAGGGTTAGATTGGAAATGTGCTGTCTAGAAAATATAAGGTGGTCTTTTGCACTGTGTACATAATCACAGGGTTAGACATACGCTAAGAGTTGGGCTGTGTGAAAGGTTATGTTGTAGTGGTACACTTGATAGACTCATGTTGATGGCATGTTTATCTTTAATGTGTTCTAATGGTTATGTAATTTTAATGCTAATAGACCATTCCTGTGGCTTTCTTTATAATACGGAACCTGAACGGCGTTTTGTAAGCATTTTGGCATCTGTTCCAGTTGGATGAGAGAATCGATTGAGGGGTGAAACCCAAGTATATCAGACAATATGCCAGCAAGAGCACAGAATGTGGATAATGTTAAAGCCAAAATACTATAGCCAAGGGTTAACACTATTACTGGGGTTAATGAATTCAGAATGTTGCTCATTTTTAATCCCTGTCTTCTGTGCACTAGTATGCTTGCATTAGTTATAGTATGCAGATGTATAACAGAAGGGGCTTGAAACATACCACCCTGAACTGAACCATAATATATAGACGATGGACACTTATCTGAAGGTCCTTATTTACCACCACTAGACAAAAAGGTGTTTGGTACTGGCTTTATTCGCCTGCACATTGCAGAGCATTCTGGTTCCAGTTCAGCAAAGCGCTCCTGTATGTGCATAATTTTAAGCACACAAGGGGATTTAATTGTGACCTTAAAGATAGGTGTATGCTAATATGCTTTGCTGGACTGGTACCCAACTGCACAATCAAATGTATGTTAAACTGGGTAGAAATATATTACCTAATGTTCACATCCAACTCATGTAAATAACTGCTGTGAACCTGCTTCAGAAGGAAACTGCGCTCTTACGCTGTAACGCAGGAGCCTTTTCTAGCCTCGGTCTAAAATGTGCTCCTAGAGCTTGATCTTGCATCCGCTGCAATCACTGGCAAAGCATCCTTTGGCGTCAGTGGGGCAGGATCAGGCATGTGTTTCTCTACAATGTGTTCATAAAGAGTCGACTTATTTAGGGGTAAATTTGTTCCCAGCACTCAGACTGAGTAAACGGGCTGGATGCTGAAGATCTCTGCAGTAGCACAATGCGGGATTCCTGCTCCTGGCTGTCAGAGCAGCAGTGGAACCGCTCTATGGCCTTACTGCTGGCGTCACTTCCATAGTCTTTGTGAACCCCACAGGCTGTCGTTAATAGCTGATGGATCCATGTGTCTCTACTGGTTATCCCACAAAGAGCCGCTGCATGTGCTCCTGGAGCAGTGCTCCGTAGTGAGTAGCACAGGACATGTCCCATCTACATAGCCTCTGCCTTCCTGTACAGTGGAAATGCAATCATTCCATTGTTAGGAGGAGGGTTTGAGGCTGATTCGTCTGTCCGTTTACATTAGTAAATAACAGTGCACACTAAAAATTTGAGCAGTGACAATTTCATGATCCATATTGTACCAAATCATAAGGTTTTATGAAATGGAGGCTAATCTTGAGTTTTTCTTTTCTCTGGATAAAGACAGCTACTGCTGATGGTGATCTGTTCTGTCATGGCCATACAACAATGAGCTGAAATGTCAATTAAAAAAAATTTAGCTGCACTTTACTTTCTTTGGTATTGTATGTTTGCTATGTTCTCTTCAATATGTTGTTCCTGGCAAGCAAAGAGAGTGATAAAAATGTAGACTTGGGATGGGAAAGCTCAGCTACAATACTAAAAAAGAAGTCTTTATCCATTTCTTAATGTTTTTTTGTCTTCCATAGTCGTCAACAACTTGTTTCTTAGATGAGTACATGTAGATACAGTCTATGTTTCAAACTTATTTCAAAGTGCATGGGCATATAACATTACTCACTTGCTGATAGTCAAACATAGGAATGAGCTACTTGCAAACATTGTGGTTTGGAGACTATTTCCTGGCTTACTTTTTTGGGGTTTGCACATAACAATAAATCTAGAATAAAGTAGGATGTGAATCTGGGGATTAACTATTCCTGATTAACCCCATGTGCGGATGTTCTTATTCCAGAATAACAATGCCTTGTTCTAAATTATCTTAATCTCCTTCCAAAGTAGATCTACATAATAAAAAAAGGATTGAGCTAATTCAAAATAAGGCACTCCGCTTTTATTTTGGAATAGCAGCATCCACAGAGTTTATCAGGAATAGCTATTTCAGAATAAATCCTTGTATAGTCAAGCTCTCAGTATACTGTTTCCATATGCCAAGGATGTCAAATGGAAAGCTGATAAATTATACCTATTAATTAAACCCCAGTTCTCTATTTAGTCCTCCATTAGATTAGGGTACTGAACTGGAGTCAGGAAATGTGGTTTCTAGTCTAGGCTCTGCCAATGGCCTGCTGTTTGCCTTTAGACAAGCCACTTAACTTCTTTATACTTCAGTTTCCTCATCTGTAAAATGGGGGGGGGGGAATTATACTGTTGTCTGTAAAGTGCTTGGGGATCTATAATTCCAAAGTGCTATATAAGAGATAAGTATTATTAATTTATAGTTCATCTGTTAAGAAAATAGGTCCCAAGGAAGCTTTTTGGGACCAATTTTCTTAATACATTATATAATTTTCATGCTCGATTAACAAGTCCAGCAATACAAACAGAATACAAATAGTAGCACCAGTACTGTTTTAATGTAGCTCAAAGGTGGCCCAAAGTTTTGAAAATGTGAGCAGCATAATGATTACAGATGGAGATTCTCTGGCTTCAAATATCCAAGGATAGCGGTTCCTTCCCTTGAGTCAACACATTACATTACCTCATACTGCTGCCTCTTTACTTGCCACCTGTTTAATGCAGCCTTAGAAGAATTACTCCTCAGGATTATTTGAAAGTCTATTTGATGCTACATATTTTACCTCATTTTACAAGGAATTGTGTATTTTTATAACTTTTATATGTTCTTTTGTTTATCCCGTATTTGCGGAGAAATGAACTGTTAAGAAAATATACAAGATCTGCAGGGGAAAGTATTATGAACTGAATTTGGATTTACATATATTAGTACAGTTGTAAATGAAGATACTGTTCTAATGA
>ML675616.1:88271510-88305200 GCA_007922155.1 Mesoclemmys tuberculata | reverse complement strand
CTGCCTATCAGCAGTTTGTACGGTAGAATAGCCCTGATCTCAAGAATGCCTTAGAGGTTACTGATTTGTGAGGGGAAATTCATAGCCTGTCTGCAAAAAGCTTTTACTACATTTAGTTCTTTTTATATATAACCCCTACATCTCTACTTTCTGCTTTCCCTGTTGACTAATTAAGAGATTCAATCTTTCCCTTTGCTTGTATGGCAGCTTCAGCCAAGAAGACTTGAAAGTTTCTCTAGATCAGTGGAAAACTACCATTTTAGAAAAAGGTTAATAAAATCCCAACCAAAGAGCCCACCAGAATTCTTAGAAAACTTGCCAAATCTCTGCAGGATGGGCTGAAACACTAGCTGCCCCAGGGCAGCATTTTACTGGGTCTCTTCCCTTCAAATAAAACACACCTCTGGGCAAGCTTGTATTTCAGTATTTTTAATAAGGGAAGCTATTGCACCCCTGCTGAAGAAACAAGGATTTAACATCTTATAACAGGCTGCCAAAAAAGGAGAAAGATATTAATACATTCCTCTTCAGAACAAAAATGGAAAAACAAATCAGCATGGGAATCTGGGCAAATCTAGGCAAAGGAATATCAATTATTAGTTACCATATTAACTTGAGCTAGAGGTGGCAATTTTATCCCAAGAATTTCCCACAAGATTTTAATTGAGTCACTAATTAAGCAAATATATTTTATGCGGAGGGAGGAGATAGCACATGATCACATGTTTTTTGAACCACTCTTCTCTCTTTCTCTCTTTAACTTTAGCTCAAACACACTTTATCTGATCTCTGTCTAATCTTATGGGGGACTTAGAGTAGGATGAGTGAACTAGCCTTATTCCCAAAGCAACCCAGAACCTCTGAAAATATTTTGAATCCATTCCACTGCATGAATCGTCTTTTCTTTCCGGTAGCCATGTCTCCTTTACCCATAACAAAATCCCAGATCTGTCCTCTCTCTGTTGGGCCCAGACTGGTTTCTTCTTTCATACTACTGGGATGTGAGATTTGAAAGGAGAAACGAGCTGGATCCAGCAAGGAAGGACACTAGACGTGCTAGGTCCTTAGGTTTTTCATTAAAGGGATTATGTCTGCCGAGGGTTAGATGGGGAGGCATATGTGGGAGAGGATGGGGAAAGAGGAGCTCTCATGGCCAAAATCAGCGTGTTTAAGTGCTTTGCTGAGCTAAAGGCTAGATGAAGAAAGGGGGGTATCAGGCTATGTTAGTGGGTTGGAGGTACATAGGAACATAAGAGCTGCCATGCTGGGTCAGGCCAATATTTCATCTAGCCCACTATCCCATCTCTAACAGTGGCCAGTATCAGAGATTCAGGGACAGAGTACAAAATGGGGCAATTCTGAAGTGATCCACCTCTGTCTTCCGCTCCTATATTCTGGCCATCAGAGCTGTAGGGTTGCTCTGAGCATGGGTTTGCATCCTTGCCCATTTTGCCTAATAGCTATTAATGGAGCTATCCTCCATGAACTTATCTAGTTCTTTTTTTGAGTTCAGTTAGTCTTTTGGCCATCACACCATCTTGTGGTAATTAGTCCAACAGGCTGACTGTGTATTGTGTGGGAAAAAGTACTTCCTCTTACTTGTTGTAAGCTTGTGGCACGGTCCAGCTGGGGTGTTGCGACTTCCTCAGGCCCAGGCTCTGAGGAAGGCCACGATGCCTTGGTCTAGGGGAATAAACTTAGCAAATTACAAGTCTTTAGCCCCAGCCACAGGCGGGGTGGGCTTCTCTCGCAGTCTATAGCCCCCTGGCCATCCTGTAGGGCAGGGCTGGCAAGGAGTCTGGTGCCCCTGGCCCTCAGACAGGGTAGGGCAAGCGAAGGTATCTATCGCCCCTGGTCTTCCACCAGGTAGGGCAAGCAAAGGAATCTATAGCCCTCTGCCTTCCACCAGGCGGGGCTAGCAAGGAGACTAGTGCCTCTGGCCTTCCAACAGGCAGGGCTGTTCAGGCAAGGAGTCTATAGCCCTCAGCCTGCAAGCCGGGCAGGGCTGGTGAGGCAGTCTATAGCCCCCGACCCTCCAGCAGGCGGGGAAAATGAAATAGTCTGGAGCCCCTGACCTTGCGGGCAGGCTGGGCTAGTAAAGCTCTGTATCCTCGGTTAGACACATTCTGGGGAAGCCAAGCCCTTCCAGGGTGGTTAGGGAAGGGGGATGCAGGCCCACCCAACTCCACTGCATGCCAGCCCAGGGCCCTAAGCAGTTTGCCACTGAGTCAGCGGAGATCCAGCCACAACACGCTGACTGGATTGGCCACGGACTCAGCCACTCTATAGTCGGCTGTCCCTAGTCTACTTCCTCCCACCCAGTCCCTGGGTATCTGCATCCAGGTGTCTCCCTCTGGGTCACTGGGGTAGACGGCGAGCGGGAGTCCCACCAGTCCCTCACCATTGACTGGAGGCAGGTCCAGAAACTCATCAGGGTCATCAGCAGAGGGCAGGTCGTAGTATCTCAGGGGGTCCTCCCGTACACCAGACTCAGTCCAATCTTGCAGGTCCTCAATGTCGGACAGCTCCTCCAGGTCAGAGCTGGCCTCAGGGGGTTTCTCCCACCCAGCGGTCTCGGGTAGCTGCTCTCAGCTATACCCAGTCAATAGGGTTCGGCAGCCGTCTCCAGTCACTAGGGTCCAGCAGCCCTTTCCAGTCACTCAGACCCGGCAATCCAGGCAGGCTCTGGAGGCTCTGGTTGGTGGGGCGGTTGCTCCAAACAGCTGCAGGGCTTGGGTCAGGCCTAGATCGCAGCCTCTGGGAAGACACGTCTGCCTCCAGCGGCAGCTTCCCCCTGCCTGAGCTACTAGGCTGGCCTTTTATATTGGTCCTTCCTGTCCTGGCTCTGCCCATTTTTTCTCCCGGGTTGTTTGGCCTGCAGGGCCTTGTTCTGCCAAGCAGGGGCATTGCGACCCTTCCTAGGGGCCAGGCTCCAAGGAAGGCCACAGCGCTTTGCTACACTTGTATTAAACTTCCTGCCTATTAATTTCATCAGATGACCCCGGGTTTTTGTATTGTGGGAAAGGGTAAATAACATTTCTCAATTCAAACTTTTTCCACAGCATTCTTGATTTTATAGACCTCTATCATGTTCCCCCTTTAGTTGTCTCTTCTAAGTTGAACAGCCCTAATCTATTTAGTCTTTCCTCATGTGAAAGTGTCCCAAATCCTTGATCAGCTTTGGGTAGATTGGATTTCAGTCGACACTCAGCTGCCAAACTAATAAAGTCAGTTGGGGGTGATCACACCACACTCATTGACTTGGGGGAGTGCATCCCCACCAGCTGCGCTTGTATTGTTAAGCAGAGCAGTGCACCATGGGTATCTATCCCACAGTGCAGGTAGCCCCCGGGGCTTTTGGGAAGGTCTTCAGCCTTCCATGATGCAATGTCCTCTCTTCCCCTCTCCATCCCTCTCCTGATGTCAACAAACAAATAAACCTTTTTTCGTGCTATTTTTTTTGAAACCCTGGCTCTGCTGCATGCACGCCATTGCCAGAGAAACATGGCACCTACTCCGCTCTGCACTATCATTGTGAGCGTCAAACACCTCATGACTTATCCTGAAGTATTTCCAAAGCTGAGAGAGGCGCCGCAGTGCAGAAAATTGCAACGTTACTCAAGCCGCCCTGCTACAAGCCACAGAATGAAACAATTTGCAGTTGCTGCTGGCTGTCATGCAGCAGCTGAACTCAGTAGAGTGCCATTTCTGGTCCCAGGAAACAAGCAGTGACTGGTGGGATCACATCGTTATGAAGGTGTGGGATGATGAGCAGTGGCTGCAGAACTTTTGGATGCATAAAGCCACTTTCATGGAACTTTGCGCAGAGCTGTCCCCAGCCCTGATGCACAGGAATAATCATTTGAGACCTGCTTTGACAGTGGAGAAGCAAATTGCCATCGCTTTGTGGAAGCTAGCAACACCAGACTGCTACCGGTCAGTTGGGAATCAATTCAGAGTCGGCAAATCCACCGTGGGAGAAGTTGTGATTCAAATGTGTAGGGCTATTAATAAACTTCTGCTAAGAAGGGTAGTGAGTTTGGGAAATGTGCAGGACATAGTGGATGGTTTTGCTGTGATGGTTTGATGATTCCCTAACTGGGGATTGATGGCACACATATCCCTATCTTAGTACCACGCTACTTTGCCACAGAGTACATAAACTGAAAGGGATACTGTTCCATGGTGTTGCAAGCACTGGTGGTTCACAGGGGACGCTTCACTTACATCAATGTGAGGTGGTCTGAAAAAGTGCATGATCAAAGATGTGCACATCTTTAGGAACGCAGGTCTGATCAGAAAGATGTAAGCAGGGGCTTTCTTTCAGGACCAAAAAATAACTATTGGTGATGTTGAAATGCCTACCTCTGCTCCTATGGCTCATGAAACTGTACACTTGACATCTGGACAGCAGTAAGGAGTGGTTCAATAATAGGCTGGGCGAATGCAGAATGGTGGTGGAATGTGCCTTTGGACATTTAAAGGCTCGCTGGCGCAGTTTGCTCACTACGTTAGACCTCAGTGGAACCAATATTTCCATAGTTATAATGTGTGTGAGACAAAGGGGGAGAAGTTTCTGTTGGGTTGGGTTGCAGAGGCATATAGGCTGGCTGCAAACTTTGAGAAGCTGAATGCCTGTGTTACGCTGAGAGCCCAACAAGGAGCTCTGCACCTCAGTGAAGCACTGAAACCCCTTTTTGTAATGAGCAGTAGTAATGTGTGTCACTTATCTGTGCTATACCTTCCCATTCCATCCCCTCCTTTCAACAGCGTCCCTTCACTTCCACTTCCCTCCACCCCATCCCCATGCTTGTAATAAATAAAGAGTACTTAATTACAAAGAAGTTCACTTTTATTGCACATCAGTAACAGTGGAGGAAAAGGAAAATAATTTAACTGTTAGTAAACATTGTCATGGAGCTGGGAGCAGAGGAAAAAATGGTGCTTGGCTGTTCAAATGCCAAAGCCCACACATTAAAAGTTTTTTAAAAAGCCTCTTTCTCTTCTTGCTCCCCTCCCCCAGTGCTGAGTGGAACACGTACTGCACTTTGCCCATCTTCCTCCTAGCATGCTGGGATGGGGTGTCATTTCCCCTGGTGATCTGGACTGGTGTGTAGCTGTGTCACCCTGATCCTTCATTTCTGGGGCCAGATTTACTCTGCTTTGCTGGGTGAACCATCCACTCCTGGGTCAGACTATGTCCAGCCTCCTGCAAGTAATCGGCCCCTGACCTAGTGAAGAAGCACTTCTGGACAGCCACTCATGGGATTGACCCCCCAGAAAACACCCTCAGTCCTAGATGCAACCCCAAGAACTGCCATGTTACAGAGTTCAGTACTGTACACTGCACCCTGCAAGCTCATTACATTAGTCTGTCAATTTATCAAAGAAATTGTTATGCACCAGCTCTGTCACTCTAAGTCAGGGGTCGGGAACCTTTTTGGCTGAGAGAGACATGAACGCCACATATTTTAAAATGTAATTCCGTGAGAGCCATACAATATGTTTAAAACTAAATACAAGTAAATGTGTGCATTTACAGACAAGGCAGTGTCAATTTCACTGCGGAGAGTGTGTCCTCCTCCGCAGTGAAATTAACAAGGCAGTGTCAATTTCACTGCGGAGAGTGTGTCCTCCTCCAGTGAAATTAACAAGGCAGTGTCAATTTCACTGCGGAGAGTGTGTCCTGCTCCCGCTCCGCAGTGAAATTGACAAGGCAGAGTCAATTTCACTGCGGAGAGCAGTTCCTACTTCGCGGATTTTCACCTATCGCGGGGGGTCTAGGAACCTAATACCCGCGATAAGTGAGGGATCACTGTACATGAGAATGTTTTATTTTTAACGTTATTATTTTTTTTATTAAAAATTTGTCTGTGAGCCAGATGCAGCCATCAAAAGAGCCACATCTGACTCGCGAGCCATAGGTTCCCGACCCCTGCTCTAAGTGAAGGCTCTACATGCACTCAACCCACATAGAATCATAGAATATTAGAGTTGGAAGGGACCTTAGGAGGTCACCTAGATCAACCCCCTGCTCAAAGCAGGACTAACCTCAGCTAAATCATCCCAGCCAGGGCTTTGTCAAGGCACGCCTTAAAAACCTCTAAAGATGGAGATTCCACCACCTCCCTAGGTAACCCATTCCAGTGCCTCTTAGTGAAAAATGTTTTCCTAATTTCCAACCTAGACCTCCCCCACTGCAACTTGAGACCATTGTTCCTTTTTCTGTCATCTACTACCATTGAGAACAACCTAGTTCCATCCTCCCTGGAACTCCCTTTCAGGTAGTTAAAGGTGCAATCAAGTCCCCCCCCTCATTCTTCTCTTTTGCAGACTAAACAAGCCTCGTTCCCTCAGCCTCTCCTCATAAGTCTTGTGCTCCAGCCCCCTAACAATTTTTGTTGCCCTTCACTGGACTCTCCAACTTGTCCACATCCTTTTTGTAGTGGGGGGCCCAAACTGGACATAATACTCCAAATGCGGCCTCACCAATGCCAAATAGAGGGGAATAATCACTTCCCGTGATCATGCACTGCACATGCACTGCTTTAGATAAAAAAAAAAATGTATTGGTTACAGCAAGATTTTAAGTGATTATAAGCCAGAAAAGTATGAATCAAGGTTTGATCACATTTAATTAAAAGACAAATAACATTCTATACTAAACTTAATATTTCAATAGCTTTACAGTCTGTAATATTATCTTACCACACAGGTTGGCTGCAATCTTTCAGCCAGCCCCTCCCCATCCCCCGTGGGCAGTCTGTCATGTGCTTGTTGTTGCTTCGTAGATAGATTCCAAGGGACAGCTTCAGAGAGAGAGATGCTTCTGCCTTTAACATGTTTCCTTGTCATCCCCTGAGGTCAGGTGATTGGCCATGTCCAGCAATGGGCATGATTTCCTCCACTTGAGACAAATGAGCATTGCCTTATCAGCTGCTCAGGCCAGTCCATTGTTCCTGTATGCATGCCTCTGCAAGGCGTGACCTCTTACTTTGCTTGGTGTTTGACTGCGTCTATTCAAGCCATGTGAGACAGACATTTGGGAATATTACATAGCAGAGTTTCATATCTGTACATGTGTGACATTGCAGGAAACATATTATCATAACAATAATGTTCAGTGTGTCATGAGCATTCCAAAAACACCTTACGTGACATACTTTGCATTATGCAATACATGGTTACACTGTAAGGGTGAACATGAATGGTACACAAATCACACCATAAGGGTGTATGTGGGGTACAGCATGTCACAGGGGCTTGGGAAGTTGGAACTTGCTGCTGGCAGTTCTGCAGGGAATTCAGGGGGAGTCTATCCTGCCGCTGCTGTTCCTGAAGCTCAACCAGATACCTCAACATGTCTGATTGATCCCTCATTACTGTATATGCAGCATCTCATCCTGGATTGCATGCTCATGCTGCTGGGCTGCTCTCCTGCTCTCCAGATCCATGTCCAGTTTTTTGGACAATGAAATCCTTCAGGCTCTTAGCTCCATGTCAGCAGCCCCGGAGACGTTCATTATCTCGTTGAACATGTCATCCCAAGTTCTCTTTTTCCGCCTTCTAATCTGCAACAGCCTCTCTGCAGGAATGGAGCATGTGCTGAAGGCCGCACTTTCCACTGCAAGGCACACAAAGCACAAGGTGCCCATTGTTAGTTCATACCATGGATGGAAAGCAAGGCTGCAATGTAAAAATCACTCCCCTTATAATTCTCAAGTGAACAGTAGCACTGAATTGCAATCACTACCTCTTCCACAGGTTGGTTTGGTGTGCCAGCCATGGTGAGTAAGGGACTTGTGCCTTCAGTTTTGGGAAATCTCTGGAGCACCAACTGTGTTGTGGACAAGGCTCCCCTTCTCCCAGTAACATGACCAGGGAGCATCGTTTAGCTTCCCAAAATTCATTTTTGAAGGTGGCAGCCCTAGGGGTGATGCAGGAGCGGGAACTCACCCAGGAGAAAACACATGACCACCCATTCCTGGATCCCTAACACCCAGAACAACCTCATGTTGGGGAACATGTGGTTGAGGGATCCAATAAACAGTCTCAGGCAGGGGTCACATGCACTGTTTTTTTTAGTATGAGCATGGATATTGTAAACTTGCACCATTTCCCCTAGGAGGCCATGTGTGATATCAGTCTCCTAAAGGTAACACAGTCAGAAAGGGAGCAATTGCTGCAAGAGTCTGTGTACAGGTCTGGCCCTTATGCTGCTATGTTCCGTGATGATGCCAGCACATATAATAATGGAGTGGCATGGGAAAATGTCCTATCGTGGTGGAAGAAATACGGCTGCCCTCCCAAGAAACCTTCTGCAAAGGACTGCAGAGTACCTCAATGAAAGTCTCCTGGAGACTCTATGGAGGATTCTCAGGTCTTCCCTGTGCACATAAACAGTCTTTTCTGGGGGCAACCCTCTGCATAACTGAAGCACCAACGAGGAAGCCCATCCACATCACATCTAAGAACTCTTTTCGTATTACACTGAACCCAACAGAGGATGTAACCCCAGCATTGTGATTTATATCACCAGATGTGCCCTCCCCATCATCTCAGTCTGTCAAGATGCTGTTCTGCTTCTGGCTGGGCTGCTCCGGGGTTAAAAACCCCTGGCTGTCAGGGAGAATGGATACACCACTCACTTGATCTTCATTCTCCTCCTCTTCCTCATCCACAGTCTCCTTGTCATTGAGCCAGGACTCAGATTCCCCAAGGTATCAGTGCTGCATCTGGGGGCAGTGGTGTGGTCACCACCGAGAATTGCAAGCAGCTCATCATAGAAGCGGCATGTCTTTGGTGATGAGCCAGAACAACTGTTTGCCTCCCTTGTGTTTTGATACACCTGCCTCAGCTCTTTGATTTTAACCCAGTACTGCTGCATGTCCCTATTGTGCTCCTTCTCCAACATGTCCTGTGAAATCTTTTCATAGATGTCATGTTTCTTTTGCTGGATTGGAGCTGAGCCTGAAAAGACTCTTCTCACCACAGACCAGTGAGGCCCAACACCTCAGGTCAGCTCCAGGCTGGAATGTGTTTGGGGCGTGCAGTTGCCATGATCAATTGTGCTGGCAAGCTCGCCACACTGACCAAACAGGAAATGGGAATTCAAAATTTCCCAGGGCTTGACCAGGGGAGAGGCTGTTTCCTGTGTACATAGCTACAGTGCAGCAGAGTTAAAAACAATGTCCAGAGTGGTCACAGCGGTGCATTGTGGGACACCACCCAGAGGCCAATGATGTGGATTTATGCAACACTTAGCCTACACTATCACTCATTCAAGCCATTTACCTCAATTTTAGAGCTACACCACTAGCACAGGTGGATTTATTGAGCTGATGTTTCCAGCGAGTTAGGTCAGCAGAACAGAGCTGGCCGTGGAGACACGTACATTTTGTGTATGAAAGGTGGCTTCCATCAACCTAACTTTGCAGTGTAGACCGGCATCTCTTGCCCTTGAGGTCTTAGGCAGCCAGGCACAACCTAAAGCAGTACTGAGGTTGTTACTAGGTGTGCTAGAAGCCAAGCTGGACACTGACTGGCTCAGCTGGGGCAACCTAATAAGTAAATGATAGGATGCTGTGTATGTCTGACAGTTCACTTTTGGGTGTGAATGTGAATGAACTTCTGATGTTCACGTATCCAGTTTGGGGAGAGCCTCATTAATTGCCTGTAGTGCTTAAAATCACCATTGACATTTGCTTTCTACTTAATGGCAATTTTGTTAGATTCAAGCTGCAACTGAACATCAATTCCTGAAACTAAAATGTTGGTACCTGTTGAGTGCAGACACCTTGGATGTACTCTGGGCCACTTGTCCACCTGAAAGTGCAGTGGACCAAATTCTCTGACCTATCTCAGCTGCACTTACAATGGAGGGGTGAATGGAGGCGTTACCCCAATATTATGGTGCCTCAGCCAGGGACTAGCTTGGCTCAAAGCACGTCTAGGAATAGCTTCAGTACTGTTTGAGGTTGTGCCTGGCTCCCTATGGTCTCAAGAAGTCATTCTAGCAGGGATTGGCAGGGTACAGAATAGCCCTGGCCTTGCCCACTTTCTTACAAGAATGCCCTCTGCACCCACCCCTCAGGAATTCTTCTTGTGCAGAGCAAATACTCCGAAAGCCATTTAAGCCAGCTATGCAGTACAAAGGGGATGTAGTAGAACTGAGGATCTGTCCTCATGCGTAACAATCTCCTTAGCAGACATATTTTAACAGACTATTTTCAAGTTTTTACTTCAGCAACGGTCATGGAACAATAAACACGAACAATCTCCGTTTCAAATTAATTTCTCAGCAATTAGTGCAACAATATATATAATATAGATATAATATAACTGTGGTTTAGATATTTTATAGCACAGAGCATAGTATTAAAATATGCATGACATGAAACAGTATAATAGTAATCCAGTTTTCTTCATTCAGACAATAGCAATATGAATGAGGTTTAGGCGTCTGTCCAATTAATCTGTAGTCTAGTTCTGAAAACAAAAGCAGGATTTAATTTTTCTAAAAGTGACGATTTCTCACTCCTGTCAAATTCTAAGTATATGGGGGTTGTTGAAAGGATTTTTTGTTTATTTAGTCATCATAATGGAGAAATTTTAAATGGTAGGTGTAGTAGTTCTCATGGAGGTCACTACTGGAAACATACCCTGCTCCTGTCACATGAGCATTACAGATCTGAAACATTCCAGTGAAACAGCATGAGGTTAGAGTAAGAATGGGGGAATAATTCCTCAAGGATGGATTTTAGGCTCAGGGAAGCCAAAACTCCCACAAATCCAAGCAGCATTTTCCTTCTACCGGCTGAAATCTCATCTGCCTTCTATCTCCCTCTCAGCAAGAGGAATTCTCTATTCATTGTATAGGACTGTCAGTTTGTCACCTCTTCACCAGCCCAAATTGTGCATGAGGAAGTGAAGAGGGTGTTTTTTGTTTTCAGCAGAATCCACACAAAAATAATGTTGCGTGTGGAATTTTACTGAGAATTGACCATATAAAAGAAAAAAGGAGATGTTCTTCCGAGGAAGTGTCTACAGCACAGCAAGGCTGAAGAGTTTTTTTTCTGTGACTGGTCTTTGTCAATTTAATGCATGTCCCCATCGCGTGTATAACAAAGTAAAACCAATATGGCTGTATTGAGGGTTTAGGAATAGCTCAGACTGCTGCAGTTAAAGAAATTACTCTCTCTTGGCTCATCCAGCAGAGGCTGCTATAATGTAAGGCAGTGCTGTCAGGAGTGAAGATGAGAAAGCTGGAGCCAAGGAGGACGACTGCTCTTAGTGAGCATAGTGTTCTCACTATTTCTCAGTGAAAGTATTCCTGCAGATGGCAAATGTACACCTGTGTACTTGGCACTGTGATTTTGGAGCATATATTACAAATATGTTCTGCACACGAGGCTATTCTTTCAGATTATCTCAGGTCCAGCCCAGGAGACCTAACATTGCAACCCTAGAACAGACCCAAGATATTCCATAAAGAAATAAGGTGATTGTCACTGGCATCCTTTTGTAACGACCAAAAGATAAGTGTGAATTATGTGCAGTGTGCCAACCTTGAAAACGTTTCTGTTTCACCCTACACATTACCATAAAAACGACATGAGCTGAACTCTTTCCAATTTGAAAAGCTATGCTTTTTGCTGGAAAAATAACTAGCTGACCTCTTCCAGACTGCACAAGAACGGGTGCCCAGATCTGGACATTTTCAAAGAACTAGTATCACAGACAAGTCAGTAGGAAGTACCTTGCATGCAAGATAAGAATGCTATGGCTAGATTTTCTTCCTACTAAAAAATGTCCCCCTTTGTAACCATTTGTCCTACTGAACTCTGCATAACTAACATAGCAGAACATATTCAATTAATGATCCACTGCTGGATCTTACCCTCCTAGTCCTGGTCTACACTTACCTTTGCGATTCGGTGGAAGTCGACGGGAGATACATAAGTGACATAAATCACTTGCGTATCTCCCATTGACTTTGCAGCGTCTCCTCTGCGCGGTATCCATACCGCACTGCGTTGAAGGGAATAGCGCTCCCTTTGACGCAGCACTACACCACTTACCAGGGTGGTTTTCCTGCGTTGCTTCCTGGATCGACTGAGCGCCTCTATACAGACCGCTCAGTCGATCCAGAGCAATCGATGTGACGGCGGCGAATTTGCCACCGTCAGTGTAGACCCAGCCTTAGTAATATGTTGGCTCTGAGGAAAAAGGATTATATTGGAACACCTTGAATGCAAGGTGAAAGTTAACTGTGGTGTCACTTCATCTCTCGTGTCCTTTCACTATAATAAGGAGATTCATGAGACTTGTGCAATATTGTCTCCTCTATTCAATACTTTTCTTCTTTTCGCTGAATTAGTCCACTGCCTTAGTTTTTTCTAATGCCTAGACGATTCCAAGCAAAGAGGTAAATAATATATCTACAAGTTGTTCATATGGGAGCCATACTTTATCTTCAAACAAGCTAAATGCTAAATTGCTATATATATTTTAAATAATACTTCTGTACTTCACAGGACCGTTGTGAGACTAAGATATTACCATGATGTGTACCTTGGAAACCTAGATATTCAACCAATTGACAGACATCATCTCACTGAGATCAGGGGTACCTCTGCCACATAACTAGGCACTGTAGTTGCAATCACATGAATCCTGAAAGGGCAAGATCTCCCCTCACCCCAATAGCTGTGTAGGGTAAGTCTACACTGTAATGTAAGCCCAAGGTTAGTGGGACTCAAGTCAACTGACCTCGGGTTAGAGACCCAAGAGCTTGAGCATCTACACTGCTTGCTAACCCCGCATTAAGAATTTATTAACCCAGGCTTGCAACTGGGGCTCTGGTGCCCATACTGCAGCACACAGACCTGAGTCAAAGCAGCCATATCCCAGACTCCCTAACACCCTCCCAAAATGTGGATGCTAGAGCCTTTTGACTGTGGTGCAGTGTGGGAAAACTTGACTGCCCACCCTGAATGTTACAGGAAGTTTGAACAGCCTGCCAGGCTGTTGTCTTGGGCCCGGTCTACACTTACCTTCGGCGGCAGGCGATGGGAGATACGCAAGTGACGTATCTCCCATTGACTTCGCGGCATCTGCTCCACGTGCCGTCCACACTGCGCCGCACCACTTACCGGGGTGGTCTTCCTGCATCACTTGCTGGATCGACTGAGCGGGTCTTCACAGACCGCTCAGTCGATCCAGGGCAATCGATCTAACGGCGGCAACTTTGCCACCGTCAGTGTAGATCCAGCCTTGGCCTCATGCACTCCCAGGTACCGGAACCAGTAACACGAAGGAAGCGCCTTTTGAAGAACTTCTCGTACTTGCATTCCTGTGTCAGGAAACAGGCAAAGCTTCTGTGAGACAGTGGTGGACATTTCAGCAGTGTTTTCTGACCCACCAAAGGCACCTGACAGAGCTTATGATGGAGCAGCAGAGACAGAGGAGGAGTAGTGCCCAGGCATGGCAGACTCACCCTGGCTGATGCTGCTTATGACACACAGCTGCTGATGCCCCTATGAAGACTGGTGCTTCTGGTGCATGGCCACAAGCACAGACTGGTGGGATCACATTGCCATGCAGACCTGGGATGCCCAGCAGTGCGTCCAGAACTCCTTTGCATGAAGAAAGTTACATTTCTAGAACTTTGTGAGCAGCTTGTCCTAACCTTCCAGTAGGGAGACCAGATGTCCCAATTTTATAGGGATAGTCCCGATATTCAGGGCTTTGTGATATATAGGCGCCTATTACCCCCCAGCCCCTATCCTGATTTTTCACAGTTGCTGTCTGGTCACCCTACCTTCCAGCATAAAGATACCTGCAAGTGGGTGCCCTTCCCAGTCCAGAAGTAGGTCCCTGTAACAGCTGGAAAGCTGGCTACCCTAGATGGCTACAGGTCCATTGCCTACCAGTTTGGTGCTGGAAAATTGACTATGGGCAACGTGGTGGTGGAGCTTTCTGAGGCAATCAGACATGTGGTTTACTCCAAGGCAGTGGGCGCAAAAGATATTCCTGAAGTAATTGCTGCCTTTGAGAGGGGCGAGGGGAGGTTTCCAAATTGTGCTATGTCACTGATGGCACTTATGTGCCTGTAGATTGCTCTCCTCAAGGAGTACATAAACTGCAGCAGGTACTATTCCTTTGTTATTCAGGTCCTCGTGGACCACAGAGCATGATTTATGAATATGAACATGGGCTGCACTGGGAAAGTTCATAATGTCAGGGATTTTTGCTGATCGAGAGTCTATAGTCATGGAGAGGCTGGGATGCTATTCCCAACAAATCACGTTGTTATAAATGGAGTTACTGTCCCTACTGTTATTCAGGGGTCCCCGTGTACTCCTTTTGCCTTTGCTAATGAAACCGTACCCTGAATTATGAGGCCCTGGCAACAGATGGTTTAATTACATTCCCAGCAGATATAAAATGGTTGTTGAATGTGCTTTTGGCAGATTGAAATTCCATTGGAGATGTCTGCAGACCTGTGTGGATGCAGATGTCATCAATGTAAAAAGAGTGAATATAAACAATTAGAAAAGGATGAATATAAACAAATAACACAAGTATGTAGGGAAAAAATTAGAAAGGCCAAGACACAAAACAAGGTTAAACTAGCTAGAGACATAAAGGCTAACAAGAGAATATTCTATAAAAACATTAGACCAAGGACGGGGTAATGGGGGTGAGAGGAATAATAACAGGAAATGGCAGAAATGCTAAATGACATTTTTGTTTCAGTTTTCACCCAAAAGGTTAGAAGTGATTGGCCATCTAACGTAGTGAATGCAAGTGAAAATGAGGTAGGATAAGAGGCTAAAATAGGGAAAGAACAAGTTAAAAATTACTAAGACAAGTTAGATGTCTTCAAGTTATCAGGGCCTGATGAAATACATCCTAGAATACTCAAGGAGCTGACTAAGGAGATATCTGAGCCATTAGCAATTATCTTCAAAAGGTCATGGAGGATGAGAGAGATTCCAGAGGACTGGAAAAGGGCAACTGTAGGGCCCGTCTATAAAAAGGGAAATAAGAACAACTTGGGGAAATATATACTAGTCTGCTTAATTTCTGTACCTGGACAGATAATGGAGCAAATAATTACAATCAGTTTGCAAACACCTAGAAGATTATAAAGTGATAAGTAACAGCATGGATTTGTCAAGAACAAAATTGTGTCAAACCAACCTAATAGCTTTCTTTGACAGGGTAATAATCCTTGTGGATTGGGGGAAGTGGTAGATATGGTATATCTTGACTTCTGATACTGTCTCGTATGACCTTCTCATAACAAACTAGGGAAATACAACCTAGATAGAACTACTAGGAGGTGGGTGCATAACCATTCCCAGAGAGTAGTTATCAGTGGTTCACAGTCAAGCTGGAATTGCATATCAAGTGGGGTCCTGCAGGGATCAGTTCTTGGTCCTGTTCTCTTCAGTATCTTCATCAATGATTGTGGAAGGTGTCAGTGCATAGGGAGGGGTTGCAAGTTGATTGCCATGCAATGTACTCATGAATTACATGATCACTTATGAAATGGGGATGTGATTCACAGTATGGATTGATG
This sequence comes from Mesoclemmys tuberculata, assembly GCA_007922155.1. Classification (NCBI taxonomy): domain Eukaryota; kingdom Metazoa; phylum Chordata; order Testudines; family Chelidae; genus Mesoclemmys; species Mesoclemmys tuberculata. The sequence continues at coordinate 88,289,611 of ML675616.1, read as the reverse complement.
TACCTAGCTGTACTGAGGAACAGTGTTTGCAAACTAATTCTTAATTATTCCTGATCATGTGTTTACCTTTACACATTGTGTGGTGTGATGCGGTGATAGCAACTTTCTTAATGAAATAAACAGCTTTATTATATAAACATTCACCCACTGCCAGGAAGGCCAGCTGCCATTACTACATCAAAACAGCAGTACCAGAACCATACAGAGAAAAAAAAGAACAGTTAATGAACAAATGCAACACTGAAACCAAGTACAAGACAGAACCCCTGACTGTTGCCTGTCCCCTGGCCTCCTGTTTTTCTTTCCCTTCTTTCCCCATCTGCTGTGGACTCGGCACTGGAGGAGAGGGGTGGAGGCATCCAAGTGGGGGGTCAATATGAAGGGCTGCATGGGGCAAAGTTTCTCTACCCAGTCGCTCCTGGGCTCTGACTGCATGGGCCATCTAGTCAGGGAGTTTTCTCTGTTTCTGGACTGCATCATGTAACACAGGGGATTCGGGCTGCGGTGTGGGCGATGCAGCAGGAGCTAGCACTCTTGGGGTCATTAGTGATATCAGCCACTCTAACAGTTCCTTCTGCTGAGCTCTGAGCTCCTCCATTAACTGCCATGCCTGTTCCAGGAACTGTGAAGCAAGTGCCTGCACCCATGCTGAAACCCTGTCCTCAAGCTGTGCAGCCAGCCTGAGCATTTCCTCTTGCCTCTCGCCAGGCCTTCCCTCCAGCTGCACATCCCTCCATCTTTGGTCCTGGACCTGCTTGATGGCTCTGTCCAGAACTTCAACCATAAGTTCATCACGAAAATGCTTCCTCTTGGAGCAGTCCATGAGGGTACGTTAGCCCAGGCTTCTGCTGCAGTGCAGGTGAGCTGTGGCGGTACTGCAGCCAGTAGAGGTCGAGGGGCCTGGAACAGGACAAGACAGAGAGGGCTATTGTCTCAAATACCTCAGTGCTGGAGCACAGAAAAAAATCTTGGTGGAACTTTAAGGACATGTTACTTTTCCAAACTGAACTTCAATATATTGTGAGAGGGATGCTTCAGGTAACAGAAGCTACCTTGACACAGCTCAGTTAATCGCAGTGAAAGAAGTGCAGAGAGCAGGGTAAGTTAAAAAATCAAAGCTTTTTTTTTTTTTTAAATTTCTAAGAATTGCAGAACTACTTTGGTTTGGGAGACTGCCATCACTGGCCAGGCTACAAAAGCTGCTTCTATGATTTCAGGCCTCTTCCACATTTTGGAGGACATAATGGGTTTTGTGGTGCCCGATTAGCAAAGGGGATGTTATTCCAAGTTGTTGGTGGGAAACCTGCAGCGTATGCAACCAAAGTAGTTAAATATATGATGACTGAACAGCACATCTATTAGCGGATTGGGCTGGTCAGCTACCAAAGTGCTCCTGGCAAATAGGCCTTTCCTCAAAATATGACTACCTATCTGGTGATCTTGCTTCAGGAAAAGTTTGCAGCTATCAGCACCCATGATTGGGTCAGAATTCATGACAGACTTAACAGGATTTTGTGTTAGCTTTCACATGGCTTGACATATTGTGGCTGCATGCAAACACAGAATTCCATGGCCATCCTTCTTAACCACCACTCCCAGGACATTTTTACACGAAATTTCAAACCCCAGTCATATTTGGGACCAATGATTTTTGTCAGCTATGCACTGAAATGGACTAGATTTGTAAATGGAACACATTTCCACGTCCCATCTGGCCCCTGTAGTTCGCTGATTCCAGGTGGCTTCTGAGAGCATTGGGTGGTTACAGAGAGGTGTACTTACAGACATGGCAACGTAAGGTTATTATTTTTAAGAAACTGGAAAGGCCCTAGCAAAAATCTGTGCCTTTCCAGGAACAATACACTTTAAAGGTGTTCTTTTCTGTTTGCATGGCCTGGTTGCCATTTTGAACTCCACATAGTGAATTGTGGAGGGGGGAAGGTTGCCAAGGTGCTGGGGTACAATCTGCCATTGGAAGATATATGTTGCTAGCTGGGGCTTCTCACAACTTTTGCATTGGTTCATAGAATGGAAATCCCTCCCATTAGTGTATTAATAAACATTCAAATGAATCCAGAAATCAGGCTCAGAGGCAGCTTCTGTCCCTTCCGTGACTGCTGTAGGCTCCGCAGCAAGTTGTTCTCATAGGGCGCATCAAACAGCTCCTCTGACTATGACACCAGGATGTGCTGCTGCTTTTCTTGCTCCAGAGCCTCCTCTGGGACCAACTTCAGCAACAGTCACTTCATTGTCCTCACTCGGCACCTGCTGCTGGCTCCCATCAGTCCCCCTGCTGGATTCTGGGGCCAGCAAGGCACCATCCCAGCTGACCAGGTCATCATGCGCCACTGTTGGCTCTGTGCTCAGTGCAGTGCCCAGCATCCAGTCAAACTCCCCATAAAACGGGAATGATGTCGGAGAGTTGCATGAGATGCGATTATGGTTCCTGACTTTCCTGTAAACTCTGTACTCAGTCTTGAACCACTTAATCTGCTCCCTGGTGACCAGTCTGAAAAATTTGCAGTACTTCCAGCTTCTTTGCCATTTGCTGCTATGCACGATCACTCCTGGTGCTCTTACTGAAGTCCATTGTTTTGCTGCCCTTGCACCAGAGATTTACCAAAATTAGGCTGTGCTCCCGGGACCAGGAAGCAGCACGCTTTGTAAAGGGTTTCTTTTGTTCAGTCTCCCCTGCAAACACAGAAGGCTCTCTGACGTTGTGTTTGGAGCTCGGCAGTCAGAAAACAATGGTAGCTGCTGCAGTACACCAGGGGACAGGAGAGATTGCTTCTGGTTTCACGAGAGTAGATTGAAGATTCTCGGGATAGAGAGGACAAAAGAAGTTGGCCCATGGGATTGTAGGACACTTTTGGCAGACTGCCAGAACCAAAGTTGGGAGGGAGGGAAGGGAGCTGCATATACACTTTAAAGGAACAGCGCTCAAAACCTGGGTGCCACCTTGAGTTGCTTTTGGATCCTGCATCCCGGCAAGGTCCTAGGACCCTAGGTCCAAGCCAGAGTCTGAAAGATTTGTGTCTAAATGGAAGTAGGATTTGGGTGCAAGCCAGAGTCTGAGTCAAGGTTTATATTGCAGTATGGACATAACCATAGTGGAATATTTCTTTTCATTATTTATCTCGCTTCACTTATTTTAATTGCAGTTTAGTCTCCTGTTGGTCATTTTTGTTACTGCTAACAAGTTCACATGTACAGTCCTGCAAACCATTATTCACATGAGCAGTTTTTACCAATAGTGATTACATTGAACTCAGTGAAATTTTACTGAGTAAGAATTATGAATAAGGCTTTTCAGGATGTTGCCCCAATGCTCATGGACACTGAAACTTCCCTGTGAGGAGTTCTCCATGATCCTCAAACCATCTTTGATTTCAACAGTGATGGTCTCCCCATTTTTCTCTACCACTCTGTTTATTTGAATAAGCTGATAGTTGATTTGGTAGTTATGCTGCAAGATTACTTTACTATCTGGTTCCAAGATCTTCCCTTCTTTTACATGTTATTGCTTGTCAGCATACAGCTTGCCTTCATCCTTTTACGTCTTAAAATACTTCGAAACTTGTGATAGTTTTGTCCTTTTTCTTTCAGACTGTACCTCCAATTGGATTACTCAAGCAGACGTGTGAAGTGTTGATCAATAGGGATGGAATGTGTGATTCCTAGGCCTAATTCTGATCTCAGTTCTGGAATAAATTTGGAGTAACTCCATTGCAGCATGGAGTTACACCAATATAAAACCTGTGTGAAAACAGAATCAGGGCATGGATTTCCAGTCCTAATGCTCCATTTTTGCAATTCTGATTGTTTTAAGCAATATCCAGTTTTGTCCTGGTACTTCTCTTAAACGGAACAATCTTGATGAGTAAATTTGGGCATAAACCATTATGAGAAGTTCAGTCACTGAGTTTTGGGCTCTCTGCTAAAACTGTCAACAAGGGTGTTAGTCTTGCTGGCTTTATATTTTGTGATGTAAACTCAGAGTGCTCTGGGATCATCCACTCATTTCACATTGATTTTCCGATTTTTGTGGTGCTAAATATATAAATAAAGGGTGTTGTCCTGTGATCTCAGCACGGGAGTCAGGAGCCAGGACCTCCTGAGTTATCTGACATGAACTTTTTTGGAGTCTGAGCAAGTCATTTAATTTCTCTGACTACAGTCAGGGCTGACCTTACGGGTGGGCAACAGCCCAGGGTGCTGTGGTCAGTGGCGTGCCATCCAAGTGTCAGCCAGCCAGGTGGGGTGGAGGTGGGGGCAGGCAATGCTGCCAAGAGCTGCCAGCCTGGCAGGAAGGTGCAGACAGCAGGGCTCACCCCTGTGGAGCCAGCAGGACAGCCCCTGGGTCCCCACTTCCCACAGGCATGGGCGGTAGCTGCACACCTGCTCTCCTCCTGCTAAGTGGTTGGGAGTGTATGGCCAGGGGAGTCTCTAGGTTCAGAAACTCCTCCCTGTACAGCCTGGCAGGGCTCTAGGGCCAGGAGATGGTCTTTGCGCCCTGTGCCTCATACTGCTGTTCGCCCAGGGTGCCATTTTCCCTAATGCCAGCCCTGGCTTCAGTTTCCCCCTCTGTAAAATCTGGAATACCCCTAACTGGTATACAAGGATCTCACCGGTGTGTTGAAGGATTGGATTAATTAGTTAAGTAGTATTTGATGAGAAAAAGTGCTTTGTACATCCTAAGTTTTCTTAAATCTTTAAAAATTATTGGATTGCTTTTAACCAGCTGGAACACGTGCAAGTCTGAAAAAGGAATTCATCCCTTTTACTCCCATATTTATACACTTACTAGGGAAGAGTCCAATAAAAGCCACTTCCATTGCTTAGCTAGTCTAGCAAACTGGTTGTCTGAACATTCCTAAGCACTTTTTAACATACTCGCCATTGCTTATCTTTGCCTGTCTGGGGAGCAGAAAGGAAAGGAGCTAAGTCAACTGTTTATAACTGCAGCGTCCAAAAAAAAAAAAAAGATGTTATTTGTAGGCTCTAAATTTGTCTGCATTTACAAAAATAAATATTTATAATGACCTAGTTAGATGGGAAGGGAATGACAAACCGCAAGAGATGACTGATTTGGGTGGTGCATGAACACAATAAGAGGTATTGAAACGGGGGGAAGGCTGTTAGTGGATTAATATGTAATTGTTGATTGCTAGGAGAAGTGAGTTTGCAGCAGCATAAAAGGCCTGTTGGGACTCTGAGGCTACTAGTGTGTAATAACTTGCAGAACGCAGTTAACTTTTAAAATTGCTTTTGGAAAACAGTGCATGACTCGGAGAGACAGCCCTGCAAGTAAAGTGTTTCAGCTATAAACTCAGTGCACCACAACTAAAGCAAATAGCCAGCATATCCCTTTCTGAATGGCTGTGTACTTTATGTATGAATAAATGTGATGTTTTTATTAATAGTAATGACTTTGAGCCAGTTGTTCAAAGCTATTTAGGCACCTACAATAGGAGCTAAGTGCCTAATTTGCATACCAGCTTTTGAAAATCCCATACTGTGTCCATCTGCATCTTCTAGTGCCTAAATACCTTTCAAAATGCCTTTGAAAATCTGGCCCTTATTTCTCTGAGTGAAATTCACCCACGTGCAGAGGGCCAGCACAAGGATTCTATGCCACTTATGTCCCACTTAAACCTATCATAATCATCTGCCTGGGGGTGGATTATCAAAAGCAATTAAATAACAACTCTCCCTGTGTTGGATGATTTGTATGAGAACTGTAATATTAATGATACTATGGGATGGAACAAATACACACTTATTTTGTGTGCACGTATGACACGATAATTGCATTTAAACAGGTGCATGTGTAATGAGTTACATCCAGATGTGCACATACAAAATAGGCCCACCTTGGCACACAGACAAGTGCTGCTTACCTGGAGATGGAAAATCAGGCCTTTTATAGTCACTTGTGTGAAACCTGCATAATTCTCTGGAAGGCAATGGAATTACAGTGGTGTGAAACCAGTTGCAATGAGATCAGAATTAAGCCTCTCTCTGCACCTGGAGAGATGGAACTCTTCTGTCCTATCCACAGATAGGAGTTGAGGCTAGTCCCCGCAAAGGATTTGCGCCAGGTTAACTAAAATCAGTTTTGAAACGAATTCAGTTAAACTGGTGCTAATTGTGTGTGCAGAGTAAGTCTGGGGGCCTGATCTTCAGCTGCCTCTTGGAGCTGCTCTAAACTTCACCCAGCTCCAATGACCCCAAGGACAGCTATCTCCGCCTTAGGGCTAAACTGTCACTTTACACACCAACACTTGCTCGGAACTGTGTGTTTACTGCACTGCCTCAGGAGCAGCCTGGCAGGCATTCGTTACCCAGAGCTGTGTGTCAATTCTTCCCGTTTCCTCCTTGCTTTGGGGAGGGGGCAGGAAAGGGAAAATGTTTTACAAAATCTAATTTAAAAGAGAAGTTTTCATTTAAAAAAAAATCAGCTAAAATGGTTAAACATTCACCTGGCTACTAGAAATGGTCAGAGGGGGAACTCAATTTAACACCTGGTGCTAAAGATGTCAGCTCTGGAACTGCTGGTAGCACACTGGCAGTGCAGTAAGAACTTGTCCCGCGAGTGCTGTTGTGTCCTGCTTTGTATCAAGACTTTAGATGGCCACATCCTCGGCTGTGCCTCAGGGCTGTTCTAAACTATGCCCAGATGCAGGGATCCCCCCAGAGCATAGCTGCTCCTTCCCTAGCCACACCCCTGATGTGCCTCCTGTGCAAATGCCAAGAGGATGAGGGGGTAGCTGATTTCCCCTATACCTGGGAAATGCCATGGAGTTGTTAAATTGACTTTAAGGCTGTTTTGCAAGCTATAAAGCAACATGAATGGAGTTCAGGATCTGACACAGCAATTTCATATAAGAAGACCCAGTAGTTTGTAATTTGACTCAATAGAGAATATAGTATCATTAATGAAAAATACCAGTTCTCATGCTTATTTATTTGACATGGTTCTTCACTGAGATGATCTGTCATATCGCATTCTGGTTTAATCAGGAAAGATATTTACTTTTTATATCCGTCAACCACTGACACAGTCACAAACTTAATCCTTCTCCAGAGACCAAAGGGGATGAAGAAAAATTCTGGTCAGCTGATTTGCTGCTTGAAAGATTTACAAGCGTGTTTGCTTGGCTTGATGGTCCATGCTGTTTACACGCTCACCTTGATTTCATAGCTTCCCAGCCTCCCAGGGAAGGTAAACACTGCTGAGTGACAAGAGGGGGCTTTTTCTCTATTTCTCTCATGGCTTCCTTTTAAAATTGGTTCCCTGAGCTGTTCTGACTGATCTGTATCTGACGCTGTCCCTGTGATTCAACTGAAGAACAAATGAAAAATTAAGATTTAATAAGTCAGCAAAGTTTATTATTGTCCTAAGGCAAAATTTTCAAAAGCACCCAAGTGAGTTAGGCTCCTATATCGTAAGTGGTTGTTTTTGAAAATTTTCCCCAAGTTTACTGTAACTTAGTGTATGTAGCCAAAATTTCAGGATTTGGGGTACATGACAACCAGGTTAAAGTAACTTTTATCCATTGTTATAGTGTATAATTTTTTTTTCAAAAGGATCAGATGTAGCTAATTATCAGTGGAGTCGTTTTCAGGACAACTTAAAACAAGACAGCAGCATTTCTTGCTGGGTTAGGCATTTCTGGCTGAGATATTCAGAAATGTCTCCAAAATAATGTGTGTTTCCCAAAATAGCCATTGCAGACCTAAAGGTTATTGTGGTTGGCATTTACAAAGACTATATTTTTAAAACAGTGCCACAAGTTATTACATACTGTCCTAGGGTTATGAACTGGGGTATGCTTTTAAAAAAGAAGACCAACTTTAATGATAAAACACTTACTGCATGAGTGTGTCAGTGGCTTAACTTTGCTAATGCATATGGATTTTTTTGGTAAACTTTTTAAAGCAAGCTGTGGATATGATTCTTCTTTAAACTATACTTTATGTATTAGTTAGGGAAAAAACCCAAGTACCTTCTCTTCCTTATATGGCACTGGAATTCTTAATAGCTTTTCACTCACTGAGGTTTGGGAGGATGTCTTTGATTTCAGCAGCAAAATAGAAATAGGAAAACTCTTCAAAACAATTTTGACACAAAATTAACAGTGTCCTAAGAGAACTGTGAGAAAGGCCCTATTTGAATTGCGGGATGATTGTCAAAAAATTGTGGCTGAGTTGTGGACTAGCCATGGAAAATTGCAGAAAAGCAATAAGGGACCTTAGTATTTGTGGTATTAAAGTCCATTATTACTTTTCCATGATTTTCCGCTGTTGGCCACCCGGGGCTGAGAGCAGGGGCCTGGGGCTAACAGTGAGAGTGGGGCCTCCTGCTGTCAGCTGCCAGTGGCTGAAAGCAGGGGTCCAGGGCTGACAGCGGCCGTCCCGAGCTGATAGCAGAGGCTCCTGCTCTCAGCCCAGGGTGGCTGGGGCTCCCACTGTCAACCCAATGCACAGCGGGACTCCTGCTGTCAAAATTGTGGTGAAAGCCTAATACTGTGGAATTCACAATATCGCAAGTTAAGTAGGGTCCGAACTGTGAGCTCTGTAAGAATTACTTCATATAAGAACTTTGCACAGCTTCTGACTCAATCGTGGGAAGTTTCCATTTGGCTTATATGACAGATTTCAGCCTATTGGGTTCTCTTAGTTTGAGTTCTGTCATCAATGGAGGCTGTAAATATATGACCTGCTCCTCCTTTTCCTGTAATAAGCATCTGACGCACAGGAGTGCTGGAAAGAACATAGACGCTATTTCTAGGCTCAGTCACACGATCTAGGTCAAGTTAAGGGTCAACATCCTGTCACAGAACAGGGGTTAATATCCACTGATTTCAGTGGTTACCATCATACTTACTCATGTAGCAGTGCTGCAGCCGTGTGAAAACCGGTTCATCTGCTCAGCAGAGTTGATTCACTAAGGGGAAGATCAAAACCAAAGTGAATTTAACTTCAGAATGGGAGAGTCTGATAACTGATCAAGACCAGCCTTTGTCAGGCAAACACTTCCATCGCTAGAAATACCTTCCATCTTAAGGCTAATGGGAGGGAGTCTGAGAGAACAACGGTTTATTCAATGCCTCACTTGAAGCCAAACAGAAATTCTAATGGAGAAATGTAAGAAGCAGGGAGTTGCAGCTAAGTAGTAGCAGTTTTCAAAGGGCTGATAACTCGAACAAGGATTAGCAGTGCTAGTTTCAGGAGATGATGGGTTGAGACTAGGGCATGGAGCGCAGAGAACAAAAATACTTAGCCTTCATATGTGGCTTTACAAATGTGACTGTCACTCTCTCCATTTTACAGGGAAACTAGCTCAGAGAGAGGTCAGGTGAGTCACCCAAGGTTGCACAGTGTATCCGCTAGAGAAGTGAGTGGAAAATGGGCCTCCCCAGAATCCTTTGTGTTGGTTTCCAAGGTACTTCAAAGTAAGCACTACAGAAACTGACATTATGATTTATAGAGTGCTTCTGATGTCTGAGGAGGACCAATTACACATCATCTACTTCAGTGGAAGACCAGAGACAGGGAAAGGGAATGGATTTAGGACCCTCTGACAATGAGCTGTGACCTACACTTTAAGAATTGTTCATTTAAAATATCACTGGAATGTACAAGGCCTTAATAGGCATGTTAAGAGACAGAATATAGTAACAGATTTGTCATAAGAAAAGTGAACATTATCTCACTTCAGAAAACACATTGAGAAGAGACCATTCTAAGAACATTGCATTGTAGCTCCTTCGCTAAGACCCTGCCTCAAAGCCCACTGAAGTCAATGGGAAAGCTTCCATGGACTCCAGTGCAATTTGGTTAAGGTTCTTAGAAAGATGACACACAATTTGACCACTCAAGGGGAAAGAGAAAGGGATGTCAGTATTGTTTTCCCAGTCCTTAGAAACTGAAATGTGAAGGCATATAAAGATGTTCACAATAATATTGAGAGTAATTTGACAAATTAGAAATGAACCTTACCCAAAACCTGAATGATAACTCCTGATTTGTACACACATTCCTGAGCTTTGGAAGAGTTGGGAGATAGCCCTAATGTGCAGTTTGAAGCTATCTCTATGCCTAATATGGGGACATATCATAACCCTAGTTGATACATATGCACTTAATATAGATAGCATCTTGTTTCTGCCTGAAAGTGGAGAACAGGGTATGTCTTAATTATAGGTAGATTGGCAGGGGAGGGTTGGAATCAAAATCTGTCCCTACATGTGATAAATCTAAACTCTATATATACAATTCACATTCAGCATAAGATTATTGATGGAATCATGTGTTTTGGTGTTAAAGGGTTGTAGATATTATAAATGAAAAATAAATAAATATAAATGGGTGTTCTGGGCCATTGTCCATGGTAGAATAGGTCATCTGGGCAACCCCATAGGAAAAAGCCATGGACCTAATTCTGCTCTCAATCACACCTGTCTCCAGCTTGTGGGACCTTTGGCTGTTGAAGCCAGGTGCAATTTAATGCAGCTTTGGTTGCTCTAAGTTATGGTAGAGAGCCAAATTAGCCCTTAGCCAGCCCTAGAATCAGTGGACCAAACAGGTAGTGTAATGCTTGCTGTGCCCCTGCAGCTGTACCAGGTGCAGCATTGGCAGAGTTGATGATCTGGCCCTTTCACTCCAGGTCCTACTTTTCAATGCCAAAATACAGTACTGTAAGTAACATTGGAATTTGGTAAAAATAATACAGTATAACACCAACAGGACTAAACCTGAAATCCTATCCCTGTCTAAATTGTGCTTAGCTACATTTATTTAAAGTACAGCAGTCTGTTTGGGTTGGGTTGAACAAATATATAATGTTGACCCCTTTTAACTCAAGCAGTTAGCCAACATTTGGAGCCTTGCCGGGTTGTTTCCATTGGGAGGAGAAATTGATTATATAAGTAGAACTGACTGGAGGACGATAATTCTCTTTCATGATAACTTCCAAGGCTTCAACATTTGTTTTCATTCTCCCTTGGAGAGAGACAAAACCCTTCGCACAGCAGTGGTGCTGTATGGGTATTCTTCAGCCTGGTGGTGAGGCTATTGGCCTGGGAGAAGGGGAGACCCAGGTTCAAGTCCCTCCTTCGTTGGCTTCAAAGCAGAGATTTTCATCCCTCATCACTCCAAATCAGGCAGAGAAGGGACTTACACTTGGGTTTTCCATACACCAGGCCAGTACCCTAATCCAATGCATGCTCTCTCTCTGTCTAGACTTTTCGCTTCCTCCCTCTACATCCAAAAACTTGCCTGCTGATACGTCTCTACAGAACAGCATATTTCATCCAAAGTGAAATTTGGGCAAAAAATGTTCCAACTGACTCTTGCGAGTCAGATGTTTCTTTAGTGCAATCCTGTTTATTTGCAAAGCACATACACCAAGTCCTGTTTCCCTGAACACAGTAGGAACAAACAGGGGCAGTTTCTTTGCATGCACTTCCTACCTTGCCTTTCCAGCCAACATTCTACCCAAAAGGAGCTCTCTCACTGGACTTCCTCTCAGTGTCACACTACCAGTGCTTCTCTGGGTTTCTCCTGGCTTTACTGGCTGCTTTCTACTTCTCACTCACAGCTGCAATCTATTCAATGCCCCAGCCCCTGAATTTTCAATAATTTCCAAGGGTAACATCTCTCATTCTCCCTGAGTTTGTTCTTGCTCAGGTTTTCCATGTGGCCAGTACTTTCGGTGGTGGCTTCTATTTTTTCAGCCATCTTGCACCATAAAGGGGCTTAACTGCTTCTTCCATTTAGTCAGAATGCAAGGTAAGTAGCATGTCCATCTGCTTCAAGAAGGTTGGTGAATACCCATAGGTTGAAAATAGGTTTGCTGGCAGCTACCAACACCCTCCAGCATAACAATATTTAGGAATCAAAATAAACATAGATAAGAAATATGGCCAAAGACAAATGGGCACTAGCCAAGCAAAAATAATTCAGAGGATGAGACTGTCTGAATTTAAATTGATGAGGTAGAGATAGTGTAATAAAGATTGTAGCTACATCAGCATTTCATTGTTTGCTATTATCATTTGTGATGTAGTAGCACCCGGGAGCCTTAGTCATGGACAAGCACCCTACTGGGCTGGACATGGTACAAACACAGAACACAAAGGCATTCCCTTGATGATGAAAAAAATGACTTTATCAATACGCAAAGAAAAATTTCAGCCTATTTGTCACAAAGTAACCTACCCTATATTAAAACAAGCATAAGAAATTTAACAAGAGAGAATGAAACTGCCAAATTTTAAACTGGCACCTAATAATTTCTGGTATGACAGAGATGAATTCTTTAAAATAACAAGATGGAACATTAATTCCCAGGGGAAATATAGAACAATTTATTGCTAATACCAGACACCCATGAGAGTATTTCTTTCAATCATGTAAAGATTTTCACTCCACTAATATCATAATTCATACCTGGAAAACATGGACTGTAGTTCACCACAAACCAGAATTGTACCCTAGAAAATACTTAGGGGGAATTTATAAGGGTACATTTCTTAATAAAAATAAATGGGTAGTGAGTATCCTGGGAAAACTGGGCCCTGAATGGTATTATAAAGATGTCAGACTGACTTGACCTGGAAGACTTGAGCAGATCTTCATCTGATGTAAATCAAGTCAGTGCAGCAATGCAGATTACACTATCTGAGAATCTTGCCCAATGACTGTTTTTTTTTTACTTCCACAAGTGAACATGCAGCTATGAAAGGTTGACTTTTGATTTGTTTTTAGTAGGGCTGGTTGAAAATTGTTCATTGAAATTATTTTTGACAGAAAAAGCATTTTCCCCCCACTTTTTTGTTCAAAGCTATCCCTGGTTTCTGCATAAAAGCTCATTTTTTCTTCAAGACTTTGACCTAAAACCCCGGTTGGTCAGGAGGAGACGTGCAACATGAAATCCCTGGCTGAGGTGCATTATGCAAGATGTGGTCCAGATGGAGATCCCAGCCCAGAAACCAGAAAGGCCTCGCTGGACTACATCAGTGCAAACTAGGTACCTTTTAGTTGACAGGGTCTACATGGAGCAGTTAGAGTACACTGCAATTCACATCCCCATAGACCGGTCTACATCATTGTGTAGACAAGCCCTAAATTAGATCAAGAGAAAAGGCTAAATACCAACATAAAATATTAGCCCACCAAATATTTGAGGCAGAGGCACACAGATCATCCAGTTACAAAACAGAATCAATAGATTCATTGCCTTTGTTCTCTCTACCCCTGTATTATTTATATTATATTGGCACGTCTTCAGGCTGATTGTATAGGTACTGTGGTAAAAAAAGTCTTTATCCTAAAAAGGTCACAATCTAGAATAATCAGCAGATGCAACAGGTGGATGAAAGAAACAAACAGATTTAAGTGGGGGAAGAGGACCGAGTAACATTAATACAAGCACACCTTCATATAGACTCTCTGTAAGAACAATGCAGTGGAACACCCCTACCATTTATTGTATCTGGCCATGTTCTTCAGGCAACATGGCAGAAGCGAGACAAGGAAAACAAATTGTGTTACATTATATTTTTGTTTAAAATGTCAATAAATAGTTTTAGAGATGACAATATGCAGTTTCGCAGGACAGTCACCATAGTTGCCAATAGTTTGCAAGTCTATAATTTGACTTGTGGATTTTCTCAATTTTTATCAAGTGTGTGTATTTTTGAATAGGGTCTGTTTGATCTCATGGGTCAAATTACAACTGAGGGCCTGATCTTGCAGCCATGTTGTGTGTGGCACCTAGATGTACTTTCAGAGGAGTTTTCTGTAGCTTCAGGATTGACCCCTAATTTGCAGCCCTTTAGAGTCGAGTTATTAAATGAGGACTTTTGAACTTAGTTGAATAGCTAAATAGATCTTTTGTGTTCAGATGACTTTCATCTTCAATAGCATTACATTTCTTTAGAAATCTATAGATTTATAGACTTGTAGTAAAAATTGTGCTGAGTCAACAAGAAATGGAGTGTTGAAGCTGAGGAAACTTATTACACTAAGCCTATTTCTAAAGTAGTAGAAAACATGCATTATAGTGATAGACTCAATGAGCTCAGTCTATTTAGCTTAACAAAGAGATGGTTTAGAGGTGATTACAGTCTATAAATGCCTACATGGGGAACAAATATTTAATAATGGGCTCTTCATTTTAGCAGAGAGAGGTATAACACTATCCAATGGCTGGAAGTTGAAGCTAGATAAAATCAAACTTGAAATGAGACATAATTTTTTAACAGTGAGAGTAATTAACCATTGAAATAATTTGTTAAAGGTTGTGGTAGATTGTCCATCACTGAACATTTTTAAGTCAAGATTGGATGTTTTTCTAAAAGATATGCTCGAGGACAGTGGCTCTCATCTTATCCAGACTATTATATGCCTTTCAGGAATCTGATTTGTCTTGCATAACCCAAGTTTCACCTCATTTAAAAACTACTCTGGTACAAAATCAGACATAAAAATACAAAAGGATCAGGGGACACTATCACTGAAAAATTGCTTACTTTTTCATTTTTACCATATAATTATAAAATAAACTGATCAGAATATAAACATTGTACTTACATTTCAGTGTGTAATACATAGACCAGTATAAGACCACTGTATGAAATTTTAGTTTGTATTGATTTTGCCAGTGCTTTTTTGTAGCCTGTTGTAAAACTAGGCAAATACCTAGATGAGCTGATGTACCTCCTGGAAGACTTCTAAATACCCCCAGGAGTACATGTACTCCTGGTTGAGAATCACTGCTCTAGGAATTCTGGGGAAGTTCCATGGCCTGTGTTATAAAGGAGATCAGACTAGAAGATCACAGTGGTCCCTTCTGGCCTTGGAATCTACGAGTCTAGTACATTTGTAACAGGATTTGTAACGTGTGTGTGTGTGGTTTGAATGTGCTTGTAAGTTAATGATTTTTCTAACATTTGAACTGGTGTTTGAAGTGGCATAAGTGGCACAATACTGGTGACATTCCAGAGAAATTATAACCATTGAAAGACTTATCTGCATATGATATTTTGGGTTTAATGTGTGATAATCTTGAATTTGTATGAAGGGAAAAGGTTAGCTATTGAATACCACTTGGACAAAGTAATTTTGAATTGACATTCTTAATAATTAAGCTATTTGTCTAAAAGTTCTAAGTTTTAACTTTTCAAATAGTTTAACTGTCGAAAGCAGCCACGTAATTGCACTGGCATAATTATTTGATTGGAAATTGATCAGGATCTGTATTTTTAACTCTATAGTTTCGTATTAGTACCAAAATTACCTGCTCAGATTAGAATAGAACTAGGGTAAAGTTTTTCTATATAATAGAGCTCTGATAGGCTGAATTAATCGATTGATTATCTCTTCATAAATTGTAACAATTCAAGCTTTTAAACTTTATCATCTAGCCACCTTAATAAAGAAGTTACAGAAAGAAAAATTACTTTTAATTCTATATTAGCTAACGAACCTTACAATTTTACAATAGCTGTCTACTTTGTACTTTAGCTCAAGACCACAGCTCTAAAGAGTGGTGTGAAATTTGGTATAAGTTATGGGTTAAATAAAATTACTTAATCAACATGTGTTTTATAATGCGTCTTTCTCACATTGCATGATTTTTGACAATGGATTTTAAGGTTTCTATATTATTCATTGTAAATAATTTTCCAATCCACTTTAAACTTTATGAAAATCAAAATTTTGGAGCATATGAAATAAAGAAAAATGAATTAACATAAAGTTTTGTGAAAATATTCTCATAGATGTTCCTAGCTAAGAATTACAGATCTGAATATGTTCTGTTATTCATATATATTCCACAGCTATTTGTATTTGAAAAAGTTCATTTGAATTTGATTTGGGCATCTAGGTCTTGATCTAAAGCCCAATGAAATCAGAGGTCAGATTTCCATTGACTTCAGTGCCCATCAAATTAAGCTTCTGCAGCGCACCATGATCAGTGTGGCATGTGGTGGATTCTACATCTCCTTGGTGATGTGGGTTCAGCCAATATTGGCTGCCTTTCTGCAAGACATGCTTTAGTTCAGTGGTTCCCAACCTGTGGCGTAGGGGCCAAAAGTGACTCACAGGGGATTTCAAAGTGGCCCATGACTTCCCTCCTGCTGGTCACAGAAGGGAACTGCTGCCTAAGGACCCAGGCAGAGTGTGTTGCTGCGGGGCTAAAAGACTGGTGCAGGCTCCTTGCTGCAGCTAAGGGGATGGGAGATCAGCATTCCCCTCCCCTGGTGGTAGCAGGGAGCCTGGCAAAGTGCTCTGCCTGGGTCCATAGGTGCTGGGGTCCCTGCTGGAGCCAGAGGGAGGGGATCACTGATCACCTGTCCCTCTGGCTGCAGACAGGAGCCACTGCCTACGGAACCAGGTTGAGTGTGTGGGGCTACAGGACGCGTGTGGTTTCCCTGCTGCAGCCAGGGAGATGTGAGATCAGTGAGGAGGCAGCCTCCTCACTGAACTCCTTCCATCTCGCTGCAGTGGGGAAGGCAGGGAGAGGCCTGCTGGTGGAGACTGGTGGCCCTTCAGGGTTGTAAAAATTACATCTGTGGCCCTCGAGCCAAAAAGGTTGGGAACCACTGCTTTAGTCAAACAAATTAGTGGGCTCAGTACAGGAGGAACTGCATGAAATTCTATAGGAGATCATGTTCCCATCTTGCCTTAAAATCAACAAATGTTTTGATAGTACATAATGAATTTAATTTCTGAGATTTTTCTGATGCTGTGCCTTCAAAATGTTACCTTCTCCAAAAGGTGATAAAATCCTAGAGAAATACTGTTCTGATTGTTATTTCTGAACCCGGAATTAATTCACGTTGTATTTTATTACCACTGGCATTACACATAACCACAGAAAAAATATCCCTGATGATCCATTTGGTACCGATGATGACTGAAGGAAATTTATATTGTGGCCTGTGCATTTTTGGTAGAGGACTGTTTTAGATCACAGTATTATGTCACTGGGCAAACTAATGGTGTCTTAAATATAGACACTGTGTAATAAAATAAAAACTAAGTTACATTTTGCAATAAGAAGGCAGCAAGAAATGCCTTCAAAGATCCATTCCTGGAGTTTCTGGTTTTATCAGTGAATTTGGTCTTTCTGGTTCAGTGCCTAATAAAAATAGTTCAGCTTTAATAAAGCACAGATGTTGACATATTCACTCACCTTCGTCATTGCATGGATGCATTTCATACTGAATTTCACCTAAGGAATTTTAGACTTTAAAGATAATAATCAAAAACACTTCTGGCTTCCCATTGGGATCATTGCTGTTTTTCAGATCAAAGATGCCCCATCAATATAATGACTTAAGAAGGAAAGTTATGATTTTTTTTTTACTTACTAATGAAAAGATTAATGTGGCTTAACTATAGTAATTTTAGCACCTCAGTTCCTTACTCTTGTTTAGCATTTCTGCTGTTAGAACCTACTTTTGCAATTCTTTCCTAAAGTCCTTCTTTGTCTCATGCTATCAGCAAGCATAGTCATCTATAATAAAGTTAGGATTCTGTTTCCATATAATTAAATACATTTCCTTGCTGAATACATTCCAAGCATTCATTCCTGGAAATTGCTTCCTTTTTTGTATGGAAAGCCAGATATGTTTAAATTTCAAACAGTGACATGAGTACACAGTCCACTACATTATTTCCAATGATGCATCAGATTTGGAAATTTCCTCAACTGGCTCAAAAGGTTAAAGGGTAAATTTTCAAAACAGTGCATAGGCAGTGCACCCACAAAAGTCTGTATAATCGCTAACAGATTTTGAACTTCACTTTGAAGATTTACCCCCCTTTTAACTGAGCATGCTCCATAGACCATACTAGATTAACACTGATTAAAAATCAACCTCTGTAGGAAGCCTGCTGCTCTTAGAAGGGAGGATTCAATATGGTTACTGTAATGGACGAGTCAGTGTAAGATGGTTGAAAAGATGAAGGGGTTTATTATTCACCTTTTGAATTGTGGAGGATTTAGGTACTTAACTCTCTTTACTATAATCCCTTGCAATCCCCACACACTGAGTTAGAGGGAATCCCCAAAGGCTGTGGAA
>ML675616.1:88226764-88261510 GCA_007922155.1 Mesoclemmys tuberculata | reverse complement strand
AAGTATCTGGCACTGGCTACTGCTGGAAGACAGGATACTGGGTAAGATGGACCCTTGATCTGCCCCAGTATGATCATTCTTATGAGTAAGGCGAGAACTTGGTCCATTTTCTTTAAAGTGCATACTGCATTATTAACATTTTACTGGATCCAGTTATGAAGGCTGGATGAAAATTAGCCAATCTAATATTCAGGCACACTAGCAGGATATTAAGAAGTCTAAAAATGGATTAGATTCTGTGTTTTAATTTTTAATTGAATCCCCATTGACTTACTTCTTTCATCGATATTTTGACAAATGAGCAGTACATTCACATTCAATTGTTCTTTTCCGTAAAGAAATACAAAATTTCTAATGAACTGCCAAAAGGTCATTCAAAATTCAAAGAGCCAAACTCTGGCCATAATGAAGTTATGCTATTTACTTCAGTGGGCTCAGGATATGGTAAATGAGGCTGGGTCCAAACTGGGTCCACACTGACGGCAGCAAATTCGCCGCCGTCAGATCGATTGCTCTGGATCAACTGAGCGGTCTGCGTAGACGCGCTCAGTCGATCCAGCAATCGATGCAGGAAAACCACCCCGATAAGTGGTGTAGCGCTGTGTCAAAGGGAACGCTGTTCCCTTCAACACAGCGCCGTGTGGACGGCATGTGGAAGAGATGCAGGGAAGTTGATGGGAGATATGCAAGTGATTTACGTCACTTGCGTATCTCCCGTCGACAGCCGCCGAATCCCGAAGGTAAGTGTAGACCGGGCCTGAGTTTTGATGGGGCATATAAACTACTTGCTGTACATAACCATTAGAAATTCACAACTGATGCTTCGTGAAATTTCCCAGGACCAAAGAGAAACCAAATAGGAGATGATCAAGTTTGTAAAGCACAGAACAAAACATCTTCTTTCTATGAAAAATTAAAATAGGTCTATTTGAGAGTCAGTCTTTTCTGCTGTGCAATAAAAATCTCTAGCCTTGAAATCTATAGCCTGTCCCTTACAAAGAAACTTAACTGTATAGTCCTTTACTTTGATCCTGTTCCATGTGTACAGATGATCCAACCAATCTGTCATTTGTGACTAAAACCTTGAGTGTTAAATAAATGCCACGCAACTGCTGGCTGAATGGCAAATCGGAACATTAAGACGATAAAGAGCGAGCAGAGTGTCAGTCCAAGTACAATAAAGCTAATATCATTCAGTCTACTGTAATTTAAAACAGCTGTCGGCTGGCCCTGGCCTGTAATATAACAGGCCAAATTCTTGGACACTGAGTTATTCTTAGAAGTATGCATGAAGGCATTGGCAAGCCTTGTTGCAAGTTGCCTGCTGCCAGCACCCTGTCAGTAGCATGTTCCAACAGATCTAAGAGCTATTGTTCTAGCTTATGAAAAAGAACTTCAAGTTTTTAATTTCAGATTACCCAAAGGCCAGCAGGATATCGGAGCCCCAATAAGCTTTAAAACCAGCCTTACCTTAGTGAATAATAATTTTAACGATGTTATTCAATGAAGACAAAAGTTGACGACCTGCTCGTTCATCACAATGTAAATGGTGCAATTTAACATGGCCACATCCCATCACAGGTGGCAAGAAAAGGGAGAGGAAAGAATAGCACATCGGAAGAGTGCTAATGATTAAAAGGCAATATAGGCAAGTGTGCTACCTTTTCCTGGCTTGACATAAAAGCTAGAATACACATTTTAAAATGTCGGTCCAGTAAAATGTATCCTTTCACTTACTTTATCCCTTGACTCTTTCAAAGACTAGTACAGCTACTGACATTTCCTGTGTAATATCAGTTGGGAAAGTGAAAACATAAGTGGAATTTTCAATAAAAATGTTGTTTGATAGGACGCTGAGCTATTTTAGCATTGACCATGCTTTCGACTTCAAAAAACAGCACCACTGCCCAGGTGGGTTTCTATATTAGTACATGGAATTTATTGAATATACTTTCTTTCTCCTTACTTGTGGAAATACATGCTTCATAACTTTGTCTTTTCTCTCTTTTCATAGACTTAACTGGATGCCCCTACTTCTAGAGATACTTGCTAGTTCCTACCCAAGGAATGTAGGACAGATCTATCTCTGTGAATAATGCAATAGTTAATTTGGGGGAAAAGAAGCAGGAGTGAATTTCATTATAAAACGTAGACAGGACATTTTAGTGATCTATTACTGTATTAATAAGCACTGTAATTTTTGTTGCCCCTTTCAACCTGAGCAGCTAGTCAAAGTTTGGGACTCTGGGGATATTCCAGTTGGGAGTAGAAATTGGAGATAGTCAGGTAATTCTTTGACACAGTTTTGTTTATAAAGAACATACATACTCCGGTGCCTGTGAACACACAGGTAGTCAAATAGCAGGAAACAGTTTCTTTTGCTCACAGCACAAAGAACACTCTTTTCAGCCTGCCCAAAAATCTCTTCCCCGATTGCTTCCAAGGTCAGCCCCAGTGCTGTCAACTGCTCCTTCATCCTGTCCCTCTTTCTGACTTCCTTTTCCATTCTCACTTTCTTTGTGTTGACCTTCCCTCCATAAGCACACATACCTACCCAAACAATACTCAGCAAAAGCTCCTTTGTTTTGAGTGAGGTTTATGCTTACAATTCTGTTAACTGAAGGGGGAGTTCACACCTATCAACCTCAATCCCATAACAAGGTTTCATCCAGATCACAATGTTATTATTTAAATTATTATTAATTTGTATTACCACAGCACCTAGGAGCCCTCGTCATGAACTAGGACCCCTTATTATTTATATTGTGGTAGCATCTAGAGGTTTCAACTGAGATCAGGCTCCACTGTGCTAGATGCTGTACAGAGACACAGTAAGAGACATTACCTGCCCCAAAGAGCTTACAAGCTAAGTGAACAACAGAAAAAGGGTGGGAGAAAGGAATATTATTAGCCTCATTTTAGAGATGGGGAACTGAGCCATAAAGAGATTCTTTATTCTTATTCTTAAAGATATTTAGGCCCAAGTGGCTTGTTCACAAGGAATATGTGGCAGAACTGGGAACTGATCATGGAATGCATCCCAGTCCAGTGTGTTAACCACAAGACTATCCTTCCTCATGTTTCTTAATAATACCAAGGTACTAGGCAGCTGAATCTGTGTTTTGTGCAACAGCAGGGACTCGAGGAAAGATTATTCAGGCTAAATTTTAAAATGTTTGTGCACCTTATGAATTTGGTTGAATAGGTAAAATTTTCAAAAGCATCTAAATCTCTTAGAAGCCTAAGTTATCATTTACTTTTAATGAACTTAGATTCCTAGGTGCTTTTGAAAATGGTACCTGTATGTCTGGGAGGTTCTTTCATATTAGTTTGTAATTAGTTACAAATTAGTACTTTGAGAAACTTGGTTTCAATTCACAGGGGTTCACATAAGCATCTTGTTGTGTTGCAATGTGTGTTTTGAGCTGCATTTTACTGTGAGATCTTGAGTTGAACAAATCAAAATTCAATTGAAACTGCTCAGTGTCATCTGGTTTCATGTTTTGCTGCAAATGTTTTGCCTAGCACTAGTTGTATAGTCACCTGCAAAAGTCATCAGAAAGCTTTTATAAAAAATGGTACCTCCAGCTTTAAAGATAGAGGTAATCTTAGGGATAACTAAGGAGTTGTGAATACATCAGTTGGGCTCATATGCTATTGGGTAGTTGGGTTCCTTCACAGCTGCTCAATTTCTTGCTATTTGCATTAGGATATACCTGTAGCAAAACAAGAAATCACTTTTAAGATGTGAACAACTGTTTCATGTACTAATCCAGATATGTCTTATGACTGATGAAGCCCCTTTGGAGTTTTTTCATACACGTGATGAACAAACTAAACGAATAACTTCTGCACTCTTTGAGAATACTTGATAGCATCTTCAAAAGCTAAATTATTTCAGACATAATACAAATAAATAACAATTTGCACTTAAACGCTAAGGCTCTCTAACTGCTTTATAAGCATGAATTAAGTCAAAGAGCATGAGGTAGGTTAGTAGTACTATCCCTATTTTACAGATGAGAAAACTGAGGCATAGAGAAATTACGGGATTGAATAGCAAACCTAGGGCAGAGCCAAGACAAGATCATAGAACGTGATTCACACTCTGTGCTATAGCTGCAAGACGAATGATACCAAACGCTTGCATAGCGCTTCATGAAGGAGGTCAGAGTCCTTATCCCCATTTTAGAGATGGGGAAACTAAGACAGAGACAGGGGGAAGTGATTCACCCTAGAGGCAGAACCAAGAATAAAACACAATTTTCCTAAGTCCCAGTCCAGGGCTTGCTCCCCTACACCACTTTTTATCCTTCCTGTTGTGTGTGTGTCCCTTGTTTGCTAGTGAATCACAGCAGTGGCTGACTCCAACTCATAGCACAGACTGTAAAATGTAAAACTAGTGAGATCTTGCAAGACTCTGTCTAATAACTGCTTAACCTTCCTTTATTATAAAGACATTCTTTCCAAAGATTTGTTTTAAAAGATGCATGAACTTTGTGTATATTAGCATGATTTTGAATTGCTAGGTTCTCCTAGCAGCACAATCAAACCCTGATTAGCGGAAGAGTTTATAATAGGAACACAGGGCTGGAAGTGACCTCCTGGGTCATCAAGTCTTGTCCCTTTCTATCACAGAAAATCCTCTCCTATGATCCCATTCATAAATGTATCAAACTCCATCTTAAAGCTAGCTAGGTCATTTGCCATCACTTCTCCTGTTTGGAGGCTGTTCCAGAGCCTCACTCCTCTGGGGACGAGAAACCTTCTTCTAATTTCCAGCCTAAACTGACTCATGGCCAACTTATATCCATTTGTTCTTGTGCCAACATTGTCCTTTAGCTTAAATAGCTCTTCCGTCTTCCTGATGTTTACTCCCTGGTTATAATGGTGGTTTTTTAAAAAAAGAGATTCCTTTGCCCATCCTTCCCATTTTGAAAAAGCATTTCTTCTAAAAATGTAAACTATCAGTTTCTCCTTCTGCTTTGCCAAACTCACTGCTGGTTCTTTACTTTGACTTGAAGTGACTGCATGAGTGTGGGGCCAGGCCCACATGTACACTGATTATAGCTAGAGCTATGCTATACTTGTATGACCCAACGCCCATAGAAAGACTCCCATTGGCTTCACAGGGCCTTGGTTCAGGCCCTGTATTCTGATCTGAGTATAGGACTAACCCTCAGAATGGAATCTGTCCCCCAGCAGTGTTGTCATACCATGATATCAGGGGTGACTCAGATTTGATTTCAAATCTAAAACCGTGCTGACTACGAAACCAAATCTGAGTTTTCATGAACTCATACTACTGATGTTCCTTAGGGACTTTCTAGTGTGAACATGCCGGAGAGCACATGACAGTCAGGCTCATCCTAATGTGAATATGGAAATTCTTCAAGGAACCTTCCTAGCTTTCCTTGGTAGGAAAGGGTGCCACTGACGTATTCTGCAAAATTCCCAAAAGCAGCTGCGTAGACAGAAAACTAACGTATACACATAGAACATTTCTCAATACTTAATAATAATAGAATTTTTTTTCAAGAAATGTGGAAACAGTGAGTATTATCCGGAAGGGACTGCAACCTCAACCCTGGGCTAGTGTATGAACGCTGTCATAAGCAACATTTAAACAAGATTCTATTATGTCATTACACATGTTTCTGCTATTGGTGACAATATTAGCTAATTTCCTGAGAAGCAAAATTAGCAGTTCAGATTGGCAAGAATACACTCAACATAGCAATGGAGGTTGATCGGGATCTCTATGCGGTTATAGTTCCATACAAAATGACACCATGACATGCCAGTCCGGAATCACCCATGCAAGTGTAAACATGGAGATGCCCAATTTCAAATAGTTCACTTAAACTAAACAACAGTAAGAAGAGGCTGAAATGGTAAATGGATGCAGAAAAAATTTAAATGTACTGTCAGTGGGCCTGATTACTCCCTCCTCAGGCAAAACCCTCAGGAATGGGCTTGTCAGGGAGGCACTCTGTGAGGAGCCATTTGGGGAAGGGAAAATGTGTCAGACTCCATTAAGAGGGAAAGGTCCAATTACTGAATGTGATGGGAGAAAAAGAGCAAGTTGCTTGCCAAGGGAACCCATAAAGAGGGTTACTTTAGCTAAAGGTTTTATTGATATCTGTAGCTGCATATTTCCTATCTAATGTGACACAATTGCACTTTGATAATCAGTATTGCTGACCAGAAAATGGAATTTCTGTTCCTGTGGAAAATTTTGAGGTTTTGAAACAAAATTCATCCCAATTCAGGATGAAAAGTAAAAATCCTCAAAATTTGTCATGGCACAGAAATTCCAAAATACTTGGTTTGGGAAGAACTGAAATAGAATTTTTCAGCTTGCCCGCCTAGAAGGTTCTTATTAAAAGCACTTTCTCCCTGCAGGCAGAAAGTGAAATTCATAAGAGCCTTTGAGAGGGACTGCTGAAATCTAAACACACCCCAGCATCTGATGGTGTGTGTGTGGGATACGGAGAGGTGTGAAGAATGTGCTTTTCTACCTCTCCTCAGCCCATTGACAGCTACTACTTTGAAGGCTTTTATCACTTTCACTTTCTTCCTGCAGGAGCTTTCCAGGTGGACAGATGGGATGCTGTCTCTTTGGTTTTCCTGACAGAAAATTGAAATTTTGCAGAAAGGATCTTTTCAGTTAGGAATTTTCCATTAGAATGTTTTTTTTTGACCAGTCTACTTTTCAGCCTCTAAGTTTATTCTGTGTATCCTAGAGAATACCTGGTAGGGAATATTCCTTGATAAACAAAGGAAATAAAGCTGGAAGTCAAGTTGTGTGCAGATCTAACTGTATGTTCATTTGTCGGTAATTGTTGCTGTTTTCTTTAATAATCACTTCTGTTTAAGATGTTCTGTGGTTCTATCTGTCAAGACATGCAGAACAGCATTCAGAACCCAAATCTTTCTTCTCTGACAGTCTTACTTTATTTGGAGACCTGGAGAGATCTGAAAGAAAGGTACTTTCTGATCAGTAACTCTGAAAACTTCAACATCATTCACAACACAAATGGTAACAAAAATTAATTCTTAAATGTTTGTTTTAATAAACTAAGGTGCTACTAGTAAAACATTTTAATCCCTCCCTCTGCCTCCATGATTTTAACCTTCCTCTTTAACCAATTTGGGTAGATAATCTGTTTAATGATAAAGAAATATTTCTGCAACATTTGCAGCATGTCATAAACTATTTTATGCAGAGAGAAAAATGGAACATCTGTGCCTTTCATATTTATTTTCTCAACATAATTTAACAGAGAATAAAAGAAGACAGAGGGGATTATTTTGTAATTTCTCTGCAGCTGTTTATGTAAATGTGCCGTATGCCAAAAAGGAAACTAAAAGAAACAATCAAGCAGCTTCTAAGATTTAAACAAAATGGAGAAAAATAATATTGAAAGGAGAAGCTAGCCTTTGTTTTCTGTTTTAAAACAATTTATTATAGCTATATCACATCCCAGTATAACGGGCTGCAGTGCTTTCTGATGGAAAGCAGACTTATGAACCAGACTGACTGTAAGCATGTACTCAAGTCCATGGGATTTAAACTTGGAACTTCCATTCTACAGAGCAGCAACAGTACTGTGAAGATAGTCTAGGAGGGCAAGACCTGTCTTCTCCCTCCACAAAGCCCTGGTTGGCCAAGATGCTGGCAGGAAAGCCAGCCTGTACCCTCTGCTGCCAGCTCTCCGAGGTTGCCACTGAAGCAGGGACTACACAGGTGGCAGGATAGGGCACATGTGGCTGCTCTAGGCTGAGAGTCTGAGCTCAGGGCTGGAGGACAGATCCAAGTCTAGGGAGGTGCCTGAGTATGTGGTCTTTGAGCCCGCACTGCATGTAAAGATGGACCACTACTCAAAGGGGTGGAGGTTTCTTAATCTGGGACAATGTAGCTGAGGTTGGAGGGGCAGTTGAGACAGTTCATGACTGATGGAAATAGAGCTCCTTTTACCTACCTTGGATTTGCTATGCCCCCATATACTGGGCTTTGCAATGACACTGGCCCTAGATTTGGCTTTGGAGTGAATCCTGCCTCCCCAAGGCTGTAAGGATTTGGAACAACCTACCTAGGAGGGGAGGCCCTGGTCCCCACCAAATAAATGTGTGCTTAAAGTTAAACATGTGCTCAAGTGCTTTGCTGTGCTGGGAGAGGAAGCCCTTGATTCTGAGTCACAGCTTGGCTTAAAGTTGGCCTGCAAAGGAAAAGAAGAAAAATTTGAGCTTGTGCTTTTCTTTTTCTCCTTTTTCATGCATAGATGAGGCCTGAAAGATTTATTTTATTTTATTTTAAAAAGATGTGGGGTGGGATATGAAGGTAAGCTTGTTTTGTTTGTTACATTGGCAATGCACTTCCTAGCTTGGACAACTTGCTGGCCTTGTCTGCATTACACTGTTGCAGCTCTTCGTCCAGATCCACGGGTGGCTACAGGTGCTGAAACTTACGGTAATGGGGGTTCTCCTGCACCCCTGTCTTGTACTGGTTTCCATCATATCCAGGGCTTACAGTTTGGTTCAGTGGCTCAGCACCCCCACTATACACATTATTCCAGCACGGCTGCTGGTGGCAGCAAAGTGTCAGCGTTAGCGTAAGCTGGCTGCCACTCTTTTAAGTATAATTTCTTCTACCCCTATGAGCAGTAGGGTTAGATGATGTGGTGATTAAAACACTGGTGCAGCTGCGGTGTTGGGGAATTGTACCTATAAACACAGTCTAATGTAAACCTAGCCTATGGTGATGAGAGCACTAAGAAAACAGCAACACAAGAGTCAAGCGGAAAATGTGAGCACCTGAGAGAGAAAGGGATTTTTATTACAACTCATTTTTTAAAGGTAAATAGCTGTTAAAACATATGATCCATTTTGGATAAAGGGAGACCTTATTAAAGACTCAATATGCCACCTCTAGAGTTAAGGTGGGAAGAGCTGGCAACAGACAGATTCTTATACCCCTAACTCCCTCCAAGAGTTCCTTCTGCAAAATCAGGGAAGCCCAGACTTGACACCTCTGATACTGCTAAATGTAAAAAGACAAGCAAAAGCAAATCCTAACCCCCCTCTCCCCTCCCGCCAAACTTTCAAGCCTTCTTTAAATTTCATGAAGGAGCAGACTAGGTGCAAACCCAGTTTTAAAAAAAATCATGTAGATCACCTTTCATGTTAATACAATGTGTCTACAGGCATAGCAGCCCAGGCTATAGTATTGTCATGTTTTACAAGCCAAGCAAGATCAGTGCCCATAAGGGAAATCACAAAAGAAAACTCAGCTGTTGCAGCAAACTGTCCTGCTGATTTAGAAGCTGGTGCACTTCTCCCAGTATATATTAGTTAGATTCCCTGAA
Source organism: Mesoclemmys tuberculata (assembly GCA_007922155.1). Lineage (NCBI taxonomy): Eukaryota > Metazoa > Chordata > Testudines > Chelidae > Mesoclemmys > Mesoclemmys tuberculata. The sequence continues at coordinate 88,252,142 of ML675616.1, read as the reverse complement.
TAATCTGACTAGGCAGCGTACTAATGGAGTTGTGTTGTGTGTGTGTGTCTGTCTTTCAGGTGCGAGATATCTATGCCCTGACCTCTTGAGGTCATGAAAAATCCCATGGCATTTTTCATAAACAATAGGAGTGTTAACTCCAGTGTCATGGTCAAATTTCACTTGTAGTTTTACCTATCCAAAAATCAGGGGCCATCATGTTCACCTACACTTCATTGCTAGGCCTTGATTGTCAGGGCCATTGCTAACAAGTGATTGAATAGTCTGCTCGAATGTATTGCTACAGCATTTACATTTCCTCAGGTGAATGGAAGGAATGCAGCCTGGATCTAATCTCTCCCTTTCAGTAATCATAACAATTCTGTCATGGATGTCATGGATTCCATGATTTTCCAAGACCTCCATGACTTCTTCTGGGGCAGAGCTGGAATAGCTCTCAGCATCGGGACTGCCACAGCAGTGACTTCCCGGGGCCACTGAACAGCTGATCAGGCTGTGGTTTCCTGGGGCCCTGAACAGCTGACCGGCAGCCAACCTCCCGCACTGCCATCGATCAGCTGATCGGTGGCCAGCCCCTGGGCCCCTCAAACAGCTGACCGGCAGCCAGCCCTGGGGCCCTGAACAGCTGACCTGGGGCCAACCTCCACCCCACTGCCACTGCCAAAAAGCTGACCGGCCAGCCCCACTGCCTCTGCCAAACTGCTGATTGGTGGCCAGCCCCCCCAGTCACTGAAGCAGCAGGCCCAGCCCACCAGAGCAGCAGTCAGGTTGGGTCAGCTCCTCTGGGGCTGGAGCAGCCACTTGCACCCCCTACTGCAGGAGCAGTGGCAGCAGCAGTGCTCTGTTTGTCCCCTCCTGCCCCAGGTACTTTTATTAAAAGTCAGGGACAGGTCATGGGTGTCTGTGAATTTTTGTTTCTTGCCATCGACCTGTCCCTGACTGTTACTAAAAATACCCAGGACAGACAGGTAATAATATAACCATCATGCTGGAAGAGTAAACAGCTCCCAGTCTAAAGGACTACTTGTCTGAGTCATGCCTCTCCTTACGGCAGGGCCATTTGACCAAATTCAGCCATGGTACAAAAAATGCACCTCCAATAACTCCAGTTCAATTGCAGCCATGTACAGCAAGGCTAACATTGGTCCGTTAGTCCCAGTTATGGATTGCTGCACCTGAAGTTAGTGAGGCTCTGCATATGCATAAAAAAAGCAAGACTGGGGCCTTGGTATTTTCTTCTATTTTAAGGCCCAGTGTACTACGTGTGCTTATAGCACAGCAAAATCATGACAACACATTTTAAGAAGTGCTCTGTGTAAGCTTGAAAGCTTGTCTTTCTCACTAATAAAGGTTGGTCCAATTAAAGATTTTACCTCACCCACCTAGTCTCTAAAATATTTTAATAATGATCAAGTGGTTGAGGATTCCTTTTTAAAAGATCTTTGACATAAGAAAATGTACATTATTGGTATCCACTATAGTGCCCAAATGTGCTAGGTGTTGTAGAAAACAGAAAAGTATGTTTCCTATTCTGAAGAGCAAATGGGTCACTGTCATAAACACAGTTGGCGGCTGATGTTAATAATAATCCATGAATGACTTTATGGGAGCAAAGAGAAAAAGATATTTTCATATTAAAAGCTCAGTCGGAGTCTGGCCACAAGCCCTGAAAAAGGGGCAGAGCATTGTCCCATTTCCAAGAGCAGACTGTGTGGCAAATTGTGGCTCAGCCACAGTCTGCCTCTTGGGTTTTCCCTCTTACTCCAGGGGGGAGAACACAGCACCAAACCTGTTTCTGGTGCTGCCTACATTCCCCACCACCACCCACTGCACCAGAACAGCTACGCTGGCCAGCACGTTATGGAGATAGAACCTAGGTCCTGCCGGTTCCTCATCTCTTCCTCTCCCCACCCTGTTCATAAATGGATGGGAGATATAGTAGCACTGTGGCAGCTCACACAATTTGTCCCTAAGCTGACAATGCTGTTCAAACTGAAAATCCAGGTTTAAACAAATTCCAAACAAATTTAAACAAATTCCAAAAACCTAATTTTAATAGAAAAATTTCTTTGACAAAACCCATTTTTTAATATTAAAAATTAAAAATTCTCCTGCCACTAGCGATGGACAGAAAGCAGCTCTGTTGAATGTCTTGTCCTCTGGATATAATGCCTCGCAGTGCAGCAACTTCTAATGCGGCACTGCCAGGCCAGCACTGGGCCAGAGTCTGATCAAGTAAGTGGCCTGAATTTATGACCTGCTCACCTGTGAAAGTGATACCAACTGAACTGTACTTAGACACACCAGTAAGCCATTTTATGAGTCTGACTGTGTCCTGCAGTGGCATCTGGTCTCCATGTTTCCACTCATTACGATCATTGCTGAGTAATTATAAAAAAACTCCAGTTACCTCACTTCCCCCCTCACTCCTGTCACTTCACATATTTTTAATCACCATTGTTACCTTAGAACTTTTCTTCAGTCACTTCCATCACATCAAGATTAGTTTTCCATTTACCCCTTCAACTTTCATTTTGTCTCAGCCCATCCTGTCATGTCACAATTTGTTAATTCTTTCTCTGATTGTTCCTATTTTTTTTTGCCTTTTTTTTCCTGGTATCTCCTTTTCCAATGACTTCTGTCACCTCCGGTTTTAAAAAATGTACTTCTGTCACTTTATAGAACAGGACCAGGTACTATCCAGCCAAGAGTTCTGAAGGAACTCAAATGTGAAATTGCAGAACTACTAACAGTGGTATGTAACCTATCATTTAAATCAGCTTCTGTACCAGATGCTGGAGGATAGCTAATGTGATGCCAATTTTAAAAAAAGACTCCAGAGGTGATCCCGGCAACTACAGGCGGGTAAGCCTAACTTCAGTATCAGGTAAATTGATTGAAACTATAGTAAAGAACAGAATTGTCAGACACATGTATGAACACAATTTGTTGGGGAAGAGTCACATGATTTTTGTAAAGGGAAATCATGCCTCATCAATCTACTAGAATTCTTTGGGTGGATCAACAAGCATGTGAACAAGGGTGATCCAGTGGATATGGCGTACTTAGATTTTCAGAAAACCTTTGACAAGGTTCCTCACCAAAGGCTCTTAAGCAAAGTAAGCTGTCATGGGATAAGAGGAAAGGTCCTTTCAGAGATCGGTAACTGGTTAAAAGACAGGGGAAAAGGATAGGAATAAATGGTCAGTTTTCACAATAGAGAGAGGTAAATAGTGGTGTCCCCCCAGGGGTCTGTACTGGGAAAAACATATTTATAAATGATCTCGAAAAAGGGGTAAACATTGAGGTGGCAAAATTTGCAGATGATACAAAACTACTCAAGATAAGTCTAAAGCAGCCTGCAAAGAGTTACAAAAGGATCTCACAAAACAGAGTGACTGAGCAACAAAATGGCAGACGAAATTCAATGTTGATAAATATAAAGTAGTGCACATTGGAAAACATAATCCCAACTATCAATATAAAATAATGGAGTCTATATTAGCTGTTACCACTCAAGAAAGAGATCTTGGTGTCATCGTGAATAGTTATGTGAAAACATCCACTCAGGGTGCAGCAGCAATCAAAAAAGCAGAATATTGGGAATCATTAGGAAAGGGATAAATAATAAGACAGAAAATATCATATTGCTTCCTCATAAATCAATGGTGTGCCTACATCTTGAATACTGCATGCAGGTCTGATCGCCCCATCTCATAAAAGCTACATTAGAATTGGAAAAACTACAGAAAATGGCAACAAAAATGATCAGAGGCATGGAAAAGAGAGATTTGGCATATGAGGAGAGATTAATAAGACTGGGACTTTTCAGCTTGGAAAAGAGACAATTAAGAGGGGGATATGATAGAGGTCTATAAAATCATGACTGGTGTGGAGAAACTAAATAAGGAAGTGTTATTTGCTCCTTCTCTTAACACAAGAACTAGGGGTTACTAAATGATATTAATAGGCAGCAGGTTTAAAATGAACAAAAGGAAGTATTTCTTAACACAACGCACAATCTGAGGAACTAATTGCCAGAGGATGTTCTGAAGGCCAAGGTTATAACAGGGTTCAAAAAAGAACTAGATACGTAAGTCCATGGAGGATAGACTCATCTGTGGCTATTAGCTGTTTGCCAGAGGCTGGGAATGGCCAATGGGATGAATCACTTGATGATTACCTCTTCTTTTCATTCTCTCTGAAACATCTGGCCTTGGCCACTGTTGGAAGAGAAGATAATGGGCTGGATAGACCATTGGTCTGACCCAGTATGGCTATTCTTATGTCCTTATGTTTAGCTCTCCCTTCTCTTCTCGGCTCTCTTTTTAGAAAGGTACATTTCTTTCTCACTTCATGCTCATTCCTGCCTTACGTTGCACAAGGGTAAATCCTGAGTATTTATATTGAAGTCATCCATTGAATATTTTAGGAGGTTTGCAATATTTTATGACAGCAGAATTTGCTCCTTAATTATTAACCAGATTAAACTTTTCAGAATGGCCTAATTATAAGAGGAGCTGGTTGCACAACATATGGTTAAATCTGCCTAATGCTGCCCATTATAAGACCCTATTTCCAATTGCTTGTAAATTCATCAGACTTTAATGGTTTGGGCTGAAATTTTCATGCCAAGTATCTGCCTCAGGCTGAATTATTTTTTTTAAAGTTTCCGAAGAATTGTTCAGCTATTTCCGAAATTGAGAGTATGGAAAAATACGTTGGTTTGCTCATATTAAAAAAACCCAACCTTGTAATGTTTTCAGTGAGAAGCTCTAGCGTCTTGAAATATGGGGAGAGGGTTGCCTTGCTGTCAGGCAGTGCCTTTTGGCATCTGTATGAAAATCATCCAAATTCGGCCAAGTTCTGAGTCTGTTTGCACATACTAAGGAGAGACTCTGAGGAATCCGTCTGTTCTGACCGCAGGGGCTAAGCAGGACTTTTTCTGCAATTGCTGTGGGACTGCTGTGGCAATGGAGTCAGAATGTACTGCAAGGAGATAGTACTCTTAATGCCACTGCTACTGTCACCCAGGCAACATGGAGAAAATTGCCTGATTTGCATGCAGAGGGGACAAAAACCAGCCTTGGTGGGGGGAAGCAGATTGGAACAAGGACCCTGGAAGGGAAGACTGGGATAAGGAGCTGGGAATCAAGGAGGAAGCTTGGGACATGGAGCTGGGGGGAAGACAGAGAATGGGCTTAGGAACAGTTTGGAGAGGACATGGGCAGAGGGGGTCATGCTGGTGGAACAAGCAGAAAAGTCTGTAACCATGTGATGAGGTGTTCACGCCACACCATCCCTGAAGGAGTTAAAAGGGTAGCTAAGGGGCTTCCTGACAGGATGGGCTGCACCTGTGTGAGGTGTAGCCCAGATAGACAACTTTAATTGAACCTGAAGCCTACCTGGGCAGGAAGAGGCTGGGCTTGTATAAAGCCAGAGAGAGAGTGTGTGTTTCAGTCAGTAACCACTCTTAGGGTTGAGAAACAGGAGTAGGAAGAGGCCTAGGGAAAACAGCAGCAGCAAGGTGAGACTGCATGGTTGTAGGGTCCTCAGGCTAGCACCCAGTGTACAGGGCAGTCCTGGTGCCCTACCATACACTGGGGGTGTGGCATAGATGGGGCAGTGGCCTTTAAAGATTACCTGAGGTGCTTTGTTTAGAGAGACTTGAACACCCCCAAAAGGGGGAAAATATAGTGACCTAGCAAGAAGGCCAAGCTACAAAGAGGAAGTGCTGCAGCATGGGGAGTGTGAGAAAGGCTGCTGAGTGAGGGACTGGAAGAAGAGGACTGAGAAACCCCAAAAGGAGGTGGTGTCAAGTCAGATGTCAGCTAATTCTCAGATGAATCATAAAGAGGCACCACAGGGGTGAGTGGAGCAAATCCTGTGGCAGCCCACCAGACACACTCCCCTGCAGAGCCTAGAATGAAACCCAAGATCTCTGAGTCCCAAGATTCATCTGCTTTCAGATGAAACCCACTTGTACTGCACGTATCTCTTGCCTTCCTGGCGGCTGAGCCACACAGAAGGTGACAACCTACTACTACTCTCTGTTACTCCATTAGCTCTGACGACAGAGCTCTGTGGAGTGGACTTAAAGGTTCCAACTCTGTTGAAAAACCAACTCTGGGGTCAGTGTGATTCCACCTGATAATGTTTCTATCTTTGCAGTTAGGCTTCTAACCAGCAAAGAAATCACTCGTAAAAAATTACATTAAAAGCATGCTACGGTTGCAAGGTCAAGCACCCAAAAGTTAGGAAATGCAAGAATCAAGGTTGTCTGTGCAGCCTTAATTCAGTGCCCCTTCCACCATGCATCTGTATGAGAAGACAGTCTTGAATTACATGATCACATACTATTTCTCCCATTTAACACCTGATTACCAATCCAGTGCCCTATCCCTCTATCAAATTGCCTATCAAATTGGCTCCTGAAAGACAGATGCTATAAACAATTACATTCTGCTGTTGGCAAATGACACATGCCCAGTTTTAATGACTGAAACACATAAGTATGCTTCAATCTGCCATTCTGCTTTTATACCATCCTGCTTGCCATAGTATACAATCAATGCCATACAGAAACACAGGACCATTTTTTTGGTAGGGGATTGCTCATTAGGGCTGTGTAGGAAAGAATCCTCCTGGAGCTTCTTCTGGGCCGGGTCTGGCAAGAACAGTCATTAACAAACTGTGTCTATTTTGTCAAGGACAGATACTTATGCCTCTCCTGTCAACAAACCATAAGAAATCAGAGCAAAAGCTGCAATTATCTGTCAAACTTAAATACATAAGGTGGAGGATGCTGGTGAATTGAGAACTAGATTATATTCCAGTAACATGTCCCAGCTTGATCTCTGAATGCGCCTGGCCCCAATAAAAGCCATGTGCCTCTCTGAGATATAATAATGGCCTCTGCTTGCCAAGTTTGCTTGGTAATCAACATGACAGAGTTGAGGGCAAACTAGTGCAAACCCACAGGAAAGCCACGCCGTATCCCATTTTTCTTGTCTCTCTGAGAGGTTAACTCCAGATTACTGAGAGCGGCGACGCCCCTTGTCCTGACATGACTGGGCTCTTGGAATTCACTGACATAGGCTGCTGTTTAGCTTGTTAAATATGGACAGTTAGGAAGAGCTCAGATTTAAACTGTGGTCACCCATGCGAACCAAACGGCTGACTTATGAGTGAGTCTGTCCTTAAAAGTGTCAAGCTCCAATCCAATATAGTGGAACTGTCAGCACTTTTAAAAAATGAACATTTAATGAGCATGCTGGTAAAACAGACTTGTTAACAGTTCTTATGAGCCCTTCCACTGGAGCTCTGTGAGGCATCAAGCTTTAATTACAGTCTGTCTCCTTGCTGCTTAAAGACTGGTTGCAAAGAAGCCTTTTCGTTCATCACGATAATCACGTATGTTAAATGGCCCAAAGATAAATGGCACCAATTCAGCCAGCGCCAATGAACAGAAGATACACTATTCATCAGCTTGTCATTAAGAAATGCTGATGGTAACTGCGCTGGCTGTTTCGGTGAATATACTTTCATTATACCCCATTAGGTAATTTTGTGTCTGGCTAGGCATCATGCAAATGCTGGATGTTTGAACGCGTCTCAGAAACTCTTAAATCAGCGAGTACCATATTTTACTTACAATGACAACTCCTAACATGCTTCCCCAAGCCCTTCGTTGTGCTCTTGAAAAGACAGGCTCCTTCTTCCAAGTTATATACTTAACCATTTGTTTAGCGTGCCCTAACACTTCATCCGTTTGGTGAGTTTACATTGTAGAAAGTGGGTTATTTATAGGTCACCAAAGAGTTGAATCAAGTGTTTGTCTGACTGCTTACATTTTTTTTTTTTTTTTTTGCTTTCAGTGAAAATTGCTGTGGGTCATTTTAATGCTAAATGAACAGCAGAGCCAGAACCCCTTTTGCATGAGTATAAAAATAAAGGGTCGGCTCCTCCCATTCAGGCACTTGTACTGCATTACCCACCTAATCTAACTGTGAATGTAGTTAATGCAGCCTATGCAAGGGTGAGTCACAGTGAATGTAAAGGGAAAGGAGAGTCTTGTGACTAAGGCAATGGAGTAGGGCTCAGGAGACTGGAGTTCTGCCACAGACATCTTGTGAGACCTTGGGCAAATCCATTCATCTGTGTGCCTCAGTTCCCCATCTGTACACACTGGGTAATTTTAATTCCTTTCTCCTGCTTTTGGTCTGCATTGTCTGTTTATCTTGTAAGCGCTTCAGGGTTGGGACTTTTTCCCCTTCTGTGTACATACTGTCCATGGATCAATAGGGTCCCTATACTGGCATTTTAATGCTATTGATATATAAATAATAATTATATCAGTTCCCTTCCCTTTTGTTGCTGTAGCATGGAAAAGAGTTTGTCAGTGAAGAAAAGGGAGTGTGGCAGGATGCCCCTGTGTCACCGTGTTTCTCAGGACTGTTTCCAGCCCCCCATGAATGTTGCAGCTCACTATAAATTAGACCCTTTGCTTATGAATCTCCCTCTTCCTGTCCAGAAGCAGGGCTCAGCTGCCTTTGCAAAATCACCCCACCTTCTCTTGGGGCCCAAGGACTGGGGATCTATGTACGGGGAAAGGGGCATGGACTAGGGTGAGCTGGAGGAGGAATCAATGAGTACGTGGGTGGAGAAAATACATTTTGTCCTCCATCAGTACATTATTCTATGGAGTTCAAACTCTACACCACCTCACCCTCCTGCTCTTCTGATGGTGCAATAATGGGGGAATATCTGCAATAGGATTTCACAGGAATCCCATTCCTGTGAGCCTTTTCCCTTGGGCTTTACTGCAGAAAAGGGCAATCTATCCCAAAAAGAGTGATTTTGAATTGGATCTTGTGGCAAATAAGAATCCAGTGAGCTTAGTTGAGAATGAAGGTGTTGTGGTATTGTCTCTTTTTACAAAGTGGGTAAAGATGATCTATACATGCCATCATTTGCTACTTGGGCAGACCACTAATGGATGAGCTGCAACAGTTAACGTGAGAGAAGATGAAAGCATAGATATAGGTATAGATATAGGTGGGACACTGATATACCTGGGCAATGGTTTGAAGGTGGTGACAGATTGCCAGTAACTGAAGAAACAAAGGAGAGGTTGAAAAAAAGGGAGAGTTCAGAGTAAAGAATGATGCCATAGTTGTGAAGGGCTGGCAAATATAAGGTCTTAGTCAAGGAAAGAGAGAGACTGAATTGGCTATGAGGAAATCTCCTTTTGACCAAGAGAATCCTTTTTATCTTCAGGATACTTTGCTGAAGTTAGATGAAACAAAACCACAAGCTTTGCTAAAGGGTGGTGAAGAGGGCCAGAGGGGAAGTAACATTAAGGTTGTCAAAAGATGTAAGTAAAGCTGATAGAAAAACCAGAATTTCTGCCCCACATGAAATTTCAATATTTCAACATTTGTTTTCATCTTGAATCAGGTCAAAAGGTCCACATATCAAAAACATTTTGCAAAATGAAAAGTTCAAATTGAAATTTCTAGGAAATGTCAGAACATTTTGACATTCTGGCTCAAAATGAAACAGTACATTGTTCCTGACTCTAAACATTTTGTTTCATGTATTCATCCAAAATAAAACATGTTGACATTTTCCCTGCATCTGCCTGGGCTGCCATGGTGACCCCTGGGAGTTGTAGTTCTAGGTCCCTCATTCCCCTATTGCCTCCTATGACCCTACTCCCTAACCAGACTATATCACCCATGGTACACCACGGCCTCCCCTAGGGCTGAGTTGCCATGGTTTATAATTATTTATTATGTAATCTGGCTGTGGAGAAGGGTTCATGGGGAGTATGGGGTAATTAGGCATCTAGAACTACAACTCCCATATCTCAGGAAGACCTAGAGATTGATCATCTGATGTTAAACAAAACACTTTCTTTAGTTTTTCCTGATAGAAAATTCAGCTGAAAATTTATCTTTTCCCAAAATTCCAATTTTGACCAATACCTTCCAGTATTTCATTTGAAATTTTTGACAGCCCAGATATATGCAGCTGAAATTGGTCTGGGAAGAAAATACATAGTTATGTCATGAGACTGGAATCAGAAAATCTGAACACATTTGAACTTCTCGAAAACATACTGTTCCACATCATCAGCTGATGCAAATTGATGAATCCCTGTTGACTTCAATGGAGCTCCCCTAATTTATGTCAGCTGAGGATCTGGCCTAATGGTTTCATAAATAACCTCTTCAATGGGAGGTTGCTGACAGCTTTTCAGGACCTTGTTTAAGTCCCTTGTTTGACTGATTGGTCTTGGCAGTGAGGTTAGCCACGAGAGGTCTAGTTTGGGATAGCGATAACATTCAGTTGCTCCAATATGGCAAGATAAGAAGATGAATACAAACATGGCCCTTCTGAGAATATCCACTGGAAACCTACCATCTTAAAATAAGGTTGCAACCAGGAACAGGGTGTCATGTTGTCTGGAGTGGCTTACAACCATGAGTGCCATCCTCAGAGCAGACTGTCAAAAAGCAGGGCAGATAACCTAAGCTGGTTGTATGTTCTATAATTAGGTTTCACTAAGCTAGTAAAAAATGTGAATTCCTAAAACATTATAACAGTCTTACAATGGAGTCACAGACAGTCCCCTTGGGCATTCCAGTTTGTCTTCCCACCCAGGCAAGCTGGATTATGTGATAGAAGGTCACTTTACACCAAAAATCACAACAATAGTCAGGTTACTCCTGTCCCAACAGACCAGTCATTTACCCCAGATCCGTTGTATTCAGATCTCAACCCAAAGCCAATGCCTATAGATCATTCTATAATAAACTAACCAAAGGTTTATTAACTAAGAAAAGAAAAGAGAGTTATTTACAAGATTAAAGCAGGTAAGCATACACACACAAATAAGGTACAATCTTAAATTCAAAAGGTAATAGAAGCGTCTATAATAACCAAGTTTTAAAACCTTTGGTACTAATGTCATAATGCTTATGTCTATGAATCTTTGCCCCGCAGAGTTCAGACAGCATGAAAGATCCAGTTTCTCATTGTCAGGGATTTTTACCCCTTCTTGGCCCAGAATCCAGGCTGATGGAATGAGTGCTCCTGAACATAATCTCTTCATGGGCATGTGGAGGGAGCAATCGACAAAGTCTTTGTTCCACAATGGCCAATTTGGATGCAATAGTCCTTTCTGATAGGCAAGAAATAATACCTCTTGGGACACACTGATATTTCACATTTGGTAATGCTTCTCTGCTGACTTTGGGGAATTTACAATCTTAACAAACCTTTTTATAGCTACAGAGCAAAAATTAAACATCACCTTATAACAGTGGTTTCCAACCTTTTTTCATTTGAGGACCCCCTGAAAATTTAGAATGGAGGTGCAGACTTCTTTGGAAATCTTAGACATAGTCTGGAGACCCTCAAGGGTCCGTGGAACACCAGTTGAAAACCACTGCCTTATAAAATGGGATACAGATATTATAAGTAGGATTAATAAATGCAGTTTCCATGAGCATTCCATGAGGTCTAAATACTAAACACATTGTTATAACTCAGGTATCTGTTTTTATCATGCTAACACACCGATAAGCAAGACTGGTATCCAGCTAGGCATTTGTCAGTGTTCAGTGAAGTGTAAGTACCTTGGCATGAGCTGGCACTTGGTCTGCTAGCATCACACTGAGAGTCCTGTAGCACCTTAAAAACTAACAAATTTCTGCGGGTAAAAGCTTTCATGAGCTGGAACCCGCTGAGTCAGATGCAGCTTATGCCCACAGAAATTTGTTAGTCTGTAAGGTGCTACAGGACTCTCGTTGTTTTTGCTGTGTACAGACTAACATGGCTACCCCTCTGGAACTACAAAGGTAAGTCAACCTATGTTAGGTCGACTTACAGCCACTAAGGGCTGGCACTGTAAACTGTTTATTTATCGTGCCTGAGGATGGGACCTTGGACTGTTTGCTTGCCTTGCTCAGGGCTCAAGACTAGTTGCCTTGTCAGCCCCGCCTTGCCTGAGGGCCTGGGCCATAAACTGTTTTTCTGCCCCACCAAGGGCTATAGACTATTGGCCTTGGACTGTTTGCTTGCCCTATGTGGGCAAGAGACTATTCGTCAGGCTGGCCTGCCCCACCTGAGAGCCAGATCCTGGACTGCTGAACCACCCCACTGGAGGGTTGGGGCCAGAGCTTTGGGATCACCCCGCAAGGCTGAAGAGGCCAAGAACTGCTAATTTCCCTCTCTATTTTAAGCCGCCTCACCAGACATAGCTGCCAGAATGTGTGGCCTCCCTCAGAGATTGACTTAAAGGGAGCACCACCACCCCCGCCCGCGCAAGGGAGAGTTTACAGTTTTCCACCAGCTTCTTCCCATGTCATTGTTAAAGGGGAAGATATCTTCCCAAATCAGATTGCCCTGAGAAAAAATATCTGTCAGTCTTCTGACCATTTCCAGATGCCTTCTTTAATGGAACAACATACAAAAAATGGACACTTCTGTAATGACCCTGCCATTGTACTATAGAACCCTTTAAAAGAGAAGAGGCTGTGAGACTATTCACGCCCCCCGCACATATGCATTTCTGCCATACTTGGTCAGGATTATAGGGTAGGGAAAAAACTTCACCCTGTCTTTTTGGGGGCTAGATTCTGATCTCAGTTGCATACTGTGGGATAAATGTGGAATAATTGCACTGGGTTTAGTAGAGTTACTCCAGATTAGTCTCTTGGATGGTCATGAGAGGGATCTGTTGCGCAAGGTCTACCTGCGAAGTTAAGTTTTAGGTGAACAGAACTAATGAGTGCACTCTAGAAACCTGTTGTGCAAACTGATGGAAAGATAAAACGAAGTATTTGAAAAATGGCTGCATCAATATCTTATTAGAAATGCTGGAATTAATTTAGCCCTGGCATAAGCAGGTTTGAGCCCATTGAAGAGAAGGAACTAAATTTAAGACTGGTCTGGTCTTTATGTGTTAGCTCTCCCCGGTGCTGTGCAAGATCTCAGGTTGGGTTCCTGGAACTGGTCTGGCTCCACTTGAACCAGCAGTGACTGGGAATGCTGCAGTGATGGTGTGTTTAGCACCTGGAGTCACTCTACAGTGATGTCTCTGGCAAAGAGCACCAGTGATGGATTTTGAAGGGGGTTACATCCAGCCCTCCTGAGCCAAGGAAGCTCGTTATCATTTGGAGTTTTTAAGGAGGAGAGAAGGGGAAAGTCCACCACTGAGAAATTGGCAGGAAGAGAACAATCTTGTGAAATCCCCAAGAAAAAACGAAGGGCTAGTACATTGCAGATTAAAGCTGGCATAGTTAACACAGCCCATTTAATCATAGCAGGAAATTGCACTAAAATCACTATCTTTAAGTATTAAAAATAGCTCAATTAGCTGTCTTAAAGTTTTACAATCAACCTTGAGTTTGAAACAAGAAAGTCCCTTAACGTCCATCAGTCAGTCAGGGGAAACTGGGTGCATTTTAAAGATTCCATTGTCCTTTCATTCCACAGTGTGTTTGTCTTCCTTTGCAGCACATTGAAATTGATGGATAGCTTGTTGACTTCTGAACTTTTAAGTTAACTTTGAGGGTTTTTTTTTTCATTTTGGAGGAAAAGTATATAAATGGGAGAAGGAAATATTTCAAAGATTTTGTGCTGCAAAAGATGGCAGCAAGCCATTAATTATGTGCAGAGGAATAATAATAGATAGGCTTTTATATTATTTTTTTTACAAGGTGAGCTATTTAAAACTGAATAGCTGTTGTAGAAAAGGTACAACCCACACACCCACCTCTGCTTTCACAGACGTTTTGCAAAGATATCACAAAATATTAACACAGCTTTGGCACAATGCATTTGTATGTTGGAATTATTTCACCCAAATCCAATAAACTCTGAATTCTCATTGTTACTTAGAGAACAGATTAAGTGTACACTGCACTGCATAAAACATGCAATAAATGAGGCCCCTCTCCTGAAGAGCTTCCAATCGAAAGTCTTGATCCAATGCCCACTGAAGTTAATGAGAGGCTGTCCACTGACTTCAGAGAGGATTGGATCAGATCCTAATAGAGTATTATGTGATATATAGGGCAACAGTTCAAGGACACAAAGACATGGAATTGAGGCAGTGTGGTGAGGAGATTAACACAGGGAGGATTTGCAAAAAAATTAAAGAGGCTGGTACAAGGGGAGGAAGGGCATACGTGAGAAATTGGAGACTTTTCAAAGAATAATGGGTAGCATGAAAGTTGGTGAAAGCTGTGAGTGAGAGGAGAGAAAAGTAGAAATTAGGGGAGAGGAATGGACCAAGCATATGGTGATACAGGAAGAAATTAGCGCATGGATGCTGGAAAGTTCAGGGCTGTGCAATTTTGAAGGAAAGGATAACGTGAGTGGCACATCTCTGAGCGTTTACGCCCACCAATCATAATAATTGGAGGAGATGAGTTGATGATGCATCACCACATCATACAAAAACTAAGCATTCTTTTATTACTGTCACCTAAGAGTACCGGTATTGGGGGATGTGTCAAAGAGACCCACCCAGCCTGTTGTATGAGTTGGAGAATGGCTTCCAAAATTATTTAGTGTTAGAGAATTGCCCTCCAGAAATGCTAGAAGAAAATAAGAAAAGAAAAGGAATCTTGGAGAGTTATTATTTTTATATAGCCAATCAGGTTCATTAGCCATTGTGATCATCTGAATTCCAGTTTGATTTGCTTGAACACTGAAGAAATACATTATTAATCTCTATCATCCCAGTCCTTCTCCCAGAGAAGTCAATGGAAAAATCTCTTATTGACTTCCATTGGAACTGGATTGGGCTCTATAGGAAGTTTGTTTTACTATTCCAAATAATTTGTTAAGAGGTTCAAGGTCAAATTCAGAGGTGACATCATTGAGTACTTGACACGGAGTAGTCATTTAACTCCGGGTTTGCTAAGCAGAGTATGGGTTGTACAATCAGACCATAAGTGGGTCCAGAGGGAATCTAATATGATATAATATACACCTTCATTCACCCTGTCCAGCTTCAATAGGTAAGTTACAAGTTGAATTTAGACTTCCTCTAGACTTCCCTAAAGTTATTTATTTAGATTCACATTAACTTACTGATTGTAATTTACAACTACCTTACCTGTCACCAGAACACTGGCTTTGTATGTATTTGATCCATCTTGGATGTGTTGTTCATATCTATTTGGAGAGTCCACGTGACACTTTGGGTGGTTTTCTCTCAAAACAAGTGCATTAGGCCTTAATTCAGCAAGTCACTTACACATGTACTTAAATTTAAGTACAGGAGTAATCCCTGAATTGGGGGTTTATATACTTAAAAAAAACCATTAAAGAAATAAATGCAGCAGCCCAGCCACTCTTGAGCAACCCTACAATAACATGCCAATGAGCCTTCATTACGGAAAACATGAAAGTTTAATAAGGAAACAAATTCACTTTCTGGCTTCCAAGGCGTTTTTATAAATATCAGTGAGGAAAAGTACAAGATTTGTGTAATTTGTTAAAACGTGTTGGCAGAGTCCTTTGCCGGATTGTAACATGGGCAGTGTAACTTTTGACAGCAGACACACTGTGAATGGTTTATTTTCTTAAGAAAGACAGGCGTTCTTTGTCCTTGGCAGGAAATCTATCAGATGAAAGAAAGCCACGCTGGTGACTAGAGTGTGGTAAATAAGGAGCCAATTTCATTGTCTCACTGCCCACTACAAACCTTTTGGCCGCTTGGCAGGACAGCTGTTGCTCCACAGTGGCTGACAAGCAACAGCAGGCCACTGTGAAGAGAGATTCTTGTTTGTCAGTCGCTGACTGTCCACTCTGTTGCCACTGCATGAGCAAGACCAGATGCCTCTGTGGTGTCTAGAGCTGAAAGGCGGGAAATTCTTACTGGAGATTTATGCAAATGATTCTGGACAGTTGATAAGGCAACAGATGCGGGGAGGCGGGTGGGGGGAAGGACCAGGAATATGTTTGTAAAATATATCTTCTGTAAAGTACAATTATCTTGTCTACCCCTGAAACTGGTATGTAGGGAGCAGGCTGTATCAAAATAGGAGGCAAATCTCTGATGACTAATAACCCAGAGACCAATTGCCAGACAACAGAAAAATAGCACTTCTCCTCTCTGAATATGGCCAGATTCTTAGCTGGTCTAGATCAGCATAGGTCCTCTGAAGTAAAAGGAACTATGAAGATTTAGACCAGCTGAGGGTCAGGCTCACAGATCTAAATTACCAATAAAACAATACAAAATGAAGTAGTTCTGTGGATAAACAAAATGTAGAAGGAAAAAAAAGGATATGTAGAAAGTTGCATTATTTATTCTTTATGCAGCTGTCCATCCCCTTTGGTTTTCTGTAGCAGAATGTTAGGGGCAGGCACACCCATTGGAGTTCAAGGTTTTATGAGATTTTTTGGGTTGGAAAATATCCACAATGCTAGTATGAGTTCATGAACACATCCATTAACTACAGAATGGTCACATGCTGGTTATAATTTCTGCTACATTAATTAAACTGCATTTATCATGTGCCTGAACAATTGCTTCACCTCTCCCTCAGGAGGAGTACTTTTCACGGGCAGGACAGGGACATGACTGCACATGTTCTGTGACAGTGGAGTCTTCAGCGCCCCTCACCATCTCACTGCCAGAGAGAATGCAAGGGCAGAATCTTTCTATACGCTATTCTACATAGGTTCTTATATGACCTTCATCAGCTTACTATTTGAGCACCTTCCAGTAGTGAATTAAGTGACATGACTAATGTCTGTCATATGTCTGTCATATGTGGTTCTCCCTCATCTTCTCCCCAACGAAAGAATTGTGTGTGCAGTGGAATGGCTGTGGGCAATCAGAGGGTTTAGGGGCTCAAAATCTCCCTTACACTATAGCCACTTGATACTCCTCTGGCAGTGTTAAAGGACCTTAAAGTGGGAGTAAATAACATTTACACCCATCTCATGGCTTTATTACACTCTTACAGAGTAGCGTAAAGTTGCCTTATTGTAAATGGGAATCAGGTCTTGTGACTTTCATGAGCACTGTGAAGGAGACACCATACACTTGACCACGGGTTTTACCCCTGTCCTGCTCCTCATGGAGAAGAGAGAGGAGCTGGAATGCGTGGATGCCTTACTTAGCAGCATCATTTTGGTTCTCTCAGGGGAGCCTCCTGTCCACCTCCACACATTCCCCCATGTCAATCATTGAGTTAGATGATGTGAACTGAAGGGCTTAAAATTCTGCTGCCCATTCAGTCTTTGCAATTAGTTCAGTGCCAGAGTGTGTGAGCTTTTCAAGAAGGCCCTGATTCCAAGGATACAAAGATCTGCCCTGATGTTCTTCCAATATGTGGGCAGAGACTACCCTGTGCCTAATGTGGGCTGAAAAAGTGGGCCCTGGGTTATCTCCTCATACAGCTAATGACCAGTTCTGGAATTAATATATTCCATAGGACAAGTTTCCATAGGTGCAAGTTTCCAATCAGCAAGTGGAGACTGGAGGAAGAGAACTTAGTGACTGAAGAACCCATAGCTGCAAGTTTCCTGAGTTTTTAAGATCTACATATTTATTATTATTATATAACAACAACATTCTGTTAATAGTGCTTTAAAGGGAAATGTTCTCAACCTTAATTCTCTCTTAAGAAGGCTTTTGTCAGAATCTGTGTTCAGTTTGCAGCCAAGGCAAAGAGATACTCTTTAGGCTGTGAGAAAACAATACTTGGGATTGCTTTGATAGGACTGCAGAAGGCATTTATTGTGACTGCCCATATTGCAGAAAAACTAGGACTGGTTATGAGTTCATGTGTTGATGAACATATTAATATTTTATGTATGTTTCCTTGAATACTTTTCAGTGCTGGAAGCTAAGATTAACAGTTACATAACTTCAGATGATGGAGCCTGAACAGCTAAAAAGCTTCTTTAAATTGTATCTCCTCCCTGCTTCACATTTTAAAAACCACTATGGTATTTTATACAGTTTTCTCTGAATTTTTCAAGATTCATCTGATTGAGGGAGGAGGTCCCTTAGATGATTTAGTGGTCCCTTCTGGCCTGAAACTCTATAAGAACATCAACCATATCTGAGTATCAGCCTATCTGTCCATTCTCAGGGAGCACTTACATCACAGACTGGAGAGTTTAATAACAACACTCAGTTGGAGCATGATGTTATTTATGGAGGAAAAGGCCAGGGTTCCCTGCCTGAATCAGTGGAGGGTGGCAGCCGCATGTGGTAATGTTGGGCTGAGTTGCAAGACTGTTACCAGATAGAGAAGCATGCCTGGCAGCCAGCGCTGTTATTGTTGTCATATTGTAGTTCTGGTGTCGTGTTCCTTATTTCAGGCTTGTTATTTATATCGTCCTCTAAATAAAGCTCTCCAGCCTTTTCCTTCTGATAAATGATGTGGAAACCAGCTAAAGTTAACATGAATGAGGGAGGAAGTGGGAGCATATCAATGTTGCTATTTACTGGTATCCAGTGCATCTTGTTATGCAAGATAGAAGAGGATTTTCTGAGAAGGGATCATTTTTATCCAAAGCCATTCCTCCTCTCTCCCTCCCCCCCACAGCTCCTATATTGCATGCCAAGTTCTGTTTTCAGACATTCTGGAAGCACCCTTATGGCTTATGACTACAGAAAAACTTTTAACATTGCTACACATGTCTTTTATGTTAGGCTGGGGAGCCATTCTACTCTTTGATCCATCTAAGCTGCCTGCTTTGTGGCTCGGTGGTGCAAAATGATGGTTCTTTGCTTCCCCCTATCTCTAGTATTTTCTCGTTTCTGGAAGTGTAACAAATACCGTGATTCCATTTCCTCGCCATGGGCCTTGAAATTAAACGTCAGCCTTTTACTGGAAGTGACCACTGGAGCCTGGCTGATCTACCATGTGAATAAAATAATCTTTCAGAAATAAACACACCTCCTGCCTTTTGATAATTTATATAAAGATTGAATTTCCTCAGGTCCCTTCCAACCCTAATCTTCTATGATTCTGTGATTTTATGATCCAGTTTACTCTTAGGACTCTGTTTGTTCTTCAGTGCTCACAGCAGTAAAAAGTAATATCACGCTGTATATTAACCATGGCCATGGGAAAAGAGAGAAAACTGCTAGGATGGCTTAGTGTTGCAAAGAAACACCGAAATATACATCTTGCTAACAATGACTGATGTTGGGTATAGGCTGCTGTCAATTAGTATATTTCCTTTGGAAGCGTTGTTTACATTATCCTCATTGAAGTCAATGAGAAGTTTGCCATTGACTTTGAAGTGCAGCTCCACTCTGAAAAATGTCTAATTAAAAATGGCAATGTGGAGGTCCATCTTCGTTGTGTTTTACTGAGTCCAGATTACATTTGCTAAATGCAGGAAAAAAGGATTTTTTTCTCCAGTCGCTAGCCCCGCATCATCAATTTGGGATCTGAAAGTCACGGTGGTTGCTTTCCTGCTTGCGCCTCAGTACTGGCAACAAGGATTCTGCTAGTCAAATTCTACCTGGGTTGCAATCACATTGACTTCATAGTCTGCCTTCAGTGATACCCAAACCTATTAACCCCAGCTGACCTTATTTATTGGAATTTAATTCACAATTCTACTGATATGTGAGATGGAATAACATCCATGATTTAGTTGGGGCTGGTCCTGCTTTGAGCAGAAGGTTGGACTGGATGACCTCCTCAGGTCTCTTCCAACCCTAATCTTCTATGATTCTGTGATTTTTTTGATCCAGTTAACTCTTAGGACTCTGTTCTTCAGTGCTCACAGCAGTAAAAGGTAATAGACACTTATTTTAAGTCACCGATGTAAGCATAACAAACACTGAATACTCACCGGCAGCAGATCTTTCATAAAGCCATTTTTCCAAGTAAAATTGTACTTTAAGGAGAGGATTTGTCTCGTTGGTTATCATGTATGGGAATGAAAGGATCCCTTATCTGGTCTTCAGTTTCCTAGCTATTTTGTGTGTGTGTGTACATGTCGTCTAGACTCCTGTGCAATTTAGTCACAGTCTAACCCAGATTTTCCCATTGTTTTAAATTTAAATCATGCTGCATGGTGAATAATGCACTCAGCTTTCCAATCTCCTCTCCCTCCCTCTGGGGTGTTTAGAATTTACCAACTGAAATGATAAAGGTTTTAGAGCCAGTTTTCCCTCTCTGTTTGGAGACCTGATGGAACACATTCTTGCCATTACCATATACATAAGCTTCTCAAGAGGAAAATAATATATGCAGATGAATCAAAACAGCTGAGAAGACCAGTAAACTGTACTGGAAAGTTTTCCATAAGAGACGCATTAAGTGGTTTGAATTGTTGTTTCTCTTAACAAGTCGTCTTCATCACAAACAAGCCCTGGTGCTCAGTGATATTTTATCTAATCAAGGTATCTGTCAATGCAGCATAGTATGTAAGAGCTGGTCATGGATCTAAACTTGCTAGCTTGCCTACTTCTGATTATTCTAGCAATTAGAAGCCTGAAGTATATCTGAGATGCTCTTCGTCCCCTGACTCTCTTGCATGTGAGCTATTTAAGGTACAATCATGTCACCCCATCCTGTTCAATGTAGATGTGAGAATACTAGAGGAGAGGGATCTGTTTTGGGCTGCAGTACCATCAGTGTTCTGATGTAGCTCAGCTGTACAGCTGCTTCTCATTGCACCTGAATTCTCTAGTCTCCTTGATTTCCTAGTGCCTGAATTAAGGAGTGGATGAAAGATAGCTGGATTCAATTCAATTAAAAAAAGATGGAGATGATTTTGCTGGGTGAGAGAGAGAATCTTGAGCAGTTTATGGGATTTATGGCTGCTCCCTCTTAATAGAGTATGAACACTCATTGCCTTAATAGTTTATGATCTCAGTGTTTTATTGGACCCCTTGTTGCTTCTGGATTCCCAGGTAATAGCATTGGTCCTATTAGGTTGCAATTTGCAAGTCAACCATTCTTCTATGACAGATTCATAGATTTCAAGGCCAGAAGGGATCTAGTCTTGATCTGTATAACACAGGTCATTGAACTTGCCCAAAATAATTCCTAGAGCTGATCTTTTAGAAAAACATCCAATCTTGATTTAAAAATAGTCAGTGATGAAGAATCCACCGCAACCCTTGCTAAATTGTGCCAATGGTTAATTATCTTCACTGTCAAAAATTTACACCTTATTTCCAGTATGAATTTGTCTAGCTTCAACTTCCAGCCATTGGCTCATTTTATAGCTTTTTCTGCTAGATTTCAAAGCCCATTATTAAATATTTGTTCCCCATGTAGGTCCTTTTAGACTGTAATCAAGTCACCTTCTGTTTGGTAAGCTAAATTGAGGTTATCAGTCCATCACTATAAGGCCTGTTTTCTAATCCTTTAATCATTCCAGTGGCTCTTCTCTGAACCGTTTCTAATTCAACAACATCTTTCTGGAGTTGTAGGCACCAGAACGGAACACAATATTCCGACAGCAGATGCGTTAGTGCCAAATACAGAGGTAAAAAAACCACTTCTCTATGCCTGCTTAAGATTTCTCTGTTCATGAATCCCAGGATTGCATTAGCTCTTTTGGCCACTACATCACATTGAGAGCTCATGTTCAGCTGATTATCCACCATGACCACCAAATCTTTTTCAGAGTCATGGCTTCCCAGGATAAAGTCCCCCATCCTGCGAGCATGGCCTATATTGTTTGTTTCTAGATATATGCATTTACATTTTGCCTTATTAAAATGCATATTGTTTGCTTGCACCCAGATTACCACGTAATCTAGAATTCTGTGAATCTGAATGGTTTGTTATTCATCACTCCCCTGATTTTTATTTCATCTACAAACTTTATCTTGATAATTTTATGTTTTCTTCCAGGTCACTAATAAAAATGTTAAGTAGCCTCGGGCCAAGAACTGAACCCTGTGGGACCACACTGGAAATACATCCACTTGATGATGATTCCTCATTTACACTTACTTTTGGAGACCTATAAATTAGCCAGTTTTTAATCGATTTAATATGTGCCATGTTAATTTTATATCATTCTAGTTTTTTAATCAAAATGTCATGCAGTAACAAGTCAAAAGCCTTACAGAAGTCTAAGTATATTACGTCAACTCTATTATCTTTTATCAACCAAAGTTGTAATCTCATCAAAAAAGATATCAAGTTAATTTGACAGGATGTAGTTTCCATAAACCCATATTGATTAGCATTAATTATACTACCTTCCTTTAGTTCTTTGTTAACTGAGTCCCATATCAGTCACTCCTGTTTCTTGCCCAGGTCCTCCCCTACCATTGTCCTCCCCAGGCTGGGCTAGTGTAAAGCACTCTACTTAGGGCTTGTGCTTGAAAACCTTTCAGAAACTTTAGTGTATGCAAAATGTGATGTCTTGCCTTTTAGTAGGGATAGATTCATTTGAGCATTCAAAATGTGTTTTTTATTCATCCCTGGCTCCCTGTCTACTTCAGGTTGCAGTTGATGCTTTTGACTTGGTTATCATTTTATATTTTAAAAAAAAAGTCTTTAAGTGGTTGTGGATTTGGCCATCTCAGTACCACCTACGCCTTTCTGTCCTTTCACAGCAGTCAGAATTGGCTGGAATGCTGTCTGTCTCCAAGGTTAAACTTCAGAGAACAGGTGGTAGGGCATTTCCATTGGAGGTTCCCGGTTCTGGAACGTTTTTACATTTGGGAGCCCATCAGAATCGATATCTGGCCACATTTGGGGGGGGGTGGCCCAAGACATAGCCTTTCTGTTTGGATTTTTCTTAATTTTGGAGTTTTCAGGTGGGTGTCCTTTGGGATGCATTTCCGAACAGTGCACTTTCGAATCAGTTTATTACTAGTTGAGGGACAGGGATAACTGTATGTTTTTAATTACATATGACTGGCCCACAGGCCAACCAATGGCAATTCCAGGACCCAGGGCAGAACAGTCAATGGCCCCCCTAGAAAGGTATGGCTGAGATCCAAGTGGGCTTCTGCCGGAAGTTTTTACTTATTTATTATGTGCTGTGACTGAGGAAGAGGTATCTGCTACTCGGATTCCTTGGTTCCTTGGAGTCCCCAGGGAGATCACTGATGAACCCAGGAAGCCAAGTAGCAGATACCACCTCCTCAGCTGCCAGGGAACCTGCATGGCGCATAATAAATAAGCTCGGTTCAGGGGAGGGGCGAAGAGCACAAGAGGTGGGGGTCTTGGGGGAAGGGAGTGTGAAGGAGAGGAAGATATGTATCTATCCTCCCATCTGCCCAGGCCCTTTTAATTTGCCAGGCCCCTAGGCAATTGGCCCCATTGCCTCCTTCTGTTGATGGGCCTGCTGGCCCCCACGGTGATGTGCACATAGGAAATTTTTGTAATATATAAAATATAGAGCCAAACTGCAAAATGAGGGGTAGTTTTGATGGCAACATTGCAATCAGAGAGCAGGGAAGGAGTTTTAGACAGGTTACAAACCCATCAGAAACATCTCCTATGCACCCTCTGAAGCTCTGGTGCCAGAGATTGGTCGAGGAAGGATCCCAAGTTCCCAACAGGTCTTACTGGCTCCTCTATAAGCACAAAGGACAGAATGAACTGGGTATGGAATCCATCATAATGACAATCTCAGGCCACTGATACCTCCTCCAGCATGGGTAGGTTCAACACAAATCTGCTTTTGGGCATGTACATTATGATCATCCCTAAGACAATGCTGGCTTGAGCAGAATCCGTGGAGCAAGAAATGTTTAAAAGAATGATTTTTTTTATTCCAAATGTAGTCTCTTCCACATGCCCATGCCACAAAAATGTCTGGAATTCTTTACATTCACAAGTCAGACCCCTCTAAGACCCAGGCATTTATACCCCTGTCAGTATCTGAACAATGTTTTTCTTCCATCAACAGTTTAGTGCTATCAGCCACAGATGCCGATGAAGAATACATTAACCTAAGACTAAAGAAGTCACACCTGTCAGTCTCATGCTGCTTAGCTCAATGATTTTACTTTATAAAGTATAAACAGTAGGATATTTATTTTCCTGCCTGACATCCATGAGTTAGTTAAGCAATTAGAGTGTGCCCATGCACAGCTTTCATGAGCCAGCCTTAATTGCATAGCAGTGTGCCATAAAAACAAAGATTAGGCATTATTATCTAGGATCCAATTTTGCATTTTTCTTCTCTGACTGTAAGTGTTTAAAATGTAGGGCACTATCTCATCCTTGGCTATACATAAATTTCTCATTTGTCAAAATTCCCTTACTCAACTATCTAACTTTTCACAGTGGTTGAAAATCAGAGCACTTAATTGTGTCAACCAAGGCTAAAAAGATTATCAGTTCACCACAGGGTTGCACTGTCCAATTTTTTAAAATCCAAACCAGCTATAACTTTGAACGAACTGATAGCTATAAAAATTATTTCACCTATTAACCAACAAATACAATGCAAGAGTGAAATACAAGGAAGAAACTATCCACAAATGGCCAATTTTCTTAGCCATGTGCATTCTTTGTTTCCTCATTATTGGCTGCATTCAAAGCTTCCAAGCGGAATGCAGCATAATATTAAATTGTGCACAGTGTGTAATGGGGACCTGATCCCCATGGAAGCCCATGGTAGTCAATTACAGCCTTTTCATTGACTTCCATGAGGTTTGGATCAGACTCTGGGTTTATAGTATTGCAATTGTCTAAGTAGCCACCATTTTCCCCAATAAGCAGAGCTAACAAACAAGAAAAAATAAGAAAGACCTGAACATGAAATGCAAAATTTCAACAGCCAATTTCAGTGTGTACATAACTCCTCTGGCTTCAGTTGTCTTCCACCAGAGATGAAATTGGCCCAGGGAGTATTAGGTGGCATTAGCATTTTCTCATAAGCTGTTTGTGATCATTTTCCAGTAAAAGGACACTCCAACCACGTTAGTAACCCAATGGGTGGAGGAAGGCTTTCTACATTGGGCAGCAGTCTCGGCAAATGGCTACCAGAAATATGCTCCTGGGAATGAATTCCCAATATGTGTGAGAGAGCTTTTGCTTTTGACAGCTCTTCTGCAAGTAATTTTTATAAGTGGAGTAGCTCTGCCATTGGAGTGTGATGGGTGCTGTTATGGTAGAAACTTTGGACTAGGGATCTCCCATGTTGAAAGTTCAGGATCTTGGGCAAAAGAGAGGAACAAAGTGTCAGTGGCATACCATGGGTCTCCGATGCCTGGGGGCCAAGCCTAAATTTGGGACCCCTCCCGTGCAGGGCAGGAGGGGTCCCTGGCTCCCACAAGACGGCAGCACCACCCAGCTGCCTTGGGGTGTGGGGATTTGTACCTGGGGAGGGGGTGGGGGGAACACACCACTTTCCTCTTCCTGATCTGGCAGGGCTCTGCCACCACCCCTAC
>ML675616.1:88138843-88226364 GCA_007922155.1 Mesoclemmys tuberculata | reverse complement strand
GGCCTGGCACTGGCTTGGACAGTGTGGCCTCATCTCCTGGCCTGGGGGGCTGGCCTGTCATGACAAAATACTACTGACAAAGTACTACTGAGCCTCCTGCCCACCCCCACCCCCTCTGTGCATCATAAAGGGCTGACCTGGCGTGCCAACATCCCACTCAGTACACCACTGCAAAGTGTTCTAACCCGTTAGTGATCCCAAGGGAACAAAGTGTTTCAGAGAGTTTAAGGCCCAAAGGGACGACTAGATTGTCTAGTCTGACTTCCAGTATATCACAGGTCATTACGTCTCACCCAGTTACCCCTATATTGAGCTCAATCCCTTGGGTTAGACTAAAACATTTCAGTTTTCAGGAGACTGAACTGTTGTCCACCACTGGCAGAGAACTGGAGAGACCGAGGATGCCACCAATGCATGAGGTCCCTACAATGGCTGGGAATCAATTAGGTGAGATATGCTTAGCTAATCCCAGCAGGTGATCCAAGGCCCATGTAGCTGAGGGAGGTGAACCCTCCCACCCCCCAACATCCCAAAGGTGTTCCCAGGTGATTGCCTGCTAAGAGGGACAGTGATGGGGGGTTTTGTCTCTTAGCTCAGCAGCTGGACTGTGGGGACTGTTGTGCCATTTCAGCAGAGGGGATTGTCTACATTCAGTATGGGACAGCTCTGTTTAACATCAGTGGCCCTATGTGCAGCGTGTAAATAAGTACATTACTGACTCCCTTGCAACAGAAACTGATTTGCTGCAGAGCCCTGGGATCACCTTCAGCTTGGCTGAGGAGCAGCAGTACCTATATAATAAGGTTGCAGGCTTGTTGCTCTGTTTGTGTGCCACTCTGATGCCTAGAATGTCTGCACAGTCAGTGTGAAGCGATGGAAACAGCTATAGGCATGGTTGAGAGATCTCTCTGTTTAGGATATCACCAGGTTCAATCACCACTGCGATTCACAGTCTATTACTGTCCAATTTTCAAGTTCTTGGTCATTTAGCATGTGTGTGCCAAGAGTCTGAGACCATTATGATATCAGAGGTAATGCAACCAACCATCATCCTTACTGTACAGCTAATCTGCATGCAACACTTTCAGTGGTTGTATGAGGGAGACTGCATAAATGGTGAATTATTTGGCCTAAATGCCACAGTTCTTTAAAGCCATCAACACACCATGTGACAGCATTGGCTTTCAGCTACTAGTGTATGCTATAAAAACCTAGGGTCAAATCCCGGCTCAATAGCTGTCAACGGACGTTTTGCCATAGACTACAATGGGGTTAGGATTTTGTCCCTCTTCTCCATTTTTTGTTTTGGTAGGAGGTTCCCTGAGCTCTGGTTTTATCCTGTAACCAGAAACCCTAGATAGAATTTAAAATTACCCTAAAAAATGTGATTGACCATGTCCACTGACTAAGATGTTGTTCTCCCATAACCCTGTAATGCATTCAGGACTAACATATGTTTCCCATTTAAAAGTGCCTTCAAGGCATGAAACAACGTAAACAATATCGATACTATGTTTCTACAGTAAGCAAGCTATTGGTATGGAGGTCATCTTGGTAAAGTCTCCTATCACTCTTCAGCCATTCCCTCTGTGTCCCAAGTACTTCCTATCTCCCACATTTTCAGAAACATGATTTTCTAGCAGCAACGTATGTAATAAATGGTACATGGGTGTAGTTAGCTAACTCCTTCTCCTGTTTGCCTCTATTTACAAAATGGAGCCTGGATTTGTTGGGGGATTTTTTTAGTAGCAAGAACCCTTAAAAAAAATCGTGAATTTTGGGACATTTGTTTGTGAACCAAAATTGGTATTTGATGGTTTCATTTGAGATCCGGGCTAGCGATATAATATAAGTCCATTTTAACAGCCACAGATCCCAGTCCTTCAAAGAGATCTGCATGGACCAACCTTTAAATCCACTTACCGATCCAATGATGGTTGTGGGGTTGCATATGGGTGCCAAGGCCTGGATCAGGAGCAAGGTCTTATTTCCTGGGTGTCCTAGGTTTCACTTTTTCACTGGTTAAATGTCTCTCCTTTTTTAAAAATGAAAAAAAAAAATTTTTTAAATGGTGCTCCATGTTGTTGTTAATAATTTGTATTATGCTACCCTCCTAGAGATCACAACAGAGTTTGGGTCTCAGCCAGGCACTGAGTAGATACGGAGCAGTATTGCCAATTCTTGTGATTTTTTTACCTTCTTTGAGACCCAGCTCCTGGAGTCCTGTGGTGATGTAACAATCTCAGCTTTCATTGAAAAATAAGTTTCTAGCCCTCATGGTGTGGAGAAAAGCTGGAAAACATAATCCAAGTGTAGCCTAAAAGTCTTAATACCCAGAAGGCAAATAAAAAGAACCCAACATTTATTATTAATTTTAAAAAATCTCATTATTTTAAAAGCAATCTGATGTATTTTTTGTGGCCTGACTGATGATTTTTGTACACTTGGGTTTGGCAATACTGATAGAGTAACAGACCGACCCTGCCCGGAAGAGTTTACAATCTAATTAAATAAGACAGACAAAAGGAAGGGGCAAGGTGTGAGAGGGCAAAGAATATAGCATACAGCCAGAGTGACGTGTGTGTCCTAGGCACCGGTGCTAGTGCAAATCCCATAATTTCCTTTGTGAAAGCATTACATTCTACCATGTATATTTCCCCTGCAGTTTAATTTGTAATTTCTTCTCCGCTTCCTGCCCTTTGTTCTCTAGTGCTGCTGTCTAGCCCTTGGAACAGGAATTTTGCTTAGGCTATGTTTCCTGTAGAAGTAAAAGACAGAGTCTCAGATTCAGTTATAACACTTAATGTAGATGCCCTCCAGTCTAGGAGAGAATATCTTAGAAAAAATGGTTGCATTGTTATTAAAGAAATGGGTCGATATGATTTACAGTCTACCAAATCCTTGTCCTTTTTATGGATAACAGAGTTTGTGGTCTTCATCATGGTGGAAAGAAAAATCCCTGTGGTTGGAACCACATTACATAGTACTCAACAAAACTGGAGCTAGTACAACTCTTTTATAATGTCATAAATCTGTCTAGGCTAGGAGCTTTTCTGGGCTTGGTGACTGTTTACATATTGCCCAGCTCCCTCCCCACATGGAGTTTAATCTATCTAAGTGCAGATGGGCTACCAGTCAGAAGATGGGAGCCGTATAGAGTCTCCTAAAAAGATCTGTAGCTGTTTGACACATCTGGTGTCTCACCCACAGCATTAGTTATTAGTCCATTGGGTGCTGCTATGATCGACTGAGATGCTATAAAACAGGAATTGCATCTGTCATTTATATTACATTTCTTAATAAGCTTGAGTGTTATGTCTAAACAATTGCCTTGTTTTCTCAACTGCCAGATTATTCAGTTTCCTCTGGGCTGCTATCAAAGAATACGGCAGTGCCTGATTTCCTGTTTTTTATTTGTGTGTGTTGATCTTCTAAACACGGACAGTAATTTCCCTTCCTCAGTCTAAACACTGGCCAGTCGCTATTTTTATAGCCTGAAACCAGACTCCCCTCTCATCAGGCGCCTTAATATTTCCCATAGAATGACACATCTTGTTGCCGCTGATATAGAAGCCCTTGGAAGGTCCTCAACCTGTGTGTGATGGACAGTAAGTATGCTTTGGTGACCCCCTAGAGGGCACCCTGCTGCCATACTGTGCCCCACAGGGGGAGGTCCACTAAGCAGGAGAGGGGCGTGCGCTCTGAGGTGGTGGGGAAATCTTAGTATGGGTTTTCAGCATCCCACCTGGGAGAACCTCTCTGACTTGAGGTGAGCAAGTGCATCTGAGCCCAGTTAGCTTCCAAACCTTAAATAGCAGTCGGGCTATGCTAGTGGTTGGGGAGCAAGGGGATAGGTTGCTATAGAAAGGCCAGGACATGAAGTTCTGGAGGCGGAAGAGCAGCTCTGTTGATAACTGTTTAGTGTGGGTAGATGGTTGTATCTGTAACCCCAAGGGTATGTAGCAGATGCACGTGGTCCTTTTTGCTTATGTTGTCACAATGAAGCTGAGACCCAAGAGAGGGTTTTTCTCTGCTCACACTTGGACTCCTGTGAAGCACCTTCCCTGCAGAACCTAGCCTGCGCCAAGCACCTAGGTTTCTAGAATTCCAGGTGGCATGACAGGCCCTGAAGGGGGCTCTGTCAGGGGGTTTGGCATCTGAGCCCCATAGTGTCACCCAGTGGCTAAAGCCAGTGGCAGTATCAGCCAGTAGCTCTTGTCAGTGAGGCTGGTAGTAGGGGAACTTGCACCCTTCCTGCTTCACTAGGGTCCAATCCAGGGCCTTGTGTCTGGCAGGTCAAATATGCAGCCTGGGGCAGATGCCCCCACACCTACTCCCTGGGTCACTTCCTACCACAGCCTCTGCTCCTTCAAAGTCACAGCAGAATCCGCTTATGGACTCACCAGTAAACCAGAGGCCCTTCTCCATCAGTCATGGCCCACCATTCATGGTTTCTATGGGGGCCTTTGGCAGCTTGGCAGCGAGGTCTAGTCTGATAGGGGCAGAGCTCCTACAGCCTCTCTGCATGAGCTAACCGCCTAGGACTTCTCCCTCACTCTGTCCACCCTCACTGACCTGGGCCACCCACTTTTGAGCCTTGCCTCCATTGTGAACATGCCCCGCAGGTGCCCAGAGTTGCTTGTTAACCCCTGGGTTCCCGAATGTGGAGCTTGTACAGTCCATTAAAGGTTCTTAGCACATCTCCCAATTCTGCAGTCTTCAGTGGTTGGGATGCTTTAGAAAAGTATCTCAAATATTGGTGGTCTGTCAGAAGCAAATTAAACTTGTCCATGCTTTTTAAGATTTGTCCATCACTACAAGTTAGCCCCAATGCTCTCAATAGTCACACACGACAGTTTTACTCAACAGACTCATCTAATAGAAAGGCTTAGGAAGAGGAAAGACTGCTTGGGAAAGGGTAGAATAGTTGGCAAGGATTTTTCAGAGGCAAATCAAGGATAAAGTACTACTGAGTACAATAGAAACTATTCTATGTGGATGAGATGGGAATGAGCGTACAAAGTGATCTTAAAGAGATAACTCTACTAACTCAAAATAAATTTTCCCTCCCCTTTTTTTTGATAATACAGCCTGTGTAGTATTTCAAGACAGATGAAAAGAAACTTTTCAGGACTAGACATAGCGAATAATTTATTGAACCCTTGAAGTGCTATTCTTTCAGCAAGTCTATGCCTATATCCTCTAAAACAGGCTTAAAATACTCCTGTCACAATGCAATGTCAGCTTGCATAACTGATGAATATGGGCTATATGCCCATATTTCACCATGATTTGGGAAGGGTGGTTCATATTTTGCATCCAGAAGTGCTCAAGGAGATAAGGAAAGCAATAAAGGTAGAGAATATAGTAGCTCTGGACTTTGATTTATATGGAAGAAAATATAAAATTGCTGCAAAAAAAGTTTCCAGATGACACTGGAATGATTGGTGGGTGGTAAATAGCAAGGAGAGATCACTGATATGAAATGATTTGGATTTATCTGTAAGCAAGGTACAGTCAAGCAACATGTATCTTAATACAAGCAAATCCAAGATCTTATGTCTAGGAATAAAAAGCAGTGATTCTGAAACGAATTTAGAAGTAGTGGTACAGAGAGAAGCAATTGAACATGAGTTCCCAGCACGATACTGTAGCCAAAAGGGCCAACAGGATCCTTGGGTGTGCTAGTGGGGTCTGAATGAGCCCTCTCCTGGTGAGCTGGCTGGAGGGACAGGAACAGGCATCAGGGCCAGATTATATTTGCATGAGCACACCCACCCTCTTTAGGTGCTCAGCTTGTGGGACTGCTTTGCTCAAATGATCCTTTTGGCTGGTGTTGGGTTACAAATCACTCTAGTGTTAAATGCCAGGGTAACGAAATATTGTTCTTATTATTGTGTGAGCAAAGGGCAGCAGAACTGTACTTAGCCTGTTCTGATTGAAGGGTCACTATCCTCTGAACCGAACTAGCTAAGCAAGAGGCTCGGATGCCAGAGCCCTGTGAAAGTTGATAGGCGGTGAGGACCTGTATTCCTGCCTGGAAGTGTAGGCTCTGCCTAAGAGCCCCATGCATGGTTTAACCTCCTCCTCACACTATTCAAAGATAGAGCTAATTAAGATTCCATTAGGAGTCTTTTGTCTTGTTAAGTGCTCGCTAGAGCTGAAATTATCTACTGTGGGACAGCACTCCTCAATCGTAAAACAAAAAAAATTCAGCACTGAGATTCACTCACTAAGAGCTGGCGATCACTGAGAGTTAAAATCCACTGAGAGCTGAGAATCAGAGAGCTAGGTGGAACATCAAGAGACTGACCCGCGGAGGTCATAGTGGCAAAGCAGGTGGTAGCAGAAGGTGATGGTGTGCAGCAGAATGGGTGCTAGGGTGGCCAGTGGTATGGCTGGCAGAGTGGCTAGCAGGCGACTGGCAAAGTGATCCATGGAACAATGAGCAACCAATACAGTGGCAAGCAGCTAGCAGGGGGGCCAGAATGTAGTGGCTGGACAGCTGAGCAAGCAAAGTGCCTTCTTTCCAGCTCCCCCCCCAACCAGCTTGGGTGGTGAACTCCACAACCGCACCTCTAGACTCTGGTTTTGTCCTGACTATGGATAACACCTGTGACTGGGGTGCTGTTAAGGATAGGGCAGACCAAAGGAACATCTTGTTGTTGAACTGAAAAACCTGACACAAAAAGAAACTGCCCACCACTCTGGAGTGAGCGTTTTGTTCATAGCTTTATACGTATGAATCCTGCTTGTGGCATTTTCCCAAGTTAATGTTGGGTTAGTTTTCCCTTTTTTATTAAAAGTCTCTTTTCTACACTCAGTCTCTGTGCTTGCAAGAGGGGAAGTATTGACTCTAGAGGCACTCAAGGACTGATGTGTAATTGTCCCAGGTGACTGGGTGGGGGCTCAAGCCAGTTTTGCTTTGTATTGTTGAAAGGAACCCCTAGATATTGAACTCAGCTCTTGTTGCTGCCGACTCCAACTGGCAGAATGGTTGCAGATGTACGAAATCACGAAATTTTGAGCAGTAGTGGAAAGATGCTGTTCCAACCAGCAATAGCAGCTGGAATGCTGTGTCCTGTTCTGGTGTCCACCCTTCCCCAAATGATGCTAAAAAAACTGAATAGGGTTTGGAGAAGAGTTACATGAGTGATTTTTGGTCTGCAAAACATACCTTACAGAGAGAGCTGTAAGGAGCTCTGTCTGTTTAGCTTATGAATGAGAAGGTTGAAAGGCCACTTGTTCAGTTTAGAAATAAACACATGGGGGGATATGTCTGGCTCTAGAGGGTTCTTTAGTCTATCAGTGAAGGTGCAGCAAGATCCCAAGGCTGAAGTTGAAGTGAGAAAAAATCAAACTGGAAATAAGGCCAACATTTTTAACTGTGAGTGTAATTAACTGTTGGAACAGATTACCAAGGATGTGGTAAATTTTCCATCACTTGGAGACTAAATCAAGACGGGAACGGATGTCTTTTTAAAAGATATGCTGTAGCTCAACCACAAGTTTTTGGATTTGATGCAATGGGTGAAATTGCTGGGTAAAATTTGCTGGGTGAAATTCTGTGGCCTATGTTGTACAGGAGGCCAGATTAGGTGATCAGAATGGTCTCTTGGCCTTAAAATATGAATCAACAATGTAGCAAGGACACAGAAGAATTAACAGGAGACCAGAAAAGGAATAACCAAATTACCACAGTACTTCCAAAAAAGATTTGCATCAAAGAATACAGTTATTGTTAAGAAACAGTACAGATGCAGTAGAAGAGGTTTCGGGGTTTTTCACTTGGAATCCTGCTCATTCCTTGATATCAAGAGATAAATCTGGGCTTAATACTGGATGGCTGTGAGATCATTCATGGACTACATTTACTGGAAAATTACAGGAGTTCCAAGATGGGCTTATCCTAAAAGGTTATTGATTTGCAAAATGCATTCCTCAACTTCTATTTGCCTTTGTAGTGGTGCAGGAAAGCATGGACTTACACAGAACATATTTAACCAAACAATATATATTAAAAAACCCAGGGTTATGTCCAAATAGATGTCATCATGACTGATTAGTTCAAAATAAACACAAGTGTGAGATAAGAAATAGCTGTGTTCTTACTCCTACTTGTGGTTGCATTCTCAATGAATGATGGGAAATGACATGGTAAGTATGAGCTAAGATGAATCATGACTAGCAGAAGTTGAAATACAAAGTAGCAGAGCAAAGGAATTTTGGAATTCTCAGATCCGGGGTAATATATAAACTATGGTTCTGATCCCGCAAACTGCTCCGTGGGGACAGAACCTTGCCCCTCTGTGGAGCCCATTTGTTTCAGTGAGTATGAGTGTAGGGTTCTCGCCTCATAAAGTAGTTTGCGGGATTGGAGCATTGCAAAATAGAGTATCAGTAAAAATCTATAGGCACTGAAAAGCGAACGTGAATGGCACTAATATCATTTTAATTATACCTCGTGGCTTGAAGGCTTATTAGTCAATACATTTAGAACACACGCAACTGTTGATCTTTTATTAGATCTTTAACATTAGTCGGGCTGGAAAAAT
This sequence comes from Mesoclemmys tuberculata, assembly GCA_007922155.1. Taxonomy (NCBI): domain Eukaryota; kingdom Metazoa; phylum Chordata; order Testudines; family Chelidae; genus Mesoclemmys; species Mesoclemmys tuberculata. The sequence continues at coordinate 88,217,809 of ML675616.1, read as the reverse complement.
CAGGAATAAAGACATTTTAAAGAGCACTGTGTGATAGATGGAGTACTGCAGTGTAAAGACTGGTGCCTATTTATTTGTTACCAGCACTGAAAATGCTAGTATACATCCAAATGAAGTCCAACATTGGACACAGTGGGATTGCATTAGGTATAAATTGGTGACATATGGCTCTGAGTGTTGAAAACTGCCGGTCAGACCCATATGTAAATAACTTTACAGTGAGCATACAAGTCAATCTGGAGGTGTGGATGTAAAAATATAAATGAGTAGGCATTTATTGGCACTTGATTTTGTGCAGTATATAATTATTGGCTCAGAAGTGGTAGAATCGGCTGTATCTTTATTTTGCAAAGTACTTTATTGGAAAAAAACGACATTTCAAGGTATCATTGATGGCAAATGCATAGGAACATAGGTCCTGGACATTTAAACACTTACATGCATGCTTGACTTTACTCAGGTGAGGAAAGTTAAGTAGGTGAGTAAGTATTTGCTGGGCAAATGCAGTAAAATTACCAAATATCTAGCAAAAAATTAAGCTTGGTTTGTGGCAAAAGAACCTGGCTGGTTTGTGTGGATTTAGATTCCTTTCCACACTAGCTGCCTAATCCCATTCAGTACTAGTATGCTATGTAGGGACGATGCAGGGAAGGAATATAGATCATTAAACCATAAATGGTCTAGGAAAGGTGATTTCTAGAATCTGACAATATAAAGATTTCTTGGGGAAAAATCTTTACCCCTGCTAGTGGGAACTGTAGAGCGGAAGGTGATCAGAACAGAATGATGCTGACCAGGTGTTATTTATGAGTCACCCCACCTGGTGCAATGCAGAATAGCCAAGGTGAGTCATGTCATCTCTGTCTTGTTTTCCTTCTCTGTCAGATAGGAGGTCATGAGACTTACCTAGCACACAGCACAAAGAAGTTAGGAAGTTTAATCCCTTATTGTCTGCAGATGGCTTTTGTTTGAAATTGAAACCCACAAAACATTTTTGCTGCATTAATACTTCTGTTGCTAATCGTATTTGCAATAGTTAAATGTCTGGTTGGGTGTTTGAAAGTTATATAAACAGTGACTGGGGGGATAAAACAGGATTGGGCATCAGGACTCCTGGGTTCTTTTCTTGGGTATGCCACTGATTCACTATGTAACACTGGGCAAGTCTCTTAAGCCTGCATTTTCTGTGTGGGTGAACAGTTGGGCACCCAAATCCATATGGCCTGATATTTAGAAGTGCCGAGCACACACAGCCCCACTGACTCCCATTGAAAATCAGGCCACTTTTACTTAGGTGCCTAAGAATGGATTTAGGTACTGAGCTGTAGGCACCCACATTTGAAAATATGAGCCTTATGTCTGTGCCTCATCTTGCTCATTTGTAAAATGGGGTTGATACTATTTCTGTACAGTGGACGTCTGAGGAAGCTCCTATGGGATGTAAGGGATGTCTTACTTCTCCTTCTGGCCCTGCAGGGCTGCATAGGTGGTCCATGATCTCTGCCATTAATGTTTGCAAAGTGCTTTGAGATCTAGATGCAGAGTGTTAATATGACAATTGAGTCATATAAGCTTACCTCCTTTTTCTCTATAGTTCCTCTAAAACCTTTCACATACATCCCTTTGGTGCATCCAGGATATTACTAGGAAACAGTTCAATCTAATCTAATCTCTCTTGTAAGCACATATACATGATTCCACATGTTTACACTTCCTTTTAAAGTGTAGCTATCAAAACATTACCACACATGCACACTCCCTGAGGGTATGTTTTTCAAGTTGGGGCTGATCAGCATATTTATCAAGAATATGATGAGGCCTGAGGGAGGGAGAGGAGTGTTTTTCAGTATGATTCACCTTTCACATTAAAAAAAAAAAAAAAAGATGCCAGTCTGCTGTGGTATCATCTGGTATCCCCCCACCGTCTACATTGTATGATTGGAAAGGGAAAAGGCTTTAAAAAAAAAAAGATTGAAGTCATGGTCCAAATTCTGATATAAATCAGGATGGGGTTACAGGGTGCTGGAACAATGTGTATAGTGGAGGTGCCGACAGCCATTGAACCAAACTGTAAACCCTGCATAGGATGGGAATCACTTCAAGACAGGGAGTAGGACAGCACCCCCAGCACCTCTAGTTCCAGCATCTATGTAGTGTCACTGAAATTAATGGAGCTACACCGATTGACACCAGCTGAGAATCTGTCCTTCCAAGTCCTCTTGAAAAAATGATGGATGGCCTTTTATTTTAGTCTGATCAACCAGAACATTTTCCCATTATTGAGGCAGTTTCTGCTGTAACATTTGTTTTCTGCAGTAAGCGAATGTTCCAACACATTTTTTGTTGCATAAATTAGCTCAAAACGATACACAGCATTCAAGCAGGCTCCCCTCCCTCCGACCCTCACCACTTTCCTAGGCCAGATTTCATGCACCTGCTGGAAAAGGTTCAAACAAGCAGAAACTTGTGGAGAGGAGAGCCTTGTTTTGCACAGTTCCTATCTAAGGCCCATGGGGAGTAGCTGGTTAGTAATTCAGCCTTGAAGTATTTCAGCATTTTGTGGGCTGTTATCTAAGAGGAGATAAGACTCCTAGCGAACAGGGAATTAAAAATTAAATGCCTTTAAAGCAAATTTGTCATGAGTTCGCAAGCAGCAGTGGTAGTGGTTTTTGGTCAGAGGATGCCTTGATATTTCTGTGACTGAAAGCCAATTTTCCTTTCAAGGTACTGTAACTTTAGTTATTTAATCAAGCTAAATTATTCCCCTCTCTCCCTCTCTGCTAGTCCACAGTTAGATCATGGTTCAAAATTAAACACAGCCCTTCATCCTACTTCCTCTTGCCTCTGTATTTGACCTAGAGTTTGGGGAGCCATTAAGTTGTCTGAGATCCTGGTTTAATAGGGGTAGAAGAATTAAAAAGGACAAAGAGAAACTTGAACAATTGGCATTTCCAAGAGATTTTTGTAATCAGCCAATGGGGATTTTATAAGGTATGAAGTATTTGCTTTCACATACATTTCTCCCACATTCTTTCTCTCATGTTTGCTCAGCAAACCTGCTGGAATAAAGATCACATCTGCCTCTCTGCAAACTCTGTGCTTGGGAGGTAATTGCGTTGGCTTTTTCTTATGAGAGCATGTACGCATTTAATTGGACATATGTGTCTGCACACACTATCCCAGCTTCTCCATTGAATTTGATTTGGAATGAATCCCATGAAAGGCTGTTTTCCAGCTTTCCTGGAGAAAAGGTCTTTTCAAAAGGGAAAAGTATTCAAGCACTAAATTTAATAAAGTTTAGTTTGAAAGTTAATTCTTTGAAACAAAGCAGTTTGAAAACAACACAGTTCTGAGACTAATTCCTTCTCTTCCCAATGATATACTAGCCAGTATCTTGTACAGGCATTGTGATTTGTAACTAATTAATCTTTATTTTGTAAACATAGAATAGTTACATGACAGTTTAATGGGGTTTTGGTAAAATAATTACATTGTTGTAAAAGTTTCTTGTGCTGTCATGTCCTGCCATGCTGAGCAATAATGGAGGATTTTAGGGAGATAAGTTCCCCACAGTGAGACGAAAATAAACTCTGCGATAATCTTTATTCCATTTCTGAGTTTAGGACGCCTACTGAAATACAGTGATGCAAGCATGTGTTCATCTCTAGAAATCTAAAGCATTACGAGCTTGGAGAAAACAGCCCTTAAAGTATGCTGTAAGTGAACTTGATAGATATTTCTCCTGGTGTTTTTAAATAATTTCCCATTAACTTGAGCATTTTCCTATTTTATGCTGCGTTTAGGCTACTTATTATGGGGCGAAATCCTGAAGATTTTACTCGGCTTTTATTTAGTCTTTTCTCATGGAAAACTGCTAAGAACTAAGTTATGCTTGAGTAAGGATTTGGGCCACTGTTAGTTATTTGAATTATGTACACTGTGAACCAGAAGAACAAATTACTGGCTTTCAACCTACCATGAAAAGCCCCTCTGAGATAAGAAGACTGGGGATTCAGGAGCAGAATTAATTGTTGTTTCATTTGCCCAAAGCTATTGGCAGAGATACCACATTTCATACTAAACCTGCACTTTAGCCCCTCGGATCAAACAATGTCACTTTGTGCCGAGTGATGCCTCATCTGGATGCCAAGAAAGAGATTTAGTTCATCCAGCTACTCTTTGTCCACTTGCTAGCTGCTAGAAGTTGCATCTCATCTCTGTCTTCCTTCTCCTGCGGAGTTTAGGGTTGTTTAGCAGTGTGATATTGGATCCAGATATCAATAGCTCCCCACTCCATCCCTTACCCACTGGTGTGTAGGGTGTTCAGAGTTGAGGTTTTGCATCTGCTCATTATGGGGTAGATTCAGATTCACTTGCTCATGTAGAATAATAACTTCCCTTAAGAGTGGTCCTATTGAAATCAGTGAAACTATTTATTGGGTAAACTACTACTCAACAGGAATAAAGAGACCAGAGCCTGGTCCCATAAAGCAAAGATCCATTTACAAACGTCTGCTCCAAATCTAGGTTTCAATTTCAAACACCCTTCAAATTCAGGGGTGTTGAAACCCGAGATTCTCATTTGGGCACACGCTGTTTAAAAGACTGTGGCATATTAGGTTATCAAATAGTGACAGATTGAGCTCAACGTATCCAGAGGCTTGTCACAGCACTGAATCAGGGAGGTTTTGTATTCTTAAGAGAAGCAAATTCCCACCTCTGTCTGTTTCCAGGTCATCTAAATGACTCAGAACAAACACTGCCAGTTGGAATCTGTTGATTAACCAGCTGGCTTTTGATATTTTGAAAAGAAAATGAGAAGCATCTTGTCTTGCCATCTGCTGTAGAGAAAACAACATTTTAATTAGAGATGGGCCCAGACTGATCCAAATGGTTCTCAAAGTTTTTGGGATTTCAGATTGAGAATTCAACCCACTGCAGAGATAGGGAGCAACTGCAAAGTTCAGAGTTAGATCTGGATCCAAACTTGTCCACAATTTTGGTTTGGGCCTCGTTCTAAATTCATGGCCAGATTATGTCTGTGTCTGGTCCTTATATGTGTATGAGAGGAAACAGTGGTACAAGGAAACTACCTTTCCCTTTGTGCGTCCTGTGGGGCAGGTTAACATTTTATTTTGAATCTTTTTTTCAAATGGAATATTGGGTTTTGACAATACTAAAATTTCCTCAGAAAGTGTCTGCTCTTCTTGAAAAACTTGATTTTTCATCAGGAAACCAGACACCTGAAACTGTTTGGCCAAAGCTGAACAACTTTTGGTTTTCAGCAGTTTTCAGATTTTTGATGCAAATAACAAAATTTTCTGCTGAAAATTTTAGTGAGAGTATGTGCTTTTTTCATTTGCACTGGCTTTTTCCACTGTGGAAAAACCCACTTTTTCCAACCAGCTCTCTCTCCCTGTGACAGGGTGTACCTGGCCTTTGTGGATCCCTACAGGAGGCTCTGTGGTCCTACTACACCCTTCCCCAGGAAAGGAGCAGTGAAGGTGGGTCCTGCAGAACTGCCTAGAGAGGCCTTCTGGAAGCTGCCAATCAGACCCAAGCAGGATCAGATAAAATGTGGTGCAGGACATTAGCATCTCATTTCCTGGCTGGGATCAGAGGGGTGAGGAAGGGTCCTCTGGCCAAAGGTGCCTGAGGGATAACCAGAGTTTGTTTTTCTGGATGCATTGATTTAAGCTGGATTTTCAGGGAGAGAAAGGATCTAAGACCATTAGCCCTGAAGTAAGGGTGAGGCTAAATGGGGCCAGATAGGAAGAGGCCCATGGAAGAAGCAGCAATGAACTTAATTCTAGCAGGATGTAGCTTCTATATTCAGGGTCCCTGGGATGGAACTGGGAGAAATAGGTGGACCTGGGTCCCCCTACCAGTCACAGCAGCATAAACCCCAAGAAGGGGGCCATGCTTATTTGAGAGCCTGAATAAAGTGCTGAATTTAAAGGGCTGAGTTTAAAGTTGGGCTGAAGACCTTAGTGAGGCGTGTTCATGTATTGGAGTCCTTACTACCCCCAAAAGGGGTCAGCTGGACTTCGCCAGAGGACTGTGTCACAGAAGACCCACCAAGGTCAGCCGACAGCCTGCAGTGGGCTCCTGAGCAAAGGACTGTAATACCACACTCAGCCGCGTGGAAGCACTCAAGAAGGTGAGTGCCCCCTATTACACTGCTATACATGGGCCAGGAATAATTGCAGTCCCTGTAGTAGGAGGTGTCAGATTGATCCCTCCTGGCATCCTTGGAAGCATAAACTTCCAACCCCCCCCTGCATAAACCACATCAAAGGGACCAAAGAGGAGATGAGAACTAGATCATGGCTGATCCTCCTAAAGTGTGCGCATGCTGCACCATCCCATATGTGTACTGGTGAGATCTGGAAGGAATTAAGCATTCTGGGGCACACTTCTTCCCAGAGCAACCCCTGGGGTGCTGTGCCTGTGCAGCACCTTACGCAGGGCTCTGTAGAGTCCTTACCGCTAATCTTGTGTCTAATGGCAGATCCTCTGGTTCATCAAAGGATGCATCGGTTCACAAGACACTGAACACTTAGGAAGCAGCAGCTCTGTTCTTCCCATATGTAGACATTTCAGGAGGATGGAGAATGTTAGACAAACCCAGGCACTGCTCTAAATGTAAATAGTAGCGGTAGCAGACCAGCATTGCTATTGCGTTACCATCAAAAGAGTTTTCAAGCTGGGCTAGATTCTCAACTGGGGTAAATTTACATAGCACTACTGATCTGAATTGTGCCTTTACGTCAGTGGAGGATCTGGCTCACTGTCTGTGCTTCTTGAATCGACATGTAAGAAGCTAGGTAGGAATGGTCAGCAATTTGTTAATAGAAAGCATGACTTATGGTGTGGTTATCAGGAAATAAATGCTCACCTAGCAACTTGCATGGTGTGAGGCACAGCCAGGAGCCTGTAACACCCCTGGGAGCTGATTGCTTCATGCTAACCACACCTCCTGGAATTGTGCAGCACTGCTGTTGATACGTCTTAGGCGATGGTGAAGGAGTGCACCGAAGGGAGATGAAATCAGCCACTCGTGCAGTTGAACAGCAATTTCAGCTGTGCTGACTCACCCAGAATGATGCGCTCCGAGGGTTTGTACCACCTAAATAGATGATCCCCCAATCTCAGCTGCTTTCTCTTTTCATGTTATCTGTGCTGTGTTTGTACACGAGGGGCCAGATCTTCAGCTGGGGTAACTCAACATCACTCCAAGGGGTTCACCAGAGTGATGCCAACTGAGAGACTGGCCCTAAAACTAAAAAATGTCCAGAAATTAAGACTTATGTCTGCCTAGAGGTTGTTCCCTAGACATTTTACTCCCCAACCCCTGCAACACTCAACATAATCATTCACAGTCCTTTTTCCTTTCTAGTCAAAGCTGCAGAAAAGAAATAATAGCAGATTTGTCACATCACAATCATTTTCTCCCCTATAACCACAGTAGGGTTATGACTTTAGGGCAGGAGGAAACAGAAGGTGAGAGTGATAAGGGATGAAGAAAGACCTTTAACAAATAGAACCTCCTTTGATAATGAATGAAGAAAATACAAAAATACTAGCGAGGTGAACTTAGTTTTATTTTCCAAACTTGCTCCAACCCTTCTGTTCAGAATTCTCAGAACCAAAGAAAACGTTTCCATATTTCAAAACTTCTGGTTGACGCACTGAGCGGGGATGGATCTGGCAGGCTGGTGGCATTGAATGCAGGTCCACAGGCAGCATCCTGAACTGTTGCCCCGACCACTAGTCTTAGGCCTAAAGGCCTACAGCAGCCACACCCCAGGCCTCTGACTGGATGAACAGAAAGCTGGCTTTTGATATTTTGAAAAGAAAATGAGAACTCTCCTTGCTTGCCTAGACTACTTTGCCCTGGTGTCTCGCCTCACCTTGCCTGCCACTTCACCCTGCCTCGCCTCCCTATCTTACAGCCCCTTGGACTGGATCTTCTGGCTACTGACCTCTGTGAGAACTCCACCTATTGTCTTGGACTTCCTCTGGACCAGTTGACCTCCTGGCTACCAGACCACCCATGCACTCTTGATGACTGCTCAGGACTGCCCCCAGCCCACCTCAGCACTGGGCATTACAGTATCACACTATTATAAAACATTTAATTATAGTCATTTATTATAAACCAAGTTGCCTTTTCCTTGTTTCTGAGGGAGGGCAATCCTGCACCACTCAAGTCAATAGCAGTTTTGCTAATGACTACAATAAGAGCAGTGTCTGGAAGAGATGGCACCAAACACCCCTGTGCTATTTTTCCTCATAATCCTCTGCTTCTCAAGTGGATGTTACAGAGGCCCTCCATGTATTTTGAGGTCAGAGTAAATCTTTGTAGCTAACCCAGGAGGCAGAAGTAGTCAATCAACTATTGTTACCTGGTGCTCCCCATGTCTGCCTGTTGTTGCTTATCTTACACATCGATTGTAAATGGAGTTGGGCGGAGGAAGTAATTCTGTTCTGCAGAGGATTTCAATATTTCCAAATATGGTTTAATTCCAATTCAGAATGAAAAAAATATGTTGAAATTGTGAGGGAAAGGGAATGGAGCCCTAGCTGCGGGGTAGTCTGCAAAGTGGGGCTCTCATGGAGTAGTGGACCTTGGAAGCCCTGGGATCCCTGACTCTTATGCAGTCTGCCAGGTGGCTGTCTTGGAGCCATAGATCCTCAAAGCCTGGATTCCCGTTGGCCTCCAAGGTGGGCTGTCAAGGAGCTGTGTTGGTGAGCTGCTAGGAAACTAAAAGGAAATCCTAATGACAGGCAGGATTTTATCAGAGCCCTGCTTGGCTGCTGCTGGAACTTAGGTGAAATCAAAAAAATCTGCACAAAATGTTTCAATTGCAGAAAAAAATCAGACAAAACATTTTTTGGTTGGAATTTGGTGATCAGCTCTAACTGTAGACTCTTTGGAGGAGGGACAGTCTTTTCACTTTGAGTTTGTATAGCACCTAGCTCACTGGGGCAGTTAGGTACTAGTGCAATACACAAAACAAATAATAAATTAACACAGGCAATTCAAGATTTCTGTGAGAATGGTAGTGAGGCCCTTGTCCTCAATGACCTAGAAGTTACCACTTGTCTTGGACTGTGTTGCTTCCTAGATGCCATGGAGCTTTGAATTATGCTAAGGGTCTGATTTTCAGCCCCAGATTCTATCTGTTTTCATACAGAAATACATGTTTAGTATATGATATAGGTGCAAGTATGAACAATTCTGACACACATACACACACAAGTGTTGAAATTTGGTTGTCAGAAATCATATCCTAATAGGTTTTCAGGTGCAGATTCTAACACTTACGTGTGTGCAGATGTTAGACCTTTTAAAAGTGTAGATGCAGGCATTTATACCTTCAATGCATAGACATGTGTATATGCCAGTCATTTTGTACATCCGTTCATGAAAGTCAGGTAGAGAACTGGTTGAAAATTTGGTCCTAAGACTCAGTATTAATGTAAAGAAAGAGACCCTATATTGAACTTATGCAAGCAGGCTTGAAGTAAACACAGAGCAGTCACAAAAACAAGCACCATTTATTAATAGCTATAACTGAGTGGGTTATGAGACACCATGATTATTTCCTGTTCTAAGTAGAAGAAATAAAATGGTATCCTAGGTACTACAGTTTGGTAACTGCTAGCAAATGTTGACTAGTTATTGGTGACCACTGTGGCACTGACTAATGCTTCTGAAGTGCTCAGCACCAACCTTGCAATGGGATCTGATCTGGAGGACTCTTATGCTGTGTTGATTCCACAGTAGGATGACAACCTCAGAACAAGCATTGGGTTTTTTGTAAAACTTGGAGTGGAGTTTTGAATTTCGGGGGTTTTGTCCCTGCTTTGGTTATTCTAAAGCCTTAGTCTATAACAAATGGGATGAAGAAAGAGACTTCCTTGGACAGTCCAGTCTGGACTGCAAAAATGTAGAGGTTGTTTCTCAGATGTTACTGTGTATAGCATGGCACATGCTATGCTGCTATCCAGCCATCGTTGTCAGATTAATGAATGCTCTTTTCTTCCCTATAAATGGCCTCTGTCTTAAGGGGCTCACACAGAGTTGACCAAACCTCAGTGATTTTACTTTGTAGGGTTTTCATGTGAACTTTTTTTTCTCATTTCAGCCTATGTAAATTCATGCCTCTTGGGTTTCCAGTTTAAATAATCCCCAAAACTCAAAATGAAACTCAGCTTCCAGAATTTGCTGAAATCTTCATGAGCTGAACCTGGCCTTGGGTACCTAATGAAAACCAAAGCCAGATAAGATTTTCCTGGGTGCAGGTTTCATTAAGGAAATTTGGCAGATACAATTATTTTGAATGAGATGTCTTACTTTTTCCTTCATGATATTAAAGAAAACAAGTAATCATCTCCTAAGAAAAGGGGACTGTAGAACGGTGGCCCATCCCTCCCTGTCAGTCTCAGAGGGAGGCCACACCCCTTCTTGACCATACCTGTGTGGGTGAACTGTAAACAGAGGTTTAACTTTCTCTAGTCTGCCCCGCCCTGCCTGAGGGCCTGGGTAATAAACAGGCAGTCTCTTGCCCATGAGACTTCACAGGCCATGGGACAGTCACCCAATGTTGGTGTGGCACTGGGGGTGAGGAGGGCGAAGGGGGACTTCCCAACTTCACTGTGTCCCAGCCCAGGGCCCTAACAGTGGCAGGGCATCCCACCACTGGATCAGCTGGGCTGTAGCCAGAACTCACTGACAAGTGCTTGGGCTCGAGCATAGCTGGACTGAGGTGAGCTACCCCTGGGCTATTTCCTCCGCCTCTGTGCCTGCGTACCTGTATCCCCAGTCATTGCCCCCCTCCTGGGGCTAAATTGCAAGGGGCAGCCCCAGTGGGCCCTCAGCTCTGGAAAGCGGCCCTCTTGGCTGCCACCAATAGGTAGCTCTGGTGGCTCTTCAGCGGGGTCGGAATCGATTCCCAGTACTGGAGGAGTGACGTCCTTCTCCTCTGGCAGCTACCTCCCACCTGAGCAGCAGGGCCCACCCTTTATACTTCTCGTCCCTATTTTAGCCCTCCTCTCACTGCTTCCAGTGTGACAGGCATGACTTCCCTAGCTCTGCCCTCCAGGGGTTGAGTGGCAGGTCCTCCCTGTCAGTCTCAGAGGGAGGCCACACCCCCTCTCTACAAGGACCTATTCTTAATTCCAAGATATAGCAGTCCCAGAATGGTGAGATGTGATGGCATCTGCATGACTAATGAATTGACTAGTGAATGGAAACTATAGCTGGCCAGAAGTTTCTTGACAGAACAGTTTTTCTTTGGAAAATGCCAATGCGTTGAAAGTAAAATGTTTAGTGGAAACATATTACTTTTGACAAATTTTGTTACTGATCACTGAGGAGATTCCAACAGAACTGTGTCTGCCAGGCAGCTTTCCAGCCAGCTCACACATTCAGCTCCTAGGCAACCTGAACTAAAGATCTGCCTTGGAATTGGGACCCCACAGCTTCTAGGGAGCGTGGCTCTAGAGCAGCCCTATCATGCAGACTTAGGAGCAACTTGTCCTGAGAGTCAGATAGTCCAGAGAACCAGCTAGCCTGAAAGTCTGGGCGTCCTGGGATGCCTAAGTGCTAGAGCATTCCCCCAGCAGGACTGCTCTAGAGCTCCTGGAAGCCCTGGCAGTTGCTGTCTGAAACTGATGTGAGTGTCCCCTACACTGCTGTCTGCCCACCACTAGCTAGCTGCTGTGAAACTGACAAAAATGTCAGTTTCAGTCAGCAGCTGCTGAGGACCCCAGGAAGAATAGTTTATTTCAGAAACACTATATTTGGGTGTTAACTAACAAAATTGTATGGGCTTTCCATTTTAGGGAAAAATCCAGAAATATTTGTTTGTTTGTTTTTTGTTGTGATATGGAAGAAAACCAACCCTGCAATGTAGAAATTTCTCATAAAGCAGAATTCTGAGTTTCAATCAGCACTAATGGCACCATCTAAGCTCTCATAAATCTCAACAGATTTGTTAATGTGACTCCTGGGCCATAGTGAATCTTCAGTTACACAGTGTGAAAGAAGACTTTATTCTCTAACTACCCAGCAAACAACTGGAGCAAAATCCCTCTTTACTTGTGTTCTCAACAGTATATTTTCATGTTTTAGTTCTCCTGGTGTCTTTGGTTAAAATACATTTTATGAATCTGGGCAGAAAATCAAAATCAGTCTAATTCACTGTACATATATTTTTAAAAGTAAAATACTGTGGAGCCCAGAAGTCTCCATGTTTTAACTGGAAGATAAACCACAGTTTTCTGCAGTATGTCATGGTGATCCTAATTTAGATTTAAATAGCGATAATGCTTCTAAAAATGTTATTTTTTACACCGGCATGCTCCAGTGTTCACATTACACAATTACAACCCCAACATGTCTAACACCAAAAGACACTGGCAACTAACACATTCTCCAATAAAGTTGTAACTCATCTTAGGCTGAGTCTACACTGACGGCAGCAAATTCGCTGCCGTCACATCGATCGCTCTGGATCGACTGAGTGGTCTGTATAGACACGCTCAGTCGATCCAGAAAGCGATCCAGGAAAACCACCTCAGTAAGTGGCGTAGCGCTGCGTCGAAGTGATTTACGTCACTTGCGTATCTCCCGTCGACTGCTGCCGAATTGCAAAGGTAAGTGTAGACCGGGCCTCAGAAAGAAAAAATAAACATGACAAATAAACATAGATTCACAAGATTCAAAGCCAAAAGGACCCACTGCAATCATATAGAGTGACCTGCATAACGCAGGCCAAAGAACCTCACTGCATCAGGCCTAATAACTTCTGTTTGAGTGATAGCAATCTTTTAAAAAGATATCCAATCTTGATTTAAAGACTGATGGGATCCACCACATACACAGCTAAGTTATTTCAAAGGTAAAATACTCTGTCAGAAAATTTCATGCCTTATTTCTAGTCTGCGTTTGTCTAGTTTCAGGTTTCAGCTATTGAATCTTGTTATACCATTTTCTGCTGGATTGAAGAGCTGTCCACTCTCAGAAATCTCTTCCTCATGTAGGTACTTGTAGACTATGATGAATTGACCTCTTAGCATTCTCTCGGATAAACTAAATAGATGGAGCTTCTTTTGGCTCTCACTATAAGGCATGTTTTCCAGATCTCCTATCAATCTAATAACTCTCTTCTGAACTCTTTCCAACATTTTAATATTCTTTTTGAAGTGTGGACACCAGAACTGGACAAAGTATTCCAGCAATAGGCTCACTATGCTGTATTCAGAGGTAATCCCAGCTCCCTACTCCTCCTTGATATATCCCTTCTTATACATCCAAGGATCAAGGTTGCCCTCTTAGATACAGAATGGCACTGGAAGCTCACGTTTTGTTGGTTATCTAACATGACCCTTAAACCCTTTTCAGAGTCACTCCTTGCAGGGATACAATCCCCCATATTATAAGTGTGATCTATATTCTTTGTTCCTAGATATATAAACTTGGATTTGGCTGTTAAAATGCATGTAGTTCAAATGGGCCTGTTTTGCCAAGCAATCCGGTTTGGTCTATATAAGTGACCTGCCCCCATCATTATTTACCACTCCACCAGTTTGTGTTATATGTAATGATTTTATATTTTCTTCCACATTATTGATAAAGATATTGAATAGCATTGGGCCAAGAACAGCTCCACACTAGAAACACTCCCATTGGATAATGATTCCCTTAAAATTATGTTTGTGATCTAACAGTTAGCCAGTTTTTAATCCATTTAATATAGGTGACATTGATTTTTGTATATTGCTAATTTTTTTTATCAGACTATCATATGGGACTAAGTAAAATGCCTTACAAAAGTGTGTTATATCTATGCAGTTACCTTTATCAACCAAACTTGCAATCTCATCAAAGAATGAAATTAGGAGGGTCTGACAAGGCCTATTTTCCCTAAAACCATGTTGATTGGTGCTAACTGTACCCTCTTTTTATTCTTTACTAATTGCATCCCATATCAGCCTTTTCATGACTTTGCCCAGGCATGATGTCAGGCTAATTGGCCAGTATTTTTCCAGGTATTCCTGTCTAGCTTTTTAAAATATTGATGTGACACTACCTTTTTTCCCAGTCTTCTGGAACTTTCCTAGTGTTCCAAGATTTGTTAAAAATCAACATTAATTCAGAGAGCTCCTCTGTCAGTTCTTCTAAAACTGTTTGGGTACAAGTATCTAGTCCTGAAGATTTAAAAATGTTTAATAGTTATTGTTTCACATCCTCCCTAATTAGTGATAGAATAGAAAGTATTTCAGTATCAGCTTAAGATATGAATACATCATTCTGCATTCTGGATGCAGAACAGAAATATTTGCTGAATACTTCTCCCTTTTCTGCATCATGATTGATAATTTTGCCATCCTTGATGAGTATTGGACCTATACCACATAACATCTGAAAACCAGAACCTGTGGCAGAAGGATTGACTGAGTCAAACCTGATAAAAGCTGATTGTGCATTCCTTTCCCATTAGTCAGCCAGCTGCTTTCTTTAATAGAGCGGGACTTTTTGGACTAGTTGCTCATTCTTGTGCTAAGATATATTCTTTCATTTGTACCTTCAGGCATGCTGTGGAAGTAAGGTTCCTATTAGCTAAATAGAGCCCACTTCCCCCCCTTCCCCACCCCATGTTCCCTGTTGTGTGCCAGTCCACAGGCTAAAGAACAGATCAAAATATGCTAGAGATGATTGTTTCACACAACACAAAGCAAATCAGATTCCTTTCTATCACTGTTTCTATAATAACCACCTGGCTCAGATATTGGGGGAAAACTGTGCTTTCAATTACAAGGTTTTGTAAACCTTTCCTTGGTGTGGGGGCAGTGGCTAGAAGTCCTACAACAAGAACTTTATCCAGTTCACTGAAAGTTAAATGTTCTAAACATACCCGGTGGGCCCGATCCTCAGCCGGTGTAAATCAACCTAGCGCCACTGACTTCAATTAATGTATGCAGATTTATATCAAATCAAGACCTGGTTTCAAGTTTTACTTATTTTCTATTAGGCCCTTACAAGAAACTGCAGGCTACAAAGCCAGCTCCCAGAGCAGCCTACTCTCTGCTTTACAGCAACCAAGCAGGACATTGCAGTATTGAACTGTAGAGCAATGGGCCAGTCCTCTCAGGACTTTTATTGTGCTAATAAGCTAGGACCCCCACTGCACTGCACTAATTCTGTGTCTGTAACTACACTGAAGTCAATGGAGTGTCACTGGTGTAATGGAGTGGCGAAACAGGCCCTATAATAGGGACGTCAAACTGCAGTCTCTTTTGTGGCACTGCACAATATAAACCAACAGACTACTGAATCAAGAAAAATCTACACTCCCAGCACAAAGAGCCATAACCTGGGACTGGAATCATCATCGGAGTGTCTTGCCTGCTTTATCTGGAAAACAACCATTAAACCACCAAGCTTGATCTCAGATCACTCCCAAGAAAGAGCTACTAGTACAAATCAGACCTAGGGCTCCCATCAAGACAGCTTCCACAGAATTCACTGTGCTAGTGAACTAGAGCCTGACATGGGGCAAACTCAGATCCCACTGAAGCCAATGGAAAATCTCCCACTGACATCAGCAAGACCTGGATTTGGCCCTTACAGAATAAGGTTGGCATCTGCCAAGTGGTTTCCTTACAATTTTTAATCTGTCTGCATTCACTCTCATCCACACTGAGCTGCTTTGCTTCAGGGACTGAACCGACACAGAGATGGACTACGTATGATATCCTGATTTCTTGCCAAAATGGAAACTCTTCTGGCAAACATTGTATATTAAACTTATTTCTAATGTTGACACCTGTCTGGCAGAGTGCAAGATTTACATCTAGCAATGTTCTTTTTTATGACATCTGCAATTTTTTGGGAAGTCAGGCTAATGAGGGACATCACTTCCTCTAACACAATATTTTTGTCACGTTTTGTAACATGGCTTATGTATCAATTACATGCCCTTTTCTTCAACATTTCAATTTAATGCATGGATATGTATGATCATACATATCTATGTTCTATGGAGTGTCAGCGGGTTGTATTGAAAATAATGCAATGACACCAGGTCTAGTGATTTTTGCACAGATAGCCACTTAATGGGTGTTGGTTTCCAATTCCTGCTAAAATTAAAGTGAATTAGGTGTCCAAATCTCTTAGGCAGATTTGAAAATCTTAGCCTTAATGGCTGCTTCAATCCTTTTAACTGACTCATTAGTCTTACTGAGAATTCAGTATTCTTCCTTTAGCAAGAGTTCTTTGATTTTGGATGTATTTTGTCTATCCGATTATTGGATCATGAATCACATTGTTGGATAGATGGCTGAAATTGTGCACAGAAACTAATTCACAGCACGCAGTGCTATGTCTGTTGTAGTGCAGGGGTGATGTACTTTAGATACAGGAAGTAATGGATGTCCAGAAAGCACCTTTTTTCTTGTTATGTTAAGATGATACAAAAAGAGAAATCAAATGACACAACTGCTTCAAGAACACTAGACTCTATCTCTAGAAGCCTAGATGTCTTCTAAATAAATCAATGTCCTTCAGAAAGGTGGGTTATTCAGCTCCTGCTCTAAACATTTTTGTTTCTGACTGCCTCATTATTACTGCAACTTCCCCCTCTGGATTCACCTTCTAAAGAAAGCTATGAGGCTGCTTTTCTGGTAGCTGTTTTTTTATGTGTAGGAAGTACAAACAGTTGCAGCTCTATGGCAGCCATATTATTTGTAGCTGTTGCTTGCTGTCTATTCCTCCCTTACAGCTGGTGGTATTCTTAGCTCCTATTTTGTGATCCTTTTCTCTCCCTCCTGAAAAGAGGGGTATTTCTTCAGACCTATTAAGTGGTTCTCTGGTGTGCTATTCCCTCAGAAAAGGAGAAAGTCATCAAAAGCCTGTAGGATCAGACATAACATCTGGAAGAGCAGGCAAGGTATAAAATGACTCTCTTCCTTTGCTTCTCAGTCATTGCAAGGGAAAAGGGATGCATGAAGTGGAAACCACAGATAGGAGGTGTGTATATGTATGTATATATATACGTGTGTGTGTGGTTTCCACTTCATGCATCTGACGAAGTGGGTATATAGGAGGTGCATATATATACATGTGTATATATAAATACACATATACATACACATCCAAGGCTGAGATGTATATATACCTCCTATCTATAGTTTCCACTTCATGCATCTGACGAAGTGGGTTGCTGCCCATGTAAGCTTATGCCCACAGAAATTTGTTAGTCTGTAAGGTGCTCTTGGTGTTTTTGCTGTAGACAGACTAACACAGCGGCTACCCCTCTAAAAATATAATGAATCTTGAGTTCTTTTTTCTTTGGCTTCTGAATTTTGAGCCTTTAGGGTGCATTCAGGTCCTATTTTCAACCTTACTGGGGTGGGTGTTTAAAATGAAAGCTGAGATAGTCACCAAATCACTTGACTCCAGTAGCTGGGACTTGAATCAAAACAGCAAAGATTGTGAAAGTTGGTATCACTACTATAGCTTTTCAAAATGAAGCAAAAAATGGAAGAGTTGATGTCGGAATATGTTACCAATTGACTGAATTTGCAGTCAGGATTTTTTATGTTATAAGTTCCCCCCTCAAGCAGATATTTCACTCAGAGAAACATATTTGTTTTTTTCCCCACATTCCTGGTAAGAGATGTGCTAATAAAATTGGTAATTTATCCTTGATGAGCTGAATTGACTTTTTAGAGGCAACAGATGAAGTGGGGATCCCTTGCAAAGGAAGGTATACTTGTAGTGAAGAGTTAATGAGAAAAAGTTTGTTAATGTAAGGCCTGCTCCTAAGCATTAAAGCTGTCATTAATTGACTAAAATGGCACCAGGACTGGGTTCCTGGTTTGTATTGAATAACTATTTCCAACTGCAGAAGTGAGGTAGCTGAATCCTTGTTACAAAAGGACAACACACTATGTTATCCCCACACATGGACTAGACACGTCTTGAGCAAATTATTTCCTTAGAAATTGCACTGTTGGGAATGAGCCAACTTTAGCTATGTTAATTTGTTTAATTTGATTTGTAATAAAGTGCTAATTTAGTGTCTTGGGCACAAGAGTAATGGACATGTCCACCTGTGACAGATGTAACGTTACTATAAGATCTTTTCTTAAGAGGGTTCCATCGTGTATCCCAAAATATAAAGTGTTCTGACACCGTAACTTGATTGAAAATATAGCCAAGGTGTCAGTGATATGCAAGACTTGCATTGACAAAACTGCCATTTGGTCCAAAGAAGCCTATACATGCCCCAGAGCAGCTGTATGTGCGTTATTGGCAGGAATGGACAATATACATAGGGGATGATGACTAGAAATGGACCCCTACTGAGCAATTCAAATCCAAACCTCAGATATCCAGAGTTTGGATGTAGGGTTTGAGTCTGGCCAATTACAGAGGCAGGAGCCAAGTGCAAAATTCAGTTCTGTGCTGAAAGCACCTTATAGCTGGGTTAGTGCAAACCCCTAGCACATAAATCAAGACTTAACTTAGCTCAAGTTCCAGGTTAGCTTTACCCTTCAACTTTAATGCTTTTAAATGCTTTATAAATTTTAAATGATGTCAGCATCCTTGTTTAGGGAATGTGAAAGTGCTGAGTTGAATACATTCACCTTAATAAATAAACACTGGAAACTGCTGGGAATGTGCAAGTGTCAACCAGTGTTATTAAGCTAAGAATGTCTTTGGCATTGCTGAGCTAGGAAAGATCAGACCCAATTTATTTCTTGTGGCCAGTAATTTGATTAATGGTTTTGTCTTGGACTAAAAATACCAGCACACTTATCAACTGGCTAAGAAAAAATGAACCTCTTCAAAAATGTTTGCTTATGTTTTGACGTGAAGCAGAGATGGGCTAATTGATTTAGTAGAAATTTGCCTGAGCAACACCTGGTGACTTGCAGGTTTCAGATGTCCCTGCTTGGATACTGCACACCCAATGCTAATCTGATTTTAAGTGGCAAGATCTATTTTTCCAGCCACTGGCACAAGTTAAAGCAGACCTGAAGTTGCTCTAACTTGCACCAATGGATGGCAGCTCCCAAATAGTCATTTACTGGTTAGGAACGAGCAATTTCGGCCCTGCCCTCTCCTATCCTTCATACTCCTTTTCCTGGAGGGATGAGGAGCAGCTGCTGTACATGAGGATTCCTCTGTTCTAGGCTTATCCTCATCGGCTATTTTAAGACAGCTTTACATTTCTTTTGTGTCTCTGAAGCTTTCTCATCAGAGTCCTGGGACATGAAGTGTGACTGGGGGAAGCAGTTTTGTTGGAGCTATTGTGATGGATCTGTTAAGCAGGGGACTACGTTTGCAATCAGTCCTCTCCCCACTGCACATCCCCTTCCCCTGGCCTGGCAAGGAGGAAAGGTCCTGAACCAGGAAGTGGCCCGGTTCTGTTGGGAAACAGTGGCCACATGGCAAACCAGGAGCTGCAGAGGAACAGGATGAAGAGAGGAGTCCCCAGGAATGTCTGCAGAGCTTTGTGCAGAACAGGCTGTGAGAGCCAGATAGGGTGCAGGTCTGTGGGGTTTTAGCAGCAGTTGAGCAGGGAACCAGTGCAAAGGGGCCCCAATGAGAGAGAATAACTGAGCTTGGCCTGGTAATCTGTAAGTGCCTTTTTGCTTGAATAGAGCTTGGACTGGAAAGGGTACCTGAAGCAGTATGCCAGAAGATCCTTGACTCTTGATTGGACTGCCCCAGGGAGCCAAACACCACTATTGCTCCCTGTGAACAGTAACTCTTCAAGCCTCCGTACCTAGGGTGCATGCAACCTTTCCCTTACCTGCCAGCCCTAGTAAAATACCCTTTCACTTAGCCATGGTTTTGAGTAGTTATTGGACCGATCAGGGCTCAGGCCTACAAGGCCTAACTGCAAAAGCATGTACAGTGCTTGCCTCTGAGGCACGGTACATTTGGCACCCTACTGACACCACAGAGGTTTGGTGTTCTCTGTTACTGAGCAGACGCGGGATTACACTGCGTTCGCTGTTTGGTAGCTTTATGTAAAATACTGACTTAATTTACTTTATTATTTTATTATTTAGTTAGAGGTCACTGTTTGCTAAAAGGATTACGTTTTATTTGGAAACAATATGTTCCCCCCCCTTAGGCTGAGAGAACTTTGTTAGTTAATTTAGTTAAAGCTACCTACAATTTATGGGTGACAAGACAGATGGTGCAGTTGTCAGCAGCAATTCATTTTTTGAGGACACCTACAAACTTTCCCACAAATCTACTTCAGTTAACAACTAATGGTCTCAAACCTTTGTGGTCAGATCTGCTAGGGAACCAGTATTATTACCACTATCATGCACACCTCTTCTGGGTAAATGGCACAACCCTTTTGTTTCTCTGTTATGTGTCTGAAGATTGCACTCCCTAATGTAATGACAGCATCTGTCTGAGACACATAATGTTCTGAAAAATACCATTTTACTCTTCCAAAACTGTGTTAGCCGCCCTATAAATGGAGTTGCCAAGTAGGACATGTTTGAAAAGCTACATTCCAGCGAAGGCCTGCAACGCCTTTGCTGCAGCCTCATGCTTGTGGCTTTCTCAATGCCACCTACCATGTTTCTGAGAGAAATTTTAGGAACCCAGATTTTCTGGGTCACCTTTATCCTTAATCCATTCTCCAGTCTCTCCAGGCCATTTTGAGTGATAGATGCCAGGACTGATTCCCCACTGTGCTACTTCAGTTGTATGCTGATGCAACTCCATTGAAAGTTACACCCACATAAAAGAGAAGTTCAGTGGTGATGGTTCACGAATGAATATGGCCCTCAGTGGAGCACAAATTTATAACAAGCTCATTATTACAGTTAGAGTTTTGTGTCTGCTGATTTTTATCCGGTACGGCTATGATCTTCTTTGGCAAATTCAATAAGAGTCCATTTTTCATTCTGAAAATTGAGAAGCACAATATTTTAAGGAAAGCTTAAGGGTGGCTTTGGTGATTTTTTTTCTGCCTGTGCTGAGGCGATTCTTCCACAATTAAAGTGACAAGAGATTTGGGACTAAACTCCATGGTCACTTAGATTGGTGTAGATAGTAGGTGACTTGATTTCAGAAGAGTCACTCCCTATTTACATCAGCCTCAGTGAGTGTGGAACTTCATCTGCAGTCTCTTCATTCACGGACATGGCAAGCTTTTTTTATATCAGTTTTCTCATTGTGACATTTCTGATGAACAATCATCTGCTCCTTGTAATTGGAAGGACATTAGAAGCCATGAGTGCCTTTGTTGTGGTAAACCACTTCCTCTTGATTTCTTCTGTGTACTTGCCTTGTAAATACAGAATAAATGCTGTATGGCATCTGAAAATAGCATAACACTATTTTTCTGCATCTGTCGTGCCAGAAAACATTATCTCAATTACCCGAATGCCCTTGAATAGAACTAGATGTCAAATCAACATACATTACACAGACACAGCAGACTACTGCAGCTTGCTATGGGCTTGTAGTTCTTCCACTCTCTTTAGAAATGCTAGCATGTCTTCTGATTAACATTATTGCATAGCTAATACAATAGGCAGACTTTTTTGTACAGCAATAGACTTATGGTGCCTCTTCCTAGAAGTTACTGAAGATTGTTTTGCACAGCTCATACCGACCCATATTTTATGCATCTTACACTCTGGTAGACCTGTACAAAATACTAACATCAAATGGGCTTTTGATCGCAGCCTAGGAACAGTTATATGGCCCTTAAGCAAAGGCATGGTACCTGTGTACCCATGTACTTTATACTGCATCATTTGACTTTATTTCTTCAGGGGAGGTGAGAAGAAGTAGGGAGAAGAGATATTGGTCTTTGTATTGCCAAAAGCTCTGACCGGCAGAGTCTGTGACCCATCTCTGTTTCTGGCACATAAGATGACTCTGATGACTGCGGGGGAGCAAACATCCTCCTGGCCCCCTGCCCCTGTGCTGGGTGCAAGGAGAGAGCTATGGGGATCCTGGCCATGCAGCCAAAGGTGGGGCACTGGGTAGAGCCCGTCACGCTGCCCAGCCCCTGTCACTCCCGCTCCCCACAGCACCTGCCGCCCCCACAGTGGGAGGAAAAAGGGGAGAACAGGAAACGGGCCCGCAGACCCTCCTTCCTCACAGGGTGCTGTCGCTGCTGCCGCCGATGGGGCGGGGCCGAAAATGTAAGTGTTGGCCCCTTGGCACCAGAGACCCACAGTAAGCCACTGGATCATTTGAAAAGTCTTGATCTGTTGAGTGGATTGTATGTGCTATCATTGTATGCAAAGTTGTGAAGTTATGTTATGTGTGTATTACTGAAATAAGTTGTGAGGTAGGGAACACTCACAACCAGCCTTTCAGGTACAACAATGGAGTAGCCAGACATGCTGATGGTCCGTTAAAGGGAATCTGCTTTCCCAATGGCCATCCCAGACTTCTTGGAGAAAGCTCGTAGACAATGGAGACTGCTTGAGCAATGGGGGCAGACCCCCATTGCATATGAAAAGATCTTTCCAGCAAGCTGGAATAAACTATAAAAGAGGGGAAGTGGCAACATCACATGGCCTCTTCCTCCTCCCCCCCCCACAACCCCCCATCCCGCAACTCAACACATAGAAGAAATGTCTGGAGGACAAAGACTTTGTACTGGGGAAGGGTGGTCCTGGTTTGTAAGGTAGCTCCAGCCTGTGCATTGAGGAACAGAAGCCTGTTTGTATCATCTGTCAGATTGAGACACTGCTTGATTCAAATCCTGTTTAATTTGTAGAACTCAGACTGTGAATTTATTTTTATTTCTTAGGTAACCAACTTTGTGTCTCTATGTTTGTTTACTTATAATCACTTAAAATCTATCTTTCTGTAGTTAATAAATCTGTTTGATATTTTACCTAAAACAGTGTTTTGGTTGAAGTACTTGGGAAATCTCAGCTCAGTTTACAAAGGGTACTGTGTGTCTTCTCCACATCGTGGGAGGGGCACACTAAGTAATGAACTTACACTAGCCAGGCTTCTGACCAGCGCAAGGCGGTACAGTTCTGGGGTATAAGACTGGGGAGCTGGGAGGAACTGGCTGAAGCCTCTCTATTGTTGGTTCATGAGTGGCTGGGAAATAATTCATGTAACTCAACTGGGTGTGTCCCTGCGTGTGGATGGCTAAGTGCAGTACCTTCCAGAGATTTGTGGTTTGACACAGCATCACAATGTGAGAGGGATGCTCCAGGTTGGTGGGACAGTGGTCCCACAGTCCAGGTGGCACCCTGGGGACCCTACCACACACTGTGGACTCAGCAGCTGATTGACACAGGACCAAGAGATGTGTCTGCTGTGAGGGCCGGATTCCACTCCCTCTACCACTATGGATGCAGGGGAGTGCTAGTCCAGCTTTACTTACTAGGGAGACCTCCATTAAGATAATGTTTGGTCCACTGTGGTGTGTTTTATGGATGTAGAGGAAGAGCTGGGGGGAAGCATTTGTTATCCTACAGGAAGAACCTGTGAAAAAAATTATTACTGACCTTTTGTAACTGTTGGTCTTCAAGATGTGTTGCAAACATCCATTCCACTCTTGGTGTGCATGTGTCCTGTGCACAATCACTGGACATTTTTTCTTCAGTGGTACCTGTCAGTGTGACTTGAGCGCTTGCTGCTGCTGCACGCAACTAGAGCCACTATAAAGTACCCAACCGACCCCACATTCGCTCAGTTCCTTCTTTCCGGAAACTCCGATGTAGAAGGGTAGGAGAACAGGATGTGGGATGGATGTGTGCAACACATCTTGAAGAACAACAGTTATTAAAGGTCAGTAACAGTTTTTTCTTTGAGTCATTACACATGCGCATTCCACTCTTGGTGACTCGCAAGGAGTGATATAGGTGGAGGGATTGGAGTTCATGTACACACAGATCATAACACAGCCCAGCCGAATTTGGCATCATACTAGAGTAGTTGGTGATGGCATAATGGGAGAACATGTCCACCAATGACCAGGTTGCCGCTTTGCAAATGTCCTGAATAGGGATCTGTGCCAAGAACATTGCTTAGGATACTTGTGATCTCTGTGGAATGGAGCAGTCAGGTTACTTGGCAGCAAAACACCCGCCTGATCATAACAAGTGTGAATACATGGAGTTATCCAGGGTGAAATTCTTTGTTAGCCTGAGGGAGAGCGAGTGGAATTCATCCTCGTTCTGAGGGCTCAAGATTCAAGCACCATTTATATTTAAGTGACACATAGTCCTTATGCTGGCCCTCGGCAGGAGGGTGAATTTTACCTTAGCTGCCCAATTCCTAGAGGCTTATTTAAATTAGGAAGTCAGGCTTATTCTAGGGAAAGGTCACTCAGGGTATGTCTTCACTGCAGTGTTAACTCAAGTTACTTACCTTCAAGTAACTCCTCTTGAGTTTGCCTAGCTCGAGTGAGAGTGGCCACTCTGAAATCACATCAGTTGCTCTGTCCACGCTGGTCCTTTACTCACTTGTGTGTGGTGCTGAGACTTCTGGGGTCACGCCCCATAGTTCATAGTATCCAAGTAAGCTTAGCCTTCTCTGAATTCCTTCCGAGTGAAGTGGAAGAGAGCTTCTCTGCCCTTACTGGGCACAGGGGAAGGATATGAGGGAGGGTGGTATTGCAGAAAGGCACTGGAGGACTAGTGGCGCTAACCTGAATCCACACTGCTATAAGGTCTGAGGCCCTTTTCTGCAGTAAGCAACAGCAGCCACAGTAGGACAGCAGCAGCCACGGGCTAAGAAGCAGAGAGTCACATCCTCGCATTCCATCTAAATTGCATCAAAATAATGTCATATTGGGCTGCTAAGAAGACACTTCTGTCCTAAACGTACCCGCCATCACCAGATAAAGAAACAGATCTTAAGATGTGCAAAGAAAACTTTGCTTGATAGCATTCTGTCTGGCAAGGCATCACCAACAGTCGTGATGGTGCAATCTATACTTCGTCATTGTTTTCCCTTTATGGTCCCCACTTCTCTATTGTTTTTATGTATGGTTTTGGCCTGAGTCTTCGATTGTGTGCCTATTGCATAACTAATTTGTCAAGGTTTAAATCAACTAAGGTGGTGGCGTATGGTTGGTTAAAGAATTGTTCCGTAATGGGCTTGGATTGGTGAAAAGTACTGTTTTGTGGTACTTTCGTTTAAAATGATTGGTCAAGCTATAGCTAAACAGGACTTAAGTTTAACTATATAAAGTGAGGTCCAAAAGGAAGCTCTTTGGAACCTAACTCCAGGACACAGCCCAAGATCAGAGCTGCCAGACATCAACATCACTTCTGCTGGGCAGAAGATGGAGCCCCAGATGACCTGATCCTGCTGGCTGCCAGGAAAAGTTTGTCTGTCTTATTGGGAGTGGTGAGGATTGTATGCTTAGGGTGTGTACTCTGCTTTGGTGACTGTTAATACATAGAGCTTAATAACAGAGGTTACTGTCTAAGGCTCTTTCACTATTAAAAGGTTCTGCACGCCCGTGGAAGATTATGTCCTGAATCCTAGGAACTGGGTGAAGGTGGATGCATTTCACCCCGAGCCCAAGGAACTGGGAGAGGGTGGGGGTGTGTGAATTAAGAGTCATTCCTTGAGCCCACGGGCGGGTAAAGGTGGGGCACCCTAGAACGTGCAGGTAACACTGCAGAATCGTCGTGTTTACGATTGACTTGTGCTCATTCAAGTTGTAGTCTATCCCCCCCTCGGGCCAGCCAGTTTGAATTAAAAGCATCACCACACTTGTGTTATGAAGTTTTCTGTGTGGATGGGACTTGAATTAGGGGCAACATGCAAGTTGATCACTCAAGTTAACTTTGCAGTGCAGATAAACTCTGTGACATTCTGACTATGATGGTAAAACAAGAGTCCTGTGTAGCAAGATATATTCTACATAATAGGTTTTTACTGAAAGCCATTGGAATTCCATAACATAAACAGAGCTGCCCGATTTAAAGCAGATGCATGTAACAGCAATCAGGTTTCAGCTCTATTTTAATCTTCTTAAACCTCTGCACTCAGAGCTCAAAGGAACCGGAAACTGAAAGAGGAGAATGCTGGATGGTTATCAGCTTCAGAAGGATTTGCGGGTGTATCGTGGGGATGGATGAAATGACTTGGTTAAAGTAAAGTGCTTGTAATAAAATGTGCAACTGTTGGATTCTGAGTATAAAAGAATTTCCAAAATTTCTGAATGTGGCTTTCTAGCAGATGCAGCTTTGACAATGACCATGCTAAATATATTGCAAGATAATGGATCATTCACTAAGTGAAACAGCAAGATCTGAAGTTTTACTGGCTGTCACTAAGCTGTGTGCCCCCAAAAAAGTTGCAGGTGGAATACATCAGCTAGTACATTAAAGTATCGCTCATAAATGGAGAATTACACAACACATTTTTTATTTGCCATGGCAACTTCTTGGGGTCTTTATTACAGTGGAATAAAAGAATCAAGTGAAGACATGTGGGCTTGGTTCTCTATTGCCCTGCTCATTGTGATGTCATTTACACTAATGCAAAGTGGGTATCAATACTACCATTCTGCCACTTTGCACTGGTGTAAATATGGGTTTGATCCTAGTGCAAAGAAAGCAATGTCAAAACTCCCATTGATTTCTGTGGTGCAGGATCAGGACTTCAGTGCAGGGTGTGATCCGTCCATGCCTAGGGCAGCCACCTGATAATGCCACAGTCAGGGCAGGCTGTAAAAGGAAAGCAGATTCTCCCAGCACTGGTGAGTGACACTGAAGTCAAACTTCCCAACCATCCACAAACAATGTTTCTGATTCCCCACACTGGTTATCAAGAAGCCAAAATACAAATACACACAGCCCCCTTTACTGCATTTCAGTCTCTGGCTCCCAATCAACCACTAGGTCCAGTAAAGAGACCAGTTATTTAAAACTCTATGCTCTTTATCAGTAAGGTTCTCCTGACCCCAAAGGGCCAGCCACAGTACCAGATCAGTATAAGTTTAGATCTTACCCAAAATACCACGCTGTCCGCCAATCCTTTAGTAACTAAAACTAAAGGTTTATTGTAAAAAGTACACAAACTATAAGAGAAATGTTAAAGGATTAAAGCAATCAGATACATACAAATGATTTGAAAGTCCATATATATCAGGTTTCTAGAAGAATTGTGGAGTTTGCAGGCTTGTATAGTCCCTTTGGTGTACATCCAGTACCCGGATGGGTCTCAGTCCTTTGTTTCACAGCTTCAGTTCAGTTGTAGATGAATTGATCCAGAGGTAGAATGAAAGACACACTAAAGACAAAGTGGATCCCGGGCATCCCCCTTTTATGTCTTCTGGCCCTTGCCATGCTGCTTGTGGAATTTCACAGGAACCAAAATGGAGTCCAGAGTCACATGAGTAAGTCCTGGTGACTCATCAGGTATATCCCTGGCTTCTCCCCTCAGGCCCCTTACACCTGGGAAAGTCTTAATGGGCCATTAAGCAGGCTATTGTTGTAGTCATCCTGTCTGAGGTGTTACGCAGACACAGCACGATTTGAAACACAGTTAGAGCAACCATATCCATAACTTCCATTACACACATAACACATGAACATTATAATCTTACTTAGCACATTATAGCCTTTCTAACAGTACCTGACATGGCATATCTCACATGGATCACTATGATTTTGACATACTGATGTTAAATAATACAATAAATGTCCTCCTCACCCCCCATCCAGCCACCGTGACACAGGGCAACAGAGGCAAAGGCCCAGTCTACATTTACCTTGGCGATTCGGCGGCAGTCGATGGGAGATACGCAAGTGACGTAAATCACTTGCGTATCTCCTGTCGACTTTGCAGCGTCTCCTCTACGTGGCATCCATACTGCGCTGCGTCGAAGGGAACAGCATTCCCTTTGACGCAGCGCTACTCCGCTTACCGAGGTGGTTTTCCTGCATTGCTTCCTGGATCAACTGAGCATGTCTATACAGACCTTGAGATCCTTGATTAGAAAGAAACTCACATGTGAGGTTGTCTTTGAAGCTATGAGGTTGGTGCTAGCATGGGGTGGCAGCAGGGAGAAGCTTATAGACTCTCTCCCTGGAGTAAGGGAGAAGGAAGGGGGTATAGGAACCCATGAGACCTAATAAGTCTGAGAGAATTATTTTGAGAAGTCAGCAAGTGGGAAAACAAAAACCTATGAGTGAAACAACACAGATGAAACAAAGGGTAACTAAAACTGAATGAAAGGAAATTTGCTAAACTATCAACTAGAGTGAATGGGACAAGGAAGCAAAATAAGATGGCGGACAATAAAAATAAGGAGAAACCAGAACTTAGTTAAGGGTTCAACTAATATGCTAGAAGAACTTAACCAGAGAAATATAGCAATGAGATGTAGCACTTTGCATTATTAGCTTATATCACAAGAATAGATTAATCGGTATTTGTAGCCTCATTTTACATTAGGGGAAATTGTGGTGGTGGAAACGTTAAATGTCATGCCTAAGATCATAATGAAAAGCCATGTCTACACTAGAGAGCTTACAGCAGAACCAATTAGTGTTGCCAACTTTGTAATATTTAAAAACCAGATACTCCAGCAGAAATGCCGGAACTGCTCCCACCCTTCCTCTTCTCCCAAGGCACCGCTCCACACCACCTCTTCCCCCAAAGCCCTGCCCCTTGTTCACTTCGCTTTCCCTGCCCCACTCCCTTGCTGCTCTTCCCTTCTCCCTCCCCCACTGCCTGGGTCAGGAGGGACTCACTTGTGGAGCTGGGGTTGGGAACTGCAGCTGCTCAATGCAGGTAGGAGGTGACCCTGGCTGAGTAGGCACCAGCGCGGATCATGACCCAGCGCATCCCTGCCCACAGTAGCCACACTTTGGATGTCTGGTCAGTAGATCTGACTGGACACTGTGAGGACTCCATTTTTGACTGGACTTTCCAGTCAAAAATTCATTTGTACCAGACTTTTCAGTCAAAAACCAGGCCCCTGGCTACCCTATACCAGTACAGTGGTGCCACTGTACGAGTTCTCTTATAGCCACTTTATGTTGATGGGAGAGAACTCTCCCATCAGCATGATAAAGCCACCTCTATGAGTGGTGGTAGCTCTGCTGGCGGGAGAAGCTCTCCCGCTGACATAGTGCTGGCCACACAAGCACTTCTGTTGGTGTAATTTATGTCACTCAAGAGTGTGGCTTTTTCACATCCCTGAGCAACACAAGTCACACTGACAAAAGTGATAGTGTAGATATGGCCTATGTCTCTTGGAGCGGGAATTGGAGCTCAGGACTGCTTGAGTCTCCTCTGTGTCCACACCTTTACAGTGTTCCTCTTACAGGGTCAACTCATCCTTCTGTAACAGGATGGCCTGCCCCTTTAAGGGGGGCAAGGAGGCCAGGACTGGCCAGCCTTCTTTAATTAGCTCCACTGTGCCACACCTGTGCTTGGTGTAAGATTTAAAAAGGGAGGAAGCCTAGCAACTGGGGGGCTGGTTGTGGAGGAGAGCAGCTGAGCTGGCTCGTGGCTGGAGAGTTGAGCTACAAGAAAGGAGATCTCTTGTTGTGAGTCCCTGAAATGAGGGGCTAGGCTCCATATAAGCTGTCCTGGGGCCAGTGTTCCACAAGAGGGACAGGGAACGGAGGAAAAGCATAGGAGGGGCATAAGACCACTGGGGCTTATGTGGTAGTTGGACTTTCATCAAGAAAAAGCCTAGGAGGGGGTCAGTGTTCTGATAAGAGTGTGCAGAACTGTGAGTTGAGCCCAGGAGTGTCCAAAGGCCTCTAGTTTCTGTTAAGCTGGGACTATTGTTGAAAGCGGTGTACTTCGAGTATCCCAGGAGGTATTGAACTCTTCAGTGATCTGCCTGGAGGGCTCGGCCAAGGAAGGCCCAGACAACAGCAACCAAGGGAATGCCCAACAAGTCAGCCTTATGGGGGTACCAGCAAGTGAGTTGCTTTGGTACATGTGGGGTTTGCTCTGAGTTGGAGCCCGGTAACACCCTCCTTTGGGAAAAACACAGAAGGGCTACAAAACCATGGGATTATCCTGTTGAGAGTGCAGGGTATGTGGCCCAGGGAGGTGGCAAGGAGTTTGGCACTCCCAAGCCATTCATGTCCCAAGGTCTCTGAGGCAATTAAGAGCACAGGCTGTCCATGTCAGCATTATCTTAGGCTGCAAACTCCCCATTTGTTTGGGGAAGGAGGATGCAGAGGTGTCATAGAGTCAGAGGAGAAGGGTGAGAGAAGAAATGGAGAGTCACTAGGGTCCCTCTTTTCTCTGTGTAAGATAAGGTATTCAGATACTGTGGTGATGGGTGCAATATACACACCTGAATAGTCTGAAATGGAATGGAATAGAATAGTGGGCATCAGGACATAGCTCTCCACTTGTCATATTCTTTTTCTGCCTGTTTATCCTCTCCTCTCATTCCTTCATTGCCTTTCCTCTCATTTTTAGGCATTATTTTTAGTACCCACTTAAGTGTCATCAAATCTTTCTGAAGAAAACTCAAATGTCATGATGCCTAATCAACTGCTACACCAATGTGAAGACATTTATTTTATTATATCTGCTGATGGGCCAAATTCTGATCATCTTTACAGTCAGTACGTATCCTGGATTACATCACTGGACTGTACATGAGATCATAATCTGGCCAGATATTTCTTATCCTTTCCAAACACAGAAAATGAATTTCTTATGTGTTCACAACTGGTATTTGTTGAATTCATTTGTACTCTGTGTTTCCTTCCCCTCCCACCCAGCCCCCAAAAACAAAAACAAAAAATGTTACGTGCAGTTTTAACAGACTTTATTCTTCTTCTGTGTGCATTGCTCTCAAAACATATCACCAGAAATGATGAAGTCACTTAAGCCTTCAAATAAAAAACCCAAAACAGTTTATGTTCACAAATTGTACATAAACAATCTTTGCAAATATTGTTTCCTGTGGAGCAAGTTCAATAAAATTGGAATTTAATTACAAAAGGATAATACACTACAAGCTATTTACAGAAAAGATGGAGGTGTTATTATGAAAAGGCTATTTTCTCCCACAGTGTTCCAAACAGGAATTGAATAGCTGGACTTGCAAAACCACTAAACCATCATATGAAAACCCAACTCGGAGGAAAATACAGCCCCAAGCAATCTCACGATATGTGTGTGCATTTGACAAGCGGAATGGAAACTTTGGTATCATTTTTTCTAGTCTGTAAATCTGTGAATTATACTCCAGTTGCATCACAAAGAATTCAATATAACATTAAATAAGAACCATTTAATTTATAGTCACTTTTTTATAAAATCTGTGTGAACTAAAAAGAGAAAACAGAAATTCATCACTGAGGGTATGTCTACACTGCAGACTGAAGTTGATTTACTTTAAATTGACTTTCCCCTGTCAAATTTTAGAAATTGCAGGAGCGTGATCACACCATGCTCCTTGTGCCGGGCTCTTGCGTCCCCATTCACCACGGCTGGGTCGACATTCAAAGCAGTGCACCGTGGGTATCTATCCCACAGTGCAACTACCTGCAGAGGCTTTTGGGAAGCTTGTCATCCTCCCATGATGCAACATGCTCCCTCCCCCTTTCTTCTTGTCCCAAACAAACTGCAAATGCTTTTCCATGCCGTTTTCTATGGTGCGTGCACGTTGTTACTGGAGAGGCATAGAGCCTGCTCAGCTCTGCACTATCATTGTGAGCATCACAAATTTCTCACAGCTTATCCTGCAGTATTTTCAAAGGTGAGACAGGAGCCAAAGCATGGAAAATAGCGATGTTACTGAGGCTGCCCTGCTACAAGCCACAGAGCAGAACAATTCCCATGTGCTGCAGGCTGTCATGCATCATGTTCAGTCCATGGAGTGCTGGTTCTGGTCCCGGGAAACGAGCACTGACTGGTGGGATTGCATCATGATGAAGGTGTGGGATGATGAGCAGTGGCTGCAGAACTTTCGTATGCGAAAGCCCACTTTCTTTGAACTTTGCGCAGAGCTGTCCCCAGCCCTGAAGTGTGTGAATATTCACTTGAGACCAGCTCTGACAGTGGAGAAGCAAGTGGCCATCTCTCTGTGAAAGCTAGCAACTCCAGACTGCTACAGGTCAATTGGGAATCAATTTGGAGTAGGTAAATCCACCATTGGAGCTACTGTGATGCAAGTGTGCAGGGCCATCAATAGGCTTCTGCTGTGAAGGGCAGTGATTTGGGAAACGTGCAGGACATAGTAGACACGTTTGCCGCAATGGGGTTCCCAAACTGTGGGGGGGCAATAGATGGCATGCATTTCCCTATCCTAGCACCTGACCACCTTGCCACAGAGTACATAAACTGGAACGGATATTTCTCAGTGGCGTTGCAGGCCCTTGTGGATCACAAGGGATGTTTCACCGACATCAATGTGGGGTGATCTGGAAAGTTGATCTGGAAAGATCTGTTCAATAAGATGCAGGCGGGCACTTTCTTCCCTGACCAAAAAATAAACATTGGGGATGTGGAAATGCCAATAGTGATCCTTGGGGATCCAGCCAAACCCTTTCTCCTTTGGCTAATGAAGCCCTACACTGGGCACCTGGACAGCGAGAAGGAGCGTTTCAATAACAGGCTGAGCAAGTATGGAATACAGCATGTACTGCACCCTGCTCAACCTCCTCCTAGAGCACTTAGGGATGGGGGCTGATAACGAAGTGGTATGCAGCAGTGCATTTTGGAGGTGCTGCAGAGGGAGTCTGTCCTGCTGCTATTCTTTCTGGAGTTCTACCAGATGCCTCAGCATGTTGGACTGATCGCTCATAATATGCAACATCTTCTGTTGTGTATCACGCTCCTGCTCCTGTGCAGATCTTCTGTGTTCCATGCCCATGTCTAGTTTTTCAGACAAGGACATCCTCCAGGCTCTGAACTCTGTGTCAGCAGACGCGGAGGCATTCATTATTTCGCTGAACATGTCATCCCGTGGTTTTTTTTTCTGTTTCCTAATCTGGGAAAGTCTTTCAGCAGGAATTCTGCTAGGGAGTCTGAAGGCCGAAGTGTCGACTGTAAGAAAAGAAAAGCACAAAGTTGCCATTGTTAGCTGATCCAAAGTAGTAAAAGAAATGTTTCAATGTAAAAAGAACTCCCCTTCATGTTCACAAGTCTAAACCAGACCCGCATTCCAAACTGTATGTATCGGATGGGTCAGACTGGCGTTCCAGACATGGTAAACAAGGGGCCCTTGCATCTGTTATAGAAAGGCTTCATTAGCACTAAAATCCACAATCCACACTTGAGTAAGGAGAGGGATCACTGGGCTCCTCTGTAACATGCCAATGACCAGTTTGGGAGGAGGTGGGCAGAACAGATTAGAGGACACTGCAGGTGAATTGTAGCAGCAGAAGACATAAGGCAACTAGCGTCCCGACTCATAACGCCCATTGCAACAGCACTAGGACTAGGAATAGTCTTGGGGAGATGCCCATCCCCAGCAGAGGAATAATACAGAGTGACTGTATTGGTCAGGTACTTTAAACTTGCACCATCTTCTCTAGGTGACCATGTGTGATATCAGTCTCCTGAGGGTAACACAGGTGGAAAGGGAAGATTTGCTGCAAATATCAGGGTACAGGCCTGGCCCTTATGCTTCTATGCTGTGTTCCGGGATGATGACTGCTCATTTAATAGCAGAGTGGCAGGGAAAAGTCTCCTACCGTGGCAGAAGAAAAAAGGCTGCCCTTCCTAGAAACCTTCTGCAAAGATTAACAGATTACCTACATGAAAGTTTCCGTGACATATCTACTGAGGATGCCAACACCCAGGAAGCCCATCCCCTCAAAAACATAATCTCCTTTTAAGAAGCTGGACTGGGGTCATAACCTCAAAAATAAGATTTGCCACACACGCTCACCAGATGTGCCTTTCCTGGCATCTCGATCAGTCCCGCTGTCCTGTGTGTGACTGGGCTGCTCTGGGGTAATGAACTCCTGGCTCTCAGGAAGAATGATACCCTGCTCTCCTGCACACTGCTCTCCTCATCCTCCTTGTCCACAGAGTCCTCCTCATTCGTCCTGGACTGGGATTCTTTGGAGGTATCGATGCTAATGGTGGCACAGTGGTGGGGTCACCACTGAGAATTGCTTGCAGCTCCTCATAAAAGCGACATGTTTTGGGCGAGGAGCCAGAATGGCTGTTAGCATCCCTAGTTTTCTGATAAGCCTGCCTCAGCTCTTTGATCTTAACTTTGATCTGCTGCATGTCTCTGTTGTGCCCCTTCTCCAACATGCCATGAGATATCTTCTCATAGATATCCAAATTTCTTTTGCTTGGTTGGAGCTGAGCTAGAACAGACTCTTTGCCCCACAGATCGATGCGATCCAAGAGCTCTGGCCAACTCCAAGCTGGAGCACGTTTGGGCCATGCAGTTGCCATGAGCTGTTCAGCTACAAAGAGCTCTCCACACTGTGCAAACCGGAAATGGGAATTCAAAATTTCCCGGGGCTTTCCTGTTTATGTGGCCACGTTACAGCAGAGCGCAAATGTCCAGAGCAGTCACAACAGAGCATTATGGGATACCTCCCGGAGGCCAATGGCATTGATTTACATTGTGCTCTGCCTACACTGATGCAAATTCGACCCATGAATTCGACTTCAGCGCTGCACCACTTGTGGAGGTGGTTTTATTAGGTCGACCTTTACTGTGCTTTAGATTGGCAGAACTTACATGCCAGTACTTTAGGGGGGGGTCCACATAAGTGGTGTTACGTCGACCTCTATTGCCACTGTAGACAAAGCCCTAGAAAAAGAAATGCGTCTCTGACAAAAATCAGCCCCCTGACAAACAAACTTATTGGCACATCCATTAAAGGACCATACATCAAAAGCCTTTATTGGAATCCACGGGGTGGAGTGATCAGTCGGGGTTTCTGAGGCTTTCTCTTCACTGCCTTGCACCTGTCTAGTCGTGTGTCCTTGTGCAGCGTGCATGCAAACTGAACAAGGCTGCCCAGGGGTGTGGGGAATTTGCCCTAGATCTCTCTCTGGAAAGGGTCCCCAAATCTGTGGAATTTGAATGAGGGGCATTGTGATCTGGTATGCAGGGTTGTAATGCTAAGCAGGTCTGGGCTTGTTCCCTGTGCATGCTGTGTGGCTCTGTGATCCTATGTGTCAGCTCATACTTCCGCTTACTCAAATTTGGCCTGCCACCTTCCACCTCTGGTCATGATGGAGGGTCTGCTGGGCCCAATCTGGGTGGCATTGCAACCCTGTGACCCAGTCACAATGCCAATCGCTCAAATTTGATCCAGTGACTCCTTTACAAACACAGAACAAAAAGACAGTCCTTGCTCCAGTGGTACATTGCTTATTTCTCAAGATGACGATAAAGGCGTCAATGTAGCTTCGGAATACAATATGACACTATAGCACTGACAGACATTATAGCAATATCTAAGCTAGATCATCATTATTGCATTATCATCTGTAGTCAGTAATTTTAAATACTTCTGAAGTTGTGCTTATGATATAAACATATCCCTGTTAGGTGGATTGTAGGCAAGCAAAGGGGAGAAGAGCTAAAGTTGGTTTTTGAATGTCATAATTTAGATATGTATATTTAATAGCCTCACAAACTATGTTGCCTATTTAGATAGATATCTATCTTCTCTTAAGTGTTTATTTCCATACCTTTAAATGCTTAGGTAGTTTTTGAGTATAACATTCCTTGGTATATATGTTAAGACTTTTTGAGCAAGTCTATTAATTTTAAGTCTAATTTACCTTTTTAAGGATCCAAAGTCTGTTTTTTCCAGACGAGTCTAGCAATGGTTTTGAATGGCTTTCCTTCACCCCACACTCCAGACATGTACCTTAAATGTTGAACTAAAACATGTCGCCATGCCTTCCCTCCCCTCTAGTTGAAGCATTTGAATGGTTAAACCACTGTTGTAAAGATGGAAAGCAAATTTTTATTAGGACAACTTTTCAGCTAGAAAAAAACCAGTAATCCAATAATCCACTACATTTGTTTCCCTGGAAGTTTAAATGACTTTCTGTACCCAGTAATTAAGTTCACTTCCAAAATGCATGAGCCCCCATAAAATGTGAGCAAATTATAGCTTGATACTACTTTTCTGAGGGAGAGTAGTGTCTTCACTATAAAGGTATTTGGCCATTTAAAACAGGGGGCTGATCAGTGTTGCATCACATCATATCATTCTAAATGTTTTAGTGGTTACAAACTGTTTTTCTGGACAGGGAAAGATCTAGATCAAAGCTGATTTCCAGGGATGTGTTATTGGTTTAAAAAGAAAAAGATCCCCTACCCTAACCCCACATTCTTGTCTAGTGTCAACACAGATGCATGCTTAATAGGATGGTAACAAAGTGCTTTGAATTTTTTTTATTAACAGACTTATGAATATATCTTTGTACTAAGTAGCAGCAGAAAAATGTACTAAATAGTATATCATGATATGCAATTTGTGCTGGGACTGGCATTACAGAGGGAAAGGAGGCCTTGGTATACTGCACATTCCAGGTTTGTTGTCAACTCAGCTTACAAAGATAAAGTATAATTTGTTGCTTGCTATCAGTCATGAGAAATGCAGCCCGATAATTTTGAAGTAATGTTTAGATTGCCATTCCTGGGCTATTACACTGACTTGATAATGTTGGGAGAAGGGATTTATTTTGCTCTTTCTTGCTGTAATAAGTTCAGCAAGAAATAATGGTGCAGTCTTCAAAGTCTGTTTTGCTCATAGCTGTTGGTTGGGATATCAGGCAGAAAAGAAGGTCTGATCTGCAGTGGACTAGCATTATATCACTTCCAAAAATTGCCTTTTAGAACTGCAGTGAAGAGTTATTAACAGTGTGCCTGGATGACACACAGCAGACGAAAAAAGTCACCAAACCATAGTTCAGAGTGTAACCAGCTTTAGGCATTCCCCATTGATAGTTGACACCACAGAGCAAGCATTCTGATGCAGAACAAGTGAGAAGGACAGAGGAAGGTCACAGCATGGTCAGCTTACAAAAGAGACAGATGCCAAAAGAGCCTACATAGACAGAACTAATACTCATTACACCCTTAAAAGGTCTTCACTACAAGAATTCTTAATGTGGGGGTAAGAACTTTTCTATATCATCTTACTGGAAGAAGTTAGAAAATAAGACATTTGGGGAAGTAAAATGCTGTGCTCCACTTGACAATTCCTTGGTGTCACAAATGGGTCCTGTGTAATTCTCCTCGTTGGCAATGATGCTGTCCATCTGTGTTTATCCCCATTCTGAGGGTCCCATAGGCTTTTAAATTTGTGGAACTGCTCCAGAGTCCATAAGGATTTTGTTTTTAATACTATTTATAACTTGCTCACCCCTAACATTTGCATAAAAATCTTTCATGCTGGGATTTATTAAATAATTTCTGGGAAGTACACAAAAGACATCAGAATTTATTTCCTCTTTTATCCATAAACGAAGAATCATCTGGCAGCAGAGAAAATGAAGACCCTGCAGCTTGGGTCAGTTTGTGATAGTCTCTAGGCAGATTGAACTGCAGCAGGTGTCTATGCAATCTGTGCAGTCAGAGTGCAACTAGAGGAGTGCAAGAAAAAAGTCACTGCACTTGGCAAGAGAAATGGGCAAGAAACCAAAGAAACATAATCCTGAATGGACAAGAACAAAGCGCTGGATGATTCTTCATATATCATAAACAAAAATAAGGGATTTGGTACATATTGTTCTGCTGCAGAAAGTGTCCTCACTGTGTAGAAGACAGCAGAAGAGACAGCGAACAGATCATGTATTTTCTAGGTGGAGTTCTTATGTTTGTAAGTAAATTATCTCCATTGCTCCAAAATCTATGCAGAGTGGGTAAGCAGTCCAAGAACAATCTGTGTTTTCCTTCAAGGTTTATCTCCTACTGTGACATTGTCACACAGCCACTGATGGGTTTCCCACATGTGCTGTCTGTGCGCTAAATTATTCTCTCCTGTGTGGTCAAGAGTTGTCCTGAGGTAACTAATGCAGCCCAGTGTTCTTACTGAGCATACCCAGTCTGACATCCTCAGTATGGACTACCTGTTATATAAAGACCTCAAAGAAAAGGAGAATTCACGTACCATGGGAACAGGGTGGGGAACATTCTGGAATAGATTAAACTTGGGTTTCTTACCCCAGAGAGAGGGTGCTTCCCAGAAGAAAGGGGGGACATTCTGTTAGTGAAAAGTGACCACACGCTCTCCACTAATGGGAAAATCTGCAAATGGCTAGCGTAGCCTGAAAAATGGGTTGTACAGCCCAGTAAGAGGATGTGCCCAAGGCAATCAAGGAGTATGATTTTGATAATTTTTCCTCGCAGCCCCCACTCTGAATGACCCCCTGGTAGAAAGCTTAAGGAAGAGGATCAGTTACTGGTACCACAATATGTCTCAGGTCTGCCACTAATAAAGTAAATCTGGCCCTTTAATTGCTAAAAACACAAGTTCTGAAAGTCCTTCACAGATGACATTTTTATGATTTCAGTGAATCTCACTGAAAGCCTTCTGCACAGAATCAAAACTTAAGTATGATTTAGGGTGAAATTTTCCTTAAGTACAGCAGAGCTCTTTCAAAAATTGTGTTGAGATCTTTTCAAACTCTAGTCATTAGAGTCCATAGAAGCTAATCAGTGGGAAGGCCATTAAAGTCATATGGCTGAAACCAAGCACATCACCTTTCTTTTTACCAGGAACTCTTAGGCATGAGAGTGCATCCCAAGAAAGCTCCATTTGCAATTGAACTTCAATAACGCTCATCTTCAATATTTACAAGACACTTTGTTTGTATCTTTAAGCAAAGATTACCTGTTCTGTTCATTCCCTTTGAAGCAGCTGGCATTGGCCAATGTTGGAAGACAGGATACTGGGCTAGATGGCCCACTGATCTGATCTAATATGGCCATTCTTATGTTCTTATCCATGGCACACTCAGGCACCATGAGATTTTCCAGATACTCATTGGCTGGATGTTTGTTATTTTCCATTCATTTGCAGGACTGTACAAGTACCATATTTTTGGATTATGTTTCAAACATCCATAGACACTGTGATGGGTCAGCCAGGGTAGTGGCTGTTTGTGCTGCAAGTAAAAGGGAATGTCAAAATGGGGATTGTAATGCCAGAGCCAGGGCAATATCAATTCAGGGTTTGATCTGGTTTTCCAATTTTCACCAAAAATTGATAAGATTTTGCCCATTAATGCCTAGAACTTTCTGTGAAATTTTGGAATTGATCAGATTAAGCATTCAGAGAAATGCCATTGAGTTGAGCGTAAAACCTTGTTTTGGTCAGCCAAAAATTCTTTTAAAAACATTTGCGTGGTAATCCTTATGTGACGGAGTGGGCTTACCCCAAACTGAAAAGGAAAGCGTTAAACCCACACTATGGGTAGCGTAAGTCCCACCCCCCAAGCTGTACTGGGCATGCTCCAACTGTTGCCTAATAACATCATGATGCTCCCTGGGCAGAAGGTGAAGGATGACCAATGGCCCTTTCCCTGTAGGATGTGGACCAACATCTGGCAGGAACTAGAAGCAATGCTCGACATGGGAGTGGTCAAGGAATCCCAAAGTGAGTGACCGAGTCTGATCATCTTGGTACTGAAGCCAGGAGGAGCCATCCAGTTTTGCACTGATTTCTGGAAAGTCAATGCCATCTCTCGGTTCGACACATACCTGATGCCATGCATTGAAGAGCTCTTGGAATGGCTAAGAGGGGACACTTATCTGTCCACCTATACCTAATGAAGGCATATTGGCAGATACCCCTGAAAACCATCTCCCACATGAAAACTGCCTTCCCCATGCCATACAGACTCTTTCAGTTCTTAACACTGCCATTTGGGCTGTATGGGGCCACTGCTACATTCCAGCAGTTGATGAACAAAGGTGCTACAACCCCATGATCAATATGCAGCTGCCTACATAAACGACATAGTAATCTACAGCAGTAGCTAGAAAAACCACCTTCAGCACCTCACCCATGTGTTTGAGGCCCCCCAGGATGCTGGTGTCACCACTAACCTGGTGAAGTGCCATCTTGGACAAGAGAAGGTAACCTACTTCGTACGTAGTGGTGGGCGGCAAGCTGTGGCAATTGGTCAGTAAGGTACAGGCCCTGTTTGATTCACATAGGCCAAAGACAAAAAAGGCCAAAAGCTCTTGGGCTTAGCTGAATGCTACTGATGCTTAGTACTCAACTTCGCAACAATCATGCCCAACACACCCCTGATCTAATGAAGAATTCTGAGTCCCAGCAAGTGTGATGGTCTGACCAATGCAAAGAGGCCTTTCAGACCTTGAAGAAACCACTAGCGCAGGAGCCAGTCCTCATACATCCAGACTTTGCAAAAGACTTCTGGCTCCAGACTGACATTTCAGAGGTAGGGCTCTATGCCGAGATATCCTAGGAGGTTGATGGGGAGGAGCACCCCATTTTATACCTAAGCTGGAAACTATTTTGCTGAGAGACACACTATTCAACAATTGAAAAGGAGGCTTTAGCTGTGAGGTGGGCCATTGACACCCTATGCTATTCCTGCTTGGGACTACCTTTACATTGATTACTAATTATGAACCCCTCCGGTGGTTGCACAACATGAAGGACACCAACCCCTGGATAATGTGATGGTACCTCTCCCTCCAACCATATGACTTCCACATGGTACATCAAACTGGGAAGGCTCACACTGAAGTGGACTTCTTCTCCAGGCTGGTAGGGGAGGAAGGGGAGACCAACCACCCACTGGGGCCTCTTGAGGGGGAGGGTATGTGATGGAGTGGGATTACCCTGCACTGAGAAGGAAAGAGTTAAACCCACACTGTGGGCAGTGGAAATCCTGGGCATGCTCCAATTGCTGCACCAGTATAAAAGGGAGGAGCCCAGCTCATTCCACATTGACCACTGAGGAGGAAGGACACTTGGTGGATCTCCAAGCAGGGAGCTGCTTCAGTCCCCACCTTAGGGAACCAGAGGCCCTGGAGACCCGAACAGACACCCGCTGGTAGGAAGTAGCCCAGGGAGATGGAGCGAGTGGTATCTCCAGCCTGAGATAGGTCAGCATGTTGTGGTGGGATCCCCACTGACCAGGTTGGTGACCACCCCCATCACCGACAGGGCCCTGGGCTGGGACATGGTGTAGATGAGCAGTCCAGCATCCCCCTACTCCCTTGCTACTCCTCTTGGGGTGACAATAACCCCCTACCTGAGCTTCAGACTGTAGAGGTGCACAAACCCTTGCTTGTCCTGCCCTGCTTGTGCTCTAAAGCGCTTACTGCCCTGCCCTGCCTGAGGGATTTGGCTATATAGACTATTGACTCCGACCACTAGGCCTCAAAACCCTGATCTGAGGGTGGCTGTTGACTCTCGCCGCTAGATCTTACAGCCTTGACCCAAGGGCGGCTATTGACTCTGGCCATTAGGCTGAACTGCCCTAGTCCTAGGGGTGGTCACCACAGCTCAGACCTTTGAGTCATATGGCCTCTAAAATTGCATCCACAATTTTTCATGCTCAGTTTTTCACATCTAAACTTTTTCATTTCAATTAACTACTGAGGGTTTACTTGATTAGTCATGTTCTAAATTCCCATTTCTATTGTTGACTCTGTTTGAATCAGAGTTTTCTCCTTCTGCCTAGCTGGGCTGGGAACTCCTAATCCTGTGTGTGTGACATCATAGTCTGTTGCTATGGAAATGACTGAGAGCCAAAAATTCAGTATTATGACTTCACTGAACATTTAAAAAACAGGAGAGAATGAGCTTGGCAGGAGAATAAACATTGCTATGAAAAACATATCTGATATGTACAAAAGCAACTGGGAGGGTGGAAAGCACAAGGTAGAAACTCAACAACACTAGTCAGCATTTAAAAATTCCGCTAATAAATCTTTGTTTTAAGCAGAGAGAGATTTGGTTTGTGGCTCCTAAATTATTTGCCATGGATCTTTTGGGTCAAACCAGGGTGTGATTTAAATGACCTGCACTAGGGAAGACACTGCCAATGCCTTATATTCCTAGATGTTAGACCAGTGGCATTTTTTTTAAATTACATTTCCTTTCAAAATTATGAAAAGTGGAAAGTAGCAACAGAA
This sequence comes from Mesoclemmys tuberculata, assembly GCA_007922155.1. Lineage (NCBI taxonomy): Eukaryota > Metazoa > Chordata > Testudines > Chelidae > Mesoclemmys > Mesoclemmys tuberculata. The sequence continues at coordinate 88,175,720 of ML675616.1, read as the reverse complement.
CAGGGTTCACCTTTGCCCACTGGTCTTTTTCTGTGCATGCTTCTGTTTTAATTTGCTGATGCAGAAAATAACCCGATAGACTGAGAATTTATTTCTCAAATTGCGCCCTAGCTTAGCTCTTTTACTGATGTTTATTTTTTTGCTGAAATGGGGTTATGCAATAATATACTGTCCATTACTAGATCATCATGCTACTGAATTTCTATAAGTGCCTAGAGATCTGAAGTTGGAAAGTGCCACCATGCACACGCTAAGGATTGTTGTTATCTCTTCTAAGACTTTAGTCTTTCTCTTGCCCAGAGTTTCAGATTTTTCTCCCTCCACTAAAGAAAAGTGGATTGGGCCAAATCTTACACTGCTGTACAAGGCAAATTCCATTGTAACTGCATTAATTGAGCACAAAATTTAACCCACAGTGTTTTAATCATGTTGCACCCAGAATTAATTTGTAAAAGCAAGTCTCTGTTATTTATACATTATTTAACTGTATATTGTTTTGGCAGGAATCACCAGATGGTGCTATTACACATGAGCTTACAAGTTCTTTTGCTTACAGTACAGTTTTTGAACACATTATATTCTTGTTAGATATGTGATGTAGTTTCTTTAAGTGGGGAGCTGTGGCAAAGAGCAAGAGAGTTTCCTTAATCTCTCTAACTAGAATCTATTACTTCTTGGGAACCAGGCATTGCTGTTTGGGCTGGAATTCCTGGGGAGAGAGGTTGTGTGCATGCCATGTGTAATCACCTATGTTCAAGGACTAGTGCATATGGTGCAAAATAAACAAGTTGCACTGAGAATATAGCCAGACTTGGCAACACTAAAATGTTTCTAACATTTTTCTTCTCCAAAAGGAAGCTGATCTACAAGCTTTCAAAACCTGCTACTGCTTGGTAGGGGAGCAACAATGCTATATGATTCAAATATTCAACCGTCGTAAAAGTATGGCCAAATTTTCAAAGTTAGTTGGAAAGGAGAAGCAGGCCCCTGAACTGTGCTTCTTATTCTTGGCCCTCCCATACAGCTGCCTAACCACTGCACCAAGTTAGAGCAGTGCTTCTCAAACTTATTTGATCACGGCCCCCTTCTTTGTATCTGGAGTAGTTTATGCTCCCTCACCTGCCACACAATTTTATATATACCGATAAAGAAAAGCCAACATGCAACTCTCTCTAAATATGAAAAGCAGCAAGGTGTTGATTGAAATGCAATTCACGATCCATTGTAATAAGAACAAAAGCAAAACTGCCCTGGTGATCGATGCTTGCTATTAAATGTGCACACCGAGTTGTAGCAAATGGATTAAAGTACAGATGGCAACAATTTTGTGTAATGCTATGCAAGCTTAATAGAAATCCATCCAAATGCACAGTGCCATCTCGAGTCCAATGCACAGCACCCGCTGAGGACTTGACCTGCCTGGAGGGATCAGCTTGGCTAGTTATTCATGGCAGTGGGTAAAATGTGCGCAGTAAGTTATGTTTCCTAAAGCTTCTCATGCCCCACTCAGAATACACTTCACACCCCCCTCTGGTGGGGCCTGCCCCCCAGTTTGAGAACCTCTGAGTTAAAGCAGCCTGAGGCACGGTCCCCTAGCTGAGAACAGGTAAAGTATAGCGTGTTCTGCCTACTCACTCCTTTCCCTAGCCTGCCTTCCCATCCCCACCTGGCCACTCCCTTATGCTGACTATATTCCCTGCGTGGGAACACATCCATCAGGTTTACAACACAAAGGGGCTATAATAGAATGGAGACTCTGACCTTCAGTCGCTAAAGTTAGGTACCTGAACCCATATTTAGGCACTTAATTTGAAGGCTTGCTTTTCAGAGGTACTCAGCGATTGCTACTGACGTTGACGTAAGTGGGATCTGCAGACGCTCAACACATCTGAAAGTGGTGCCCAGTTTTATTTAAATACCTAAATATGGGACTACATGGCTGGCTAACTTTAGGCTCCTATATTTGAAAACAATGGCCATAATATTTTCTGCCAAAACTATGCGTACTGTGATATATGTCCTGCTATTGCATTTTAAAGCCACGGGAATAACATTTAAGATACAGCCTGGTGTGTGCCACTAAGAGTAATAAAAAGAAGGTGCTCAGCTTGGCTCAAATCTGGAGCACTACCAGGCTCCTCTGACTTCAGCCTCTCTGAGAATATCATTAAAGGCACAGGACTTGTTAGGGGCTACAGAGATCAGGTACACCTTACTCACTAATAAGTGGCTGATGTTCCAGCTAACTCAGCCATTACTTTGTTCAGTACCCTAAGGGCTGTCCTATTTATCCATTCATGACCTTAAACTTTAGCCACTGCTAAGGGAAGGTGGCCTTTCGTTCAGCTGCCATTTCGTAACAAAGATTTGATTATATATAATAAAATTACATTAGTCGTTTGAACTCCTATCCATGACTGAAAGAGTTAATCCAATCTTTTATGGACTTGCAAAATTTTGATAGTGCCAGTCTCTTCAGGACCTCATCTTTGTATATTATATGTACACATTTCCATGTCATTTCTTGTGTTTCACAGACTCACAGATTCTGAGGCCAAAAAACCCACTGTGATCATCTAGTCTGACCTCTTACATAACACAGGCCATAGAATTTCACCCAGTAATTTCTGCAGTGCAGGGATTTATTCTTTCCTATTACATAAGTGAACACTTAAACTACATCCTAAAGTTAATACATGGTGCTGTAGCAGATGCTAAAGGAATATATTTTTTTTGCCCTTTCTCTTTTGTCTCCACTGAGAAGTCTTCCATCATATCATCTTTCACTTCAGTGGACTGACAACCATCAATAAACCCAATATCCTCCACCCAAATCACAAATGCCATGGAGGTTATATTTTGTTGGCTAAGTACAAAAGGTTGTTTTATCCCAGATTCCTCTGATGCCTGTTGAATTACCACTGCACTCATATTCTGCAGACAATTAACAAAAGAGAAATCCCCCTCCTCCCAAAAAAGCCAATTCAAACACTGCACCTGGCTGTAATCTTTCCTACTTGAACTAATTGCTATTTGCATTGGTGTGTGGGAAGGGGGAAAAGGCCCTTCTGGCTAATAATGGTGTTTCAAATGACAAAGTGATTTCATAATGCTGTCTATTTGATTCTGAGGCTGCCTACATCTTACAACGATTTTCATTTGCAGGAATCATGGTTCTCAAATACTTCAAAAGAAGAAATGTAATTCTGAGGAGGCACAGAAATTAATTTTTAAAATTCCTTGAAAGCAGAGGCAAAGAGTCAACATTTATTGATCTAGCTGAATATTTCATATTCTTTCCTAGAGAAATCTTGAGGGAATTTCTAGTTTACATGAGCACCAAAGTAAGTGAAAACTTTATTTATTTATTTATTTATTTTAAAAAGCAAGTCAAAACTCATTCTTCTGGCTATAAAAAGCATAAAACAGTAACATATTTTTCACTAATCTTTCAATGCATGATTTACAGATTAAGGCCAGAAGAGACCATTTTGACTAACTAGTCCCACCTGCTGCATAATACAAGGCAAAGACTTTCACCTAGTGACTCCTGCAGAGTATAGGTCTTTCTTACTCTGAGTACTATCAGGCCCCATAGCTTCTGGTTGAAGTAGAGTTAATCTTTTAGAATGATGTCCAGTCTTAATTCGAAGATGATGATGAGTTAACCGTTGTGGTCAGCCATTCACTACAACTTACTGTGATTGTGCTAGACCAGAAAGTCTCAACCTTGCCTGACCCCAAACCCTACCCATCTTTAATCTCCCATACCTCCTATCCAAGAATCCTTTAAGCCCCACCCCATACCAAAAATAAAATAAAAAATGCTGCAGTCATCATTAATTTTCAGTAGAGCAATTGAGTCGTAAAGGACTATGCTATTGTAAAGAGACAAAGTGGGTGAGGTGATATACTTTCTGGGACCTACTTCTGTTGGTGAAAGAGACAAGCTGTTGAGCCACACAGAGCTCTTCTTCAAGGCTGGGAGGGTAATCAGAGTATCACAGTGAAATACAAGGTGGAACAGATAGAGGGCTCTGTGGACCTTGAAAACTTGTCTCTTTCACCAGCAAATTTGCTCCAAGAAAAGATATGAACTCACCTACCTTGTGTCTCTCATATTCTGGGATCAACATGGCTACAATGACACAGCAAATATACTACTGTAGGCAATTCAGTACATTTCATAATTTTCCTTCAAAACATGCAGAAATTCTGAGTCAAGGCTTGTAGTCTTTACCCAGGCAAGACTTTTTCTCAAGTCTTCAAGAACAGTCCTGTCCAACCAAGGACTGAAGGAGAATAAGAATGGTAATTACTTCCATTTCGTAGAAAGGTCTACATTGCCATGGTGAAGGGGAGGTAAGTATGAAGGGGAGGAAGAGGCTGGCAGGAGCTGGCCAAGTCTTTCTTCTTATTTGCCTTCTCCCAGGCATCAGTCACAATCTACAGGAGGGAAAGTGCAGGTGGAACAGGAAGAAGTGCACGCCAATCCTGTGTGGGTGGGCTGTTATACCTGCGCACGACTCCACTGATTTCCAGGGGGCTGCACATGAGCTCAGGAGTTTGTCTGCATGCTGTCAGTTGCAGAAGTGGGGATTCATCCAGTTGAGCAGCTTCACACAGTACAGTTCTGTCCCATCCGACGTGGTACCGGGATGAATGCAGACTAAATAAAAATGTGTGGAAATAGCTGTCCAGGTTCTGTGAGCTAATAGGCCTTCCTCAGCTCAAATTTCTATCATCAAAAGCACATGCAAGACCAAATTCTGCCCTTGGGGGAGGGGTGTGTGTGTGTGTGTGTGGCAGAGTCCTCTGCAGTACTCCCTCAGAGAGTGGGAGAACCTGTCCATGCCCAGTTATCTACACTTATATCCACTACTTGGAAGGGGGCCTGTCCTTTGTGCACCTTCTTAAGTTTCTCCAGATGGGGGATTGAAATGAAAGTCACAAACCCCAATGGATTTGAGGAGACTTCCTCCCTGTGGCCCCAGCAAAGGGAAGAGGGTGATGAGTCTACAGTGCTGCCAGCAATCCAGTGCCAGTATAGTAGGTTTGGGGAAATTGCTCTGGCTGAGCTTTCGAATCAGGCTTAGTCTGTCCATCCTGGACCGACACCATTATTACTGCCATTATTAACCTGAGAAGTGTCTGTATTCTCCTCAAGACTGGGGTGAAGGTTTCTTGGCTGGAGTTCCCTTTGCAGCTTCAAGAATAACTCCTGCTACCTAGGGCAATCCTGCTTCTCCCACTCCCCTTTCTGGCTGCAGTTTTCTCCCTTTTGCAGGCCTTCCCCCCATCATACATGACTGAAAGGCTGGAGGAGTGGTGCTAACGCTACTGGCAGGGCCTATCTGACACCTTCTCTGGCCCAGAGTAAATTGCCTTTCTTGTCCCTAGTGTGGTTCAAAGCAATCATATATATATGTCTATTTATCTAAGGCATTCCTAGAGCGCCCATCTTTGTGGTGTCTCTGTACTGATATGTGAGGGAAAGAGGCAAGCTGGAGGCTTAGAGAAAGAGGTTCAACATTCCAGCTATGCACTGGATTCCCTCATGATCAGGTTGGATATCCCATTTATATGTCAAAACAATCTGACTTTAAAAGACAGAAATATCCCTTGGTGAGCTGTTTCTGCCATGGGTGACATTGCATACAGTAGAGAGATTATCTTGATCCATTCCATCTGGCTATGAACCCTGCTGATTAGAGAGGGAGATTGGTTTGATATAATTGTCTGAAGATACCTAGGACAGTATTAATTAAACAGCTCTACCCTGCGCTGCATGTAAAATTCATAAGATAGTAATTACATGCAGAAGTGGCTGCATTGAACCTGGTGTTGCTAGGATCCACCTGTAGCAATTATCTTTGCCAGAATTTTTGTACTAGATAGGTTGCTTAAGACCCTAGTGCATCTGACCTATAAAAATGAATCCTTGTCATCATTAACTTAATATCAGATAGACAGGAAAAGGGTTGTTTGTGTAAAAATTATAGCAATATCTTCCTGGATTAGGGTATGTACCTATATAATGTAGCTCACAAAATTCCCCCTTTGTTCCATCTTACTCATGCAAGACACTGAACAAAACCATATCCTGAGGAAATAGCTCAGCATATGTGAAAAGGGAAGTTCATTTATACAGCACTTGTCACACAACACAATTTAGTATAATTCATTTTTTTGTAGGCATCCTTCAGTCTTGAGAGACTATGGGTATGTGCCCCTGAGAGGTAAAAAATTTGCTCAGTCGGTTTTATGGCATCCCCATCTGTGGCTGAAGAGACCCTCTTGAGGGAGACAATTTCTGCTGCATTTGTCACATTAAAAGTGGTGTTTCGACCCATTAGGGTTATTTAAATCCAAAGAGATATATGTAGCAGTGTACTGAAGAAGAGCTAAAGCAAACCCACTGTGTGCAAAGAGATGGGTTTTAGCTTGTTTCAGGGGCTCTTTCTTTTTTCTTTTTCTTTTTTAAAAGTCACATTCAGCATTCTATTTATGTATACACACATACATGAATTGCACCAACAGGAGCTGTTTTATGTAATGGTGACAGAGGCCCTGATCCAAAGCCCATTGAAGGCAATGGATTTGTGGTGGCGTTCCACTGTGCCCACAATGTATGGATACGAATGGCAACTTCCTACTAATGCCACTGTCTCTGTATATCAGCAGCCCCTTTCTACCCAACCTCCCACAACTCTGGAACATTTCCCCACCAATCTAAGCTACAGATCTACCCAAATGCAATCCCTTCTTTCATAGTGAGCATTCTGAGAGCAGCTGGAGTGAGAGAAAACCCAGTGAGAAATCTGACCACTTAACCCATCTGTGGCTCCTTCCCAGTGAATAATAATCACACAGGCTTTGATTCAGCAGAGGGCTCGCATGGGCACAGGGGTCTAGCCCTCCACAGCTCATTGTAGGGTGGGGACATCAGCACATAAGCAGCAATTTGTAGATGTAACATTTTTAAAGATTATCACAAACTTTGACTGACTGTCCTTCCTAGTTCTACAAGGTGGGTTTGGAGCAGTTCTATGGCCTTATAAGGCACCAAGCTGAATGATATTGGAAGCTTTAGAGTAGCATTTTTCCAAAGCATCTAAGGTCCAGCTCCTCCAATGTCTTTTGAAATCTAAATATCTTTGAGGATTTGGGCCTAAGTGCATTAGGCACATAGGTTGTCATTTTCAAAAGTGACTTAGCATTTAGGAGCTTAAATCTCATTGCAAGTCAATAGGACTTAGGCTCCCAAGTACCTAAGGGTCAGATATCAAAAGTATTTAGGCACTAAAGATGCGGATAGGTGACTAGCATGCTTAAAATCCCAGGAGGTGCCTATCAGCATCTTTAAGGGCCTAAAAACCTTTGAAAATTCAGTCCTAAATCACTTTTGAAAATGGGACTTAAGCTCCTAAGTCACGTAGGTGCTTTTGCGAACATTCCCCTGAGTCTGGTAAGATGTTGCATTTGCTCAGAAAGAAGGGAGCCAGCATGTTAAGTTATCATGTTTCATTTGAAACTTTTTAAAGATTTGTTTTTTGTTTTAAAAATATTTTCCTTTCTCAAAAAATAAACTGGGTTGTGGATATTTTTGATGTTGTTGTGAGGATTCCTAAATTTTATGTAGAACTTCAGTGAAGTATCACCAAGCTGCTCTATTAGCCACATACATACTGTCTGCTGATCTTGACTGTGTCAGAGTGAAATAAACAACAAAATAAAACAGTGTATGGCAAAAAATTTGCAGACAGATGCCCAGAGCTCCCTGGTCTGTATAACATCCACAGATGTGCTATTACTTTCCCTTCTAGCTTGGCAGCATTTCAGAATCACATGTTCTTGTCTGATCAGATTCCTTTGAGATACCAGCATGGAATTCCTTGCATATATTTCATTTACCTGTACATTCCATAAAAAGGACAAAAGAAATTGGAAAAAAAAAGTTTTTTGTTGGGGAATTATACCACCGTTGTTCCCACCCACAACATTATATCCATCATAATATGTGCTGTTTTATGGTCCTGAATCTGTAGTTTCTGATTTGAAATATTCGAGAAAAAATACTATAAATTTTTGCTCAAGAAGAGTGAGAACTAGAGGGACATGCACATGAAAACATCAAATAAGACCAAAGGGAAGAGGGCTGTTTTTTTAACAGTTTCCTTTCTACAAGGCTAAAAATAACAAAAAAATAAAATTTGATACTTATGTTGAAAGCTTTGTTCAAGGCGTGAACTGATAGTGGAAAAAAACTCCACCTATTGGCAGAGATCTGATGTATAAATCAGGAGCAATCAACAGAGAATTTAATCAAAATGTTTTTCACATAGTTTCCACTAGCTCTCTATTCCTGAGGCTAGAATTGTGGCTGAGTTCAGGAGTGAGAAAGCATAAAAAACTAGTGACCTCTGACCTATTGGGTCTTTTTGGATAACTCCTATACAGGCCTCAAAACAATATATGTTGTCTGTATGGAAGAAAATATAATAGTATTTTGTCCAGTGTTTCTGTTAAACACCTATTACTACTACAAAATACTCTTACTTTACAACTAAAGAAAAAGAGCTTATTACTCCACCAAAAAGTCCTTTGTACTTACTGTAAATAGTTAACTCTTTATTTTTTTTCCTGAATTTTTAGACTTGGGCCTAACTCCTCCACTGTACCAGAGCATAGTTCACTGCAGCTGAAGAGGGGGAAACACAGGTGGCTCTAAGCCTCCTTTCTGCCTTCCCTGATTCTGGCATAGGGCCATACCAGCTCCCAGGGCAAATTAGAACAGCCTTCAGGGTTCAGGGCCAGTCCCTAATTGATGGGAATTAGGAAGAAACTTCCTCTGTGGTCAGGTTGTTTTATAATTGCTCATTATTGATTTTGCTGGATGGAATGCCTCTTCTAGCTGAAATCTGTACACCTCTCACATCGTACAGTTGAAATTGGGATGATATTGCCATTTAGAGAATAAGGTATCTCTCCTGAAAGGAGACTTCTGTTCTTGGGGGGAAAATGGCACTATAATCAGCCTTCTAATGACTTTGTTTAGCCTGAATTTAAAGTTGCATCTTTGCTGTGTATATCACCAGCTTTCCCCACTTATCCGTAGGGCTGTGACACTACTTCAGTTTAAGTTAGAGTGAAGGTGTGTTTATGTGGAGAGCTCAATGCCGATGTTAAAGGTTATGACATGGGAAATGTTTTATTCTTAGTACTAGGCTGTTTCTTCTCTGTTCGCCCCAGCTCCCAATCTCCATTTGAGGAATTAATTCTATGATAGAAAGAATAGTCTGACCAAAAATACTCAGATTGCCAACCTAAATAAGCACACATGACAGTGTGTCTATTCACCTGGGATTCAGCAGTCACTTATCATCTTGTGTAAATTAACTAAGCTTTGAGTCTGTCGGCATAATTATTGTTTAACTCCAGTCAGATAGGTACTCTTGACAAGGCTAATTAATAATTAGGTACTTGTCCATTTCTCAAATTATCTCAAGAAGCTGGGAAATGCCATGGATCAGACACGCTAGCTTTTATCTAACAGTGCATACCCCGACAGGCCTTATCGGTTCATTACAAACATATCCTTGTCACCAAAAATATAAGATGAATTCTGAGGGCTTACGATTTACCTGAAAACTTAATGTACTACTATGAGGCTAATGCCTCTTATACATTTAACAGCAGCTGAAGTTGAGGCGCTAAACTTACATCTTAAATAGAAGCAGGAACAGAAACAAGAGGGGAAAAATCACATTCCTTAAAAAAAAATTCCCTTTTAACTGGAGGGGTTGTAAGGTTTGAGGCTATGTTTATCTATTGGCCCCTTTAGCCATTAGTGTTGCTATGTGCTGTCTCAACTTAGTTTGGGTCACATATTTTTTCTCTCTCACTCTTGAAAATAAATGTTTTGTTTTTAGCGATCCCTGACATACTTTAATAGTTGCCTGGCCTCTTTTCAGGTCATGCTATGTCATAACAGTCTTGCTATGAGTACAAAAAAATGTATTCATGAATATTTTTTAGAATAATTCCTACCAATTTCTTTGCTAACATTCAAGACCTCTTTAATATGCATTTTCATGAACATTTTGGTACAATAGTTACCACAGTCATTACTTATTTGTTATTTTACAGCACTCCAAAGTGTGCTAGGTGCCTCAGAATACTGATATGTTGCATATGATTCCTGTCTGAAGAATTTACTATCTAATTTCACACATGACACAATGGGTAAATTTTCCAAAAACACCTCAATAATTTAGGAGCCTAAATCCCATTTACAAAAGCTTCTGGCACCTAAATAACTTAGGCATTTTTGAAAATGGCGTATAAGCTCCTAAATTCGTTTTGGTGCTTTTGAAAATTGAATCCAATAGCTTCACAACAAGGAATATACATACACTGATGTGAATGTGACAAGAGAAAATGGCATCCCAAGTGCTTCTCAACAGACAACATATCTGGCTTATATTTTCCTAGCACACTTATTCAAAAAGAACCCCAGATATCTTTTAATATGAGGTCCACATACACAGCCAAATATAATGCTCTTTCTTGCGCACCAGAAGGCAGAAAAAGATTTCAAATTTCCCAAAAGTCCTTAGGCTTGCTTACATATTGATAATGTTGTTCACTGAAAATCATTGTGATGTAGATGGAAAGGGTTCTGACTAATAGTATTAATAAATGGAAAAAGGAGCACATTGATAAATTTAAAGTAGCATGTGTATTAGATTTGACTACAGTCTATATATGGGTCCATTTTTTTCAAATCTCAAAAATCAAATGTATTCACTAGAGAGATCCTAAAAAAGTTTACACTTGCCAAAAATGACTTCAAGGGTCTGTATAAAATTATTATAACTCGTAAATGTAATTAACAAACTTGCTTGAAAATTCTATGAAAATTAATTCAATACATACTGTAAGTTTTAGCAGGATATAGGATTCTTATATACCAACAGATTTTATTCCTGACTTAAGTGCAAATCTCAGGTCAACCTTAACTATGGAGCCACTGTGGTGTCTCTGTAATACTCGTTCCCTTTTTTAATCATTCACTTGTAAAGAATAATCTCCCTATTTCAGTTCCTGAGCATCTGTCTCTGTGAGGTTGATCCAAATCCCATGGAGCCCAGTGTAAAGACTTGCACTGAATTTCATGGTATTTAGATCAGACCCAAGGTAAGTGCCTGTTTCAAAGTGAAATGCTTGCCAAGAAAGAAAGCTAATAGTCATTATTGCCATTGTCATTACCAGTGTTCAGGTTATTTAATACTCACTAGTTAATTCAAGTTCTCCAGGAAAGCAGAGGCACTTGCTAATATTATTAATCATTTATATTGTGCCATAAATATGCAAAGCATTTGACATAATATACAATAGGGAAATATGACTGCATCACAACTGTTTGCTATATTTATAAACAATTGTTGCTATCTTTGCAAATTGCATAATGCCAGCATTCCAAGTGGTATAAGGAGAGGGGTATATGAGAAAGTGAAAGAAGAGTTTAAAATTAATTTAATTTAATGTGAAAAGGTACGGCTCACTAATTTACTCCTTACCCTGACTTGACTTCTTGGGACAATTCTCCCTCCCCCTTTTTTTAAGCTACAAGTTTTGTGGTTTTGTTAACTCTTAAAACCCTACAAGGAGAATCCCATCAAAAGGATGGGGTTTATCATTTTGTGGATCACATATCTTTCTTTTAAAGCTGAATTTTCAAAGCTCATTAAAATTAATGAGAATGGGGCATCCATTTTTAACTCAGCAGGTCCAGCTAACTTGCCTCCAAGAGTTTTGAGAGAGCTAGCTGAGGAGCTCACTGGATCATTAATACTGATTTTCAATGAGTCCTGGAGCACCCGGGAAGTTCCAGAAGACTGCTAATGTTGTGCCAATTTTAAAAAGGTAAATGGGATGACAAGGTTAATTATAGGCTGTCAACCTGACATTGATTCTGGGCAAGATCATGGAATGGCTGATATGGGACTCAATTAATAAAGAATTAAAGGAGGTTAATGTAAATAGCACATATCAACATGGGTTTATGGAAAATAGATCTTGTCAAACTAATCTGATATCTTTTTTTTATGAGATTATGACTTTGGCTGGTAAAGGCAACAGTGTTGAGGTAATATACTTAGATGCCTAAGGCATTTGACCTTTTTGATTAAAAAACACAAAAAAATACAATGAACATTGCACATATTAAATTGATTAAAAGCTGACTAACTGATGGATCTTAAAATGTAATTGTAAATAGGGAATTATCATCAAATGGGGTGTATTTCCAGTAGGGTCCTATAGGAATCAATTCATGGCCCTATGCTATTTAACATTTTTATCAATGAACTGGAAGAACACATAAAATCATCACTGATAATGATAAAGTTTGCAGAAGATTCAAAAATCAGGGGAGGGGTAAATAATGAAGAGGACAGACAGGTCGCTGCTTCCCTTGGTAAACAGGGCACAGGCAAACAATAGGTATTTTAATATAGTTAAATATAAGTGTATATCTCAAGAAACAAAGAATGTCAGCCATATTATAGGACTGGGGACTCTATCCTAGGAAGCAGTGACTCTGAAAAAGATTTGGGGATTGTGGTGAATTATCAGCTGAACATGAGCTCCCAATGTGTTGTTCTGGCCAAAATAGACAGCGCAGTCCTGGTATGCATAAATGATGAGATCTTGAATAGGCATAGAGACATATTTAACCTCTGTATTTGGCATGGGTGTGACTGCTGCTGCACTACAGTGGCCAATTCTGCTGCTCATAATTTCAGAAGGATGTTGCCAGGGGGGTTGGAACAATGTGCAAATGCTGAGAGTCATTGAACCAAACTACAAACCTTGGATATAATGGAAACCACTTCAAATCAGGGGGTGTGCCAGTGCCCCAGCAACCCTAGTTCCAGCATCTATGGATGTTGATAAATGGAAGTGGGTTCAGAGAAATCCATGAGAATTGTTAAGGGATTTTAAAAAATGTGCCTTATAAAGATAGACTCAAAAACCTCAATTTATTTATCTGAACAAGCAGAAGATTAGGGGATGACTTGATTATAAGTCTCAATAAGGGGAACAAATATTTAATAGTGGGCTTTGCAGTTTATCAGAGAAAGGTATAACACGATCCAATGGCTGGAAGTTGAAGGCAGACAAATTCACACTGGAAATAAGGTGTAACTTTGACAGCGAGGGAACAATTTACCAAGGACTGTGGCAGATTCTCTGTCAATGACAATTTTTAAATCAAGATTGGATGTTTTTATAACAGATATTCTCTAGGACTTCTCTATGGCCTGTGGTAAACAGGAGGGCAAACTAGATGATCACAATGGTCCTTCTGACCTTGGAATCTATGAAAATATTTGCTCAGTAACATTGAAAATCTCATTTGGAAAGGATATGGGCCAAATCCTTAGTTGGGATAGATTAGCATAGCTCCACTGAAGTTAATTGAGTTACAGTGATTTATACTAGTTGAAGACCTAGTCCTCTGCAGCTTAACTTAATCAGATGCCCCTCCAGAGCCAGGCCTCACTAGATTAGATTAATTTTCCCATTTACCCAAATCAACAAACAAGGTTCCGCATCTCGTTTTCCTCATCTGGGCTTCCTTCCTTTCTTCCCCTCACTACAGAAAGGAACCTGTCTTCTGGCCAGCTAGCTTCCTCCTGCGCCCCATGCATTAGGGCTGGACTCCTGAACTATGGTAAGAGAGGGAAGCCCTTTGGCCAGGCTGCTCTTTCTGTAGTGGAACTCTTCCCATTTCCATTGCTCCTCTCAACTGCAAAACACTGTGCACTAGACAGCCACACATCCAGTCTACGCTCACTTGTATTTATGGCTAGGAACCACTGGAGAAACTCTGGTACAAAATGTTATCTGAAAAGCAATCCTCATAAGTCACACTGGAGTCATACATAGAAAAATATGGGACAGATGTCTCACATTGGAATCTTCTCCGAGTCAAATAGTAACTATCTATGATCAGGGCCAGATAACTCCATGAGATCCCAAAGGTCCATAATGCTCTCCTCAGATGCTTAGCTCTTGGATAGAGGTATTCAGAAATCAAAGGGCTGCAGTGAAGTATTACCTTTGTCTTCACAGGGCTGGCTATCCTTGGCTAGCTTTGTAGATCATGTCCTTGGCCCACCTCTTTATTTGCTGCTATTCCTGCCAATGCACCTCTTCTGCATTTTGCCCAGAGCTATAGCTGTTGAACATGTACTATCTTGCTAGCTTGTCCTCAGAGTCCGCTTATCTACCTGAATCCATCATCTGCCCCTGCTCTCCACCCTCAGCTACTGAGCAGGTCCTACAAAACAGCATCCAAATCTCTGTGGCCTCTGAGGCTTGCAAGTCACACGGCCCTCTCTCAAATACTTATCTGGTCATTTTATATTACCACAGACACAAATAATGGGCCTGCTTCTCCTCTTCACCTGGTATTCCTCTGAATTAACTCCACTGGAGTGACTTCAGATTTACATCAGTGTGAGAGGAGAATCACATCCAATATTTTCAAATCGGACTCATGCTATGTGAATTCTGTTCTGGGGAGATATGTAACTGCGGACCCTGCATCATAAAGTTAAAAACCTGTGATGTTGGTGCAGATTTCCTCCTTTTCTGTAATTATTGCTAATTATATTGTCAAATCATTCTGATGAGCAGGCATTGTCTGACCGATGTCTTCAAAGTGCCCTCTGCCTGAACTCTGCAAACCTGGCATGGAGCTTTCTGCTAAAGTTTACAACACAAATGGTTAGTGGCAATAAAGTGGCATTAGGAATGTTTTTGCTAACTGTGCCAGTTTAAACCCACATAAGTCATGCATTGAATTGTTATGGTTTGCAAAGAGCTGTTTGTGTTTTGTTTTTTTAAAGCATTAATTAAATGACATATAAAGCTACTAACCTCATAGGCCAGCAACAGTGCCAAAATGGACATTATAAAAATGTTCACTTTGGTATTAATTCTGTGTTTATGGGGCGTCTCATGTCTCTAAAACCTCCCTAGACCATTATTAATCATAACCTATCAAGCACATTCATCACATTTTTTCCTGTCACACACTAAAGAATGTCTTCTTAATTAAAGGGGGTGGGTGGGAATTGGAAAGTTTCCTTTCCACTCCTATTGTTTTGTAGAAGAGGAAATGATAGAATTCAGACAGTAAATCCATTACTTTCCAAGTCATGTTCTTATTTGGAATGAGGACTTCAGTCAGCTTCGAAGCAAAATCCATTTTACAAACTTTGGGTCACCTCCCGCTCATGTTACTCACTTGTCTTGTTCTGTTAAACTCAGTAGGGCTACAAAAGCATGATATGACCCTCTAGCACTTATGTTGCAAGGTTCATGACTGTTTTTAAAGGCATTTTAATTAAACCCAGCATTAAAACTGCATTTCTTTCAGGCCATCTATAACCAATAGCTAGCAGTAAGGGTTTTTCAAACCTCAAAAAAAAATTGTTTGGGTGATACTCTATATGTGGTTTATAGATTTAAAATCCCTGGGGTTTTCTTTTCTGGGAAAGGCAAAAAAAAAAAATTCTGGTTTAAAGTTTAAATGAGTTGAGTTCTCCATTCACTCCCTACTGGACAGCAGTCCACATTTCAAAAGTTAAAATGTAGTGCTAATTCATGACAGCTGGTTCTCTACCATTGGATTGGATGTTAGAATAGTGCCATTCATATTTGAGGTGTCCCAAAGTACTTAGCAATAAAGAGTTAGTGCCAAATCCTGTGGTTCATTGAAGCCAATGGGAATTTTACTTGATTAAGATCCCCAGAATTTGGTTCTTAGCTCATGGTAATGCAATGACGTGTAGGCAAACAGCATAGCCATTCTGCACCCAGAAATAGCTCACATGGTTCCTGGAGCTTGTGTTTTACTGAGGGATGGAATGTTGACTAGGACCCAAGAGTTATCCTCAACTCATTTCAAAATGCCATGGTTTCTTTAACTTGAATTTTGGACAGCAATCAGATTGAGCAGAAGAGTTCTTTAATGTCTCATCTCAACAGCCCTCAGCCAGTTCTGTGCTCCTCTCCCTGTTTTCTTCTGTGTAGAGTTTGCACTGGGTCTTTGTGTGGGCCTTGGACCTAACAGAAAGACCAACGTAAAACCAGTCAAATTACATTGGCTGTTTGCATCATAGTAGGCTTGGGCAGAGCCAAAGTGAAGATGGAAATTCTTTCACCAACAACAAGAGAGGATCTCTGTAGGTTAGGGATAAAGATTGTTCACTTTTTGCTTATAAGAGCTGTCTCAAATAAATCTGGAGCTCCCTGATAACCATGCTACAGTGGTACCTACAGTTGCAAGATTCAACATGAAACCTTCCTCCCCACCAAAAGATGTGTATGGTTTAGTTGTAATAATACATATATATACACATTATTTTAAAAACTACCTTAAAATGGCTGAAAACCTTATAAGCCCTCATGCTTCAGGGCATAAGATAACCTTTGGCTGGCAAGAATTCAGAAAAAACTTCTCCTATGGGCTAGTTATTCTATAAGTGTCTACTATGGGAGCTCTTCACTTTTTATAGGAAGCATCAGGTACTGACCGCTTTCAGAGGCAGAATAATAGACTAGAGGAGTCAGTGATCTGTATATTAATCCCTATGTTCAAACAAAGAAATGTTCCACTCACACTTGATAGAAATAGGTAGCAGCTGTTTGGAATTGTACACATTTAGAATGAGTGGACCAAATTCTTCCTTCAGTTACATCCAGGCAACCTCATTAACATCAGTGGGGTTGCATAGGGATAAATGAGGGTAGAATTTGGTTTTCTTTAAATGGATAGTCAAACCAGGCCTGAAATATACCCTTTAAATTAGAATTGCTCTACAGGGTAATTGATCAGAGCAATGGCACAAAATAATCAGTGTTGACTTTTGAAACACAGAAGTCTCTGGGCTACATTTTGTACTCAGTCATGATAACATTAAACTAACTCCACTGGCTTCAGTACAGTTATTTTGAAATTACCGTGGCATAACTGAGATCCGAAACCAACACAGAAATCAGATCAAATTTTTCTTTCAGATGGCATTGCCTCAGTATGCTAGAACTGAGATATGAAGAGGATAATTCTACAAAGATGAAGGGCAGCATGCCTCATCTTTAATTATTTAAAATAAGAGAAAAGATATGAGGAGTGAAATGATAAAATGGGTGGTAATCTCAGAATGCTGGCTGGGATAAGAAAATAGATTTTTTCACTAGAAGGGTGGTGAAGCACTGGAATGGGTTACCTAGGGAGGTGGTGGAATCTCCATCTTTAGAGGTTTTTAAATTGCAGCTTGCCAAAACCCTCACCAGGATTATTTAGCTGAGGTTAGTCCTGCTTTGAGCAGGGGGTTGGACTAGATGACCTCCTGAGGTCCCTTCCAACTCTAATATTCTGTGATTCTATGATTGAGAGTGTGGAGGAAAATATGAGAGGAAAGAAAGGAGAAAAGGAAGATAAATAGGACATAATAGATTTTAAGGCCAGAAGGACCATTCTGATCATCTTTTGCAACCTCCTGCAAAAGACAGGCCATAGAAAATGGAGGGGGAAAGCAAAAGCCAAGACGAAATGGTATAATAAGAGCAGACAAAAGGAGAAGGCAAGATGGGGTAAAGAGAGTTGATGGGAAGGAAAAGGAGAAAGCAGTGTCTCAGAGAAAGTACATGTATTATAAAGCCAGCCAATTCCTTATATTTTACAATTGACATGGACTGATGCTATTTTCCAGAAAGCTTTTCTACACCTTCCTTGTTAAGCAAGGGTGAGCAAAATGCATCATCAGTCTCAAGAGGCCATTTCTACTTCTAGCAAAAAAGCTGTCCAAATTTGGCCTGAATGATGTGAGCACTTTTTGTTTTCTTCACTATGAGTGGAGTTGGGCAGGTAAGGGCCTGTATCCACTGTAATAAAAAGGGGCGGGGGATGGGGGGAAGGAAAGATTTCTCACTCCTATTTTTCTCAAAGGGCCAAATCCAAAAGTCCTTTCTCAGAGTCTTCTCAGTCCTTAGTCTGACAAACTCCCATTGCCTTCAATGGGCCTTGCTTTGGTTGAAACAGAATAAGGATGAGTTTGTATAATTCTGATGCCTTAAATAAAATAATTTGTTCATATATATATATGTGTGTGTATATATATAGTGACAGGGTCAGACAAGATGGCTACCAGAGAGTGCTAGAAGGCCAATATATCAGCCCCAGGTTCAGCAAGTCCCTTTTACCCTGATAGCCAATCAATGGCCTGCCCAGGACTTGTTAAAAGCCTCCCCTCCAGTGAAAGGGTGTGGTTGGAGTTGTGGGAGTAGGTGAGCTACCAGATTGTGTGAGCAGGCAAGATGTTGTCAAGAGCAAAGAAGGTTTAGTAGAAGGAGCAGAATGTTGGCAGAAGAGAACCCTGCAGGTACAAAGACTAGGGGAGGGAAAAACCCTGCCCAAAGAGGGCAAATGACCTTTCCAAGGCCTGGAGGTCTAAGAGAAAAGACCCTGCCAGAATGGGAAGATTGAACTGGACATTTGGTTTGGCACTACCATGCCCAGTGGGTCTGTCAAGGGTCAAGAGCCTCCCCTGGCAAGAAGGCCAGGAAGGAACCCTGTCCAAGCAGGGTGCAGACATTAAATCAAGGGGCATGGGACAGTAATCCAGGGAAGCTATCAGCTTTCCTGAAGCCACAGTGCAAGGTTGCTACTTGTAGGGTCCCTGGGTTGGGACCCAGAGTTGAGGGTGGGACTGGCCCCCCTGACTTTCTACTGGGCAGTCACTGGAGGGGCAAGAGTCACAGCAAGGACCTGTGAGAACCAGAGACAGGACTGGGAGCCAGCAGGGAGTGGTCATCTTAGAGAGGCTGTATTACCCTCCCCCACCACGAGAGGGTGGAAGAACACTATGGGGTGAAGCAGTTCCCTGACCTACCACTAGAAGGAAGCACTGGACCTACTGAGGTAGAGGAAGAGCTTTGTTAAAGCGCACTCTCTCTCTCTATCTCTCTCTAGATATAGATATAAAGGAATTGTATCCTCTTGGTTTCTTATTTGCTTTAATCTTTGTCCCTTCCAGAATTATTCTCAGAATGATCTTCAGATCGCTGGTCTCTTTGTAACCAGATATATCAATCTGATCAAAGGAAGGATTCCAGGTATTTTTGCAGATGTGCTATTCTGTTGTTTTTGTGCATTCATGCAGTTTTCCCGGCTCTTAATCCCGCTGCGGCACCTCCAAGCAGTGTGAGAAATGTAGTAGCTCAGGGGCCAATATGTGGAAGAAGAAGGAAAGCTGAGAGTTCACCTCACAAAAACAGAGTACCAAGATGCAGCAAACAGGTGTTCACAATACAGTTGATCTTGTATTTTATAAATGGTTTGTTAAAAGAGGAAAAATGACAGTTTGCTGCCAAGCAGCTTTCCACACATTTTCCATGGTATCCTGGAAGAAACAGGGAAACATCTTTGTGTTTCAAGTACCTGTCTTGTCTTTCTCGGTATGTTTCTTTCTAGCCTCACCAGACTTATTTGTAGATTTTAAGGTCTAAAGGGTCAGCTCTGATCATTTAATCTGATCCTCAATGAATATGAAAACATGTGGTTATGCATTTTTTAAACTTTTGTGCTAAACTTGTAAATCTCTCACCTTGAGGGCTTAGGGAACAACAAGGCACCATTATTTCATTAGCCCTTTGCCTTTATAAATTCAAAGGTCAACTAATTCCATCAGCTCCAAGTTCTCCATGAAAAATGTTTACAATTAAAATTACTTTAAGATGCAGCAGTGAGCGCTCTCTCTGCCTCTCCTACTACTAAAGTGTGGCAGAGGCAGCATGAAAAGCAGTGGTGGATTCAGAAATGTTTATGGGAGGCAGAGCCATGACACATAAAATTTGTGAGCTATCAGTCTATTTCAAAGCAGTAGTGTGGGGTTTCACATTTTGTTTCTGTACAATGCAAATATATTTTAGTTGTTTTGTTATAAAGATAAATTTGAAATGTTACTTGGGTGAGGGGGAAAGGTCAATTCATGCTCTTTACAAAAATATTGCTTTCTGGAATGGATAGTTGGTTGTTTATTTCTCTTCTGTGAGATTTCTCATGGGTGCTGTGTGAATTGCTATTGTTAGAAAGAGTGTGAGCAGAGAAATGAGTGAAAGTGGCTTAGGAAAGACGCCCAAGGCTCTCCACTGATGTTAGCAGAGGAGGGAAAAATCCAGCATATATGGGCCACAGAATGAATTATGGTAGCACCTAGAGTTTGCAACTGAGATTAGGGACTCATTGTGCTAAAATTATATTATGTGACTGCTTCCATCTTGGTTGACACTGGGATTGAACCAGGAGCATCAAAGAGCTGAAAGCCTGAGTATCTTTACCTTAAACTAAAAAACCATGCCAAGACTGAGCAAGTGAAGTAAGTTACACTTAGGGTGTATCTATACTGCAATCAGAGGTGTGTTTGCAGCATGTGTAGGCATACCCAAGTGGAAGCTAGCTCAACGGGCTAGTTCACATAACAACAGCAGTGGAGCTGCAGCAGCATGGATGGTAACATGGGCTAGCCCCTCAAGTACACACACAGGATCCCAGGCAGGTTTTCGCAGGCTGTGCTGCTGCAGCTGCAGTTATGTGAGCTAGCTAGCTAGAAGCCAGCTTGGCTATGTCTACATGTGCGGCAGTTGCACCTCTGATTGCATGGAAGACTTACCCAGAGAGGATACCCAGACTCCATATCACTGATTTACACCCCATCTGGAAAGCAACCCACAAAGGCCTGGACATCTGCTGCTGATTGGCAGAGGGGTAACACTCGTGTCAGGACAGGAGATCAGTATCCCAAGGCAGGGTGGCAATACAGCACTACACTGTAACACACTGCAGGGGTACCCAGAGCTACAACCCACTGCACTACCTCTTTGCCTCAGCAAGAGTGAGTTTTGCTGAAGATTAGACTGTCAGCTCATTGCCACACCAGTAGGCTCCTCAAGGCACTACCAGACCTTGCCTAGCAGGTAACAATCAGTGAACTCCAGCACCTGGGCTCCTCAGAGATGTTTCGCTGCAATGTACAGTCCTTACCACTGTACATTCACAGAAGATATTAAGTTTGCTGCTCTGTTACAGTCAGTAAACATCATTTATTAATTTAACTGGGGTAAATACATCCTCCCCATTCAACAGAGCACTGAATTGGTTTATAGTAAAAATAAAAGAAGTTTATTAACAAAAGAACATGGTTTAAGTGATACCACGTGAAAGATAAAGGCAGAGATAGTTACAAACAAATAAAAGTAAAAACACACATCTAGAAATCTAAAACCTAATCTAGCAAGATACAGTTCTTTGTTCAAGATGGTTTCTCTTACCCAGCTCCTTTCTAGCTTGTTACCAGCCTGCCTAGCCAGGACCCATCACAGAGATCAAATCACTTGGTTTCTTTGTCTCCTTAAGGTGAAGGATCCTGATGCAGTCTCTTTCTGTTTCTTATATCCCCAACAGGATGCCTTTCTCTTACAAGATAGGAAGGCCTCCCGGGATTTCAGTGTCCTGTATCTCTCTGGGTGCAGGAGCCATGTTAATTCTCTGTCTTTCAAGTTCAGGCTCAGGATAACCCCTGCTGGTTAGCTCGATGGCTTTGTTTACTGTTAATATGTAAGTTGAGGTAAACCCACATTCCTTTGACTCAGGCAGACCTTTTTTATCACATTTACCTAGGTTAGGCTATCTGGTCTTAAACATGTTCTAGGAACATCATACAGAGGGAATTCATAACTTCACATATAAGGTTACACATGCATTTTAAAATTATATTAATAACCATCTGATATCCCACAAAACATATGTAGTACAAATGTTATTGCAGTAGTGTGTAGGGTGCAAATACAGGCATTCCTGGGGTCACAAACATATACCACATTTAATTTGAATACTATCTTAATGTTTCTGTGAAGACTCCTGTGTATGAAAATGTTATGAGCAGCAAGCAGGCAAGGAACTATAATCAAAATGTTTCCAAAAGACAGTGTTGGCATCCTTATCTGTCCTAAACATCAGACTCCCTTTTGTTGTGTGAAGAGCGTCTTTAGTGTGGTTTTATACAGTCATTATTAGATTGCTGGCTTTAGGACTTGAAGGGAGTCTTTGGAATTCATTAAAGACCCCAATTTAGTTTCAAACCACAGTCCCAGAGGCAAAATTCCAGTCTATAGCATGGCTCACCAACAAAAAAACAAACACTGGCTATAAATGCTATTTTCACAGTTGTAGCTGGTTATTCTATAGTGTTATTCTGGAATATAGAGAAATGCATGAAAAAATCTATGGATGCCAGTTAAAAAAGAAACAGTGCAAACAGCTCTCAGCATCACAGATTTCCTGTTGTTATGCATTATGAGCAGGGAAGGAAGCATGATTAGTTGATCTTTTTTGCTAATTGCTCCTATAAATAGAATAACAGACATCTTATTTGAATCTCTTTAGATGTAATTGATCACTGCATATCTTGGGCATAGGTTGTGCTAACTTTAAAAAATGAACCAGCCAGTAAAACTTGTTAGCCCACACTGATATGTTGCATGATCACGTATATGCACATTAGGAAGGAAATAGGGTTGGATGTTTCTATGGAGATTAGAATGAACAGCTCTCATTTCCTATGTGTAGCTGTAATAAATAAATGCGTAAAGTTAGAAAGATCTGTTGTTTTTCTAAGAACATTTTGTCCCAGCAGTGTCAGTGCTTTATTCCTGGCACCAGAGCTGTAAAAATCACTACATGGCAAAAAGATCACACACACACACACACAAAAGGTACCAGACTGATAGCAAGTTCAATACAGTTAACAGAAGATTCCCCACACTACCCTTGCCAATTTGCCGCTACCCTAATCTGAAGGGAGCACCTGTATGAGTACCAAGGGAATTCATTTTCCATGGCTATTATTTCTTTAGCCTTCTGCTAAGATTGCCAGAAATGGGAAGTAATGGGAGCTAATTCAGATGTCTTTTTGTTGATGTAGGTACCCGTTAGGAGCAAGTGGACTGAGACCCTCAACTCATTTCACCCACAGGACCAAATATCCCTCAGATGGTGGTGACTTTTGGCTCTTATCAACTGGGGCTGGATTTGACTGGTGATTCTATAAGGCAAAAGTTCTTTACTCTGTTTTCAGTCTCCTGAGCCTTCCAGAACAGAGAGGAGAGCTGTAGTCAACTTAGAATGTTCTGCTTCCTGTTTCATTTTAGCTTGGCTAAGCCCTCACTCTGTTACTGTATCAAGAAGGAATTGGTTCTGTTTGAAAGTGTCAGAATTTTATACAAAAATCTCATTTTTTTCCTTTCCCTCCCAGCTGCAGGTTCATGTCCCTATTCTTTATTTTGCGCTCTGATTTAATAATAATATTTGAATGAAATAATCCTTTTCCCCTTTGCTCTTCCTCTCTGTAGGGTAGGTTCCTTTGCTGCATACCATTCTGAGGTGTAATTAATAAACTAGGAAGCCACTCTGAATATTACTCCTATCTGAACCATGTCAATTGAATGATAAAACTAAAGTCTTACCTAACTGGAGGCCTCATTATCAGCCATGATTGATAGGTACAGTAATCTTAAAATAAAAATCATTATGCTTTTCCTTCTTGGCTACAGTTTCCAGTCACCTTCTAGAGAAATATAGGATTTCAAATATTTCATAGAAAAATACCTCTCCTAGACTCCTGCTGCTCATTACTTGGTGTAATGAGCTGTGCATCAGGATCGAACCAGGGCATTCACCATGGCAAAGGGCCTGAATTTCAATCACAGATCCAAGCACTCCAAACCCAGGGGCAGGCTAAATCTCCCCTGGGTTCCAGTCTAGGGACCCTGTAATGAGCAGGCAACGTCTCTCTATTCAGGTCTGCCCCTGCTACCTCCATTGGCTTCTTCCTATGGTGGCCTTTCTCAAGGCCTTCTCTCTACAGCCTCTCTAAATGTATACTTCTCTCAGGGCCAGGACTCTCCCCTGGAATTCCTTAACAAAACCCCAAACCAAACGTATAAACTTAAGTCAGCTTCCACCCTCTTTGGGCTTGTCCTTTGATGACTTAAGTTTCCCGCTTGCTCTGTTCTTCCCATGAACACTTCCCAAGGTTCTTTCCCTGGAAGTCTGGATCCTGTCCTTTTATCAGGGCTCACTATTGGAGCCTGCTCCATCCCCAGTGGCTGCTTCATCTGTCTTCTGGCCTCCTGCTAGACTGACTGATGAGAGGATCCCAGGGCCAACTCTCCCCCTGGGCTTTCTACTTGACCCTCCCAGTCTCTCTATTCTGTAATCCCATAGAGCAACTATAGTGTTCCTTATTGTCTACCTGCAGCCCCCTTTTGTGCCAGACTTCTTGGTTTTATAGATACCACCCAGATGGGCTTCATCACTAATTCTCTGGATGTAGTGTGGTAACATAATTGGCCTTCCATGCCCACACTAACCCTTTCATTGTCTGTGCGTGGTACACAGCTCATCCAGGCTGTAAATGTTTTTTTAAGGGGTAGGACAGCAGAGGATTAAGCCATTTTCTATAGAGCCATTTTGTAAGGCAGAGGTCATTCAGCCCATCGCAGAGGAGAATGCGCAGCATCATATTGTGGAGACTTCACCTTTGCTCATCCTTGTTGGGTTGTTTCCCTTAATCTACAATAAAAGTAATTCAAGCTGACAGTGAATGTGCAGAACACAAAGACCATTTGCGTGGCTGAGACAGCTGTTTGTATCAGAGGGAGAAGCCAAACGGTGAGAGAAGAATTCAGTGATATTAACATGGTGCCGCAAAGCAATTAGTTATATTAATCTAATAGCACACTTCAGAAAGAAAAATCAGTGGTACTATTGTGCCACTATAGTAAAAGGCCTCAGCTGGAGTGTCTCAGTACAATGTTGACGTGGCTCAGCAATATTACCCAGGCACCCCGGTAAAAGGCCACAGTTGAACTATGGCAACAGAGCTCAGTGATATGATATGGACAGCCTGCTACCAGGTCTTGATCCTGCAAGAGTGCCGAGATCCTCCTTATTTCCCTTTAACTTCCATGGGACCGAGGGAGCTCAGGGTGGGGCCTTGTAAGAAGTGCTCAGCACCTTGCAATATCAGGCCCATATAGCTCAGAGATAATAAGGCACCAAGATAATGGAACTCTTCTGTCTCCTATTGAGGGACCATAATAAATGAGTTCAATGGTATTAAACAAGCACTGCAGTAGCACAGAGTACAGTGAGATCCACGCAGTGCAATGGCGACGGTGTATACAAAATTTTCAAATGAGCACTAAAATGTAACCTAATTGGTGTACACTGAATAATAAAACTAACCCTAAAACAAATTCTAGACAGTGAAAACCCTACAGATTCATTCGATAGGACAGCAAATATCTAACCACTGAACTGATATCAGTCCCTAAAAAAAAGACCAATTCTAAAACCTACCCAAAATAAACTAAGTAAAATATCTAGCACAGAATTCTTCTTAGGTCATTCCGAGCTCTCAGATAGTAGGTTGGAGATGGTAGTGATATGGTAAATAGTGAATGAAAATAGCATAACACTGCCTGCAACCACACTGCTTTGGGCTATGAGTCATCACATCTGACAAGCTAAGCATGCTTAGGCCTGGAGAGTAGTTTTATAAACCAGTGTTTCTCAATTTTTTTATACCAGGGACCAGCTTGCTGCCTTCCTGAATTGTGTCAGGGAGTTCTCAAGGACTGTCACTTGTCCATGGACTGGTCAATAAGAAACTGGTATTGAAGAACCAACCTCCCAGTGATGGTAGCAGTCCAGTAGGTGGTGCATTTTCCCCTGAGTAATTTCTAAAATAATCCCCCAAACGCCATGGCATTAGGGAGTGCTAGCATATTTCTGTGCAACTGAAGGTGCCATCTTTTTGGGCTCATCTGATTGCAACCAGCAATCACTTCATTGCCATCTTTGTGTGTCTTGTAGAACGAGACTGCAACTGGGAGGGGAAATACAACAGCAGCCACTGAGATTCAGAGAGCTTTGTGCAATCTGCTTGTGCATTTAGACAATGTTTATTTTAAAAAAGCTATGATCAACCAGCTGCTCATAAACGCTGTTATGCAATGCAAGAATTTTTGTACTATAATTGTCTTGTCTGTCTCTGAGCACATGTTCCACAGATCTGAATTAGCTGATAGCTCTTGATAATTATGACCATTGTGGTATAGCATGGGCAGAGGGAGAGTACTGGTGAGTACTGGAAGGGCTGTATGTAAATTCTAGAATGATTCAGGCTTTATTCCCTGTAGAGTAGCCAGAGTCATTAGAGGGCAATTAGGGGCAGCTGAGGGCAATTAATGACCAGCCAGGTGCCTGAGAAAAACCCTCTGCTCCTGAGAGACAGTGCATGAGCTGGAGGAGTAGGTGTACTGTGCAACTGAGCAGAGGGGTGTGTGTGGAGTTGTGAAGAGGAGCCGAACAGAGTACAGTGGTGTGTGGATGAGAGGTGGAGTCCTGAGGAAGGTACTGGGCTCAAGGAGCCAGAAGGACAGAGGGGAGAAAATAGCCCAGGGGAAAAGTCTGCAGCTGCAAGTACGGTGCCAGCAGCACACAGCTGCTACTTATAGGGCCCCTGGGCTGGGACCCGGAGGAGCGGGCAGGCCTGGGTCCCTACCCCACTCCCTTGGGAGATGGGGTAACTGGCGATGCCCTGGCCCACTACAAGAGGCAAAAGTGCGAGACCCACTAGGGAGAAGCTGGCAGTTGGCTGCAGTATCATGCAGCTAGAACAATTCAAATCAGATTTAGTAGTGGTGACATCAGCCATTTAAGCGTAGAGCTTGTGGGGAATTCAGTCTTCAAGACAAGGCCAAACTTCTCCTGTGCCCTCCCTCTGGTGTCTTACAAAGTATATCATATGTGCAAATTCCCCTCTTTTCCTTATTCTGTAAATAACATTTATTGCAGCTACAGTGTCATTTAGAATCTTAATTGCCATTCACAAATAATTCAGCCCTTGTGCACATTCTCACTGAAATGGATTTACCATTTAACCCAATAAAATGTACAGAGAACATTCTTTATATCTGTTATGTCTATGGACATCTCCTTTTTAACATCTGTGACCTATTATGCAATGTTTCTTCTGGCTCTCTAGTAAACAGAAACCATATGAAAGTTCAGTGTCAGTGCACCCATAGACCTGCCTAATGCTAGCCTTGGAGTTAAGGCTGAAGAACTACTGAACAGCGAGACTAAATAAAATATTGGTGGAAATTGTATATAAAAGAATTTTGTACTCGTTTTAAAAAGGGCAGACAAAATCAACTTGTTTTATTTGAAAGAAAATGTATGCTGCAAAGACAATGGAAATCTGCAAAAAAAGTTGGCAAAATGTGCATGGATTTCAACTTAAACCATCTAAATCTGCAGGTGGGAGAGAAAGAGTTCCAAAATCTGTGGCATTTCTGAAACCGACGTTGTTGTTGTTTCCTCTTCTTAAATCCTTGGCGTGTTTTTGCCAATTGAATGCCAGTTATCTCAGTAAGATCAAAAGAAGGTCTTTTCCAAAATATTTATACCCTCATTACACTGAACAGTAAATAAAAGTTGCAAACTTGATCCTATCTGTGTCAAGTGTAATAAAAACAAATGAATTTGTAGAACATGTTTACGCTTTGCAGAAACAATGTGCAAATTGAAAAGCTGACTTCTGAAAAGGTTGAATGCTGTTAAACTCCAGGATCATGTTTTTCTTTTTACTGAAGCTAAAATTGATATTGATTACAATAGGAAGAGCAGCTTTTTTTCATGGTACTGCCCAAACAATTACAGTAGTATTGCTTGTACCATGGTCACCAGTGCCATCTTCACAATCACAGTTCACAAGTAATTGTTATAACACTATTGTCAATCAGTGAAACTCAGAAAAGCACCACTTAACCCCAACTTTTAGACTATGCTTCCTATAATAAATAAAGGAATAACAATTGCAAAATTGTAAAGAGATTAATAGTGATCTCATTAAAGGAGTTACTTTAACAGTCCATAGTAAATGGGGAAGAAGTTCAGTCTGAAGTGGTCCCAACAATAAGTGTGTGTGTAAGGGGAAGAGTGTAGGAAAGGTAGGGGAAATGATGGGGTGGGGGCAATAAAACTGTGGGTGTGGGTGTGGGCGTGGGTGTGGGCGTACGTGGTTCATTTTTGAACATGCAGCATTTTCCTAATCAGCTTTAAACAAGTTTTAAAAAATCTTGTTTCCTGAAAAAAGGAAGTTAGAAGGTAGTGAACAGTTTTCTTGGAGACTTATCAAGCTAAATACCACTACAGTGTCTCTCTTTAAAAGTCTGGGGAATTGAGGGACCTATGCAATTATAATCTTATTTATTCACAATTTTAAAAGGCATAATAAACCAAAAGTGTTTGAAAACAGTATGTGTTATCAGACAAAATCCAAAGTTAAGGGGTCAAATTTTCTTGCTTAAATCCTGTCATTGAGTCAAATTCAATCTTAGTGTATAGGTGGGGAAAATTCCACCAAAGTCAATGGAGATGCACAAGTACTGAATTTCAGCCATTATGTCTAAAATAGAAAGATTGGGGACTTTTATCTCCCATCTGTGCAGTGAGATTTGCGCACAGCTGAATGATTTAGAGGAGGGTTGGGTTTAGTCCAAAATGTGAATTTCTTGGCTTCGGTAGGCTTACATCAGACCCTACAATGAATGTTCTGCAGCTTTTTTGTAATTTATCTTTGTTTTCTAAGGATGATATTCATCCCCTTTTTACAAGTTTGGGTTCATTTAGGTATCTCAAACAAGGCCAGTTTAGTTTTCTACCCAAAACCGTTCTCCTAGGAACTACAGATGAGACTCTTTCCTCCTTACAAAGCTGTCCTAGAACTCACAAGTGCTCTTTTCAACAAACAGTTGTACTGTATAAATCATAGCAAACTGGCAGTTATATACAAAATCATAATAAAAATGGGGATAGCATTTTCAAAGTTATTTACCATTTTACTGACTACAATACAGTTCTGAATGATGGTTACAAATTCCAAAGGAGTCTTTCCACCCCTCCACCCCAAAACAAGTCCTCCCACACCTTAGAATTGGAATTTTAATGGTTCTGATAAGAGAGGACCATCTTTCATCAGATATGGGGGTGTTTATTTTAGTTCTTTGGTTCCTTTGTGATGATTGTGTCTGCACACAGTGTTGTGGTATCAGCTGATGACAGCCAATCCTTTCAGAAGCCTTGCCAAGGCACTTGAACCATCCATTATCCAAGTCAGCGTGAGATAAATTTATCAGCAGCATTTACACAGGATTTCAGCAAAGCAAGTGGTCTCTTGTATATATTTTGTAAAGATTCAACAGCACAAACAGGACCAAATGATGAAGAGTCTGTTAACAAAAGGAGAAGATTCACTCACTCGTTCTTGGGTCAAGTCTAGTCTATGCCAAGGGGGTTCGCTACGAATCTGGTGCCTTTGAGTGGATATGTCAGATCAAATGTACGGGACACTTAGTTGTTTTGTTTGATAAATCTTAGTCTCAGATATTAAAGCCAGAAGGGACCACTTTGGTCATCTAGTTTTCCTTCTGCATTAACCAGGCCATAGACCAGGAGTGGCCAAATTTACTGACCCCCCTCAACTGCCCTCTCCACTGGGCAGAATTCTCTAGCCCCACCACCCCGCTGCAGGGCAGAAGCTCCGAGCTCCCCACCTGGTAGGCAGAGAATGGTGGTGATGGTGGGGGGGACATAGGGAGATCCGTGAGCCGCACTTTAACTGTAAAAGAGCTGCAGGAGGCTCATGAGACACCGTTTGAACTCCCCCTCCCCCCCAGCCACAGACTTTCACCATTAATTCCTGCGATGGAGCAAATTATTCATCCTTACTATATAAATCTAACCACATCAAATTGTTGTTGAGCTAATGGGTGTATTATTTGTGATAAAGCAGGTACAGGGACAATATAAGAAGTAGTAGTATTGCAAAGAGCCAGATCCTC
Organism: Mesoclemmys tuberculata; assembly: GCA_007922155.1. NCBI lineage: Eukaryota > Metazoa > Chordata > Testudines > Chelidae > Mesoclemmys > Mesoclemmys tuberculata. The sequence goes on along the minus strand of ML675616.1, from coordinate 88,145,672 downwards.
TGCTGGTGTAATCAGTGTAGGTCCATTGAAACCAAAGGAGCTACTCTGATTTAGACCAGCTGAAGATCCGGTTTATAATGTGTCATAAAACACAGCATAAAAAGTGTGATTTATACAATATGCTTATTAAAGAAAAGTTATTTGGAAAGATTAAACAATAAAAGAGAACAGGCAATAACTGGTAATGGCAATTATAAGGTGGAAAGGGCAGAAGATTGAAGGGCTGATGTACATGTGCTACATCTTGCATGTATTTAATAAATAGATGTCATTTTTCAAGATATTCCTTGGCATCTCAGAGAGCCAGCACAAAGCATATGCACCTCTTAAGTCCCAGCTATGCCTTATATTTCTAGGGGATCCTGAAGAGCTAGGCTAGCTTCAAAGTTTTGCACAGTACTAGTTTTCTGTTTGCCTCCACAGTTTTTACGTGGGCATTCATTGCCCCAAATATAGAGCCAAATTCTCCTCAAGGTGAGAATATCTCACCTAGGAGAATTAAACAACCCAAGAGTGTAACATGCAGATTCCAGGGCACTGTTGTCAAGGAGTTTGGATCTGAAATATTTAAAATTCAGACATACTTACTAGAAAGACAGTCTCTCTCTCTCTCTCTCTCTCTCTGCCACACTGCCATAGCTTCAGCATCAGAGACGGTAGACTTGGAATCTCCTTGATGTACTAGAAAAGAGTGGAGCATTCTGTATGAAGGGCTCTTGGCTGTGCAGCAAGTTTCCACCATGGATCCAATATGTTCCTGTATAGTTGACCTTCAGGGTGTGCTCATTTATTTGCTTAAGCCTGGGAGATGAATGGAGCTTTTTGGGGGGCAACTGTTTATGGGACCTGGGATATTTGTTGGGGAAAGTCTCACCTGCTGGGAAGGGAGCTGCCAGAGTTTTTCGGGGGTGGGGTTAGTGTTGATTATATTGTGTTGGTGTTTAGATTCCAAAGATCCCCAGAATAGTTTATGCATCTTTTACATTTGATTGCAAGTTTATTAAATGAATAAAAAAATTCACACAAATCTAGTGGGATCTTCTAGAGCCCTCTTGTTGTCAGGAGCAGGCCACAAAATTTGTGTACAGATTCAGTGCAGATTCTGAGCATTCCTGAAGTTCAAGGGTGTCCAGAAGGAGTTCAGCTGAGGCCCATCTCAAGTATGTATGGGGTTCTGAATCATTATTCATGCTCTTGGTTGCTTCAGAGCTATGAAGGCTATAGCCAACCCCAGCTACCTAACAATAAAGCTTGGTTTAGAACAAATCCATATATGCTAGTCTTGGATTCAACCCAAACTATTAAATTTGTATTGATGCCCATACAGTGCTCCATCTTGTCATGTCAAAGCTATTGTGGAGGTGTTGCAGAAACCCATTAAAACCACTTCACACCGTATGTCCCCTATAAATCAGGCAGAGAACCTTTTCTTCTAGTGCGGTTAATGGAAGGCCTGCACTTTCATTCACAGACTCCAAGTCATTTCAACCTGTTTAGTTGTCACATGCATAACGGTAATGTTAAAATACAAGCAACTAGAAGGGGAAAATCATCTCATGTCCGATAAATGTAGAAATGCATGAAATAACAATAGCTATAATCTTTTTAAATTCTTTGTGTGCCATGGTTGTGCTGCCTAGAGTCAGACCTTGTAAAGGTTTCTACTTGCACACCCGTATGGAAAAGGCCTATTGAGTGTTATGCTGTCTATAGAAATGAAATGGGGCTCTACAGAAATTAATCAAAAACCTATGATTGAGATCCACGCAGCTCCCATTGAAATTAATTGGAGTTATGTGGTTAAATCCTCAAGAGAGAGAGTTCAAAGGAACATATGGGAGTTAGACACCCAACTTCCATTGACTTTCAATGGGACTTTGATGCCTACTTGCTCTTTGTGACTTTTGCAAATCTCGTCATATAGAACTGAGGGGGGATTTTCAAAAAAGCCTCAAGCGAGCTAGGTGCTAAACTCCCAATACCACCTAACTCACTTTGGCTCCGTAACCCCCAGCCTTCAAATTTAGCAATTTCCATCCTGTAGAATTTTCAAACCATCCCACAGAATTCTATAATGGAGATATAATTCTCTATTAGATTATAGAAGGGTTTAAACATTCTTTAGCTGGGCTAACATTCTCTGTTAAACTCTAGAGAACACTCATAGGAAGTCAGCAGTACAAGGTCAAGATATACCGACCACATTGTGGGCCATGTGATTCACCTAAGGCTAACCTGCAATTTCATGTAATCATTTTAAGTACAGCACATGTAGTTAATATGTATTAGCAAATCAGTGAGAGTATTCAAATTACCTTCACTTCCCAGTGATTTATGGTGTATGTGTTTTGGCAATACAACATATGATTTAACAAACCAGGCCAATTAAATCTTCATTCATTGAATCAGTTCCCTAGAGTTGCTGAGCAAAACAAAGAGAGGAGGAGATACAGAAATAATGTTTCAGGAAAGGGTCACATTTTTTGCAGGGAAGATGTTTGAAGGAGATTAAATGATGTAGCATTAAAGGACTTGAAAGTTAGAATGCCAGCAGAGCAATCAGGTTAGCGCATAATCAGAGGAGTTGAAACAGTCTTTCCTGATTCCATTTCTATGGTGAATCGTTCACTGACTCTGGAAGATAGATTCTGTTCATTTAAGTAGTTTTCCAGGGTGTATTTTGTATTGTAGACTGGAAGTTTTTAACGATATGCTATTTATGACTTTCCATGACCCTACAAAATTGGTTTTCTTTAGTAAGAGAAAACCCACTTCAGACACAGCACTTACAGTAAATGGGCCAAATTCTCTTTTTAGTTACAACTGTGCAACCCATATGCTCCCTATGTTTAGTATATGTAATAACTGAGCTCAGAAGAAGTACAGGATTAAAGACATGAGGTTCCAAATTCTTCCCTGAGATGCACATGTGTGGCTATGACTGAAATCAATGGAAGTCCTGTGTATGCATTCAAGGGTAGAATTTGGCTCATGATTTTTATTGTTGCTCTATGGATAAAATTGATTCCAGTGTTACATTTCTCAATCAAAGTTATTTCTACAACATGCATCAAAATGTTGGCTAGAGTCTTCCTTCCTGAGGGTGGCTTTGGGGAATGTGTGTAGTCTGGATAATTTTGGCCTAGTTTAATCATTCTCAGGCTCTCTCTAACTTTTTTATTTTGCTCATGGTAGATCTAACTATAGGCTAGTTTGCATTTCCAAAAGAGAAAATCTATGCATATCTTTGCTGCTAATCACATTTTTATACGAGATCCAGCTGTGGCCTAGATTCTCAGCTGGTAAATTGTGGCCCCATTGACTTCAACAGAGCAATGCTAATTCACACCAAATGAGATTCTGACCCGGTGAGATGACTCACCTGAACACCAGGAGAATTAACCCTCTGCCCTCAATTTCCTTCGATGATGGGTTTGGTAATTATGCAGAGCTGATTATTCTTTTGTTAAGCTAAATCAGGTGCTTACAGTCAAATCAATAGCCCTATAAAATCAGTTCCCTTACACTTCCTCCAATGCTGTTTCCCTTTTGAGTGCATGTTCCCTATCTGGTAGCTGGAGTTCAGGGTTGTAGGGCATGCTGCTTCTTCATCTATTTATGCAAGAGCCTTTAGTTGTTGAGTGCTATTTCAAAGTGGAGCATAAAGCCTTGGATGAAAATTCTCTCCATAAAAGATTTTCTTTTAAGTAGTGGCATCAAATTAGCTCATACTATCTGATCTTTTCTCTTGAGTTTTTGAAGAGATTTTGAACAGTGGCCTAGATCTGGGATCTGCCTTCCTAGTTTTAAATCTGGGCAAAATTCAAGCACTGTGGTAGATTTCAAGTTGAGAATGGCAGGAAATATTATGAGGGGACAGCTAGGCTTGTGCACACTACTTTATCTGGGGCCCCAAAACTCTCATAAACACAGCTTGAGGCATTGCAGGACTGTAAAATGCTGTTCTATATGCAGCTGAGGCTATTTGCAGAGCACCAGCAGCATAAATAACTGGTGTAGGAGAGAGGGATGGAGGCATAGCATGATCAGCTGAGGACTCTAGTGAGAAGAAAGAAATGAAGGGGGAAAGCTCTTTTCCTACTGCTAGTTGGAAGCTATGCAATGCAGCACCTCTACTAAAGACAGAGAGATTTCTAACACACACACAGAGTGCTCTCCATACTGCATCTGAAGTTACAGAAGAGCAAACAGTGATCTTCATTCCACACTCTCCTTTCTCATAGGAGGATGCTCTCTATGCACTTTTAAATTAGAGAGCCATGTATTAGGTGACTGTCACCCAGGTGAGGTGCACTCAAGATCAACATTCACATCACCATTTGCAATGATGGACAGCTATATCTTGTGTGCACTGAGGCACAGGGTAACCCCAGTAAACACACACGCACTTTTATATTCGTTACATGTGCACTCACATATAGACATACTTTCTTTGGGGCATACTTCCTTTCTGTCTCAAAGTTGTGGGGCTGCAATTTGCATATGGTAGAATTTGGGATCCCTAAATACATAGATGTAAGGCTTTAACTGTCTCAGAGCAATGGGTTTGCAGGTGGTTGCCACTGGGTCAAAAGCTCTGCAGCTATACACAGTTATTTTCTCCCCCTGTAGCTGTTATTCCATCTGTACTCAGTGTTTACTTGGAACAAAAATATTTGTGACATGGAGATTAATTCATGCAGAATAAATCAACCACACATCTGTGCAGCCTGGTTTCCTTCACAATGGCCTTTGCCTTAGTGCACATGACAAATACTACATTTTTTAAGAGAGACAGTTTTATTTGGAATTGTCTCTTTTAATTTTATCATGGGTGCTCTGGTCTGCCTGGAGAAGTGGGTGCAATTTTTATGAAACTGGGTTTATAGCAATCTGGTTCTGTCTACAAATCATGAGCCAAAGTACCCAGTTCAGGTCAAGACCTGCTGCTTCTGTAGACAACGAAGCGTGCCATATGTGGAGGAGATGTGTGTTAGATCATTTTTATCTTGTGAAGATAGTAGCAGCATGTTTGACTATTGAGCTTAGTGCTAAAATACTAAAGTGATGTTGGCCTTAGAAATGCTTATTGTAGAATGATGCGTGGAACTGAAGAAAGTGGGTCAGGTTTCAGAAGAGACCTGGACTAGTGAGGGACCAGGGACTCTGGAATAAAAGCTAGGTTGCTAGACAAAGGGTGGAGCTTGGCATGTAACATTGGTCTCTCAGCATGTTTATTAAAGTTCTGTTTCACATATATCTGCTCATCACTTATTGTTAACGAAACATGATGGCAGCAATTTTATTTGTAAGACGTTTCTGAGTGCAACAGCTATCAGCATGAACCATGGTATGTGTTGTGAAGGTCCCACAAACTCTGGATTTTGCTAAAAGGGATAGAAGAGGAATACTTGCCATTGGGCTCAATCTTTGTCAGGGGCTGGAGTTGCCACTTGTATATAAAGCAGATTATAACTCACCTACTTCAAAGTGCCACACTAGGTCTCATTCACTTTCATTGCCCTCCTGCAGCCATCTCTTCTGTTATGTTAATCATCTCCTTCTTTGATACTTATTCACTAAAGACCTTTCTGGTACTTGTCTAAGGCCTGTGGTCTTCCACTGCTCTGGCTATGAATCCAAAACTAGGGATGGTTTGGATTTTGTCAGAGAAACAGAACACAACGAAGTTTTGCCAAAGCCAAAATATGGCTCCCTGAGTCTGGCTCTCCAGATGTTGTTGCTGGCCTGCCCATTCCCATCATCTTACTGTATCATTCTGTACCTCTTAGTTCAGTACAAATTAAAGCAAAAATGTTTTCTACTTCTCCTTACATTTAATGGTCAAACCCCTAAAGTTGGCATCGATGGCTGACCAATATAAGTTGTCTTATTTTATGTTTAAGTCAACATAAAAGGAAAAAGGCAGTGGAAAAAACAGGAACCCTGCATTATATTGTCCTCATGTGCTAATTAAGTAAAGATGACTTTCATGTTGTTGAGGCATAACTTCATGCCAGTTACTGAGAGTGTCAATGATAAATTTGAGAGGCTTGGAGCCCATCAGAAGGAATGAAATGGCTTAAAGCTTATATGAAACCTATCAGAGAAAAGGATATTCTAAAGCTGTGTAAATAATAATGGATCAATACCCTAGCTCTGCAGCAGACACTCTAATAGCACTTTCTGCTATGGGATTCACATCACATAGAGATGGATTTTATAGGCCTTTTTAGATCCAGTGGATAAGCGGCTGCAACTCGGCCAGCACAGCTGAAGTACAATTATGGCTGGGTGTGTACCAAGAGGAATGAGAAACAAGTAGCTCTTACTCTGAATAAGAATGGATTTCCCTGCTATGATCTAATCCTGTCACTGCCAGACTTCACCTTAGAAGAATACCAGGAAATCAGCTGATTTAAGCCAATACACTGATGATACAGTGTCACAGATCCTAGTGAGCACCCTTCCCTGGCCACTCAAAGTGAAGGGAATCAAAGCCTGTGTGCTATGGATTCGTGGGGTGTTTCAAGCTCCTGGAGCCTGAACAGAGTCCAGTGACTGCTCCAATATCAGCGTTTCTAGGTACAGGACTCAGGTCTCAGACTTTCTATCTGGCGCATCCGCCACCCAATTGTTGGAACCCATTGTCCAGCCACCTAGCCCCTTTGTGCTCAACGCTGACCCTTCAGCCTCTCTGGTACTTAGCTCCACCCAAAAGGTGTGAAGCTTCTGGTTACAGTTTAACTCTCTCTGGGTCATGCAGAAGTTGTGAAGCAGTCCACACACACACACACACACACACACACACACACACACACACACACAC
>ML675616.1:88073272-88138833 GCA_007922155.1 Mesoclemmys tuberculata | reverse complement strand
CACACACACACACACACACACACACACACACACACACACACACACACACACACATTCTGCCCAGTCTAACATCTTTATGCTCTTTTATCTTTAATCATACAAAACAATAATAAATATCTGAAACTGCAATGTCTCTCACATCCTATCTTATCCTTCCCTTGTGAGTCATGGGGGAACCACTGGGGTCCAGGAAGGTTGGTGAGCCAGGTGTTCCCAGGGATGCTGGGGTGAGGTAGCATCTCCTGGCTTGAAATAGTAATAACCCAAATACATGGTTTCTGCTTTCAGCACCCCCACTTTTAAAATTGTTCTGGGACCTTTATGTGTTCCCTCCTCATGCAGGCTGTCACATGCTAGCTGGTCTCTCTCCTTCATGGAGTCTTTCCAGCTTCTGTGACCAGGCTGTCTTCTGTCCCACGCTTCTTCTTTCTTACATCCCTGTTCCTGTGTGTTCCTTTGTTTTAAACCATTACTGGTCACCTGATCTCTTTTGTTTTCCTCCCGGTAACTTTCCCCTTACTACAAGCCCTACTCCCTTCAGACAAGAGGAGGAAGTATCTTCTTCCAACTACAGCAAGCCCCTTGTCCCAGGGTGTTTTACTTTGAATACGTGATCACTGAGTGCTGATCACTCATTGTTGTCTCTGGCTTGGCAAAGATGTAACGCCGCCCTGCTAAACTCATGGTGGATCCACATACATACAGGCTTTCCATGACACTGTAATTTCAAGATACAATTTCAGAAAATCATCCATAATTCAGAAGCAGTACAGACGGAACTCCCAAATCGTCCCAAACAGCAGCCAAGTCAGGAAAGTAAAGAGTTCCATGCCAAATTCAAGAATTCATTAATAGTCTGCAGGAACACAAGCTGCTGCTGATTTCAGGGGGATTATAAAGCAAAAGTAGAAGGCCTTTTTGAATTGCAATGTAGCAAAGAGGTACAAATTGAGAGAGATCAATAAACAAGGGTAATGAATCAGGCAGTTTTGAGAATCAGCTTGTCCTTGCAAACATTTTATTTCAACACCACTAAGAGAAACTGCATATGGAGCTTTTCACATCAACTCTATGGGAATCAAATCTATGACACAGCTTTCCAGGAAAGATGGGAAAACTAAAGTTTCCAAAGAAGAAAGAGGAGAGGGGGAAAAAGCTACCAAATGCTGTTACTAATTCAAAACACTAGCTGCTTCTTTCACTAATTCACCTTAATTGCCTTAAGGAATAATTTAGCCAGAAATGGAGAGTGGTTTGAAGCTTTCTGCATTCCTGAAATGAAAGAAGAAAAAGAAATGGTAAATGTGCTGTGGGTAGGGATGAAATGCACATCTACAAAGGCTGTAATGAAATCATGGGCCTCACAGAAAGCATATATGTTGTAGTAAAGTACAGTAGTCAAAGCAAGATGACTGCACAATTAGACTGCTCTGAAGGGAAAAGTAGATATGTAACTGCCTGGTTTTGCAGTACTTAGGCAGGAAAAATTCCCATTTAAATTAATACAGTACACAAGGGATGGTGAGATCTAAGAGAGGCATTGGTCAACTAACAAAATAAGAAACTGAATGGGAGCAAGAAGAAGATTGTTTGGGATGTTCAGTGCACCACGAAAGTTCACAAGAGGCCTTCAGCTAAGAATGGACACTATTTAATTGACAGTCAGAAGGAGCCGAGTTCAAGAAAAGGCGGTTGCAAGATCCTGAGAACCTATGTAATCAGTCCAGTGAGAAGCTGGATTTTACTTCCTGGAAAGTAGTTCAACACTAGTGGCTTGATTTATCGCACTTTACAAAAGCCCAATTTCTGAAGTGCTCAGTGCTTTATGACCACAATCAGGTACCTTTCAAGTATCTCAACTCAGGGACCTAGAGCACTAGTTCCTTTTTAAAATCTTGGCCACTTAATTATACTAAGGACTGAGATGGAGAAATCCAGTAAATTAAAACAAAGGCAGATTCTTGCATGTGATTGCTCGACTGCTAAGAGTCATTGAAAGGGCTATTAAGAAAGGGCTTGACCTTTTCTAGAGAATTTGTGGAAGACTGGAGTCAGGGAAAATGCATAAATTTATTTATAAAGAAGATCTTAAGGAGTGTAAGAATTACAGAAGCTAGGATCTTATATGGCACCCATCAGCGTGGTATTTTATGGGCTATATTATTACTTATTTCTTATAATAACCACTGCTGGTGGTTATCCTAAATGAGTGAAGGTGTAAACTAAGTTGTGCACTGAAAAAAGTAGTTGACTTTGGAAATAGATAATCAATCTTTAACCTAAGAACATTCATGTGAAAGGAATCAGGATTACCTTGCAATTCCAGATGTATTTTCCAACTATATGAAAGCTTTAAGATCTGTATACAACAACTGAAGCTAGAGAATTCCAGTGGAAATGGGGTTTTCTAGAGGCTCACCAAGAGGGTCAGAGACACTTTATTTTGAAATGAGACAGTTATTCATTGAGGTACTTGGAAGTTAAAAACATAAGAATGGCCATAGTGGGTCCCTTTCTGTCCTATGTCCACGTTTGATATAGTGGGGACTACTTATTAAACACAGGCGATTATTCCAAATGACAGGAATGGAGAGATGGTATGGGTTTATTAATCTCCTGGACAGATGGAATAGATACAGTGAGTAGCAATAGTTTGCCAAGAATATTATTCCTGGTTCACTATACTGTGAAGCTTGCTTATGAGACTCTGATCAAAGAAGTGTTTAAAGATTCTTTGTCCCAACCGATTTTCACTCTCATTTATTTTGTTTCAATGATAAATGGAAATGCTAAAAGAATCACTCTTACATGAAAGGACTGGGCTAAAGAGATTAAAATAAACTTTTATTAGTTATCCATTTTATTTAAGCTAAAGGACAATGGTGGCACAAGATCAAAGAGTATAAATTGATCTTGAATAAATTAATTAGAAGGTTTCTAACTGTTAGAGGAATGAGGTTGTGCAAGAACTTTCCAATAGGAATAGTGGAAGCAAATGACCTAGCTACTTTTAAGATGGAGCTTGATAAATTCATGAATTGAGTTATGATGTGTTGCCTATGATAATAGGGGAATGGAACTGATGCCCCAGGATGGTCCTTCTAGTCCTATGTTGTTTTTTATTCCCTCCCACAAAACACACAGGTAACACAATGACCATCCTCCTAAAGATTCCAATCTGGACCACATAATGGAAGCACCAAATTTAAATCCCTGCGAAAGGTGTTGACTCTTTCATGGGTGGGAATGCATGCAGCCAACCCTTCAAAAATCTCTATACAGTAGTGTGTGCAAACAAGAAAGGCCCTCACCCTGGAAGGTGATATGAGATATGGCTGCAGGTTGAACACTAGACAGTCCAGACATTTTTTAAGAAATAATGAACAGTCTATAACCCATGGAAATCTCAAAGGAACACTACTAGCCTTACTGAAAAGTTATAATGAAACCCCTATACTATTTGAAAGCATACATCAGCCTAATTTATAACTTTCCAGCAAGATCTGCTGAGCACATTGAGAACACTCCAAATCAGAGCTCAATAATCAGTAATGCCACCATCCAAGCTGTCAGACTCAGGGACGAATCCAGTCATTCTTGCTACAAAGCCTCCTCAAAGGTTAAAACCTTTTAAATGACTTTCTTACTCTTTACAGACCTTCAGTGTGAATCCCATTTAGAAAGACAATGCTCTGGGGGAGAGTTCCGCATCATGGCACTTAAGACAATAGGACGTGTTGGTCTTCAGGATGATATAAAGTTATTTAGATTAGATAGGACCAGAAAGGACTATGAGTGTTATGTTCATAGCATTCACACAGAGGAGTCAGTGACAACACCAAATACCCTTCCTGGAAAGTTGCAGCAAAACACCACTTTTATCCTTAAAGTCCAGAATGATAACACACAGGAACCAAAAATAGAGAGAGAGAAAGCAGGCTGCTCCCTGAAACAGAGAGGCACAACTCACTCCATCATCTTCTTAACTGGCTCTTTATAGACTGACTCTGATTGCGCACTTTCCTACATAATTCCCTAGCCTGCAAGCAGGACCAGGAACAACACCCCCCCCCTTCAAAGTAATAGCTTGCAATTCCAATACAGTCCTCAATACACTGCAGTGAGGAACTTGAGAAAGATCTATACAAGGCAGATGAATGGGCAACATGATGGCAAATGAACGTCAATGGCAATGAATGCACGTTGTATGGAACAAGATAAATCACTCTTACATGGCTCTAAAGTAATTGTATCCTCTCAGGAAAATGACTTTAGCATCATTGTAGACATCTTCAGGAAGACCTCTGTTGAACATTCAGTTGCAGTTAAAAAGCAAAAATGATGTTTGGATGTATAAGGAATAGGATGGAGAATAATAAGGAAAATACAATAATATGATTATATCAATCATCAATGCAGCATCACATGGAATACTGTGCCCCAGCTCAAAAGGGATATTGCAGAATTGGAAAGGATTCAGAGAAGGGCAACTAGAATGATTAAGGGACTGGAAATATTCTCATTTGAAGAGATACTAAAAAGACTGAGATTGTTCACCTGAGAAAGGAGACAAATAAATCGGCAGATTATAACATTCTATAAAATAACAAATGGTAATTGTGAACTTCTGTGCTCCCTGTCTCATAATGCAAGAACAGACTGACATTCGAATAAATTAAAGAATGGGAAATTCAGAACTAATAAAAGTAAAAACTTTTTCATACAATCTACAGTTAGACTGAGAAACTCATTGCCACAGGAAGTCATTGACACCAAGAACATAGCAAGATCAAGATTCATAAAGAGATTGGTCCTTTATATGGATAACAAGAATATTCAGAGTTGTCTTAAAAACAATAATTTGGGGAAGGTTTTAAACTTCATACTTTAGGGTTTAAGCCAATCTCTAAATATTTGAGATCCGAATGAGACAGATCTTTCATAGGCTCTCACCAAAGATTCTTAAGCAAAGTATGTAGTCAAGGGAAAGAGGGAAGGTCCTCTCATGGATGAGTAACTGGTTAAAAGACAGGAAACAAAGGGTAGGAATAAATGGTCAGTTTTCACACTGGAAAGAGGTAAATAATGGGGTCTCCCAAGGATCTGTACTGGTACCTGTGCTGTTCAACATATTCATAAATGACCTAGAAAAGGGAGTAAACAGTGTGGTGGCAAAGTTTGCAAACAATATAAAATTACTCAGGATAGTTACATCCAAAGAAGACTGCAAAGAGTTACAAAAGGATCTCACAAAATTGGATGACTGGGCAACAAAATGGCAGATGAAATTAAATGTTGATAAATGCAAAATAATACACATTGGAAAACCTTAGTCCCAACTATATGTACAAAATGATGGGGTCTATATTAGTTGTTATGACTCAAGAAAGAGATCTTGGAGTCATTGTGGATAGTTCTCTTAAAATATCTGTTCAGTGTGCAGTGGCAGTCAAAAATGGTAACAGAATGTGAAGAACCATTAGGAAAGGGATAGATAAAACAGAAAATATCATAACGCCACTGTATAAATCCACGGTATGTCCACACCTTGAATACTACATGCAGTTCTGGTCAACCCAGCTCAGAAACATATATTGGAATTGGGAAAAGGACAGAGAAGGGCAACTGAAATGATTAGGGGAATGGACAGCTTCCATATGAGGAGCAGTTAAGAAGACTGGGTTTGTTCAGATTAGAAAAGAAATTACTAAGGGGGATATGATAGAAGTCTATACAATTATGACTGGTGTGGAGAAAGTGTATAGGGAAGTGCTATTTACCCTTTCACAGAACAGAAGAACCAGGGGTCACCCGATAAAATGAATAGGGAGCAGGTTTAAAACAAACAAAGGAAGGTCTTCTACACACAATGCCCCATTCCATCTGTGGAATGTGTTGCCAGGAGATGTTGTGGAGGCCAAAAGTATAACTAGGTTCAAAAAAGAATTAGATAAATTCATGGAGAATAGGTCCATGACAGGCTATTTAGTCAAGATGGTCAGGGATGCAGTCCCATGCTCTGAGTGTTCCTAAACCTCTGACTAACTGAAGCTGGAACTGGACAGCAAGGGAGAGATCATTCACTAATTGCCCTGTTCTTTTTACTCCCTCTGAAGCATCTGATACCAGCCACTGTTGGAAGACAGGATACTGGGGTAGATGGACCATTGGTCTGTCCCAGTATGGCCATTCTTATGTTCTTAGATTACCTGCATCTACCTACTGTGAGATCCTTCCACCTTCCACTGAAGCATCTGGCATGGCCATCGTCAGAGACTAGGTTGGCCTCACGTCTGAGCCAGTCAGGCAATTCCTGCATTTCTACATCTATTGAATCAGGGCTGCTTAGAGGCTTGCCTGATTAGGTCAGATCCAAGCTACTGACTGGAATTAGAAAACAAAGGGAACCAGCTGGTGCCACCCAGCAGTACAGATCTTAACACTAGCTATCAACTGTACCCAAAATAACTTTAAAATTGTATAACTACAAATAACAAGCAACCTCTAATTGCACTATAGTGAATGCAAAAGCTATGAAAGGAGGAGAGACAGGATGCTTGCTGCTTTGGTCATCAAAAAGAGTCTGGGATGAAGATTCCTCATGTACATCTGGATCTAAAAATTTGGCTCTACAAAGGAACATGTGTTTGACCCCTATGGTCAACATTTCCTAGAGGGTTTCAACGTAGCACTGAGAGCACATGAATAATCTCACCAGTGGGGCTCTATTCAGACAATCCTCATCAAACTACAGAAAACTCTTGGCTACAGCAGGTGCATAAGTATAACTGTTCTGAATAAGCCCTTAAATCTCCAAATCATCCTCCTTTTGAAGTGTTGCCAATGAAGAGACAGAAAAATCTTTCTACGCAGTAGATCTGGTTGAGTGCGTTAGCTATTGCACTAAGCCATTTCCTTCATCTCTCTCAAAAAGTAATTCTGGGCTTACTGACCTTGCTCGGAAATCACTTAAATTTCACCCCAAAAGAGGGGGAAATGCTCAAATATTATTTTACTTTGTAATCATGCATCAGTCCATAAATTATCTCCTCTCCTTGCGAATAGATAAAATGATCCTAAATTAGACAGACTTGGTGAAACAGACTACAAGCTGGATAAAAACACAGTAAGGTTGGGTGCTTTTTATTTCAATTGCAACCTTAAAATCCAGTCACGCCTGTCAACATTTTACAATCAGACTCTAGAGCTCCCATGTGTGGAAAACATCCCTTTGTCAGATCCAAGAAAGGGACTCTGTAGACGTGGAAGTCTGCAAGAAGGGAGGGGATTATGTCAAGACAGTAGCTTGAAGTAGTAAAACTGTTGCTTGTTTTCCCAACAATCCTGTAGACTGTAACAAATTAGTAGTGTGCCAATTTACCTAACATATGGTCATTGTCAAGGAGGTGACTCGGCTACATTTCTGCAGTTTTATCCTATCATGTGCTACTTTTTTTCCTCCTGTGGCAGTTTAGGAGAAACCCCTGCCAGGATTCATGCTTCTGAAGACAACTGATACCCAGTTGCCCAAGGAAGAATTTTATTAATGGACTCAAACCAAGCAATTGCTTAATAGTTTGTGATTACAAAAACTGCATCAAAGAACAAGGTATGTGTGTTCTTCCTTTCTCCAACCTCTTCAGTATTTCTCTAGTTTGCTAAAAGTCTCTTCAGACTTTTGCACTTTGGAGTCCAACTTAATTTGAAACTTTTAACACAGCCCTACATGAATTAAGAGTGATTTATTGATATTGTGGTAGGAATCGCTTCAGTGTGAACTGCTAGGATTGCAGAGGCCTAACGTAACATGAAAGCAGTCAGATTCCAAACAGTTCCAAACAGTCAGATGGAGCTGAACTGATTAGCCCAAAGCTGGTCTCTGTGATTGTTTTTTTTCAATTATTTTCCTAGAAAAAATCCTGGCCTCAGACTTGGCACAAGAACCTTTACCTGTTTTTAGAACTGCTGTGGTCATTCTGTTCTTTGATTGCACAAGCCAACATCATCCTGGACACTTCATTTGTTCATTCAAAACACTAGCATAGGACAAAAATAAATCTGAATTACAGAGATACACATTTTTGCTGGGCAGCTGCACTAGAATAACTAGAGTGAGGTACATAAGCCTCCTTTATATCCCAGTCAGTAAATAAATACATTACATGTAAACAAGACTTACATAAACTAATATCACTTGAAGAAAAGTAAAAAATTGAATTGTTGAGAGGATTTGTTGCTTAATATACTTTACAGTGCAAATGGAGTCTGTAAGGGCCAGATCCTTAGCTGGTGTAAATCAGCACAGTTCCATTTACTTCAATGGAACTAAGCTGATTTACACCAGCTGAGGATCTGGCCCTCAGCATAGTATAGAGGTACCAAACTACAACCATTTGGGCTGTTGTATGCTCACCAGTACCTCCAACTCTCACTGGATTGGCATCACAGCATGTGCCATGGGTCATTTATGATGCATCATTGTCATCTCAGCATGACAACTGTGCTCAGGATCAAGCTGTATACTCTCTGTACTGCTGTAAGGCTGCAAAACATGGACACTGTGTTGCTCAGACTGGGCAAAGCTGGAGGCTTTCCACACAAAATGCCAATGTCATATATTGGGCATAAAGTGGAAAGACTCCATTCGTAATGCAGATGTTTACAGTCAGACTGGTTTACAGACTACTAGGACCAATGTCCATAATTGATGTCTTATTCTTTTTGTACATGCCACCAAAATGCTGCAAGATGTTCCAGTGAATGCCATTCTCCAGATGACTTGTAACATTCAGGATAAAATTCCACCAACCAAAGGTGAGGGCAGCCAGAGGCAGTCCCCCTATTACATGGGTGCATCAAGTCTGTTCTGACATTGGACTTTTGGTCCATCGAGCCTTTGTAGACATACAGGAATGGGCCAAATGGTGAACAATCACTATGGCCAACCATTTGGCTAAGCGTTGAAGAAGAAGAAACTACAACTCGATTGCCTGATGGTGAGGGGGGATTCATAGTAGATTTTGAGAAGCTGGTTTGAGAAGTATCTTAGTGGTTTATGCTAGTTCTTTATATTTTCAGGTAGTTAAAGGCTGCTGTCAACTCCCCTCGCACTCTTCTCTTCTGCAGACTAAATAAACCAAGTTCCCTCAGCCTCTCCTCATAAATTATGTGCCCAGCCCCCTAATCATTTTCTTTGCCCTCTGCTGGAGTTTGTCCACCTCCTTTTGTGTAGTGGGGGACTCAAAACTGGACACAATACTCCAAAGGTGGCCACACCAGTGGCGAATAGAGGGGAATAATCTCTTCCCGCGATCTGCTGGCAATGCTCCTACTAATGCAGCCCAATATGCCATTAGCTTTCTTGTCAACAAGGGCACACTGTTGACTCATATCCAGCTTCTTGTCCACTGTAACCCCCAGGTTCTTTTTTGCAGAACTGCTGCTTAGCCAGTTGGTCCCTAGTCTATAGCAGTGCATGGGATTCTTCCTTCCTAAGTGCAGGACACTACACTTGTCCTTGTTGAACCTCATCAGATTTCTTTTGGCCCAATCCTTCAATTTGTTTAGGCCACTCAGTATCCTACCCTACCCTTCAGCGTATCTACTATTCCTCCAGTTCAATGTCATCAGTGAACTTGCTGAGGGTGCAATCCACCCCATCCTCCAGATCATTAATGAAGATGTTGAACAAAACCGGCCCCATGACATATCCCTGGGGCACGCTGCTTGATGCCGGCTTCCAACTGGACATGAAGCTATTGATAACTACCTGTTTAGTCCCATTCATCCAACCCATACTTCTTCAACTTGCTGGCAAGAATACTGTGGGAGACTGCATCAAAAGCTTTGCTAACATCAGGGTATATCATGTCCATCGCTTTCTCCACGTACACAGAGCCAATCATCTCACCATGAAAGGTAATCAGGTTGGTCAGGCATGACTTGTCTAATTTGTGGGTTAATACTAGACTGTTTGCCTTGCTTTTTACTTCTGAGCATGCTCCTGCATAAAAACATAAAAACCACGCAACCCAATTCAGGTAATGGATCATTTCATTTTACTGGAGATTCTCTAAATGTTAATGAGCTGTCTTTTTAAGCTACGCAGGACAAATAGGTTAGATGACAGTGCAGCTGCTGGAGGTTACTCCAGGATGAAGCTATATTTGGTTACAAATCCCAGATAAGAGAAATATTAACATGGCTGCAGACTGGAAACCATGCTTTCAAAGGTATTTAGGCTCCTAGCAGGATTTTCAAAATCACCTAAACAGATTAGGTACTTAAGTCCCATCACAAGTAAGCACACGCTTAATGTTGACATCAGTGGGAGTTAAGCATCTAACCTGCTTAGGCATTTTTGAAAATCCTAATAGACCTATATCTACATTTTAAGATGCCTAAATACATTTGAAAATCTGGTCCTAGATACTAGAGCGGCCCAGCTCAGAACAAAGGTAAAGGCCTTAGTATGTTAAAATGATCAAGGAAATTGAAAAACCTGCTAGCAGAATACTATTGTTTGACTTTAATTACCCCAGTATTAAATAATGCACTAAATGGTACAGTGAAGCAACATTTGAAGAAGTAGTAATCCACTGAGACGGTGACTGACTGCTTTTTAGAAAAGCCTCTTGGTGGCTACAGCAGAAGGAAGGACATTTAACATAATCTTATGAATCATGCAGGAGATAGAAGGTGAGCATAGGAATTGCAGTTGTGTTGCTATTGTCATAGCAATATCGAGTCTGGTGTTGTAAAGAATGACTCCTCAGTGAAGAAAAAAGGCTAGCAGCAGACTCCAGGAGAAACTACAACAATTCAGATGGGATAGTCAAGAGAGCTGAACCTCACCCTCACTCTGCTCCACTGAGCTAACAAAAATGCAGATGAATCTACAATCTAAAAGATAAATCAATAAAAAGGGGAGAGTAAATGCGGCATAGTTCAGTGGAGAAACATGACTTTGTTAGAGCTGAACAAGCATCCTTCATTAAATGGAAATCTATGATCAACTTAGATTAGACCAAAAATAAGGGCCTCTAAGTATTTCAGCAATGCAAATAAAGTAAGTATAACAATTGTAATAAATTGCTAGGCAGGGTGAAATTTCAAAATGAAAAGTGAGAAGAGATGACATAAAGAACTGATAACAAAAGATTACTATGGTGCTTTAATGGAGCCTTGCAGATTTACTCTACTTGAAGATCTAGATCCAAGCTATGTAAATACATTAAAGTTGAGCCAAGAAGGCTGTGTGTATAACTTTAGTCTCTTAAACTAGCAGTGGAAGATGGCGCAGTTTCAAAGGGATCAACTGTGTAAAAAGAACTTGTGCAAATCCTGTTTCCCAAGGAGAGCTGTGCAAAGCTTGGCTGTTCTGCTTTTCAGGGGGTTGTGTTTGATTCCCTCTTTTGTTTGATTTCAATGCATGGAGGCTCACACACCCTGACTACTTCTTTTTGTGTTCTGGGATGTGAGTAAACCCCGAAACTCAATGTGAAACCAATTCAAAAGCACAGAGATTCATCTGGTTTCACATTCTAACCATGCAAAATCCCCAAGCTTGTATGGTTTTGGTGCAAAATCATAAATCACTCCAGGTTCATGCAAAGGGTTTCCAAACTACAGCAAACATTTAGGTGAATGTGGACTTAGTTTCAGATTATTTTTATGTAAGTTCTCTTCTTAATTTCATCCTTTATGTTTTTTTCGTTAGCAAACATCTGGAAGTCTCATAAACTATATTAATATGGATGATATCCTCTCTCTCTCTCTCTCTTTCCCTTTTGTTCTCTCTCTCACTCACTCACTCACTCACTCACTCACTCACAGGGAGAGAGAGAAAGAGAGAGACAGAGAGAAGCAGAGCTGAAATGAAAGGAGAGTGTGTTAAAAGATTACAGTAACTTTAGGATTGTGAAAAGAGCATGCTCCCTGCTTATACCAACTAAGGAGCCTGAACAGCTCTCCATAGGAGGCAGTGTCTAATTCTGGTATGTTTGGATTATTGGCTGAATCTATCCCCCAAAAATAAATGCTTATATTACTTTCTAACACAAAAGGTCACAAGGAATAAATATATTCTCTTAGGTAAGCCATTGTCCAGTCATTAATTTTTCTTGTGTTTTCATAATGCCATAATTCCAGATAGCTAAGAGGTTGGATGCTTATATTGTGTAACCAATGAGCCAACAGGAATAGAGTGGTAATGCTTTTAAAAGCCTTCAAAACAATCCTGCCCAGAACCTTGGGGAAGCTTATAGGGTACAGCACATGGTCTATAAGCAAACATAGCATCAACTGTCCAGTTTCAACGGACTTAGACTTGATGTCACAATGGTGTGTGGGAGAGAGTGCAGAAGAATAAGAGCAGTTGAGCGGAAAGCAGTCATTGAATTGATAATAAGACTGAGGATCAAAGCAGGTCCCACTTTCATTTTCTGACTGTCCAAATGATGAGCTAGACCAGATGAAATAATGACTTCAAGTGCTTGTCTATTTCTTTATACTTTACAGTCTGTTTTAATTAATAGCCTTTGACAGAAAAATTCCAGGTGTAGAAAAAGAGAAATGAACTGAAATGTTTTCTTTGTATTTTGAACCCAAAACCTCAAGACAAGTATTAGCTTCTGTGCACAGCTCAACCTGCATCTTCCCTTCTTTCAGAAGACACAATCTCATAAAGAACGTCTTGTCTGGACAAAAAAAGTGAATGCTGCATCATCGTTGTGTCAGAAATAATGAGGGCCTGCCAATGAGAATGCCTTTAGGACTGCTGAAGGGACTTCCAGACAGCTCAGTGCAAGATTGCCATTTCAGTCGGGTATGGTTTGTGAGAGTTCTCACTTCTTGGGTCTTGATTTAGGTTACAGATTTCTTCCAACCCCATATGGTGAAAGTATAAAACTATAAACAAAACTGGCAAGTTTTGTTGAGCTCCATCCTCATGAGGGTTCATTTCCCACAGCATTTCTGGTCCAGCTTTGCAAATCCAAGAGGTTCAGATAAACATCTGAACTACAGTTTGCTTATCCAAACTAACCTGAACCTCCAAAGCTTTAGAGATTCTGCCCATCCCTAACATACAGCCACATATTTTTTCCCCTTCTTGGGTTGGAACTAGAAAAATGAATCACTCCTGAGCCTCAGAAGACGACTCCTTCCAGAGGTGATAAATGTCAGGACACAGACAGGTCTTTATTTTGGCACGAACATAGTGCAAGTGCCTCCGAGAATTCCTCTCCAAGTCCTTATCAGTAATTCCAATAGATTTGTGTCAGTGTGCGTTTATTTTATCGTGTTTGGTGGTGGGAGGAAGAAACTGCTCACCTTCTTTTTCCATTTGAAAGGACAGTAGCAAGAATGAAGGAGGAGAATGAAGAAGGATGATACTTTAGCAAAAGAACCAGATGCTGCTTTGTGGCTTAGCACAGATTTTTCATTTTATAAAAAGATGCAATTTTTGTACTACTGGACAGGCTTATATTCTTTGTTGCTGGACAGGATAATTCAAATTTCCCTTAAATTATGTATTACTTGGCCTATAATGATCAGCTGTACAGATTATTGGGTCTCAGAATTTTCTCTTTTTTTGTTTCACTTTTATTGCTAAAAGACCTTGTATTAGAATATGAATCCTGCTCCCTCCTACATATGCCCACACACGGCAACAATGAAAGGGTTCTGCTGCTGATGACATCTTCATTCCTGTGGGTAGACAATGCTAATGACCAGGTGTTTTTCTAATCTTTCCATGGCTGGCTTGGAATACAAGCAAAATAAGAAGCTGCTTGCGACCAGGCACTCCCAGGCAAGCTCTGCAAGCCATCAGGCATCCCTACTTCCACTTCCAGCGGTGAGACCAAACTGAGGAGAAATGACTTAAAAGCGAGCACAATCTCCCCATCTGTTCAGGGCATCAGAGCAAGGGACTGCTCCTGGCTTAGTTCTCCCTGCTTCCCTTGGCAGTTTGGAGTTTGTAAACTGTATGGTTAGCCTGAGTTTCTTCTCACCTTTCTTCTTCTTGTCTGTCTAAAAAGCATGCCAGTCTGTATTCAGGAGACTTACCAGTGCTCTGCTGACATGCCAGGTGCCACAGCATCACAAGGGTTCAGCAAACTCCTGCCTGGGTTTTCTCTTAGCTGGGTTCTTTATGTTGCTCAAGCATTTTGAACCTTTCAGTTTCCTGGTCCCTAGAGGAAGACCTGAGACAATGCCGAAAAGAAAAGAATTTGTAACATGCTGTCAAGTTACCCAGAGAGAGTCCTTTCTTCAACCCTTTTGTAATTCAAAACGGCATTTGCACTCACTATTGGGAGCAGAGCCCTTTTTAAACTTTCACTCGTTCTGGGGAAATGTTAACTGCTGAAGGACAGAGTAGTGAAGCGCACGTGAACTCAAGCATTTCACGTGCGTGGGAATTTCATAAGAAAAAGGCATCTGTTGTGCTGACGTGCAATCGGGAATCTGTGTTTAAGGCAGCAGGCTGTCTTTCATTTGTACATGGGATTTAGTTCTCATTGCTGAAGGAATGGATTTTACACAAAAAAAATGACAAGCAATTTCTATATTGGCTGTGCTGTGCAAGAAGCACAATGCAAACCTGTTGATAAGATTCTTTAAACAGAAAAAAAGTATTTTCTGAACTAAATTTTAATACGTGACCATCCACATGGCTACAGGAGATCAGACTTGTTCCAGATATGCTGATATGC
Source organism: Mesoclemmys tuberculata (assembly GCA_007922155.1). Classification (NCBI taxonomy): domain Eukaryota; kingdom Metazoa; phylum Chordata; order Testudines; family Chelidae; genus Mesoclemmys; species Mesoclemmys tuberculata. Next base: position 88,124,116 of record ML675616.1, on the reverse strand, counting down.
TGCCTCTTGCCCATACCTGATGTTTCAAGGAAAAGAGAAAGTCCCCCATAATTTTATTTTTACAGAGCCTAGCACAATGGGGCCAAACCTGGCTGAGGCCCCTAGGCATTACCACACAGAAATGATAATTTAGCCAATGGTGCAGTGCTCAACATGGAAACAATATAGCTTTCCATTTCTGCAAGCTATCAATCTCCTGCTTGCTACATCTCTCATGTGTTTGTACAGTGCCAACCACAATGGGGCTTTGATCTCAACTGCGGCTTCTGTGTGCCTCTAAAATATAATGCTAAACAAACAATATGTAACGTTCTAATGCAAGAACAGTAATTTTACAAAGCTCTCAATATTGAGGAAAAATAACAGATAAAGTACATGCCATATATAACCACATAAGAACTCGGTTACTGAGGCTGGTCCAAGCATTACTGGAAAATACATATGTGTATCAATAGTTTACGGGTCTCCAAAATTCTAAATAAAATAGTAGCTCAAATTTTTGTAAAACCTTCTTCAATTGCACATTTCTGTAAAATCCTAATTAAAATGTGGACCTTGCCTGGCCTGAGTCCCATTTGCTAAATCAGGACACGCTAAAATGCTCAAAGGGTCTGAAAAACAAAAGTAATGGTTTATTGCTCATAACTGGACCCAGCAAAGTGCTGGGGGATTTGAAACCAATGATGTTTGAATTTTCTAATAATCCTGGCTCCTCTGAACTGTGCTATAGCAGGCCAGAGCGTGATGGAACAGCACTTTTGGTGTATGGAGGATGCCATTTTGTTCTCAAAATGGCGCCCTCTGCGTAGTGACAGTGCATATGAGGTCACACTGGTGGGGGCATTCCAGTAGATGCCCTTTCAGGACTACACCACTGCTTCTGACCAAGTTCCAGTTAAGGCTGCTCCTAAACACTGGTTATGTGGAGGGAATAGAGTGGGGACATTATTTCCATTTGCTGCTGGTCTCAATATGCCTGAAGTTTTTGTCTCATGCCCACTTCTAAGTCACTCCAGAGTCATTTTATTTATCAGTTCTATGGCTGAGTTTACTACCTTGAATTAAAATTCACCTCAGCATAATTAATTGCTTGGCTACCATAAAGGTTGTTGGAAGCCATCCTTCTCTACCATGGCAGGAACTTCTCAGAGAAGAGCCACTTGCATGTGCAAATCAGGTAACTGCATGCACAGAGTCACCTAGTTAGACATTTTTGCATTCAATAATCCAATATTTCGTATGCTGTTGTTCACTTGCCTTATGGAAGCAGATCTGATATGCTTTTGTCCCCACATTTTGCGCACAGACATGTACCTAATTTTAAAAAATCTAGCCCAGTAATTGGATCAAGATACTGTCAAGATACTCATTCATTTCACTCTGTGCAGATGAGAGCTTCCTATCTCCATATGCTCTTTTACTTACAAGCATTGACAGCTGACATATTGATATTCTTTACATTTTCAATAGGCCCCCCACTTTCAACCTGTTATGTGTTTTCATGCTGAACTGCCTCTTTTTCCTGAGATCCTGGTTAATAGCCCATGTGTGGGAGGGTGCGGTGGGGGTAGGAGACTGTTTGTGCATCCATATTTCCAATTTAGCTTATTCTGTCAAACATTTCACTTCTTCTAGAGTCTATAAGTAGTTAAGGTGTGATGCCTTTTGTCAGCTTTATCATAGCACAGTCCCTTTAATGTATCAGCTTGTTCCTTCACCAAGCTAGAGTCATTATACCAGGCTTCGGCTAGATGGTGAGCCATCAGCATTGACTGATAGTTAGCGAGCCAGATTGGGAGAGGAGACTTAGGGAAGAATCAGCCTGATTTAGAGTTGGTTCTGAACCAAAACCTGGAATCTGGATAAGGGATCTGAGTTTCAGCTCTAATCTCTCTCCCTCTCTAAGGGTCCAAGTTTGGACACTGAATATGACCACCCTGAACTCTAGGAAAGCTTGAGTTTGGATTTCATCTGTCCAAGTCTCAGAGTTTGGAAGCAGTGTTTGGGGCTGACCACTAGAGCAATATGCAGATGGATCAGGATGTGGAAATTGGATCTGAGTTTCAATCTGGGCCCATCTCCAACCTTTAATATTAACATTTAATAATTTCAGATCCAGACAGCTTTTATTCTGCCCCATGCTATAGCACTTCATGATATTCCAAGGCTCATTTGAGCTGATAATAAATTAATATTTACCATTTGGAATCTTTTGCTCCAGCTAAAGTAATGGCAAGTTGTAGAAGTGTGGGTGTCTGTGTCTCTTTGTGTGCTTGTTTATCTAGCTGTGACAATATTATAGGACCCAGATCTGAGCAGCTGCAGCTATAGAAAGCCCTCAGAAGAGCAGCCAGGCCAGAAGCCCATTTTGGGCTGGTTACAATCATACAGGGTGCAAGATGCTGACTTCTCTTTTGTCTGTGTGACAAGGTAATACACCCTAGATCAAGGGGTTTAGTATCCAACTGCTCTTAGATCTGGGAAGCCAGGCTTAGTGGAAGCAGTGGGATCTTTGTAAGAGCAACCATGTCAAACTACTAGCTGCCACAAAAGATACAAGGACACCCACTGCTCCTTCTCTTCTGTGACAGAATAGCATATGCTAGGCTCTTAACTCCTGAAACACTTTAAACTTCACCCATCTCTAGTTAATACAGATGGCAGGATACATTACTTGGTTTCTAACCACTCGGGTGGCCTTTCGTCACATAACCCAGAAAAGGTTTCCTGTTTGCCTTGCGTTAAGGTACTCTGCCATATGTTGGTATTAGTGCACAGCAGGTCACATTCTCCATGACTAAAGTGTTTCAGAGGTCTGCTCGCCACTGTGTAATTTAAAATCTCTTACCTTTCATTTCACAGCTGGAAAATGTTTTAAATGAACTGTCCATAGCCAGTGACTCACTAAGAAGATGGCATAGACGGTTCCACTGCAGCATTGGCTCAGAGCGTATGAAAGCTGAGGTGCTGAAAAAGCAACAGCGGAGGTTAAATAGCAAAACTTTTCTGGAAGTAATATGTTTTTCACTTCTACAGATGCACTGATACCTGGTGCTGGGCAGTTGCATTAAATTCCTAGAGAAAGACTGCAGACAAATTGCAGACAAGTTTGCATCTTAAAGAACCTTCTTGCCAAAAGCAAACGATGAAAATGATTCTTAACGATCACTGCACTTTGTTAGCCATTTGCACGCACAACTGATCTGCGCAGCTGCAGAAATTGTGCGTGCAAATGAGTGCACATGACTTTTCTGGAGTTTTATGTACCTAAAGTTTGGAAAACCTGGCTCAGTAATTTCTCTTGTATAATTGATGCTTCACTCAGAGCAGGCAATGAGGGCCTCCTACTCTACATATGTTCTAATTACAAGCATGAAGAACTGACATTTTGGTTACTGTTCTTTCAGTTTATGTAGTCCCGCCTTCAAACACATGTGTGTTTTCATGCTGAGCTATTTTTTTCTTCAGATCCTGGATAGCAGATTGCAAGTGGGAGGGTGAGCTGGGAACGCTGTGGTTGCAGAATCATCTCACATTTGATCAATGTCTGCAGTATGGGAAAACATGGTTTTGTTTTACCTCTTTTGTAACATGGACCAGTCCATGTAGGCAATTGAGATTAGCCTGTCAGACATTTCACTAATTCTCAATCCTAGTCACTAGCTGAGGAATTATGCCTCTTGTCAGCCTTATGGTAATTAATGTATGAGCTTGTTTTTGAGTCAAGCTAGAGGAATAGGTACCCTGAATTATGCCAGTGAGTAAGTGGCAGTGATGGAAGCATGTGGTATGCCTTCACTGTAGAGTTAGCCCAGGTGATTGGCACCCAGGTCTAGGCACCTGGGTTAGCCTCGCTTGGGTATGAGGAGCCACACTGCAAAGCCATGCCCAAGTTATTGTGTCCACACTGGTACTGAACTTACTCAGCTTAGGACTTCTGGGGGTATGTCCCATGGTTCTCTGTGCTGCAGTAAGATAAGCCACGTTACGGTTCTTTCTCGGTGAATTGTGGGAGGACTCTCTCTTTTAGGGCAATATGCACATTACTCATAATGATAGTCTCAAATATGGGAGAGGCAGTGTCTAATTTAGGGATGGGGTAACTGAACTCCACAGTTGGTAGCTTCTAGGTATCTGGGGCAACATCAGCGGTGAGGAGGAAGATGTTTGTTTCCCTTCTTGTACATAGTGACTGTGGCTTCCTTGGTAGATGCAATGCCTTAAGCAATGAGGCAGAGTCAGAATTGAGAATCATGTTGCCTTTGGACAGGGAAGCCCCAATACCCTCCAGCATCTCTGACTCCTTCCTGTCTCAGAGGCATGGAAGCCAAGCTATTGTGCCTATCTTGATAAGCCCGCAGCAGCACATTGCATCATTAGTACAATCTCAACACTAAACGTTAGGTCTCAACTCTGGCTAATTTAAAGCAAAGTCTTTAGAGGCTTTTTGAGCTGGATGCTCTAAGGACTCACCTGGAGCACTGGAGAAAGACAGGAGGGATTTTAAATGCACTTTTTCCAACAGGTCACGAAAATTATATATCACATTATCCAGACACAGTGTTGCTCCTATGAGAAGCCCATTGTAACAGATGAAGCTGTCTAGGGCCTTTAATCACAGTGATGAACTACTATACTTACTTCAGTTAATAAAGCACATCTTACTCACAAGATGGCATCTCATTTCCATGTGACTTCCCTATTGCTCTGCTGTACCCCACTCCCTCTACAATCATTCCCTCCCAGTGTGGCCATGTCATTTTCCAGGGCAGTCTCTAGTAGCCACCTAATTGGATTTATAGCACACATACACATTTTTTCAAACCCCACCCACTCACCTCCACATCACACTCATGAGGGAATTGGATATTGCCTGGGCTAGACCTTTAAAGAACCACATCTGTATCCATGATCAAGGATGAACATTCTGTGTGAGTCGCTCTAAAATGGAGCTCCAACAAGCCGGTGATTGGAGTCTGTTTTCCTGGGCATGCGACAGAACAAAGCATGTTTCTCATGTCTGTTCTGTTCAACGGGTATTTGAGCATGAATGGGATTTTACAATCTGATGAAGAAAAGGAACATTCATTTTCAGTTGCCTTTACAGAGTTTCAAATGCAGTAATTTCAATCATGTTCATTGATCAAAACAAAATCTTGTCTTCAAGGCCAAACCCTTCCTTGCAATAGCTGTTGCCAAAGAGAGAGCCAGTCACATGGCACATTACTCCCGAATGAAGGGGCATAGTGGGACACGCCTTGCTACTGCCAGGAAACAAGGCCGATCATTGCACAGTGCAACTAGTGAATCCTTAGCTAGGGGCTTTGATCATGGCAAAGCTCAGCTTCTTCGGCAACAGGTGAAATGGACAGGGTGTGTTAGCTTGTACACCTTGGCCAGTGCCTTCCCAGAAGTCAAATGAAGCTAATGTAGGGTGGAGCTCAGAACAGTCCTCTTGATCTATTTTAGCGAGTGGTTTGCCTCAAGGAATGCTAATTCCTTAGTTAAGTGGCGTACTACAACTATTGGGATTCTTAAACATTAGCATGGCTTTCTGGATTGATAGATATTTAGGAAGATAAGATAAATGATTGTGACAGAACACAGTATCCCTTCCAACACAATCTTGGATGAGTAGCATGGATAGCCATGACAGCTGCTGTGAGAGTCGACTCTCATCCGTATCTGTTGTTGCACCAGCTCGGGGTGAGGTGTACGTTCTAGAATAATTAACAGGGAAGAAGGAGGTTCTGTGGGAGAGAGGTGGCATGAAAGGATATCTGGGATGGTTGGAAATGACTGAGTGTATTGATGACTTTAGAGCGGGTTACCAGAGAGTTATAGACATCAGTGCTGGACCAACACAGGAGACAAACTCAAGACGGAAACTGCAGCCCATGTCTACAAAGCATCCTGGTTAGGGCTGGTCAGAAAATAGTAAATATTTTCCAGGCAAAAAATTATAGGTAATTTCAGTGCAAAATTTTGAACCAAAGAAAAAAGTTCCCTCTGGGAAAAAAAGGAGAGGGGTTGGGAGGAAGGAAATCCCAAAACAAAAATGTTTGAGCAGCTCTAGTCCTAACTTCACCTTGTCATCTGGTGGCTGCCTATTGAGAATCCTATAATTTTTTATATATATAGCTGGAGGTCAAATTACCTGGTTCCAGTTGTACCTCTGCCAAAGACTGGCTGTCTGGCTTTGACCTAACTTTGCTGTGCTTCTGTTTCCTCATCTGAAAAATGGAGATATTTACTTTTGTAAAGCAATTTAGAAGCTTCATATATTAAATGCAACTGATTATTGTGGCTATTACTGCCAGGCAGTATTTTTGCAGCATCACCATTGGATGATACATCTGCCAGTTGTGGGTTTTTTTTTTTGTTTTTTTTTTGAGTAATCAGTGATAGCTACAATAGTGCCGGTGTGGAGATTAACATCTTCATTTCCAGTTCGTGTTTTCAGCATGTCTGCCTGCCTCTCCTAATGTGGTCCACCAATAATTCCACAAGCGAGCATTCTTAGTAGATCTGTTTTGCATCTTTCAAAGCAGAGGGTTATTCATGCATTTATAGATATTTTTCTTTTTCCAGACATATCCACAGCCTGAAATAATTTGACATTTGGACTGAAAGCCACATCTTTCTAACTGGTGTAGAGGCAGATGTGATATCATTTGAGTCATACTGGTAGTCACCTACAATATGTTGTAGGGATGGATCTGAGGAAGGCTCAGTGCAATGGATGGTGGAGCTGACACTGGGATACAATGAGACCAGCAAATGAGCAATCCAACAATATGGAGTTTTATAGTTACAGGATTGTAATTTAATCTACAAACATGTCTAAAGTTCCCAGCAAAATGACAGAACCTGATATAATCTGAGTCACATGTTCTATATGCATCACAAATTAAACTGCAATTCTGCATATTCTTCTAGATCAGGAAGAAAATATCCCAGGGCTCTAAACTACCTCCCACGTTTAGACTTAATCATAACTAACTATAAAACTATAGCAAGGTTAAAAAAAGAGCTAGATAAATTCATGGAGGATAGGTTCATCAATGGCTATTAGCCAGGATGGTCAGGGATGCAACACCATGCTCCAAATGTCCCTAGCCAATATTTGCCAGAAGCTGGGAATGGACGAAAAAGGATGGATCACTTGATGATGTCCTGTTCTGTTCATTCCCTCTGAAGCACCTGGCATTGGCCATTGTCAGAAGACGGGTCCACAGGGGAATTTTTCCCTTACGGACCAACCTGAGATGAAGAGTTGTGGGCAAAGGTGGAAAAGAGGAACAGGTACACAGAAATACTGTAGGTCACCCTTTATAAAGGTTGTAAATAACACAGACATATGTAGGCACATCTTTTAGTGTCTGATCAGTGCTTCAAAGGGGTATTCATGAATTTTAAGGCCAGAAGGGACCATGAGATGAATCTAGTTTGATCTCCTGTATAACACAGGCCATAAAATGTCACCCAGTTTCCTCCATGCTGAACCCAATAACTAACGTCTGAGTAAGGAATATCTTCACAAAAAAAATCCAGTCTTGATTTAAAGATTTCCAGAGATGGAGTATTTTCCTTGGCAAACCACATTCATATAACTCCACATAGACCGTATGCTTGGTTCTGCTCTCACTTACACCAGTGCATATCAGGAATAACACCTCTGACGCCACTGGAGTTCCAACGATGTAATGAGAGGAGAATTGGGATCTGAGTCCCTATACAAGGCAGGCCTGAGCTCCTATGCTTTCCCAAGGCATCTCTGCAACACAAACATAATTCACTTGAGACACAAACAGCACATCCTGTGATGGTACAAGCCTTAAAAGTTGCTGAATTTTTTTGCATCATCATTGTGGAAAGGCTTCACAGGAGGAAGGACAGGTAGGACCTTTGCCCCTTGGGCAAAGAGAGACATTTCCAATGGTAAGGGGCAGTCTGGAAGAACTCACAATGATGAAAAGGATATAGACATACTCTGCACAATTCTGGCTACTGTCCAGCCTTTGCAATCACTAGCTGTCTGTCCTCTAGAGAAGAAGAGTGTTAGGATTTTACAGGGGGAAGAGCAGTGTGGTTCCTAAAGAGGTGAGGGATCCTTGGGAATCCCTTTGGAATAAGCTTTAGCTAGCTCGGCTACATGCATAGTTAGGGAGAGCCCAGCTTGATTCTCTCAGCAGTAGAGGTGACGCTTGGGGGACGGCATGCACGGTTATGTGGTCCCCCCACCCAGATTTGTTGCTTGGCTTGTACTGAGCACGCTCACACCGACTGAGCATGCTCAGTAACACTGCAGGAGCTGCCTGCCTTCACTCCGCCCCCCATTATTGGCAGGCACGGGTCGTCTCTGCTCAACTGCGTCATCTACTCACACACCAAAAATGGCCTTGAAATAGTTTTACGTTGTAAAAGGTTTCGCTTGTGCATTTGTTTCTGTTCTCTCTTTCCTCACTCTGTGCCATGCTTTTGCTTGGATGGGCAGATGAAACGAAACGGCCATCCACATCAGCTACCACAGGAAATACATTCTTAGACAAAGAACCCTGCCTGACAGTGGGCAAGGCTCCTTGCTCTTCTCATATTTCCATTTCAACGTTCAGTTAAGCTGGGTAACATTTCTGCTTACCCAACTTAATCAGAGCTTTGCAGGTATGAAAATATTTGCTCTGTCAGGGCAGAGAGCAGCCGTTGTTTGCGGCGGCTTAAATTCCTAGCAAATCTTTTCTTATATCTACTTGATTCTCATCTCCTCTGGCTAAACCCCAGTACAGTCACCCTTTTGTAACATAAACACTTTGGTGTGACATGTAAAAATCTGTTCCACTGAGCCATTTAGAAGGAAAGCATGCTTGTAACTGTGTAATTGAACTATGCTGATATCCATGTGCCAGGGAACACTAATGTTTTCTAAACTACCCATAGTCTCACATTCCCAGTATTTTTCCAGATGGATGACAGCTGAAACCATGTCTTTTAATGTCCTTAAGATGCAACACACAAGCTCCTTGAGCTCCATTGAGCATTGGGTGGAAAAGTATTTGCTTTGCCAGATCCTGCTAAGTATTTTTCCTGACAGTGGCATGTTGAAAAACCATGTTTCTATGAGCTCTGGTCGCTACAGTGCTTTCATAAAGGGGAAAAAATGTCATGGGTAAAGGTTAACTGACAGTGATTGATTTACTATAGTTTTAAACAATCAAGCCAATCCTTTGAATAAATGTTTGCTTAACATTGAAAATGTTTGGGGTTTTTTTCATGACACAACAAATGAAGTTCAAATGTTGACTGACTGGGACATAAGCAAGGTCAGGTTTACTTCCAGCCTTTTAGAATGAAATGCCTCATTATAAAAGAGTAATATGAAAAAATGTTTTGCCAGTGAACAGGATTCTTACTTGTGATTTTTTTTTTAATAAAAAACTGTAAAGAATGCTCTTATGTGGCACTTTTCATCAGTAGAAAGTGCTTTAGAAAACAGATAAGCAATATTATCCTTATTTTACAGATGGGGAAACTGAGGCATAGACTGGTGAAGCAGCTTGACCAGCTCACCAGCCAAGTTAGGAATAGAACCAGGTTTCTTGAGTCATAAGAATGGCTATGCTGGGTCAGACCAATGGTCCATCTAGCCCAGGATCCTGTCTTTGTGGCCTATGCCAGGTGCTTCAGAGGGAATAAACAGAACAGGTAATCCTCAAATGATCCATCGTGTCGCCCATTCCCAGCTTTTTTCAAACAGCAGTCCAGTTCTCAGACCACTGGTTCAATGATTTCAATCGACAATTCTCTGACTAACAAAACATGGATTATAAAAAGCTGGTAGTACAGGAAATGAAATAAATACTATTTACCAATAATAGCCTTTAGATAGCAAGGTGTTCTTTATGGGCCCAGTCCAGCTCCCATCAAAGTGGGATTAGGCCCTCTGTGACCTTACCATGTTGTCAAGCAACGTTTATTACTTCATCAAGGTCCAATTCAGGTCTCAGCTGCTCAATGCTGTGCCCTCTCAACTACTATAGACTTCAGTGTGACAGGAAGACACAGGACATATCACAGGATCACACCCTTTTGTGCTTGAAAACAGGACAGGGGTGCATGCTGGAGCTCGAATGCATTCTGTAGCATATACAGTGGCATATGCAAACTGAATTTATTGTTGAAGAAAGGGTGTCAGTGACAGAGAACAGGACTAGTAATGGTGGCAGGAGACTTATTACTGTCCTTAGCAGTGCAGCCAATATTAAATGCATTCATTTCGCCAGAGTCTCTTTTGTGTTTTTCATCTAGATACCAAAGTAGAAGTTATTAGGGTAGGAGAACAAGTTACTGGCGGGAGACAGAGAGGGGTCAGTTTGTTGTGTGCTAGTTGGAACGAACGATGAAGCAGGCTGGCAATCTCACCAATCAGGTTTGAGGAATTTAAGAAGTTAACCAGCCGAAGGAATTCCAGGATACTTTTCTAGAAAAGCTATTGGGGCTCAATACTGCAAGGCTCTGAGTCCTCTGGACATGGTCCTACAAAACACTAAAGCACATGCTGTGGACCAGAGAGAAGGGCATTATGTTGGACTTACTCTTTCACTGCACCTTCCAGAAAGGCTGGAGACTTAGTGTCTGGTGGGACCAGCCAGAGATTGGAGATATTTGAAACCCTGTCATGGCTCCAATTTGGTTGTTGACAAACCTAGGGATCATATATGCTGCTGACTGGAAAGGCAGGACAAATCACTCCTAGAAGCAGTAAATTTTCCCAGTATCCCTCCAAGAAGTTAGTTAATTTGGAAGCCATCAGGTATTAGGGAGTGTTTAGGGTTTAGAAATAAATGGCCCATCGATCTGATCCAACAGGAAAATTCCTGTGTTCCTGTGAACATTATGTAAGACTGAAGGAACAAAAAGATGCTGGTTAGCTTTTGCGTTAAGTTGATTTAACTGGGTTTACTCCTTTCCACTCAAAATACTCATTTCTGTTATTTAATAGGTGGCAGTGGCAGCGATCCCTGCGGGTCGAGGATGATCTCTTCACAGGCTAATTTTATATGGGTCCTTTGGTGACTGAAGAGTCCAGTCCACAGACTCATTGGCAGATCTCACAAGTGGTGTTGGAAGGTTGGGTTGGGTCACGATTGCTGCATGACAGTTGTCTGTCCTTTTCTACGATCAGGGCAAGGTGATTTTCCTCTCAAGTGGTCGTTCCTCCTCTGACAAGTCTTCACCAGTTAATCTTGTCTTGGCCTACTGTCTCCCAATGTGTGGTGTCAGTGCCACATCTCTTGATGTTTGTCTTGAAGGTGTCTTGATACCATCATAAGCAGTAAGGGTAGGTGACTTTCTAAAAACAGACAGGTGAAAAACCAACCTTCTAGAGATATCTTCTCTGACACTAGTCATCATAACCGTATCACAGATGATGTTCTTGTTCTTACACTTCTTGGAAAAAGTAATCTTAGATGAAGCTGTAAAACTATCCTAAATGATGGCATGTGCAATGAATCTACATAAATCCCATAAGAATTCTATTCAAATCTCTTCCATGCCTTATAAGAATAAGCCCCCATCTATACAGTTTAATACTCATCAAGAAGTAGTACAGGATTTTCTTAATGATTATCCTTTTGTAAGAGCACAGCTAATCCCCTCTGGGTGCGATCCTGAAGGTCTTACTCAGGCAAAATTCCCATTGACGTCAATGAGTGCTTTGACCACCTGAGGCTTTCAGTAGTGAGCCCTGTAATATTAAATATTGTTTTTTGCTCAAGGTTTTACTCTATGTAAAATTATAGAAATCTTGGATCCGACTCTACTGGTTATAACTAGAGTGCAGAGCTACGCCAGCTAAATAGCATAATGATATTGAATGCAGTAGGATCTGTAGGCTATCTGTGTGATTTATTGCAGTACCAAACTGGCTGCCAAAAATGTTTGAGTTTTTAACCATAAGTCCTGTAAAGTAATAGTACTTATGCTACTGCAATTATGGTAGATTTTGGACCAGTTCTACATTAATTATGTATATTATATGCTTCACTTTTACAGCAATTGTTAATGGTCTCTTGTTTGACCCTACGTGACTAATCTAGTAATGTTTTAGTTCTGAAAGGTAATCTGAAGGGTTTGATGCTTATTTTCTTTCACAAATGTACAGAGTATAGCCTTGGACTTCTGAGAAGAAAGGGAGAAAGAGTCGAATTAACCTCATATACCATCACTGACATCAGACAGTTTGTATACTTCAAATAACAAGAGTTTGGTAAAAAACCTAACCAAAATGGAAAAACATCTTTCCAAAGTCTGAACACCAAAGGGCTGGATAAAGAGAATCCATTTATTTATACTGGTGTTTACCAAGGTGAACATGGCCGTCGATTCCTAAGGCATTCTGCAGATCAATATCCAACAACAATGAAGAGTAACAAACTCCAGTGATCATAGGCATGTAGACCATTAATCTTTTCACACACACAAGTTACACAGAAGGATCTGGCAGGCAGGGCTGCCGTCTAAACATCTAAGTATTCATTCATTTAGTCCTGTCTCCTGTTAGATGGTTAAAATTATAAAGGATTTAAAACATTATTTTAAATGCTGTACCTACTGTACATACCTCCCTGAACAGCAATTGCTGATTACTTTCCAAGAGGTTGTTCTGGTAACTGATGATCACTAGAGTGGAAGAGGAAGGCTGATCCAGTGGTTAGGGCACTAGCCTATGTTGAGGGAGACCTGGGAGTAAGTCCTTGCTCTGCACACTGACTTTCTGTGTGACCTTACGCAAGTCAATTAGCCTTCCTATGCCTCAGTTCCCCATCTGAAAGTGGGGATATTCTACTCAAGGATGCTGTGAGGATAAATACACCAAAAGATTCTGAGGTGCTTGTCTATTATGGTAATGATGGCCATATGAGTACCTACATTAGAGAGATGTGTTTCTTGTATATATCTTGTTTGATAATTTCCTTTAATTTATAACATTTGAAGACTGTGTCCAGAAGGAAGATGTGGTTGAAGGTCCAAACCACCTAAAAAGCCTTTAAACCACTGTTAATATTTTACCATTAAATGTGAAATATACATCACTTTTTACTGTTCAGTCAAGGAACTTTAATCACCTCCATTAAGTATAAAAACATTAACCATGCCACTATGTGCACATCATCAGAATCTGTTCATCCAGCAAATTGTGATTGCGATGGGACCACATAATAAATGGGTTGCTTTCTGCCTCTGTCTTGGACGGCTTACATTTTTCTATAAAGTCACCATCAAATACATACTGTAAGTAATATCTAAATAACTTATCAAATGTATTTATCCATGTAATTAAAAGAAAACCTATTCAAGCCCAAGGTGTACACTTCCAGGTATATGTTCAAGCTAAGTGTTTTAGCTTGTTTCACTTCAGATTGCATATGCCAACCCTGTCTTTGCTGTATTGTTTATATACCCTAGGACCAAATATTCTTCCTATCTCCGAGCAGACAGACTCATCACCTCTCATCGTTAAGTTGCAATAGCTGTTCTTGTCTTGTATGTAGAGCATGATGGCTCGTATGAATCATCTCCTTTTATTTTAGGTTCATTTCAGAACTAGATATTTTTCTGTAATAGTTTTCTTTGGATTAATACAACTTACTCAAATAACATGTGCTCTAGGGCCCTTTGCCATATCTTAAAACAGCATGGATACCCCAAACATAACGACAGTACAGCAGCACCATGCAATATAGCCCGACCAACACCAACAAGCCAGGCAACTCAGCAACTTAAATCCCTCCCCTCTGGTGGCTACCCATCATGTCTGACAATGATGTCACAGCATCACGGGTGTTCTCATGTGTGTGAGACACAAGGTTGCCAACAGATTATCACAAGGGGTGTGCAGGCTCCCACCGAAGACTTGGCATGACGCTTGGCCCTTTCATGATCAGGTTTTTTTCTCTGTCTTCTGCAAAGAGCTTCCCATCTTTATTGATCAATGCTCTCCATTCAAATCTATCCTTGGCTACGTCTTCAAGGTTATCAATGTTTCTGTTGCATGAGGTGAGATTCTGCTTAAGGATGTCTTTGTAGCATTTTCATTGACTGTCCCCTCCTGCATGTTCCTAGTTTCAGCTCACCATAGAAAACTTTCTTTGGGAGTCTCATCACTCATTCTGATAATGTGATCTAATCTGAGCTTTGTGGATAATTGCCTTGATTCTGATGGCTTTTGCTCTTTCCAGGATGTTAACGTTTAGACTTTGTCTCTCCAGTGGACCTTCAGAATAAAGCAGAGACAGCACATGTGAAGTTTTTCAAGTTGCTTAATGTGTCTGTGGCAAACAATCCATGTTTCACCCCCACATAAAAGGATACTGTCGCTGCCGCACATGTGCAGACAAATACAATTCCTCCTGTTTCAAATGCCTGGGAAAACAGGATGAGCTTTGCCGTATGCTCTGTAGTTCCTTATATTTGAACCATTACTGATCAGCTTCTGCAGGAATTCTACTCTGCTCACCTGTGCACAGTTCCAGATTTGTCTCCTTTGGGTACTATTAGGTGAAAGTTAAACTTGTAGCATTTATTCTAGGTTGTTTAAACCATTTTAAATGAAATCCTCCCACCTGATATCTCAAAATTTTTACTATTTGAGGTAAGAAAACACAGGCCTTGCAAATCTCATAGGGAGAGTAATTCTTCTTAAATCCTTAAGTAATCTTTAGTGTTTACTGTGCTAAAGCCTTGGAAATTTTCCTTTGCAGAGGATAAATATCTATTTTTATTTGGGCTTATCTTGATCTAGATTGTGACTTGATGAGAGCATTGTAAGGTACAGGTATGTCAACTTCCTGGTTAAATAATGTTTTAGAGTTTCTAGACCTAGCAACATGGGAGTACTTGTTGTAATGAAATATCCTTTGGGGATGACAGATAAAGCAATCTCCATAGCTCCCACAGTCCTGTTTGTTACCAGGTTAATGTTAAGTCTGTGGATTTCAATCAACATGGGCAGCTGGCTATGGTCTTGATTTAGGAAAGTGCTTAAATGCTTTCCCGTGCAGGGCTGTTTCCCTGAACTGGGGCCTGTGTGATCTAGGGCTTGGTCCAGCTACCACAGAAATCATTGAAAGACTCACACTGACTTAATTGGATCAGATCTCTATTTAACAGGACTACAGAATGACTGACTGCATAACACAGCTGGCCCTTTGTCAGCAGCATTCAGGAACCAGGCTCTGCCCTCTCTTTCATTGGGATCGACCCAAAGTAACTCCATTGACATCAGTGGAGTAATTCCATACTTTTCCTGTGTAACTGAGAGACGAATCTTTCCAGCTGGGTCATAGAAATCAGTCAGAATTCAGGCGAGGAATATTTTACATATTCACCGTTGTGAGGTTTAAGAGCCAAAGCGTGACTGAAAATCTTTCTCTAGGTTTGAAGTATGAGATATTTAAATAATCTTAGAGATTATATTATTATTAAAGTCTTTAAAAATAGACAGCGTTCAGATGTGTATCTTGGATAGCAAGTGTGTCAGATGTCTCTGTATTTTTCATATTTTTGGGATAATCATCTTTATCACTTGTATACAAAGGTATGTGTAATACACTGGATAAGTGAGTTGTGTGTTCTTCTAGGGGCTGGTTTATATAGTGGATATGAGCCTACTACTGCTGCCAACTGATGGAATTGCTCCTAAAGGTCAAGTAAAGGAAGTCTGCACTTTAGGTGATAAAGCTTCTGGGTTCTAGTCTCATGACAACATTTGATGATAATTTTTACATAGAAAATAGTTTTAAAATTATATGCCAGAACAGAGCTAAACACAGTGCCAAAATTGAATCTCCCCATGAGATTATCGGATTTGAGGAGGTCTCTGAGAGACACCCAATTCCCTTAGGATAAATAGAACTTTGACTGTAGATCTTGGGTAAAGAATGGGGGGAAAAAGGGAGCTGGAAACCAAAATGAAGTGCATAAGAGAAAGAGGGACTGCAAAGAAAAAAATGTTTTAGAACCTGGCATAAAGGCTCCAAAATAGAGCTGCAAATGCTATAAAAGGATGATATCACATTAGTGCTATTTGGGGGGTAAGGAGGTGGAGCTGATCCCTGTTTGGTAAGAAAGGCTTTGAAAGTATTATTCAAAAAACAGATATGGCTTGCAAGTAAGTCCTGTCCTGAGATAACATGTAAAATACACAAGAGAGCTCCAGACACAACATAGAGGTTTGATTTGCCTTATATTTTAATCAAAGTGTAAGAAAACAAGAAGTGGAGCAACAAAATGCATGTCTGATGTTAAAGAAAATTGCTTTGGGACTTAATACATCAGGAACATATTGTTCAAGAACAATATACTCTTGTGTACTGAAACACTGCTGTAAAGAGTGAAACTGTGGATTACCTAGGCTTTCACTGAAGCAGTCAGTGGGATGGGGGTAAAAAGAGATAATTCCCAGAACCTGGAGAATACCGTGTGTAGATGTGAATGGCATGAAACAGTAGGCAAGGGATCATTTTGATGATATATTTTTGGGGTGGGCATTAAAAATTCCTACTTCATAGTTTGCCCAAGAGACCCTGAAGAAACACTAGTTTTCACAGACATTGCCAGGCATTAGCATTGGAACAGGGGGTAGAAGGTTGCTCCAAATCATTGTTAAAGTGACTTGGCCCCTCTTAGCAACCACAACAAAGAACTAAATCAGTAGAACCTCTTTCATTTCTGACACCTTGTTAAAAGCACCATGTCAAGATCTACACTCAAGAAACTGTTTGCATGGCCCAACAACAAGATGTGTTATTGGTCCAACAAAACACCAGGGACTGTGCAGAACCAAGGGCATGTTATGACTAGCTTGCACCCATGTTTTACTCAGCTGAACTGGAAAGTAAGGCCCCATCCCCTGCCCGTTTGTTCACACCACTTGTATGTGAGACAGAGCCTGTTGTGGGGCACTACCCCGCTCTCCAGATGCTCCCTGTACAATGAGCAAGGGGGCAAGGAGGGAGGTGGAAAAGAGCAGAAGTGGGAGGAGTTTTGGCTCCTCCTTCCTGTCCCCACTCACTGGCCTGAGTGGCTGGTCTGGAGGAATGGGGGAGTAAGCCACACCCTTTCAAGGTTGTAATACCATTGCCCCTTTGGCGTGGTGGAGTCATTTTTGTTGGGAGGAGACATTAATGATACCAGTCACGTATGCTGGGGTAATCTTGTTGATTTACAAGCACTCTACTCAAAGTCCGGTTTTCCTGATCACAGTAGAAACAAAGAGCTGCAGGCAGTATTCTTGCTCTGAAATCCTCCCATCTCCCACTCCAGTGGGCTCCATGCCCAATAAACCCTATCCTTTGCTTCCTCTCAGAGTCAGATTCACAACTCCTCCTCCTTTCTCCCTCCAACACACATTGCCTGCAATCACTACCCTATCCCCTGAATGTGCAGCCAGGAAACTCCTGTTAATCTACTTGGCCTGCCATGTGGCCTATGGCTTTGGGTGGTCTCCCCATTGTCTGTAGCTGTTTTTACTACATTAAGGGGCTTGATTGCTTCTTCTGTTGAGCCTGACAGTGGCTGGCACGCCCATTGTGTCGAATAAGGTCTGTGATTGTCTTTGAATCCAACACCTGCCTGATAATAGCCATTAGCATTTTTACCCTTTTTATCATGTTCCTCTCTCCCCCGCTTTGTACATGTATCTTCCCCCACAGCAGTTCTGTATCTAGATGTAAGTCCTAAACTTCAGGCACCTAAGGATACCAGTTTTGCATAAATTACACAGGACAGTCGTGTTCCTCCATATCTTATCTGTAGTACATGAAAATCAGCTATGTATATAGCCCAAGACAGGAGTCTTTCCACGATCCCATCTCTTTAAGAGAGATGCATCAAACAGCTCCATTTCACCTAAAAGATAAGCCAATGAATTTCTTACTTAGATTTATTCATGTTTAGACTAGTTAATAAAAGTCATGCTCAACATCACTAGCCAAACAGTTTTCTGGTATTTCTGGAGCTGATGTATCTTGCCAGTAAGTGCTATTTTGCTTCAATGCCAAGTTTTTCTTCAAGTCTCATAGTTTGTTCATAGCCCCTCTTAAAAACAATTTGAGGAAGTCACACTTTGGTATATGCTGATAATTCTTTGGCTCATTCTGTAATGCATCAAAACTTTCAGCAATAGAGCTCTACAGTTGAATGTAAATTGTTTGTATGGAGGAGAAAGCAGCACACAGTCACCAATGGGATGAGAAGAGTGGAATTTATTATCTAATATACTTTCCATCCAAAGATGGTGAAAAATCAATTGATTAAGTCTGGCAACATCTGTGATGTGCAGCAAGGGAGTATTCTGTGTCCTCTCATTTTGGGTAACCAAAGTAAGACATTTTGGTCTTGATTGTCAGAGGTGCTGATCACCTACTGATTTAACTGACTTCCTCTGGAGTTGACAGTCCTCAGCACTTGTGAAAATCATGCTCAGGGTGTTTCAAGGTAAGGCCAAAAAATGCAGTAACCCAACTACAGAGGCCACTCTTTAAAATTTTGGAATAATTGAATTGCACGGGATCCCATGGCAGGTTAATGAATTCCAGTTTAACTGAATTCCAGTCTCCGGCTAATGTTCCCTTCCTAAGAATATTAAAGCATGTTGTCAATGTAGTCAGCATATTTCTCTTCCAATACACTCTCTTCCTGTCTAAATGCCTCTTCTCTCTTATTGAAACTTCAGTGACACATTGTTCATATTATAGCCAAGCATCGATAAGTCAACCCAACTTTTCATTTAAAAGTACAAGGCTTGATTCTCCACTCTCACATCAGTCTGATGCTGGTGAAACTTCATCCACTTGCTTAAAATTGATGTCACTGGATAAGGAATCAGGCCCTCAGTTTCCAGTTCTCCTTGGCTTCTTTCCTTTGCATTACCTGCAGGCTCCCTCTTGAGGGTCAGTAGATTTCAGGAGTACATGTGATGTTTCCATCCTTTCCTTGTGGTACTGACATTTTTATTTGGAAAGTAATTGTCCATTTCACAAAAGGCCTGGGGATGGGAGATGCTGTTTGTTTAACCCCCCACAAATCTTAAACCATGCATAATAGATGTAAAACATACTGTACTGTCTGGCTTTACTCTGCACAATATCAGCAGAAGTGCTATGTCAAATAACTACAACACGGCATCCTGGTAAATTTGACATTTAACCTCAAAACAGAAGACTACATAACCTCCCCCTTCCAAATCCAATCAAAACAGATTCTCTGCAAAGTAGTAACTCTCAGTTTATCCATTGGGGCATCCTCTGGAGTTTTGGTGAAGTGGATCACAGTTACCATGATTAATGTGTACAGAGGTTTTTCAATGGGGACCTGTATTCTCCTATTTATAGAACGAGAGGATTTATTTTCACACTTTAGGGTGTAAACAAGCACACATTTTGTTTGTGCCGGAATTGGGAATTGTGTTTATGCAGTAGAAGTGGCCAGCTGGTCTTCCTCGGAAGTGTTGTACTGCAGCAAGAATGTTTTATCTTGCCAGGGACGCCACAGTTTGAGGACCTGAACTTGTTTTCTAAATTCTGAGCTCATCTAGTGCTACCACAGAAAACTCGCAACCTGCCAAACCTTGTGGCCTTAGTTTATCTTCCCACATCCAAGAAGAGTTATCAAAAACCTAATTCCCAAGTAACAGGCCTCCTACCCATTTCCATGCTTCCACCTCTAGCACAGCCGTGCTAGGCCTGACCCAGAATTTCATCCAGTTGCAGTCATGCTCTTCCTATAAGCAATAAGAGCACCCTCAGCTGCTGTATTCACAACTGCCTGATCTATATGCAGAAGTGGAACCAATTTAACAGATCATGCAGGATGGCGCTGGGTTGGTGGCACCGAGTTAGTTAAACCAGTGAAACTTTGTGAGTGGACACTCTTACATTGGTTTAGCATGTCCAAATAAGAGCACGCTACAGCAATGGAAGTCAGGCTTAAGGTCAGTCTACACACAAAGTTGCACCTGTTTAATTGAATTGGTTCAGCACCACAACTGTACAGCAACTTCTGTGTGTAGACCAGTCCAGCAATGCTCAGGCCAGCATGCTGGAGAATAACCCCCCCCAAAACCCCAGAATGACAATAAAAAACATGAAAATTTTGTGAAAAATTTGGACCGGATTATCTGCTGGTCACTGGAGATGTGCCAGTTTAGACCAGCAGAACCCAGGGTGCTTTAGTTCTACAGATAAGGAGAAAAGGGGATAAAGTCTGGCACAGAGAAGAGAGCTCAGGACCGGGGCACAGGAAAGTGTGTAGTAATTGACAATTTAGTTTATTATAATGTACTCACTGTGGGTGTATTTCATATCAGCCAATAGTAGATTAGTTCATAGAAGTGTGGCCTAGTGGGTAAAGCACTAGCCAGGGATGCAGGAGGCCTGGGATCTCTTCCTGGCTCTGACCATGACATGCCGGGTATCTTTCAATGAGTCATATAGTTTCTTGGTGCCTCGGTTTCCCCGTTTGTAAAATGGGGGTGAGAAGACTGATTCCCTTAGTGAAGCATTTTGAGACCATCTCCTGAAAAGGTGCTGTATAACCGCTAAGTATTATTATCACTGCTCTCCTCAGTTAAACCAGAGTTTCTTTAATAAAAGAGGGAAGGTGGTGTGCACACTCATGAGTGTGAGCATTGATCTAGTAAACAGTCAGGATGCTCGGTCCCTCCTAGATCCTCTTGGCACTTCTCCAGCAGCACAAAGGGGATTTCAAGCAGCACCTCTGGATTTTCTTGGCATGGGGGAATACTCAGATGCTGTAGGATTGGCATGGGGCGGGCTGGGGATTGGGCAGAGGTTGGGAGGCTGCTCTAATTTATGTGATTGAGCTCATCCAGGGGATCTAATGGGAACAGCAAGAGTGTTGATTTGTGTCACCTTACTGGGTGTTTTTGGACTTAGATCTGGAGGTTTTTAAATAGTGTAACTGCTCTTCACCCCTAACCAGATCTTAAAGGGGTTTTTGCCTGTGATATAAGGCCTTAACTAGCTTATAAAATTAATATAATGAACCTTGACTCTCTTACACTCAGGCCCCTTGATCTGGGGCTTTAAAGTGGATGTAAATGTAATTCACTTGCACTTTAAGACCCTTTTACACTGTCCGAGCAGCATAAAATGGCCTAAGTATAAATGAGCCTCAGGTTGTTGGTCACATATCACCAAAATGAATTATAACTGACTTTGCTATTAAAAAAACTACTGAAAAACTATCCTATTGGACCTGTTTTGTACAGCTCAGAACAATTCTTACCAGGATGTTGTTAGAGCTAACCAATACCTAATCTGTGAAGTGACAGGTCTTGTGTGCCACACTGTGAAGAGATAAGTTTACTGGTCATCATCATGCCAGTCTGGGAAGAATTACACATGCTTTTAATGATTAGTTTCTCTTTGTGTTTGGTATTCGGTTGCACTCAGAGTATTAAGTTCCTTCAGTGTCTGCTCTTCCACCTACACACATCATTCTAACGCAGCACTTATTATTCGTATTGATTGTTGTGCATTTATTTCACTGCAGTAGCTTATGTTTCTGAATTAGGCAGAATGGGGCAAATTTATCTCTGATGTAAGTTAATTGAAGACAGTGAATTTACATCAGCAGTAAATTTGATCTGTGGTATTAAAGAATAGTGAGACAAAACCCACAAGATGAATCACCAATGCATGTGTATGCTAAGATGTCTACATGACTTAAAGAGCATTCTTTAATCTTTGAAAGAATTCAATAGTCTACCCTTTTTTAACTGTGCCAAAAATCTGGGCTGAGGTCAGTATGGAACAGTTACACCAGGACAGTTTTATTAACACAGAATGTTCAAAATCACCCATTTGTTGCTTCAGAAAAAGAAACTCACTTAATCCTAGATTACAGATTTCTGAACCAAATCTTTTTGCAGGGTCAAAACAGGGTAAATAGCTTTATACACCAACTTCTGGATATGGACTGGCAAGTACTTCCATGTGTACAGAGAGTCTTGTCAAGTGCTAGAGTTTGGGACATTTCTGAACAAGGTACATCTGTGTAATCTGAAAACAGGCAACAAGCCAACCAGACTGACATTGCCGTTTGTTTGAATATGAGTAGCAAAATACAGCCTACCATACTATAAATGATCTAAAATGGAAGAGTCTTTGTATATGTTTGCCTTTACACTTCAGTGAGGAAAGAATAGAATTATATTACTCTGTAGATGCATGTGAGAATATATATATAGTATATATAATTTATCCCGTGTATAACACACACACACAGTGATAAATTAATTACAGATGGAGGACAGTGAGCCCCCTTCTCCTGGGAGTTAGTCAGTAATATACAACAACAACAACACAATCTCTGTGCTCTGCACACATCACCCACACTCAACAAAACTAAGGGCTTCTTAAATCATTATGCCAAATTGTAATGCAAACAGTGTACAGAAGGATGAACAAAGAAAATAACTGACATTTCTACCCTGAAGCTTCTCTCAAGATTAGAGAGGCCCCAGGGCTGGAATATTATTTTCTTTGTTCTTCATCCTTCTGCTGGTTGTTTGCATTAAATTTTGGCATAAGATGATTTAAGGCGCCCTTAGTTTTGATGGATACAGGTGGCGTGTGCACGGTTCTTCAGTAAATAAAGTTACCAATATGGATTGCTTTAAATGGCTCTGCTATGGCTTTAAAGAGCGCCATGGCTTAATTTGAAAATGCATTTAGGAGATTAAATAATGTCTCAGTGCTGGATTATTATGTCTTCTCTGATTTTAATATTGTTCTAATTAAGACCCCAAACTCGTTATTATTTAAAACATAACGGTAAGTAACCGGTTCTTTTTATTGTTATAAATGAATACATGGTGGAGGAATTAACCCAAAACATACATAGACAAAGGGAGGGAGTAACCTGGCGAGCAGTATTACTGGAAGAGCCCTTGGGATGATAGACAGCAAATCAGATGTGAGCTTGGAATATTATATGACTGCAAAAAAGCCAGTGCACTTTTGGGGGATATATACACAAAGGGGTAACAGGGAAGGGAGGTAATTATCTCTTTTAGTACAGTTCTGGTGCAACGGCATCTGGAATATGGTGTCTAGAGCTGGATGCTGTCTTACTACAAAGATATTGATGAACTGTGGCGAGGGTTCAGAGAAAAGCAACACAAATTATCATGGGTCTTGAGATTTAAGAGGAAAGATTAAAAGAATGGAAACTATGAGAGGATATGATAAGCCTGGATATATTTGCAGGGGCCTAACACCCAACAAAGAGAGGGTAGAACAATCTTCTTCTAGCCATAGTCCAACATATATGGGGTCGGCTCTTCGAGTCCTTCTCCATTCCAATCTGTCTTGAAGCTGTTCCTCAGAAACTCCTCAGATAATCAGATCCTTTTGTATGACATCCATCCACCTAGTTTGGGTCTTTCAACCTTTCTCTTACCCCCACTGCTCAGTTTAACATGCGGTTTCCTATATATTCTTTTGATCTTCTTGACACATTCTCAAAGCATCTAAGCTTGGAGTCCCTCAACTTTTCTGTTCACATTTGCCCCTAATTCGTTCATTCCTAAAACTGTCCTATCCTGGTAACTCCAAGGATCCATCTTAACATTTTCATTTCTGCTATATTCAAGATCTGCACTGTCTCTTCCTCAGTGCTCAGCATTCAGAGCCACACAAAAGTTCAGGTCTGATTACTATCTTGTTGATCTTACTTTTCAGTTTGGTAGGCATTCTCCTATCTCAGATCACTCCGCTCACTTCTCTCCATTTAGTCTGTGCCTCTCAGGTACTACTTATAAGTTCATCGGTGAGCACACCATTTCCCTGTGCTATTGAAATTACGTTCTTGAACTTCTGTACCTTTGGTAGTGGCTGGCCCTCCAAACTCCCTCTTGTTGTCTTCCTGCAGGGTATCAGCAAATCTACAGACCATATCGTCTGTTTTATTCCTGCTGATTTTCATATCATTTCTTTCAAGTATGCACTTCCATCTCTCCAAATTTTCTTCCACTTCCTCTCTGCTCTCCTCCACGAGCCCTACGTCACCTACAAAAAAGCAAGCGCCAAACTGCCATTCTGAATGTTTTCTGTATGTGCATCTGTGACAGACACTTTCCTCCAATATCCTTGATGAACTTTATTGAATTAAGTTAAACCTTATTGAATTAGGGAATACATACACAAAGGGGTCACAGGGAAGGGAGGTAATAATCCTTTGCAGTACAGCTCTGGTGCAGTGGCCTCTGGAATACTGTGTCCAATGCTCTGGGGACCTGTTTGGGGTCCGTTGTATTGAAAAGGCAGTTGTGTGTGTGTGTGTGTTGTTGGAATTACATATTTCATGGGAAGGACACATAGGAGAACAGTAGGGGGTGATTAGGCAAATTCACTCAGATTGTAACATCCCCAGGAGGCTCACATGTACCAATTCAGGCTGGATTCTCCAGAGACAGCCAAAAAAAGGGTTTTTGGATAAATACCCTGGTTTTAAACAGGCTCAGGGTCATCTTCCTGATCCAGCAAATGGACAAGGCCCCAACCCTTAGGGAAGGGTTGGAAGGACCGGGCCTATTGAGGCCTCATAAAACGGGCTGCTTGTTCTGAGCTGAAGTGTGCTGAACACGGAACCACACGCAATTCTCCCTTGCTGAGAGGGGTAGGTGGTGGGGTCAGAGGACTACTCCTGTCAGAGCAAATGTTAGGGGTGGGGTTAACTCTGGTAAGCTGAGTAGCATGTATGGAGGTTCTTTTACGGCTTTTAATATGGCTTCTCTGCAGTGCTTTTTGCCATAAGAATAAAGCAGCCTTGCATAGGAAGTGCTGTGTAGGGCCTTATGACTGTAACAATTATCTCTCTTAATCATCTCTACAGAGAAAGCAAGCAGGTGTCCTTGGACAACCTGTCTGTGCTGGAATAACACTGTGAAGACAGGGAACCGTGCAGCCTGGAAAGGCCCCAGTCAGAAGGGAGGGTGCCACGTGTCTCCATGCAAGCTGGAAGCGTGAGAGTGGGTGCCATGGCTGAACCACTGAGGGGCAATATAGGGACAATTGCCCTGAAATGTGACAGATTCAATCACCAGCATGAACAAAAGAGGGCTTAATGCTGAGCCTTGATGTACTCTGGCGGACTAGAAACTGTTCAGTTCTCCACAGGGTTGTCTGGCTGTGATAACAGCATCCTGGTACATGTCCTGGACAAGTCCGATATCGTCTTCAGGTATCTGTTTCATTCTCATACATCTCCAAATGACCAGAAAAGAGAGGCGTTACGGAGCTAGACCTAGGAGTTATAGGACAAAAATGAGACTGTGAAAAATGTGCAGTTAGTGATATGAATTCAGCTATGGAATAGTGTCCCAGGAGAAGGGATGGGAGCAGGAGCCGTGCTGATAGGCAAAGCAGGATCAGCAAAGCCAGCCGTTATCCCTGCAGGATGGTTCCTGGCTCTGTGAGGAAGGATTTTTTTTCCCCATGGCCCGTAGTGGTCTGCAATATTGGGAGAAAGTGTGAACCTGCACAGTCCACAGCCCTTCCCTCCCCACCTCCCAACACCTCTCATCAGAAGGAAAGCACAGGGAGAACTCTGCCGGGGTTCAGGGCCTATATCACACACCCCATTGAAGCATAGCCACCTCGGGGTGGGTGATGGCAACCAATCAGTGTAGATTGCATCAGGGAGTGGAAAAGGAAAATTCTGGCCAGGGACATAGGGGCAGATCTATCAAGTCAAGTAAAAGGGAATTATACAGACTGAAAAGCAAAAGACTTGGTTCTTTCAGTCTCCTAGTTTTACACCAGTGTAATTCCATGGATTTTACTTGAAAATACTTCCAATTTACACCCAGTATAACTGAAAGAAGAATTGGACCCAAAATGTTTACACAAAAACAAATATTTCAGGGAATCCGAAACAAATAAAGAAAAGAAATGAGGAGTTGTGAAGAGTGGGGCAGTGCCTGCGATGAGCCCTTTGTTCCTTTTCACAAGCATCAGCAACGACATCTTGGGGGCATTGTCCAAATCCTGCCATTGTGGGACCCAGACACAGTTACTTGGTCTAAAGGCAGAAGATTGACATGAACATTATTGCTCAGTCAATAGAGTGAGGAAAGCACGTGGTTAAAATAGAAATCCACCAATTTCTAAGGGAACAGTTTAAGTTTGGGAAATTACAAAGACATTTATAAATTATTCAAAATCTGCTTTGCTTTTGAAGTGCTAACTTAGAAGAGCAAGATTTGTTTCTAAAAGCATTGTTTCAGGCGAAACTGTTGAACACCCACCACCATGATCTCTGTTATTCAAGTCCCTAGCCTGGGTTCCGTCTTTGATTCTTCCCTTTCCTTCACTCCTCACTTCCAAGCCATGTCCAAATGTTGCTGTGTCCAGCTAATCTGTATCTTTATATATAGGTGCCCATCATGCATAGTTTCTAAGAGCCTTCCAAGAGGAAAAACAGAAACAGTCACAATCTCTTTCTCTCTCTCTTTCTTCCTATCCACAAAGCCAGTTTAGTATTTTCTTCTGTATATATTTAAAGGGACAGAGTCTAACTTTAAGGCTAAATTTGACAAAGTTGTGATGTGGGCAGTCCTGAATTTTAAATGGCCATTTTGTATAATGATTTAGACTTTACCCAGGTAGTAGCTGCACACGTCATCTTATGTTTCCTTCTAGGAAGAGCATTTCTGCCTTTTAAAGTTTCATGCTCCTCTGCCAAGCGGCAGCAGGTTGTTGGAGGTTCCTGGGTCAGTTTCCCATTTGGAGCTGAAATTGGTGACACAAACTCAGGATATTTTCTTTGTGTAATTTATTTACCAGCTACAGGAGTCCTCTTCTTTGAAGGCAAGGGTGGTAAGGAGCTGCAGACAGAACCTCAGGCCTGGTATCTCTGCCCTCTCCCAAGAGATCTCTCTCTCTCTCTCTCTCTCTCTCTCTCCAACACTCACACAGATCCACAAGCCGAAACCATTTGCTTTTGTTTCTCTCCAGCTTTGACTACTCACTGTAACTGCTTAAACACACATGGAACCAGCCACTACTTCTGTTTGACTACTCCCTTAAATCCCTCTGGCTACCTGCTTGTATCCAGCCTTTCTATAGGGAGTTTCTCCTACCTCAGTGACTCTTAATGGTGGGCCATTACAACATATTATGTTTCATAATAATGGCCTGCATTGGTACTAAAAGAAGGCTAGTGTCAGTCTTAGATCATCTAGCAGGGAGGTCTTTCTCCACATCTGTAAGAACAATAAATTTAGATCCAGATTCTCTGACTGCTGGTGTAGATCAATACAACTCACAGTGCTTCTCATCCATAAATCTTAACTGTTTCTGTTTGCCTGGACAGAGAAAATGCTCATCCGTGCCCTCATTTCCTCTTGTCTTGATTACTGTAACCTTTTCCTCTCTGACAACCACATCATCCCCTCTGACCATAACAACATGCCGTTGATAAGATCATTTTCCTTCTTCATCAATCAATCTGATCATGTTAGCACCCCTACTCCTTTGAATCGCTCCACTGACCCCCTTCTCCAATACATCAAGGTCAAGCTACTTGTCGTCACCTTCAAAGCCCTCCATAAATATACCCTTCCACCTACCCGATCTTAAAAGCTAAGAGTGAAAAAGAGTGTCTTAACTCCTACCTGTTGTGAATAAGCAGCAACTACTAGTTGACTGCAGAGTTGTGTTGTGTGAGATATTTATAACCACACCCCAAACCATCAAGAAATCACCTACAAATTTCAGCTCAAGTTTGCAAAAAGAATGGTTATGATCTTTGAATCCGAGCAAAAGGTTCACAAAACTGGCAAAATGTCTCTAGGAAAATGCAATGCCCTGGAGAGATTGATGGCCTCTGGTGCAAAACATGGCAAGCTAATTGTTTTCAGTTGCATTTCCCTTTTGAATGTAGAATTCACTAGATTTGAACCCACATAAACTAAAAACAAGAAACAGGTTTTACCCTGTCCCTGTGAATCCAAACTGCTATGTGCATTTAGGCATTAGGTGCATTTAGGCACCTAACTCTCACTGATTTCAATGGAAGTTAGGCACCTAAATATCTTTGTTGCTCTGGGCTTAGGTGACTCGCCCACACTTACACAGCAAGTCAGTGCCAGAGCAGGGTCTCCCAATTCTCAGGCTAATACCCTAACCACTGGACCATCCTTTCTCTCAAAGATAAAAGACATACACTGGTTTACATCAGCTAAGGATCTGGCCCAGCATTTCATTAAGGTTCCTCCAAACGAGGTCGACCTAGTGCCATGCACTCTGCTGCCTTTGCTATTCACATCACAGGACTTCTTGCCACTGGTGATGCTGAATGATGTGAACCTATTCATGCCATGGAAAAAGGTTCTCATTGGATTAATAGTGGCTGGGGAAAATATAAACTGATTCTACTTCAGACACCTACTCTAGATAGCAATACATTCAGTGCAGAGTTTTAGCATTTAAAAAAAGAAATGAAATGTGAAAAGTGATGGCTTATGCAAAGAATAAAACCGAAGGCTTACCAGCTAAATACTGAACTCATGAAGTATTCCTCTGTCCTGTGTGATTAGCAAGATGCCAAAAGTGATAGCAAACTAGATTATCTTCTTCAGAAAGTGGCCTGTTTAGCACAAATATAAATGACTGATGACTTTTAACAATGCAGGCTGCAATTGCAGCGAAGCGGTATAGAGATCACAGGCACTTATTAATGGAATTACTTTGGGACATGAAGATACAATTAAGATTCTCCAACTGGACGTGTGACCTCTGGTTCTTCTTATCCACGTAGTCTATTAAATAAATGTATGAAAACCACACAGAGCCTGGTTCAGCGGTGCATTGCTCCCGATTGACAACAGTGTAACTCCCCATTGACATCCATGGAATAACACCAATGAGAACTGGAACTACTGAGCAATGAATCAGGCGCATGTTCTCCAGCTATGCTCATCACCAGGGCTTCTCACTGCAGTGGTATTTCTATCGTCCTTCCCACCTGAATCCTCCAGCAGAACATCACTTAAGTCAAAATCTGATGCTTTCATGTTGGATTGCAGACCACTTACAGCTATGACACAAATGGCCACCGCAAAAAAGTAGGGTTACAGCCGATGACTTCTCTGTAATTGACTGCTCTGTATTGTTTTGCAAAGCCACTGCTTCGCTCCTGATTTGATGGCTTTGGTCTGACATGTCTCTGGTTTGGTCTGCTTTGTGTGTGTGATTAGCCTACTTTACTTTCATTCGTCTGCAAGTTCTTATACTGTACTTATAATTATACACATTTTCCCCTATTAGGCCTATTCCACCTTACCTACTGGATTCCAAACGGTGATACGTTTATTGAAAAGGGATTAAAGGCCTGGTGTATTCACCAGAGATGCTGGATCCATAGGTAAGGGATCAGGTGGATACTATAGCAAGCAGCGCTTTTAAAAAGTGTGTGCATGTGTTGGGGGTGGGGTGAGTTAAAACGGGTTTTTATATTCCTTGAGCCTGACCCGCTGAGATTACATCTCCGGGGTGCCTTCAGCTGCTGTTGGGACAGATTCATCCCTGCATTGCTACTGACGGCAGTTTAGGGACAGAGGTGAGGTGGTTTGGCTCTCCCCTTTTCAGGGACTGCAAAGATCTAGCTCATTCTCTGGTGAAGCCATCCTACCACCCCTGTTGCAATAGATCCTCTGGGTCATTGCAGACACACAGAAGCACCAGTGTGAAGGGCTTCTCAGGCCATGCTCCTCTCCTTTTCCCCACCCTCCTGCTCCCTCCCTGGAATTATCCGGGGGCTACTAAGGAGGTGGTACATAGTAGGCAAAGTTGGCTCTGCACTTGAGGTAGAGGCCCCATGCACAAGGGGTGTTCCTCATTGCCAGGCTTAAACCTGCTTCACAGGCACTAAGAGACCTTAGAGTAACAATGAATCTTGCCCAGTGGCTTCAGTCATTATTAGGATCTTTTAAGGCACAATGGTTTTGCTTTTTCCTTGCAGCTTGACAATTAATTACTTCTTGAGCGACCCATCACATAAATGCATGATCTGTTGGGTCCCATGTTATCCGTGAATAAGGGCTGAATGTAGTGACTAAACCAGCGCTGTGTTAGAGGAGAGCCTGATGATGCAGTAGAACACATAAATAGAACTGCATCTAGAATCACTCTCGTCTTTTGGTAATGTCAGTGGTACAATACAGGCCCATGTAGCAACTAAAAGCGTGAGGAATTCAGTGTCATTTTTCTTCCCAAGGGAAAGCCTTCCAGTATATAACCAGCTTTCTTTGCAGACAAAGAACGACTCCAGTTGATTACCTTTTTAGGGGCATCAACTCTGCGTTTTTCCACATAAGCTTTGTGCAAAAAAGGCCAGACAGGCCTGTGCATGAATGGAGGGCCATGTGTTTGACTAACTTTTTGGCCTTTCAGAGGAGACAAAGTTTGCACGTAGGTGCTCTGTTTGTCAGGGCATCAGACTTTACACAGCATTGTATGGCTTTCAGCTGCTGACGGCAGCCTTGCCAAACTCGCTCCACAGTAACAAGGCAGGCTTGGTGGGTGCGCCCGGGGTGGGGGGGGTTGTTTTGTTACTTTTGCACATGTGCACGCAATGGGGTTATTGCTGCCCATCAGCGTTTAGCCAGACTGCTGTGGACTATGTTCTAGTCACCAGGGAACATTTGCCCGCTCTATTCCCTGTGCATCAGGTTGGCAGTAGCTCTGTTTGTTTACACATCTGAAATAAAAGCGGCTTGAGAGGAAGGATGGTATTGGGGGAAAGGAACTGTCGTGGGACTCCAGGTTCAATTCCTGGCCCAGCTACAGATCCCTGTGTGGTTTTGCACAAGTCACTTAATCTCTCTGTGTCTCAGCTCCCTGATTGTAAAACAAAGATAATAATACTCCCTGCCTCCTCCCCTCTTGTCTGTCTTGCTGATTTAAATTGTCGCTCTTCAGGGCAAGAACTCTTTCTACATGTGTGTACAGTGCCTCGAGGAATGGGGACCTGTTCTGGGTTGGGGCTTCTGGGCCCTACCTTAATATAAATAATAAATAATGATACCAGGGGTGCAATCCACAAAACTATTTTGGGACCTAAACCCAGCTGTTGGCACTAATGTCCTCCACTGTGAGCCACAAAAATCCCACCAAACCCTAGAAACGCCTACACTCATTTGGCTACCTCCTTTTTTCAAAGTAAAAGCTCCCCCCTAACCATCTGCCTCTGGGCATGTGCACTGCTGCCTCACTCTGGGCATCCAGATGCATCTAAGCATCAGAGCAAACCACAAACCAGGGGAAGAAAGGCCTTCAGCCACCTAACTTGCCCAAGGGTCCAGATCCAATAGTGTGTGCTTACTGGATTTGGTTCCATTCGAAAGCATGTGAGAGGAGGAGGTGACCGTGCCGCTCTCATAACTTCTATCCCAGCCGTCAGAGTGCTTAGCTGGAACGTGGTTATCATGCATTCAGTTCTCCTGCCCCCCCTTCAGCATGGCAGGGAGAAAGAATTTGAACAGGGGTCTCCTACCTCGCAGGAGAGTGCTTTAACCACTGAGCTATGGGCTATTCTCCCTCCATCTCTCCTGTGGAAGCTGTTTCCCTGTGTATAAGTTACAAAAGAGAGTTTGTAGTGGGGGGACTGGCTCTGGGCTTGCCCACCTCCACCGTGGATGCCCTAACCCCTGGACCGCAGAGTCATTCCTATGCCATCTCTTTCTGGCCCAATGATTGTCTACATATTTAGCCACAGTGGAACAGCTTCAGCAGAGACTCACGAAGCCCACATCAGAATACCCCATAGCTCAGAGGGAGGAGCACTCTGCTATGAGGTGAGGAACCCCTGTTCAAATTCTTTTCATTCCCCCTTAGGCAGAGGGGAGAAATGAACCTGGGTTTCCCACATCCCAGCTGAGTGCTCTAACCACTGGGCAAAAGATCATAAGCCTGGCAGCAACACCACCTCTTCCTCTGTCTGCTTTGTGTAGAATGAGGCAAACGCTTAACTCGTGCCTGCCAGAAACGATGTCGGCAGCTAAACCAGAAGAGGGGTTCCTGTTTGTGGATCACTTGCAGCACTAATTGCCTTCCTGGAGCCTGGCCTTACGTGTCGGTCTCTGAGAAAGGGGCAGGGGTTAACATTGGCTTCTCCCCTGGCTGGTTTAGGTGGCTCCCTGCCTAGCACTCTGGCTTTTGTTGCTCACGTTCTAGGGCACTTATTTGTTCCCATTCATTGTATAGGGAGCCTAGGCACCTTACTCAGGCTTTGTGGGTCAGAGTGTTGTTCCTGTGATTTTTCTAGGTGCCTAAAAGCTAAGCACTGTGATGCTCAGCATGGCAACACCTAAGTCTGTTCATGGATTTCACCCTATGTGATTATCAGGGGATAATTATCAGCTGGAATTTTTGTGCCTTGTGCTGATTGGCTGTTTGCTCCAATGCTTCCCATCCCTCCCTCAGTCTTGTCATCCCAGCTTCACTGATCCCCTTTCTCCTCTGCCCGCCTCACCTCTATTCCCTTCCCTTTTCTTTTCATGAGCTGATTTCTTCCTAAGAACCCACCCCCGCTTCAAAAGAATCATGGGACCAACAACATTTACTGCCATCACACTGTTCACCCTGCCTGTGTGTTCTACACCTTCGCCCACC
This sequence comes from Mesoclemmys tuberculata, assembly GCA_007922155.1. Lineage (NCBI taxonomy): Eukaryota > Metazoa > Chordata > Testudines > Chelidae > Mesoclemmys > Mesoclemmys tuberculata. The sequence goes on along the minus strand of ML675616.1, from coordinate 88,091,414 downwards.
CTGCATCCGTCTTGTCACTTTAGATTGTAAGTGCTTCAAAACAGGGGCTGTCCACTACTCTGTGTTTGTACAACACCTAGCAAAGTGGGGCCCCGTTTCTGGTTGGCCCTCTGGCACTATTGTAATAAACATGATTATTATTAATAATGTAATTATTCTGGGTGGGAACAAAAATAGTTTTAGCAAAAGAATTCTCTGCTTTGTCTCTGCTAGAATTTCACTGGAGCAGATCCCTTCAATAAAATATTGCCAAAATAGGAAGCATTGCAATACATGGATTGGTCCCATTAAGACGTCAGCATTCACCCCCTAGTTTATTCCACAATGGTTTCTAAGTTCCTAGACCTGGAATAGAGAATAAGAATGCTATCACAGGTGACTCTTTGGGTAAATACTGACTTTTTAATGGAGATCACTGAACAAATGTAGCGTATTTAATATATAAGAGATTGAGTGCAATTTTGTGTTATAATGCCTCCTATTCGCTTGTCCTACACAGCAATTAAATTCCATTTAAGATCTAAATGTTGCTGTGTCCAGGGGAATTTCACCATAAGATGTGGTAACTGTATATTCAGTTGGTAAGGTATTTACGCATACATTTAAGTACTTGACCAGTCCTATTGAAGTCTGAAGATGCTGAATCAGAGTCTGAATTCAGAGGTTTATTCACCCATTTTTTGGTTCTTTTCTTCCTTCTCCTTCAATACGGCCTCGCTCACATGGGTGACTAACATGGTTGCTATTTATTTTTGTCAAGTCTATCCATGGTTTGCTATCACAAAACAAACACTCCCGCCCTTGTGGCACATGCACATACATGACCATTTAGCTAACTAGATGCTGTCCTGCTATGCCATAGCTCCTAGACAAAAGTTACTGCAGCAGCTCACAAATTTAAAGAGCTGAAACATGGAGTTAAATACCAGCAGGAGAGTACAGTTAGATTCTGATTCACTTCCAAGCTATAATACAACACTTGTAATGTGCTTAATTACTAGACAGTCCCACACCCCCCCTTCCTGGAGATTAACAGTATTATATATTAGAGTGGGAGCCTATAGATTTTAATGTCATATGCTAGTTTGGTGTCCGCCTTCTTGGCTGAGTTGCTGGGAATTAAACCAGGGATGTCAAGCTAAAAGCATGAGCTAAAGCTCTCTAGCTAGGGCTGTAACACATTCATATTCTTTGCAGATCAGGCACAGAAGGGCTCTGTAATACAAACATACACACCAGTGGGATACACTAACCTAGCTTTCCATGGCCAGCACAGGGTCTGGAGAGGCTGCACCATTTTAGAAATGGCATATAAAAACTGTACCCCAAACGGCATCCATTTAAAGGTTCACAACTAACGTGTTTCATGGATGTTAATTCTCTGTTGTCACCAGCAGGGAGGATAGTTGCACAAAGGGGGCATATAAAGTAGTTGCTAAAGAGGGAACGAGTCAAAGTTTGTTGTTTTGCAGTGCAGAGCTGACTTGTGTTTTCTGCTGCATATATCGGAGGGAGGGGTATTGAGGAACTATACGGCATAGTTGAGCTGGAGGAATCGCAGCCAGGAGCTGAAGCAAATGTCTCGATTGTGACATCCTAGCAAGAAACTTGTTCTAACAAATAACTATTTTGAGAAGAGGAAAAAGGACAAATGTTGGCAAGAGGCACTCTCAGCTCTGCATGTTACACTGATACTTTCCAATGCTCTTCAGGCCACAGAGACCTTACCATACTTCTCTGGACTACAGCTCACTGTGCTCTATTGGAGCCTCCCTCTCTCTGTGTCTGCCTTCAAGACCCTCCTGAACACCCACTGCCCTTTCATTAGCCTGGTTCCTTTGCCTTTCAACATTCTTTTGTTCTCAGTTCTCCTCCAGCCTTTGACACACCCCTATTCTGATTTTTGCAGTATGGTTACATTTAACTCTACTTCCCCAGTGTCAGCTGCCTCAAATCTCCTCGGAACCTCTCTTTTCAACTCCCATGATTGCTGAGGCATGTTTTCTCAGATATCTTAGCTGTCAGATAATACTGACATTCAGCCACTACTAACCAGACTTGAACCACTCACTGGAGGGCCTGATTCTCTATTGCCTAGGCCATCATGGTCATTTACACCTGGGCAAAGTGAATACAGTGTGACTGTAATATGCTACCAGACTAGAATGATGGCATTTAACACCCCCCATGGACCACTCTAAATCACTACATAAGGCCCATTTGTCACCATGATCCATTCCGTGAATCCCATTGCTGCCTAACAGTTGCAAATATTTCATGCATTTCAGTTATTTATATTTTCTCACGAACAAAGGATATGGCCTAAGTCTGCTCTTATTTATATCATTCTTGACTTGATCCACTGCCAAGCAGCATTACTCCTGACTCACACCAGTGGGAGAGGAAAATCATGTCCTATGTCAGCACTTCATACAGTTATCATAAATATCTGCTATTCTAGAGGTACTAAGTAGCATCATGAACTAATCTGGTATTAATGGCATTTTATATACCAGCCCAGAAAACTGCCCATGTTTGATCTTGAATTCTTCAGGAAGATTATACTCAGTGTGGCCATGTTTTTCATTTAATCTCTTAATGCTATCTCACATCAGTGGAAATACTTGATGGCATTATCCTGAATCAAAGCTACGTGACTGGGGGAACTGAAGACAGTGCAAAGCAATTTAGCCTGTCTGAGCCTCGGTGCCTCTTGTCTCTAGTTTCAGATTTACAAAGTCACCCTCTGTTTGGCCCTGGCAAAACGTTTCCAGCTGAAATAACTAATGTGGGCTGTTTAACGCTGATAAACTATTGATGCTTATAATGTTTATACAGAACACTTTAAAACACTTGACAGGCAAGAATCAGTTAGCACTGTTACAAATCCCTGGTTTGTTGGTGGCATCATGCAGAAAAAAGTGACCTTCTCTCCCAAGGTCTTATAGTATACTTTAAAGTAGAGCTGGATTTGGCCTAATTAACATTCCCTCAGAGATCCCTAGACAACAGAATATAAATGGGAGGAGGGAGGAAAAGTAGGTAATTGTTTCCTCATATAATGGGCTTCGGACTGAGAAAGCCAGACAAACATTGAATTGCAGTGACCCAGAGCCAGTTATGTAGAGATGCAGAGAACATCAAGGTCTAACAATGCAGCACAGCCACATCTATGAAAGGCATCAGAAATTTAAGCATCAGGCACTTGGCAAAACAGTGTGAAGGAAGCTGCCAAGTTATGTCCTAGTAGGTGCCACCAAAAAATGCTAACTCACAAAACAGGATACCAGCCCGTCAATGCTGATGGACAATGATGTAAACACGGGCAGTTTATAGTCCTGTGGAAACACACTTAGCCAGAGAGTTAGACCTACCGGCTAAACTGGGATAAGTAATTATGCTTTTCTTCACGTGAGGCACGTAGTGACTGCTAGCCAGTTACACACAATAGGAAAAAGACCAAAACAAACCAGGTTAACGTCAGTCAAATGTTATGCGCATCATGAGAAAGGGAGTCCAGATGTGCTGAGAAGAACTCCTGGATAAAGGAAAGGAAAAAACCAAAATAATCACTCAGTGCTGTAGATCCTCTGTGGAAAGAGGCTCCCAGAGCCTTGCTAAATAAAGAACAGCAAAGTTCAGTCCCACACCTCAGGAGTTATTAGATGAATGACAATTGCGTCTGCTTCTTGTGATTATAGCGCTTCCTTTTCCCACTAGAAAGGTTTAGCAGACCATTAGAGCTTTGCAACTGGTAGAAAAGGATGACTTTACAGAACAGGGGTGAGCATGGCAAAATATTTTTCTGGTTCACCACTCAAAGCGTTGTGGAGAAATTCAGTAATACCCTGTGCAAGTCTGGCTTTTTCATATGCTTCTACCTCTGCCCTGCTATAAATAATGGCAGCAATCAAAGCGCCTGAGTCAAACAAATAATATTCCCAAGTAATTCACTCATACATGCAACCCCAAAATTGCCTCTACCATCTTCCCTATAGGCACTCTGAAATTTCAGCCTGCTCTACACTAAAAAGTTCGGTTGATTCAGCTACTTTGCCCAGAGGTGTGAAAAATCCACACCCCTGAGCAACACAGTTAAGCTGACCTAACTCCCAGCATAGACCACACTAGATTGATGGAAGAATTCTAGTTCCTGTCTCTCTTAGAGGCGGATTACTTATGCTGGCAGGAGAACCCCTCCAGCGGGGGAAGATAGTGTCTCCACTGAAGCGCTACGGCAGCACAGCTACAGCTGTGTCACAGTAGCTTTGCAAGCATAGAGAAGCCCATTGATAGATTAGACAGACGGTGGCACTTATGCCTCTGCCCTCATGAGGAACGAGGAGCAGCGGGGAAGTTATGCCTCAGGCAGACACAACCTCTTTTGGGGCTCTGCCTTGTGCGGTGAGGTGAGCAATTCTATCGGCTACCAGCCTGGCTCCCTGGGCCACTGCAGAAAGGGTGAGGGCTACCTCACCTCATCTCCTTCTCATGCTTCCCTGCCCCTCCCGCCTCTCTCCCGGTGTCTTGCGTCCCAGAATCGGGCCGTGCCTGTGCTCCCCGGAGTACAGAGCCTGCTGCTGTGCAGTGCTTCTTGCACACCCTGAGCACTCTCAGAAAGGCCACTGGGAACGTGGCTTATCACACGCCAGATTTTGATCTGTCACACACGTGTAAATCCAAAACAAATCCACGGACGACCGTGGAGTTACCCTAGATTCAGACTGGCCTTAAACTCAGTGGCTCTATTACACTTGGGCGATAGAGCGCATGCTCTAGCCCAAAGCAAACTCACTTTCAGATGCAACTAACTTTCAGTTCCTCTAAATCCAGATTCCCAGCTGCTGATAGATTCAGAGAGTTGAAAGCCACAAAGGGACTGTTAGATCATCTAGTCTGACCTCCTCTGCATTACAGGCCATAGAATTTCACTCAGTTTCCCCTGAGCCCAATTTGTGTTTGGTTAAAGTCTATCTTCCAGAAAGGCATCCAGTCATGACCTGAAGACACGAAGAGACGGAGAATCTACCACTTCCCTCAATAATTTGTTCCAGTAATTACTCACCCTCACTGTTAAAAAAATTGTGACATATTTTCCATTTGAATTTGTCTGGCTTTCATTTCCAGCCGTTGATTATTGTTATGTCTTTCTCCACTAAATTAAAGAACCATTTAGTACCTGCTGTTTTCTCCCCATGAACTTACTTATACACAGTAATCAAGTCACTTATTGATATTCTTTATGATAAGCAAGGCAAATTTTGCTTCTTATATCTCTCCCTATAAGGCATATTTTCTAGCCCTTGAATCTCATTTATGACTCTTTTATGCACCCTCTCCAAGTTTTTTTTCCAATATCCTTTGTAAAATGTGGACACCAGACCAGTACACAATGCTTTAGTATCCTGTTCTCAAGTGAGGTGAAGACTGAAGAAGACAAAGTGCCATCTTGAGGGGCCAATAAGATCCATGGCTCCCTTGCTGAATTTGATTGGATCTTGGCATAACAGGGTTATTTCCAGCTTTTCTGATACAAGAGAATACTGATGAATTGGAATGGAGATAACTAATGAATCAGCTATTTATATTAAAGCACACAAAGATCCAGTATATACGGATTCTTATATTTAGGCTCAAATCTGGCCTTTCAAACTGAGCACACTCAGCATCCAAGAGCAGAATTTGGACCAAAGAGAGTAACTATATACTTCTAATGCAACTGCACAGTAATTACATGCTTCTGCGGAGCACAGTACTTAGTAATTACACACAGCAGGCCCAAAAATATCGTTTAACACGTATGCAGGTTTTCAAGGCAAAAATAATGATGAATTTACTTGGTGATTATATGGTACTTACCACATACATATTTTGCCAATACATGATACTCACCATGTCATTAAATGGTCAATATTTGCTCTGGAAGTAAAGAATATTTGTAAAATTACTCCATGTAAAATAAAGCATTATTAAAAACTCATTAACATTTTCACCATGACATTTGTCCTAGGGATAAATATGCAAGTCTTCTAGTTTGACTTCAGGCAGCCAACATTTTTATGGAGAAATGTTTTGTTTTTATTGTTCCAAGAGGAAGCATATCATGATGTTGCTTTCAAACTCTCTGATTGGGCTTTCTGTGGCACTTCCATTTCTTCCCTTCTTTCAGCCCTTAACCCCCCTCTCCCATCAATAAATGGAAACTAGTTTTAGCCAAACCTAGAAACAACGACCAGTTGAAGGCAATGGACATGGCAAAGTTTCAATTGACGTCAGTGGGCAAATTCTGCTGAATTACACTTGTGTAAACATGGAGTAACTCCACTGAAGGAAATAGAGTTGCTTTGGTATGTGTGGGTATAACTGACAGCTGAATGTGGTCATAGTGGGAGCAGGATCTGTTCCTATTTTTTTTAGGCCAAGGTATAAACAAAAAAGAGTGGGGTTCACAATCTATTAGGTTTCTCTTTAGCTTTGATGACAGATTGTTATAAGGGGGTAGGGAGCTTATGATGAGGGAACACTAGGAACAAGGCAAGTTCTTCTGATGATGTGGCTCTTCTCAGGTATAGTATAAACACAGAAGGCCAAATTCTGCTCTCACATAGATGTCACTCTGGATTAATTCCACTTAAGTCAATGGCCCAAAAGAATTAAGAAGAAAGTTCCATCAGTCATCATTGCTGGAAGCTAAGCTCAGGGCTAGTGTGGTGATATATAGAATTTTAGCTGGAAGTACAGAAAATTTGTGGTTCTAAATGTAAGTTCTGAGCTCCTATTTAGCTCTTTCGTTTTGTTTTGGGTTTTTTTTGTTTGGGTTGTTTGGTATTTTGGAAGTAGGAGCACTGAAAACACTTTGGCAGTGATGCATGCTCATGTGACACAAGTTAAGCTATAAGAGTGGAACTGACCCATCTGCAGAAGAGCAGCAGAAGACCCATGCATCACTTAAGTCCTCAAAAGAGGGCTTTGTGCTGGGCTCCTGCCCAAGGGTGAATTTCACCCTAATGCCTTTATACCTCAAGGCCCCATTATGGGAATATTGAAGACAAAATATAACCAATGTTAAACTACTAGTGGTCAGATCTGGCATGCATTGTAGTCAGTGGAAAGACACTGACTTTGATGGGCATTGGAGCAGGTCCTAAGAGAATAAATGAAACCTGTCAATTTGAGATGGCTCTTTTGGTATCTTATTCTAAGGTTAGAGTAAGAAGATGAATGGCCTTTGAAAAGTGCAGAGAGCTGGATGAACAGCATGGGAGGAAAAAGAAGATGCAAACACAGCACCTTCAACCACAGGGTTACTTGCTGACTGGCAGGTGCAACAAGCATTTTAATAGCTACAGGGCTGAACCACATGAAATATTTCAAGTAACAAATGCCAGACCTCAACATATTTTATGGATTGCATTCTTTCTTTAATAATAATTGCCTCCTTTGAAAGCCACACAGTTTCATTAGCCATAGCTCTGAGGAAAACCATTCTTTTTCAGATATTTCTCGGCTGATGGATTGTTTTGGGGTGTGTCTTCTAAGGGAAATGGATTCATCTTCCTTGCATGTCTCATGAGGCAGTGCACACCTGTGTCAGAAGATGAATTCAAGACATGGAGCCATTTAAAATAGCCACATCTGTAAGAATACATCTTGATTGTAAGGTAGTGAATGTAGTTCAGGGATTTGAAGGTAATCATTCTTTACAGGCATTTTTGTTCCGGTGGATGTAATACAATAAACTGGCTTCCTTGAACCCCTATTTTTGGATCTATGACATACGCAGTTTTTCTGGAGCCAAATAAGGCCACAGAATTACTGCTTACTTATGTTCTGTTATCCAGCTGAGAAAAACCTAGTCTTTCAGGCCTATGCATGTTATACTTTTCACAGCACTAGTACCTAAAAATATTCTGCTGACCGGTTGGTTTAAGATGATTTCCCTAGCATAATGTCCTGGACCCTTCTGCTCTCCTGAAGAGATCAAAGGCTATCCATTTTAAAATTGTAAAAAGGCCAAACAGAACTACCATAATCTAGGCCCAAACAAAGGAGGCAGGAGCAGCAAGAGAGATGGATGGTGACTTAGTTATACTGTGTAAATCAGGAGTAACTCTCTTGAAGCCAGTGACTTTACCACCATTTTAAAATGGTGCTCCTTCTTCATCAGTTCAAGGGTTGTCTACACGGTGTATTAGTCCTCACCAGATGGCTGTAAATTCTAGTGTGCTCTAGGATGTCACACACTAACCGGCCCTCTGTGGACATTGCTGGTGTGCGCTAAAAGTTCCCTAGTGCACATTACTGTAGTCTTGTGTGAAATGGGATGGCATTAACACACAGTAGGGAACTTTCAGTGTGCACCAGCAGGGTCTAAACAGGCCAGGTAGTGCACAATGCCCTAATGTAGGCTTGAATTTACATCTCTCTGTGCATGATCAATATGATTTTGTCAAGAAAATGCATCAGTTTTTCATCTGGTATAAATCGGATTTCAACCAGGTGGGGATCTGACCCAATATAAGGAAAGAGAACTGATAGAGAAAAACAATATAAACAAGTTTGGATTTAGTCTGGCAATACATTGAGAGTAATGAATTCTATTTCTGTGGCACACAGGACATACTGCACATTGGCTGCAAAAATTAAGAGCACTAGAATTGGTTGAATATTTTTCTGTAAAATAGGCTTTTGTTGTCAATTGTTTTTGTGTGGAAAATCTTTTATGAAAATAGGCATTTTTTCATTTTCACCAAAAATGTTCATTGGGGAAAAGAATTATTTCCCAACCAGCTCTGCCGAGTGTTCTCCATTCCCAGGGAACAGGAGCTGAAGGTGCTAAATAACTCATTAGAGTCGTTTGGGTCTTCCAGGACTGAGCCCTGGAAAGGAGAGAGATTGACTAACAATAGCAGAAGGAGCCTTGGCAACAGAACTTTCATTAGTGCAAATCTTTAAAAGGGTCTAAATAATGTGCAAATTGTTGGGATCTGTACTGTAGTTAAAAAGTATAAAGGTCATAAGAGATATTCTGCTGACTTGGTACTGTACATTGTTTTGGCTAGACCCCCCACTTAGAACACTGGGCCACCTCACTGCAAAACAGAGGTGTGATCAGACATCACTTATTGTCCACTGAGGAGTGGAAATGAAAACAGTTTAACATCTGCTACTCCTCACAGCAACAGAACAACTCAAGTGTGCAACTCAACTATCTAGCTTTCCTACAACCAAAACATCATGTCAGCATTTACAATATTATAAATCAAGGTTGCAAACCCGAATGATGTTAGCCACACTATAAATAAAGATAGGTATATTAAAAAAAAATCTAAGTTAAAAACCCCCCACGTTTGTTGAGACTTATGCTGCTGCTAAAACAAAAGGGATGGGATTCAATGGGAACAGATGTTCCTTGCCTGCTGTTGCCTCCACCCATGCATTTTAAACAATATTCAGATTAAATTGAGCATTCATAATGATATTTTTCCTAATGCTTTTGTAAGTTCTGGCTCTTTTCCCACTCCCTCGCCCCCCTGACATTTTTATCTCCCAGCTGCTAATTTCATAGCTACTTCAGACTGTATCACTCACAGGCAGTCTAAAGTCTTGACACCCCTTTCGGATTCTGTAGACATTAATGCTGCTGCAGCTGAAGCTTTGTTGGTTGGTGTACTATGTCTTCAAAATTAATCCTTTAAACAGGCAGGGCTGGATTGTGCTTTTGAGAACAGAGCTGAGCAATAATCGAGTGCTGAATCTCCAATCCACCACCCACAGTCACATACACAGAATAGCTGGGGTGACTCACAGACACAGTTCAATGATTCTCAGGCATAATTCCCTCTTGGCTTCCATCTTGTTCCTTGGTGTATGTGTGTAGTAATTCGCTGCCAGCAGAAACGTAGAACACACACCCCACAGCTGCACTGGCTAGTGCATTGGGGCCACTGCCAATGTTCCACCCACTCCCTGTGCTCTGGGGCCGGAAGTAGCAGTCCCCACTGTACTCCTACATTCCTGGGCCATAGGCCTGGGTAGCCCACACAGGGATGCAAGGGATTGTCGTACGACTGCTGACTTCATTGTGTGGCTGTGCAGTCCAAGTCACAGTACAGCCCTTAGAGAATATCATTCCACAAGTAAGAAGGAGAACACTTAGGGTTTCATAGCCAAAGCAGCATAAAGAGGCCTTACGGTAAATGAGAATCAGGCCCTCATTTGCATAATAACTTTCATTACCACTATTCTATTAGACACAGGTTCTTTCTTATACTAATCTCATCACTGCAGTAGCTAACCACCTTCCAGCAGGGTGTTAATCAACATGATTAATAAAGAGGGGACTTAAGGCAATAGGAACACCCTATTCCATATAGGTTTATTTGCTGCACTCATCACCATAGCGTCTGAGCACCTTCCAGTAATGCATTAAGCAACATGACTAACATCTTTCATAAGTTTGTCTTGGGGAAAAATTTCTGACTTTTAAAACTGTGGTTTAAGATAAATCTGCATATGTTTGCTAAGGCGTAGAATCAAAAGGAAATGTGTTACTATAGCTGGTTAGCTGGCATAGTTACCAATGGAGCACATTTTGTAGGGCATTTATAGCCTGACAATGCTGTTACCTGCAATGCAGATGCCCATGGGAAACTGAATGCAGAATTTGTGGGATGTAACTGTGGGGAGAATTTTCCTCCGTGATTTCCTCTGATCGTCATTGCTCGCTGCTAAACGGCAATTGCCACGGATTGTTCCTTCATTTTGAGCTACTCCATACAGCTACAAATGGAGACGTGGGACTAGGCCCCTGACCAATTTTGATATGTTTGGGGTATTTTTTTAAACTCCCTTTTTAAGAAGACAGAAGTGTAGAGCAAGGGTTTGACTTGGGTTGGAATTTTTTTTTAGATCTAATTATGCACCAAAGTCTGTAAAGTGCTCAGTACTTCCTTTGCTGTGCAGTGAAGCCTCAGCTCCCATTCACTTCCGTTGGATTGAGGCCTCACTCTGCTCCTGGTAGGATGTGCTCAGAACTTCGAAGCTAGGGACCTATGGTTCTGATTCCGGAAAGTACTCAAACATATACTTAACTGGAAGCTGTCCAGTAATCCCAACCCTATTCAGCAAAGCTTTGAAATGCTTGCTTAATTTTAAGCATGTGCTTAAGTCCCATTACCTTCAATGAGACGGAAGCATAATACGTAAGCCCTTTGTTTAATCAAAGCCTATATAGCTAAACAATCCAAAATGCAAAAGTTTTTTTTTTTTTACACTTCCAGGACCCTGGTCTAGTAACACAATTTGTCAGACATTTGTTTTGGTTTGTTATTTTAAAGGCAGAATTCTGTGCACATTTCCCTATGTCGTGTAAGCAACAAGCCAAGCAGATATATAAACAGCAATAGTTCTAGTGTTTTATACAAATTAGTGGTGCAATTGAAGTGGAATTCTTTCTTGTTGTTCACAGGGTCAGTGAATTGTTCTTCTCCAGATGTTATTTTCTGATAACTTGTGCTCCAAAAGATTCACGGTGGCATTTAAAGCTGGAGCAGGGAGACGAGCCAGTTTTGTTGTGCATAACAGAAGGAGTTTTGTGAACAAATTTCAATTTCAGTTTTCCCAGATAGACACATGTCCTTTGATTTAACTGTGGCCTTGATTCTGCTGCTCTGTATTTCTTCTTCACTCCAATACCCTGCTGAAGTCTGTGGGACTAATTGACTAAGAAAAAGTTGCTCAATTGGGCACTATATATGTAACCTTATAAAAAAGCAGACTATGAAAATCCAAACAAAAATCAAAACATGATCTTGAAGGGTCCAATCCTGCATCCTTGAAGTCAATAGAAGTTTTATCACATAAGAAGAGTTATACTGGGTCGGACAAATGGTCCATCTAGCCAGTGTCCCGTCTTCCAACAGTGGCCAGTGCCAGGTGCTTCAGAGGAAAGAACTGAACAGGGCAATACTGAGTGATCTATCCCCTGTTCTCCAGTCTCAGCTTCTGGCAGTCAGAGATTTGGGGACACTCGACGCATGGGGTTGGGTCCCTGACCATCTTGGCTAATAGCCATTGATGGACCCTAGCCTCCATGAACATACCTGCTTTTGTTTTTTAACCAAGCTACACTTTTGGCCATCACAACATCCCCTAGCAATGAGTGCCACAGGTTGACTGTGCATTGTGTGAAGTATTTCCTGTTGTTTGTTTTATACCTGCTGGCTGTTAACGTCATCATGTGACCCCTGGCTCTTGTGTTTTGTGAAGGGGTAAATAACACTTCCCTATTCACTTTCCCCACACCAGCCATGCTTTTATAGACTTCTGTCATATCTCCCCTTAGTTATCTTTTTTTAAAGCTGAACAGTCCCAATCTTTTTACTTTATCCTCAGATAGAAGCTGTTCCATACCCCTAATCATTTTAGTTACCCTTCTTTCCACCTTTTCCAATTCTAATACATGATTTTTGAGATAGGGCGACCAGAACTACAAGCAGTGTTTAAGGTGTGGGAGTACTATGGATTTACATAGTGGCATTATGATATTTTCTGTTTTATTATCTATCCCTTTCCTAATGGTTCCTCACATTCTGTTGCTTTTTTGACTGCTGCTGCACATTGAGAGGATGTTTTCAGAGAACTATCCACAATGCCTCCAAGATCTTTTTCTTGAGTGGTAAAAGCTAATTTAGACCCCATCGTTTTGTATGTATAGTTGGAATTATTTTTTTCCAATGTGCATTGCTTTACCCTTACCAACACTGAATTTAAGCTGCCAGTTTATTGCCCAGTCATGTCAACTCCCTTTGTAACTCTTCACAGTCATCTTTGAACTTAACTATCATGAGTAATTTTGTCTCATCTGCAAATTTTGCTTCCTTACTGTTACCATCCTTTTCCAGATCATTTATAAATATGTTGAACAGCACAGTACCCAGTACAGATCCTTGGCAGGAAGAAAGAGGGTGCTATTTAACTCTCTCCATTGTGAAAATTGACCATTTATTCCTACCCTTTGTTTCCTATCTTTTAACCAGTTACTGATGCAGGAGAGGATCTTCCCTTTTATCCCATGACTACTTAGTTTGCTTAAGAGCCTTTGGTGAAGGACTTTGTCAAAGACTTTCTGAAAGTCCAATTACACTATATCAACTGCTTGTTGACTCACTCAGAGAAGTCTAATAGATGAGGCATGATTTTTCTTTACAAAAGCCATGTTGACTCTTCCTCAACGTATTGTGTTCATCTATGTGTCTGCTAAATTTGTTCTTTGTTATAGTTTCAATCAATTTGTCTGGTTCTGAAATTAAGCTTGCTGGTCTGTAATTGCCAGGATCATCTTGGGAGTCTCTTTAACATCAGCTACCCTCCAATCATCTGGCACAGAGGCTGATTTAAGCAATAGGTTACTTAACATAGTTAATAGTTCTTCAATTTCATTTCTGAGTTCTTTCAAAACTCTTGGGTGAATACCATCTAGCCCTAGTGACTTATTACTATTTAATTTATCAATTTGTTAATTTATCAAAACCTTCTCTACTGTTTCCTCAATCTGGGACAGTCACTTAGAGTTATCACCTAAAAAAATGGCTTCGTTGTGGAGCTCTCCCCCATATCCTTGGCAGTGGAGATCAATACAAAAAAATAATTTTATTTCTCTGCAACTTCCTTGTCTTTCCTGAGTGCTTCTTTAGCATCTTGATCGTCCAGTGCGCTGCTGACTGCCAGGCTTCCTACTTCTGCCATACTTTAAAAAAAAAATTTTGCTCTTAGTTTTTCCGTCTTTAGTTAGTAGATCTTCAAATTCTTTCTTGGCCTGCCTTATTATATTTTTACCCTTGACTTGACAGAGTCTATGCTCCTTTCTATTTTCCTCAGTAGGATTTGACTTCCAATTGCTGTTTTTTATTATTATTTGGGTTATACATTTAATTTGAACCTCTATTACAGGGTTTTTTAATAGTTTTCATGCAGTTTATAGGCATTTCACTCCTGTGACTGTTCCCTTTAATTTCTGTTTTACTTGTTTCCTCATTTTTGTGTAGTTTCTCCTTTTTGAAGTTAAACACTACTGTGGTGGGTTTCCCTGGCATTTTTCCCCATACATGGATGTTAATTGTCATTACATTATGGTCACTCTGACCAAACCATCAGATAGATTCACCTCCACTTCGGACTAAATCAAGAATTGCCTCTCCCTTTGTGGGTTCCAGGACAAGCTGCTCCAAGAAGTAGTCATTAATGATATCTAGAAATGTTATCTCTGCATTCCATCCTGAGGTGACGTGCACCCAGTCAACTATGAAGAGAGTTGAAATCCCTCATTATTGTGTTTCCTGCCTTTGCAGCCTCTCTAATATGGCTGAGCATTTCACAGTCACTGTCACCATCCTGGCCAAGTGGTCAGTAGTATATTCCTACTGCTATACTCTTACTGTTCAAGCGTGGAATTTCTGCCCAGAGAATCAGTGTATGGTACCATTTGATTTCAGACTTGTACTTTATTTGACTAGTCTATCTTTCACTTAGAATGCCACTCCCACCCATGCAACCTATTCTATCATTCTTATATATTATGTACCCTGGTATTACCGTGTCCCTTTCATTATCCTCATTCCACCAAGTTTCAGCAATGCTTGTTATAGCAATGTCCTCATTTAACACCAGGCACTCTAGTTTGGGCGTTCCCAAACCTTTGTCCCTGAGGCCCACCAGTGCAGCTGCAATAGGCCCCATGGCCCACTACTAAAATGCATCCATCAGGGAGAGGGGTTCCGTGGGGTGGGCAGAAGAGACCAGAGAGAGGGCCAAGGGGCCAGGCAGATGCCACAGCCAGCCTCTGCTGACACCCTCTGACTCAGCAGTCTGCTTAGTGCCTTGAGCTGGACACTTGGCGCCCCTGCCCCCTCCACACAGCACCTTGCTGCACCTCACAGGCACCCCCTGCCTGGGAACAAGGGAAGGTCACCAGCACTGGGCAGAGGCAGATGCTTGCGCTGGGCCCAGCCATTACATTGATGGTCCCTATCCCCTACCATCAAGGCCCATCAGGTTTTTGTTTCTGGCGGGGGGGACAATGCCCCCCCCGATGCCATCCCCAACTCCACCCGTGGTAAACCACCTGCGGCCCACATTTTGGGAACCCCTGCTCTAGTTCACCCATCTTAGTATTTAGACTTCTAGCATTTGTATATATTGACATATTGTCAGTATTCAGTTGTTTGCCTTAGTGTTGTATTTAAATGGTATTTTTTTACATTTGACTATTCCTCACTAGCCCCATCCTGTACTTTACCAACTCCTTTCTAATCCTCTTTACTAAAATATAGAGCTCTCCCTTTCATACATTCGATCCCTAAGGGACGTCTCCGGTTGAACAGTGTGTTCCCCCAGCCTTTAGTTTAAAAACTCCTCTACAAACTTTTTAATTATAAGTACCAGAAAGCTGGTTCCATTTTGGTTTAGAAGGAGCCCATCTTTCCTGTACAGGCTTCTCCTTTCCCAAAAGCTTCCCCAGTTCCTAATAAGCCTACATCCCTCCTCTCTACACAATCATTTGATCCGTGCCTTGATACCCAGCAGTTCTGCTTGTCTAATTGGCCATGTGGAACCAGAGGCATTTCAGAGAAAGCTACCATGGGGGTCCTGGACTTTAATCTCTTACCTAGCAGCCTAAATTTGGCCACCAGGACCTCTCTCCTATCCTTCCCTATGTCACTGGTACCTACAGGTACCACGATCACCGGCTCCTTCCCAGCACTGCACATAAATCTGTCTAGATGTCTCGAAAGATCTGCAACCATCTGGCAAACAATTTGCCATGAAGAACTTCCGGTCATCACAAACCCAACTACCTATATTTCTAATAATCAAATCCCCCCCTACGGGTATACTAAGTGTGTGAGGAAAGGATGACATCATCTGAAAGCAGGATCCCAACTATGGGATCATTTCCCTCAGGTCCAGCTTGATGGTCCCCTTCCCTGAGACTTCCATCCTCCTTAACAGCACAGAGGCTGTCAGACTGTGAGAGGGACTACTCTATTGTATCCCTGAAAATCTCCTCTGTGTTCCTCTCTGCCTCCCTTAGCTCCTCCAGTTTAGTCATCCTGGCCTCAAGAACCTGTACCATGTCTCTGAAGACCATGAGCTGCTTGCACTGTATGCACACTTACACTACCAGCCCACCAGGCAGGTAATTATACATACCGCATTCAATGTGATAAACTTGATAGCCCCCACTCTGCTGCTGGACTTTTGCCTGCATTATTTTTGCCTCCTGAAGGTTTATTTGGTTGCTTCTTTTGAGTTGGGAGGTTATTGGCCTAAGTTTACAATATGTTTGTTAGGTGTCGCTACCTCTCACACTCCTCCTCTAAACTCCCTTGAAAAGCTCCCCTCAGTTGCTAGCTATTCTGGTCACTTAGGAGCTGGCTTTTTAAACCCCTGTTCCCCCTGAATTATCCCTGCCCTCTGGTCAATGTAAGCAGGATCAGGACCTAAATAAGAGGGCAAAACACCTGACTGCTGTGCTATCCTTGTCTGCAGCATATGACCTCAACAAACAGTACGATTGCTTTTCCCAAAAGAACTTATTGGTACAGAGGAAATGAGCGAGAGCAAACAATTTACAAATCCGGGTACTCTGGAATCCCATTAATAAAACCAGGCCGCTGTACAGGAATCTGAGGCTGATTATCCTAGCTGATGGAAAGACCATAGGTAAGACACGGTATAATTAAAACTGACTTTGGGTGTCTGATATATTTAGATATTTCAGCATTCGTGTTGCTCCATATCACTATTACTATCAGCCTCAGCTGGGAAGAGGTTACAGGAGGACTGGATGATGTTGGCCCATTCTAATGCTGAGTATGTTTCAACCTCTGTAACTCCTGGCAAGCGGCAATACTGAACGACCCAGGGCTTTGGTCTTGGTACCAGTGCTACTCCAGAATTTTCTTTTACCAAAAGAAAAAGCAAATTATAAAATTTCAATTGGTTTAAATAAAACTGAGGATAAAAGAAACTAAAGGTGGGAAAGGCTGTTATTGCCTAGCTTTTAAGAAATTAATACACTAGCGCCTGAAAAACACGGGAAAGAACTTTAGGCTTGATTCATAGAACATGTTTTTGGCAGCCAAATTCTTGCACTGCAGAAAGTGTACAGATATCCATCTTATGCACCTGTTCTGTATGTTACTGTTTCATCAGACCCACCCTTATTAATTGTCTGTCGTCTGTGCTCCTTTAGTAGAAAAAACCTTATATTGAGAGTTAGTGACATGAAAAATGCGGGAAAAGCATCCTAATTTCTCATTCATAAAAATGAATGACTCCATTTAAACAACGAATGGGATGATGTATAAATTACAAGGAAATCAGGATACCATGACAAGCTGAGTGATTTCAGCACTTACAGTGCTTACTCCATTGTTTATTGTGAGCAGAACAAGGCCATGAAAGTCTATTAAAGTCCTGGTATTGAGAGTTTGAAGGTGTGTGTGTGGGGCGGGGGGATGCATTATCAGCAGTGCAAGCTTAATAGGAGATCAGACCATTCCATAGACTCATAGACTCATAGGTCAGAAGGGACCAATATGATCATCTAGTCTGACCTCCTGCACAAGGCAGGCCACAAAACCCTACCCATACACATTTATAACAACCCCGAACCCATGACCGAGTTGTTGAAATCCTCAAAAATGAGATTTGAAGACCTCAAGCTGCAGGGAATCCACCAGCAAGCGACCCATGCCCCATGCTGCAGAGGAAGGCGAAAAACCTCCGTGGCCCCTGCCAATCCGCCCCGGAGGAAAATTCCTTCCCGACCCCAAATATGGCGATCAGCTAAACCCTGCGCATGTGGGCAAGACTCACCAGCCAGCACCCAAAAAAGATTTCTCTGCAGTAACTCAGTTCCCATCCCATCCAGCATTCCCACAGACCATTGAGCAGACTTATCTGCCGATAATCCAAAATCAATTGCTCAAATTAAACTATCCCATCATAACATCCCCTCCATATACTTATCAAGCTTAGTCTTAAAGCCAGATAAGTCATTTGCCCCCACTACTTCCCTCGGAAGGCTATTCCAGAACTTCACTCCCCTAATGGTTAGAAACCTTCGTCTAATTTC
>ML675616.1:88050004-88068272 GCA_007922155.1 Mesoclemmys tuberculata | reverse complement strand
GAAATTAGACGAAGGTTTCTAACCATTAGGGGAGTGAAGTTCTGGAACAGCCTTCCGAGGGAAGTAGTGGGGGCAAATGACTTATCTGGCTTTAAGACTAAGCTTGATAAGTATATGGAGGGGATGTTATGATGGGATAGTTTAATTTGAGCAATTGATTTGGATTATCGGCAGATAAGTCTGCTCAATGGTCTGTGGGAATGTTGATGGGATGGGAACTGAGTTACTGCAGGGAATTCCTTTTTGGGTGTTGGCTGGTGAGTCTTGCCCGCATTCTCGGGGTTTAGCTGATCGCCATATTTGGGGTCGGGAAGGAATTTTCCTCCGGGGCGGATTGGCAGAGGCCCCGGAGGTTTTTCACCTTCCTCTGCAGCGTGGGGCATGGGTCGCTTGCTGATGGATTCCCTGCAGCTTGATCTCACTTTTGAGGATTTCAAATCTCACTTTTGAGGATTTCAATAACTCAGTCATGGGTTCGGGGTTGTTATAAATGTGTATGGGTAGGGTTTTGTGGCCTGCCTTGTGCAGGAGGTCAGACTAGATGATCATATTGGTCCCTTCTGACCTATGAGTCTATGAGTCTATGAGTCGATGAGGTTATCTAATCCAACCCCCTGCTTAAAGCAGGAGCAACCCCCAATTAAATCATCTCGTCCAGGGCTTTGTCAAGACAGGCCTTGAAACCTCAGAGGACGGAGATGCCACCACCTCCCTAGGTAACCCATTCCAGTGCTTCACCACCCGCCTAGTGAAAACGTTTTTCCTAATATTCACCCTAGACCTCCCCCACTGCAACTTAAGACCATTGCTCCTAGTTCTGTCTTCTGCCACGATTGAGAAGAATCTAGCTCCATCCTTCCTGGAACCCTTCTTCAGATAGTTGAAGTCTGCTATCAAATCCCCCCTCACTCTTCTCTTCTGCAGACTAAAGAAGCCTAGTTCCCTCAGCCTCTCCTCATAAGTCATG
Organism: Mesoclemmys tuberculata; assembly: GCA_007922155.1. Lineage (NCBI taxonomy): Eukaryota > Metazoa > Chordata > Testudines > Chelidae > Mesoclemmys > Mesoclemmys tuberculata. The sequence goes on along the minus strand of ML675616.1, from coordinate 88,067,305 downwards.
TGCTCCAGCCCCTTAATCATTTTCACTGTCCTCTGCTGGACTCTCTCCAATTTGTCCACATTATTTCTATAGTGTGGGGCCCAAAACTGGACACAATAGTCCAAATGTGGCTTCATCAGTGCCAAATAGAGGGGAATAATCATTTCCCTTGATCTCCTGGCAATGCTCCTGCTAATTCAGCTCAATATTCCATTAACTCTCTTGGCAACAAGGGCACACTGTTGACCCATATTCAGCTTGTCCATTGTAACCTCCAGGTCCTTTCCTGCAGACCTGCTGCCTAGCCAGTCGGTCCTCAGTTTGTAGAGGTTCATGGGATTCTTCCGTTCCAAGTGCAGGACTCTGGACTTTTCCTCATTGAACTTCATCAGATTTCTTTTGGCCTAATTCTCCAATTGGGTCAATGGCAAAAAAAAAGTTGAAAACTTCAAATCATGAGTGAAAGTGGGTGCCAGGTTTTTTTGTACATCAAACATACAGAAAATGCCAGTTTACTATTTTCATAGGCATGGGTTTTCCTGAGTGGAATTTCCATGAAAACAGTTATTCTAAATTATACTCCATGTATTTTTTTACAGAAAGATCCACTTTCCTAGCAGCATTTTTTTAATACCAAACTCAACCGCAAAGCAGACCATCCATACCCACAGCCTAAACTAGCCGAGCTTAATGTTTTCCCAGCTGAAATCTGCTAAGCCACTTCCCCCAGCCAACCTCACCTGCTACAGGTGTGTTTAATTCCTCTCAGCTGCTGAAGTAACACCACCACCCAAGAGTGGGTTTTGTTGGCTTTTCATGTTGGCTTTTAAAACATGAACAGAAATGCAGCTTCTAAAATCAACCAGCATGTATATGGAAAAGCTTAAGAATGAGATTTTAATATTTCTGGACAGTAAACACAGTTATGTTAACCAGTTTTTTTCCTGCACTCAACATGAAGATCCAGTATTTTTTATACTTTTGCCTTTGGGGGAAAAGTCCTCCAGATCCATGTGTTTTCACAAATGAGACATGTTATCCTCTCCACGCCACCCATGATGGGTGAGCATGATTGGTATGAGAACAGCTCACTGTTCAGCTGTACTTTCCTGTTACCAGACAAAACTGTTATGTATTGTGTTATCTGATCACAGACCTGAGAGCCAAGCACTCCTGCATGTTAACCCCAGCTCTGCCACTTCCTTTGTTGCCTTGAACGAGCCACGTACAGGGTCCAACTGTCAGAAATTCTGAACACCCACAAATCCCACTAAAGTATGTGGGAGCAGTTGGGCCTCAGAATCTCTGACAATCAAGCACCTTAATTTTTCTGTCACATCTGTAAAATATGACTAATCATTCTTCCCTGCTTCACAGGATTGTTGTGACTGGATTAATTAGTGTTCATGAAGTGCTAGGGAAAGCCCGAAGTAGTAGTATTAACAGAGGACAGTTTTTACGAGATGCTGATCCCAAGGCAGAACACATTAATGTCTGCAAATCAATCGTTCGACCACGTGTGGCCATGAGATATACCGATGGTTTACGCAGGAGTGTGCTGGCACTTGACGACAGAATTTCAGTGTACGTCTGAGACACAAATATAAATAAATCTCCCTACTGCAGAATCAGCTTTCATTCTCACTTGGACCCAGGAGTAAAAAGCCTTTGGGCTTCTACTTCTCCATCCAAGTCACTTTCCACTGCAGTTGGCAGTTCCATTTCACCTCGGGTGAGCTGGGAACATCCTTAGATGTGCACCAAACCTGGTGGTGGCTGTTAGTGGGTCTCCTGTTTTAACAATCCACATTCAACAGCCTGACATTCTGCACAGCTTACAGCATGTCTCAGAAGCAGCTGACTTCCTTAAGTACTGAAGCAGGGTACCTTACATAACCTTGGTGAGGGAAACACCAGCATTTTCCCCCCACGGCCTTTGTTTTCAGTTACTAATCTAGGAAACACACGTCCTTTCTATTTGCTTAGAAAATAATTAATAATAACCTCATTGTGCCTGGATCCCCACTGCACCTACCTATTAAAATGGAAAACCCTGTGCTGCAGACATGGCAAGACTGCTAGAGCACTTAAGCAGCACACCGTGAGTTGCAACCATTTACTATGTGCAATTGTTTCTACAAGACCTAATAGTTCTACCATTGTTGTTATAACACTGTGCACTAATATAAATGAGCCTGTAAATGGGGGTCCAGCTAAAATAAAACCATTATAATCACAGGCTGGGTTGTAAATCACAGGCTAGTGTGTTCTGCTGTGGTTTGACCGAGAGCCAGGCAATAGTCAAATAATCAAACTGCAGATGTTGGGATAGCGAATTTAAACAATGGCAAAGATCCAAGCAAAGGGGAGGTGAGGGGTGGAGGGAGAGGATTTTGCACAATGCAGGAATTCCCCCTTTCCAGTGAACTGGGTCTATGAAATAACCAGACACGTTAACCAATAATAGCATTGTTCCCTGGAAGTGTGCATGCCAGTATGGGCTCAGCCAACCCCATTCAGAGCAACACTAAATATCTGCAATTCTACTAATAAATTCCTGGCTTCTGAAGTTTCCTTCCCCCTCTCCCTCCACCCTCCCCCGTGCCATGGTGAGTTAGAGCTTTGGCCCTGTGTGAGAGAAATCCAGGTGTTTCAAAGATTTTGAAAATCCCAGCCAAATTCTGATGTCGTTAGCACTGGTGTAAATCCAAAGGAACTCTGCAGATTTCAGTGTAGTCACCCCCAAATTTATGCTAATCTCACTGATATGAGAAGCAGGCCCTTGAGTGTGAACAGCACACCCTCCTGTGTTGGTCTCACCTTCTTGCTCTGATTCACCTTTTGTCCCATTGCTCATTTCTGTCTCTGGGCTCTTATTAATGACCACAACCCTCAGTAATCTAGAGTCTCTAACCACGGAACATAGCTACAGTTCAGTGCCTAAGGCTACCCACTAACAGCCTTGTGACAGTTAATTAGTGCCTTATGCTGGGACTGGTGCCAAGCTTCATGGTCCCACACCCCTCCCCTCCGCAACCCCCTCTCCCCAAGCATCAGGGGGCCTTGTGCCTTAGAGACCTCTGCTTCCTTCCTGCTCCTTGCGGGGTGGCGATTAGCGGGGGAAAGACTCTGTTCCTGGGAGTGCTCAGAGGCTGCACTTATATTTAGTCCCGGAGCAGTTGACAACAAGAAGGGATGGTTCCTTGCACCCACTTTCCCACAACTGGCCCATTTCTGTGCAGAAGCCAGCTATGATCTGAGAGAAGAGTGATTGTTGTTGCATTGGCGTGGTGTTGGGCACTTAGAACCCTGAGGGAAAGGAAGTGACGGACCAGAAGTAGCACTGTAGGAATTACAAGCTGCTTATTCAGACAGTAAATGTGTTTAGCTGACGACCTGAGGGTGAAATTCACCCTGGTGCAGAGGACACCACAAAGCCTATGCACAGCGTGAGCCCGACTGGGCCTGGTGCTGGAACCTCGGTGCAGAGGTGAATATCACCTTGAGAGTTTATCTTTTTTCATCACCTGGCAAACCCAAGAACTCTCAAACTACATGAACCTAGCCATTATTCCCAGTAACAATCATCAGAATGTGAACAGGGATGAGGAGTCCAAAAAAATAAACCGAGGCTGAAACTACCAGTATCCTGAACAAAATCCATATTAAGGGGGAACCCTAAAGAAGGAAGAGTAAGCTAGAAAGATGGGGGGAGGAGGGGCTACATCCTTGGCTGACGTTGATGGCCTTAGCACCACTAAAGTCAGTGCATTTGAGCGGAGAATTCTTGGTCTGGTGGTGACTGTGATCAGAATGACGGGTCACTCCTGAACGATTGTGCTGTGTTTACCGTTTCCACAGTTGTGAGAGATGCAGTGTGGTTGCTTTTCACTCCCAGCCAGGAGCAAGAATCTGTATCAGTAGTATATAAACAAAGGAAGTATGTTTTCATTTGGAGAATATACAAGCCCCAGCCACTGCCCCCATGACATTTGAAGTGATATTATAAGCTTCTTTGGGGAAAGCACATTTCCATTTGTTTCTCTGACAACCCAAGGCAAACAAAATGGCTGGATTTCAGTTTTCTACTTAATACACCTCACGGAGCTGTCACGTGTGATGACAGGCGGGCAGTAAACTATGAGTGCCTCCTTCATGTTACTTAAAATGACCATGAAGGATTTTTTTTCCTCATGGTTCTGGGTTTTTTCAAATGTAATATTTAAAGGCTGTCAGTGAGTGGTAAGAATTATCACTTGTGGGACACCATGGAAACGCTTTGCTTAAGCATGTAGCTGGCACTATTGTCGGGGGAATAAAAGAGTGGCCTTGCCCGAGACCATCGTGACCGGTTTGCCAGCCTTAGATGAAGATTTGATAGATGACAAATTGGTTTCTACTCAAGCACTCTTTCCTTCCCCAGCCCACGACACTGACCCAGCAGCAGTGAGTTATACTCTTATTTCCCTGAAATCTCCAGATTAATGCCCTGAGCAGGACAGTTTTACCTTCCTGCTTTGGAGGTGTTTGCAGCCGAAGTACCCTAGAGGTCACATAAACTCTCTCCACTCCAGCTCTAAGCACGAGGACCATAGGCGCTGGGGTGTATTGCCACTGGAGTGGTCCAGAGCATTGCTCCAGCCTCTGCAATACAGGACAGAGCTCCACTCCAGAAATAGCCACAAGTGAGCTTCCTGCCTGCCAGCTCTGCTCTGCTCCCAGCCTATGACAACTCTGCCTGGGACTTATAGTCCCCCCGGGGGCAGGGCTCCCTGCCTCTGTCCCACAGCTCTGGGCTTTGCACACTACAATTCCCACAAGGCCAGGCAGAAGGCCAGGGCTACACACTTGGGAAGCAACAGTGTGTGCAAGCCAGGCCTGCTGCCAGGGTTTCAAGGGTATCCACTTGGCCCAATTGGTATCGTTACCTTTGCAAATTGTTCCCTCCTTCCAACAGGCTCCTTCCAGACACCCGGGACCACCCCCTGCCCCTCCTTAGCCCTGCTAAATCACAGAGTTATTTATTCCACCCCACCCCTCAAAATAAATGCCTTATTTCCTACTCCTTTTATATGCCATGTTTTACTTTGTTTGGTTTAGCACTAAATTAACTAACTAGCCTGAACCCTGTCCCTAAGAAAGGAGAATGGCTCCAACCATATACATGGAGATTAGTTGAGGAGAGGAAAGAATTAAAGAAGAGAATTCATCAAAAAGGAGACAGCAATAAGAGTTATTCTCCAACAAGAATATGTGGGCAAAGACAAGGAAGGTAAAAGATCATATAGAAGAGAGCAGAGAGAATGGAAAAAAGATAAAGCAAGAGAACTGGAGAAGATGTACAAAAGAGGGGATTCCAAAAAGCTATTTCAAGTGGCTAAACAACTGACATCACAATTCTTGAACCGTTGTGGCATTATGAAGGCTCAGGATGTACAATTTTAACCAGAGTGGAAGGACAGATAGAACATTTTCAAGCTGTGCGCAGCCAACCAGAACACTAACACACATTGAGAAATGTGAAGCAATAGCTGACTTACCTCTGTCCCTAAAAGTAATTGCCTTTGCCGAAGTAGCTAAGACCATAACGAACTGAAGAGCGGTAAAGCACCAGGCTATGATAAGATAGATGCTGAAATGTTAAAAGCTGAAGAGGAAGTGGTGGTGAATTACGTAGGCAGGTTGCACAGGATGGTTGATGGAAAGGAGATCTGTTCTAAAGATGGGAGAAGAGGTGTTATCTGCAAAATTCCTAGAAAGAGAGACCAGTTTATCGGTGATAGCTTGATAGGGGTGACACTTCTATCTGTACTTGGAAAAATATTTTGTACTATCATTTTGAATAAGATGCAAACTGCTGTTGATAAAAGTACTCAAGGGAGAACAGGTTGGAGTTCCATCTGGTAGGTCATATTCAAACCAGATTTTCACCTTGAGAAGACTTATTGTGAATGGCTTAGAATCCCAGCAGAAGATGGTTTTTAACTTGCTTGGTTTTATGAAAGCTTTCGATGGTGTCCACAGAGAAGCTCCTTGAAAACTCCTGAGACACTATGTAATTCCAGCAAAAGACTGCTAATCTGATAGAAGTGTGTACAATGAGTCTGCATGCTGCATCAGGACAGAGAGTGGAGACACAATGATTTAAGATACAGGTGTAAGGCAATGTTGCATCCTATCCTCACTTCTCCTGCACATTGTCAGAGGCTTTCTGATGAGAAGAGTGATGGCTGTTGCCAAGGCCACTGGTATTGTTTGGGCTGCAAGTTTGAGATTTTGCAGCTGATATAGCCATAATGGACACTAGCTTGGACAGAACGAAAAGACTCTTTATGAGCATAAAAGCAGAAGCTGCTGAAGTGGGACTTGATATCAGTATGCGGCAGACCAAGATCAGGGAGGTAGGAGAGAATACTGTCAACGCTGGTGGATGTGTGATTGATGGAAAAGAGTACAAAAGAGTTGAAGACTTCATCTATCTTGGAAGTACAATATCTGCTAGTGGGAAGCACACTAACGAAGTGAAGACAAGAATCAGGAAAGTCAGTGGCTCATTTTCCCATTTGTCCAACATCAGAAAGCATAAGAAGATGCACCTACACGCTAAAATGAGAGTGTACAAGACCACTGTCCACCCAACTCTACTGTATGACTCAGAAATATAGCAGCTAGTGAAAGTATACAACAGGAAGCTGAATGCATTCAACCTATGCTGTTTAAGAAGAATATTGGGAGCTCACTGGAGACAATACAGAACCAAAGTGGGAAGCAGAGTACTACAGGCATCAGCAGATTTCAATCTCAGTAATTAGACAGAGATGGACACAGTGGTCTGGCCATGTCATCAGAGTACCTTGCGGCAGAAGCACAAGGTATATCTTAGACTGGATTCCACCGGGAGGGAAGAGAAGGCCTGGAAAACAAAGAATGACCTATGACAGGACAAGTGAAAAGGATGCTGCCATCATAGAGATAATGTACGATGAAGCCAAACATCTTGTTCTGGACAGGTAACAGTGGGAAAAGTGGGTTGCCTCATGTACCACTAGGCAGAGAAGATTTTAAATAAGTAAACAAACCTTGGCCCAGCCCCATGGGACAAGAGCCACCACTGTGGGTGAGTGCAGGTTGGGCTGGATCTCTAACTGTGGGGTGGTTTGGGGCCAGACGCTGACTGCTGGGCAAACCCTGGTCTTGGCTGGCTTCCAGATGACCTTGCAGGTGCTGTTCTGGGAACAGCGAAGCATGGAGTGTTTATGGGAACTGCGAAGTGCATCTCTGATTACGGCCTCCCCCCGTGCTTGTTGGCCAGTCCTAGCCGATCAGATTAGGGTGTGTGAGAAAGCTCTCACTGCTGTGAGAGCTTGTTTTCTGCCGTAAGAACTGCATGTGGAAGGGGATGTTGGGATAAGCTATAAGAGAAGGTGCTTGCAGCACAATAAAGAAGAACCCTGCTTTCAGCCACCATGGTGTCTTGTGAATAATTGCAATGGGGAAACCCAACATCTAACATCCCACCCCCCGGCAGCCTCCCCTCCATACCAATCTGAGATAGAGATAGCAACCCACCCCTCACATATACAGGAGAGCAGGGCCTGACACCGCCCCAGAGAGTGGGCTCTTCCTGCATGTGCACAATGGGGGGAGAAGCTACCCACATCCTGTGCGCCTAAGATCCCTCTGCCCTCAAGATTATTTTTACCAGCCACCTATAGTGAGGACACTGCTATAGTATTGTTTTAAAAAAATCATTAGCAGATTGAAATCCCGTTCCCTATTGTTCTCACCATATACTGAGGCTGAAAGCCTCCTCCCTTCTTCCCTTTCTCATTCTTGCTTTCTTTTAAAAAAAATGTGTCATCTCTGAGACAGAGAGCTGCTCCCGCCTGAAACTCCCACTAGAGCAAACACAATGTTAGAAGCACTTCCTGCAAATGACAACGTTGATTTACACTAACTATAGATCCTCGCTCCAGGCGTCCAACTTCCCTGTGCCTTTCCTGCTTTTTCTGCCGGCGTACCAATTTTCAGACTGCCATTCTTTCGGTCTCAGGCTTACAGTAAACCAGGGTTGCTGAGAGGAAACTAGTAGAAAAAATTCTACCTCCTCTGATGCATTCCTGTGTCGCTTACTCGGTGAACAGAATTGTTCTGGTATGTGAATCAGCCCAGCTTCCTCTGGTTGTCATCCAAAAGATAAAAACAACACAACCTTGTATCGCTGATACATTGTGCTATGTGTGATGTGATAGATCTGTTATTTTTTGCTACATAGAGGTACTTTACTGTAATATACATAGACACTAGATTAAACCAGTTCTGAAGGTCACAATGAACATTAAAAAATCATTAAAGAAATTGCAAGAGTGTAACAAGCAGCTTGGTGAATAATCAGATCATCATCCTGAGAATGATGATGACAGCACATAAAGCAAATGGCCCTAAGTGGCTTATAGATCTATGTGACTAAAATAAGCACAAAAATACTAGACATACTCAGCTTGATTCAGCATTGTGTCTCTCCAGTTTATTCCCATGTAACTCAATAGAGTTACGTCAGCATAAAACCGGAGTAGCTCACTGGTAAATCGGGTCCATTTGGTTTTTAAAAGTTCAAGACTTGTTGCCTTTGACCTCAGTAAGACCTGTGTTCACTGACATTTGCTATACTCTAGCTGTGCAGAATTTTAATATGGTAGTTCATGCATCAGAGTCAATCCCTGAATACACTTTTATGTCTGGTATGCAAGTTGCACCCACTTAGAGTGAACTCAGACTGAGTGACACGCCACTGACAAACTGGAATTAAAGTCCAACATTGTTTTAGTGTGTGGCAATGCGATCATTTTGAGTCCATGTATAACAAAATTCCTCTTAATAGTTCAATTATTCTGTGAAAGAGGAACTTCACTGTAAGAGAGGTCTTCTGTACTTGCTAAGTACTAAAGCTTCTGCAATAAAAATATTATTGCAAAGGTTGTTTAAGATCCCATGCAATTGGACAGTACCACAGATGTTAGAGAAGGAAATAACCTCTTAGGCTATCTGTCCCATTGCCTGCTGATACACGATTACTCTCTTCAATATATTGTTATGGGTGTTGTCTAGTCTACTTCTAAATGGAGTGTCTGCCCCTTTCCTTGGGAAACTATTCTGTGGTTTGATAGACCTCATTGTTAGGATTCTTTTCCTAACATCCAGGCTAAATTTTCCTTTACTCAGGCTTCATCCTAAATCATTCCTCTCTCTCCTTTGTGTGATTTGAATCCTTCAAATATTTCTAGACAGTTCTCATATCCCCCCTTTAATTGTTGTTTAGCCAAGTTAAACATAATTGGCATTTTTAATCTTTCTTCATAAATCCAGTTTGCTTTCTTGAAATCTAAGCCCCTTCTATTTCATTGTGCTATCCATCTATTCCTAGGAATGAAGATGTCAAATACCTTGTGGTTAATTCCACCAGCTATCTCCACTACTGACAGGAAGGAATCAGGTTGGGAAGCAGATCTCGGATAACTTCTATTCTGGCTGAATCCTCTGCTCTCTGGATCATGATCTTGGCCTCCATGATCATCAAATTTTGGGATCTCTTTGAAGGTTAAAGTCATTGGGAATTTCTGCAGCTGAAACCCTATACATCACTTTTAGGGTAACAAATTAGCAGTTTTAATTCTTATTGTATATTGTGTGGTATATACCTAGTTCTTATGCACCGCTTTCCATCAGCAGATGTCAAAGCACTTTACAAACAAGGCTGGTGTCATTATCTCCACTTTACAGATGGGGAAACTGAAACACTGGGAGGGGCAGTGACTTGCCCAAAGTCACCCAGCAGGCCAATGGCAGAGCCAGGAATGGATTCCAGATCTCTTGAATCCAGTCCAGTGCCCTGTTCCCGGGGACGCATTGTCTCAAAGACTGCAATGTACCTAACGTAGGTGAACTTGAATGTTTTTTTCATTTGCCTACCATGAAGGTATGTTAACATAGAGGGTAAAATTTGACGTTCAAATAGGATTTAGGATCCCAAGTGATTTAAAAGCTTATGAAAATGTTACCTACACTGTGACTGGTTTATAATGAGTGCAGCAAGTACCCATGTGGGACGGAGCTTGCTCACACAGCAGGGGGGACATTTGTTATGCTTTCCCAGCACCAAATATTTTATGACCTAAGGGCAGGCCTGTGTAAATAAGAAAAAAAACATCCACTACTGTGTGTTGTCAGCCACATGTTGGCCTCATTCAAGTACAACACCTAAGAGAACATGTCTAGAGTTGAACCAGGCTAGTTAGAACAGCTCTTAGGAAAGCAGCAGATAATAAGGGAAAATCCTCAGTGCACATGCTCTAAGTCATAGGTGGAGACATTCTCAAGCATATGCCGTGTCCCATTTTTATTTCCTAGAGCTAACGTTTTTTGTTCATCAAGCCTTTATTTACATGTTGCTGAATCTCCACCTAACTACAGCTGCAGAGCGAGTGATCAGAAGAGCGAGTTGGAAGGTTTTGAAATTTCATAATTTTAGACTACATTTTGTCCCTGAAAAAAATATATATTTTTTTTAAATTGTGGGAAAGTTTTCCATTTTTCAACCAGCTCTGATGATTATATTGTTTTAATGGCATGTTTGATAAGGCTGGGACAAATGCATACTTTTGATCCATTTCTTTTGCAAATCCACAGATAGTGAAGGCATTGAGCTGTGTGGGCAGGGTTCTTACAAAAATGACAGTAATGGGCACGCCAGTGATTTCATGATGACCCGTCATGCTCTGTCTCCCAAATACTGTGAGTGTTCCAAATCAGCTAGACAGGCATTCCTATTGTGAGGGCTTCCAGGTTACTTGGTTTAGAACACAATGAGCTCATAAGAATATGTGTGTGCAGCTGTTAGGAGTAAGATCACAGTCCTGAGTTAATGAAAATGCAATGGAAAGGGAATATTCTCTATATCTCTCACAGTCTCAAATACTTCAAACAGCAGGTGGAAACAAAATACTATCATATTGCTAACTCTTTCTCTGGTCATGATATCTTTCCTGTGAGATCTGGTCAACATTGTACCCTCTAGTCACCAATAAAAAGGAAGAGACACCTACAAGTCCTCAGGGGAAGTCTGGAGTAAGTAATAGTGACTTCAGTCAGTTATGCGTGGGGACTGCAGAGTTTCCTCTATTATTATTTAGACAATGTCATAAGTGTGCGTGATGATTCACAACCAAGCAGAACCCCTAAGGAGTTTACAATCTATTATATTTTACACAGCCTGGAATGACAGGCAAACTAGGAAAATGTGGTCTAGATGAGATTGCTATAAGGTGGATGCACAACTGGTTGAAAAACTGTACCTGAAGAGTAATTATCAGTGGTTCGCTGTCAGATTGAGAAGGCATATCTAGCAAGGTCCAGCAGGGGTTGGTTGTGAGTCCAGTACTATACAATATTTTCATGAATGACTTGGATTATGATGTCGGGAGTGTGCTTACAAAATGTACATATGACACCAAACTGGGAGGGGTTGCAAGTGGTTTGGAGGACAGAATTAGAATTCAAAATAGCCTTGATAAATTGGGTGAGATAGTGTGAATTCAACAAGATGAAATTCAGTGCATTATACTTTACTTAGGAAAGAAAAATCATAGGCACAAATACAAAATGGGAAATACTGGCTAGGCAGCAGTACTGCAGAAAAGGATCTGGGGGTTACAGTGGACCACAAACTGAATATGAGTCAACAATATGATGCAGCTGCAAAAAAAGTTTATATTATTCTGGGGTGTATTAACAGGAGTGTCATACGTAAGACATGGGAAGTAATTGTCCTGCTATACTTGGCACTGGTGAAGCCTCAGCTGGAGTATTGTGTCCAGTTCTGAGTGCCACACTTTAGAAAAAAGGGGGACAAATTGGAGAAAGTCTATATGAGAGCAACAAAAATAATAAAAGGTTTAGAAAACTTGACCTATGAGGAAAGGTTAAAAAAATGGGCATGTTTAGTCTTCACAAAAGAAGACTGAGGAGGAAACCTGATAGCAGTCTTCATATATGTTAAGAGCTGTTATACAGAGAATGGGGATCAATTGTTCCCAATGTCCACTGAAGATAGTACAAGAAGTAATTAATTTAATCTGCAGCAAGGAAGATTTAGGTTAGATATTAGAAAAAACTTTCTACTATAAGGCTAGTTAAGCTCTGGAATAGCTTCCACAGGAGGTTGTAGAATCCCCATCATTGGAAAATTTTTAGAACAAGTTGGACAAACACCTGTCAGGGATAGTGTAGGTATATTTGGGTTCCAGTCCTACATTTCTACGATTCTATGACAAAAAGCATGGGAGGCCCGGGGGTGTGGGTAGGTGCAGCTCTCAACAGTGAATATCAAGTACTTCTTATTATGGGTTCATTTTGTTAGCTCATCTTTGCCTTTGGAAAAAAAATTATAGTGTAACATTACAAGGGTTTGTGGATAGAGAGAAGGCCTGACTGGAATGGAAGGTTGATTTGACTGAAAGAAGTGAGTCTTCCAGAAGAATTTGAGGGTGAGAGAAGCAACACACATTCACCATTCATTTTAGGCATTGGTGGGGGTAGAGGGAATATGCTAGTTGTGAAGGCTAATGCTGATCTGAATCTTCAAAAGTGTCCATCAAGTGACTCGTCTGTTGGTGCTCTGTGGCCTGGGGAAGGTAGATACAGCTCCTTTCGCCACAAAAAGATCTTCATTCCACACCCAGCAACTTTGATTCCAGTGTTTGGCCTATTGACTTCAGTGAAAGTTGTATGATTCCAACCAAGGACAGAATTTGCCCTATATTAGAGGAGCCAATGAGTATAATCCAAAGGATTTAATGACCAACTAAATCCAGATTCTGCCCCAGTTATCGCCTGTGGCTCCCTGTTAATTAAGTAGATTTCCATGGGATTAAGCTGGAAGTAAGTGAGGAAAGAACTTGGTCCTGAAGTAAGAGCCATCAATTAGACAATGAAAAGCAGCAGGCAAGCCCTAAATAACAAGAACAAAACCAAGGAACTAGCATTACAAAGAAATCATAGAATGGATACCGGTAGTCAGGAAGCACAACAGGTGCAGACAAAACCCTACTGAAGGAATAAAGCCAAAAAAAAAAAAAACCAAACCACCACATCCGTGAGCTCCTGAGAGGGCAGCAAGGTTTGAAAAGAGCATTCTCCTAGAAGTGGACTGACTCAGGCTGATGATGTTGACAAAACTATTAACGTCTTAAGAAATGTGGCAATGGCTGATGGTGACAGTGGCACCCCCAGGAATGTAGAAGCTGAGAAAAAATAAGCCATAAAACTAACAATTTTTATCTGCCCTCTAGCTTTATGTCCTTTTCTGTTTGCTTTACTTGGGCTACACCCCCCCCCCCCCCCCCCCACCCCCAAAAAAAAGAGGAACAGGTTAATGTCACCTTACATTTTTCTAAAGGTTAAACTATGACCAGAGGAGATTCTGTGTCACTTGGGAAAGAAAAATCTTCATGTAAAACCTGATTTGACAGCTCATTTTGAGTTGCAGCTGCAAACACACTGGATAACATGCAAATAAAAACATGCAGTAGGTAATTCTGGGTAATAGTCAAACAACTATAGCAGCTTTGTTTCTGACATTTTTCCTATTGTCTCTAAACACACATAAGAAAGGAACTTTTAAGATGCAGTTATAATTAACATGTCCTTGTTTTGCAGTTTTCAAGAAAGGCCATGGCATGTTTTCTGCATGCAATAACCCCAGTGCAGAATCCCTCAGACTTTTTCATTAGTCTGAATTTGGGACAAAGACTTGGCTTTTGCAGTTGTAATGGGGAAAGTCCTCCAAAAGTTTTGGGGTGGGATTTTCCCAAGCATTAAATCTTGAACTCAATGGAAGTTGGGCTCCTAAATATCTTTGAGACCCTGTCTCTGCTCCCATCAAGATCAATGGGACTTTTACCACTGAATTCAATGCGAGCAATTAGACCACTGCTGAGCACTTTTGAAAATCCCTCCTTCAGCTGATTTATTAACAACAGCACAATGATGTGTATGATTGACCTCTGGAAGGCCATTTCTCCACTGAGAGAAATATTCAAAATAGAATATTGCAAGAAAAAACTATGCAAGCGCTTGTTTTTCCTGGATGTTTGAGATTTATTGAAAGATAGGTCTGTAGTATTCCTCGGTCAGTTCCAGAAAGCCACTTCTAAACAGTGTTTGCCAGACTCTTCGCTTGTGTTTTCTTTTAAAAAAGTGAAACTCTCCTCTCTCTCTGCCTAATTTTGATTTTTTATGTATTTTATTAATAGCATTTCTTTGTAAGCTAGAAAACATGGCCCACATTCAGCAAAGTATTTAAACATGTGGCTAACTTTAATCATGTGAAGAGTCTCGCTGACTTTAAAGAGGATCTACTTGTGTTAAAGTTAGGCACCTGCATAAGTACCTCCCTAAATAAGGACCCACATGAAACAGTTAATATGGGGGACTTCATAAGAGACCTGACCTGGGGAGAATACCTGTAGATGTTAAGTTTGGAATTTTAAATGTACTTACAGTTTTTCCTTTTTTGTTTAAAGGACAAATCAGCTGTGGATCAGCAACAGAACTCTACTTTATAAAGTTGTGGTTCTGCAGGGAGACAGACTAAACTTGGCAGCTATCTTCCTAGCATTCTTAAGATAGACGTATGTTATGGTGGACTATTTATTCTAGGCAAAGCCACACAAAATAGTAGTATTTAACAGCCCGGGAGGGCAGAATAATTAAAAATCTATAGAAGCATTTCCTATTTCAGTAGCAAACTCCTAACTGTGGTATGTAACTTATCATTTGAATCAGCTTCTGTACCAGGTGACTGGAGGATAGCTAATATAATATCAATTTTTAAAAAGGCTTCTGAGGCGATCCCAGCTGTTATAGGCTGGTAAGCCTAACTTCAGTACCAGCAAATTGGTTGAAACAAAAGAAAAGAATTATCAGATGCATAGATGAACATGATTTGTTGGGAAATAATCAACATGGTTTTTGTAAAGGGAAATCATGCCTCACTAATCTACTAGAATTCTCTGAGGGGGTCAACAAGCATGTGGACAAAGTTGATCCAGTAGATGTAGTAGTGTACTTAGATTTTCAGAAAACCTTTGACAAGGTCCCTCACCAAAGGCTCTTAAGCAAAGTAAGCTGTCATGGGATAAGAGGAAAGGTCCTTTCAGAGATCGGTAACTGGTTAAAAGACAGGGGAAAAGGATAGGAATAAACGGTCAGTTTTCACAATAGATAGAGGTAAATAGCCGTGTCCCCCCAGGAGTCTGTACTGGGAAAAACATATTCATAAATGATCTGGAAAAAGGGGTCAACAGTGAGGTGGCAAAATTTGCAGATGATACAAAACTACTCAGGACAGTTCCATCCAAGCGGACTGTGAAGAGATAAAAAGAGATCTCTCAAAACTGGGTGACTGGGCAACAAAATGGCAAATGAAATTCAGTGCTGATAATTGCAAAATAATGTGCATTGGAAAACATAATCCCAACTATGCATATGCAATAATGGGGTATGTATTAGCTGTTACTACTCAGAAGAGAGATCTTGGAGTCTTTGTGGCTAGTTCTCTGAAAACATCCACTCTATGTGCAGCGGCATGCAAAAAAAAAAAAAAAGCTAACAGAATGTTGGGAATCATTATGTTGGGAAAGGGACAGATAATAAGACAGAAAACATCATATTGCCTCTTTTTAAATCCATGGTACAACCACATCTTGAATACTGTGTGCAGATCTGGTTACTTCATCTCAAAAAAGATGTATCAGAATTGGAAAAAGGCAACAAAAATTATTAGGGGCATGGAAAAGCTTCCATATGAGGAGAGATTAATAAGACCAGGACTTTTCAGCTTGGAAAAGAGATGACTAAGGGGGAATATGATAGAGGTCTATGAAATCATGACCAGTCTGGGGAAAGTAAATAAGGAAGTGTTATTTACTCCTCTTAATACAAGAACCAAATGAAATTAATAAGCAGCAGGTTTAAAACGAATAAAAGGAAATATTTCTTCATATTCACAGTCAACCTGTGGAACTCCTTGCCAGAGGATGTTGTGAAGGCCAAGACTGTAACAGGGTTAAAAAAAGAACTAGATACAGTGATGGAGAATAAGTCCATCAATGGCTATTAGCCAGGATGGGCAGCGATTGCTGTTTGCCAGAGGCTGGGTGTGGGTGACAGGATTGATCACTTGATGATTACCTGTTCTGTTCATTTCCTGAAGCACCTGGCATGGCCACTGTTGGAAGACAGGATACTGGGCTAGATGGACTATTGGTCTGATCCAGTATAGCTGTTCTTATGTTCCTAAACTCAATGCTTATTTTTCTAGATGCTGAAAATTTAAATATACCATGAAAGAAATCTATCATGGCCAAGATGTGCAAAAGTGACTAGTGATTTGGGGTGCCTTGATTTTTGGATGTCCAACATAAGATAATTTAAAGTGGGTCCGATTTTCAGAAAGTACTGAGCCATCCACTCTCTGAAAATCAAGCCCCTTTAAGGTGTCTCCAAGGCACCAAGAATTGTGGCACGTAAAGTCAATAGACATTTTTAAAAATCTTGGCCCATACCAATAAAGATTCTGTTTTACTACTGAATAGGCCTGTAACAAAAACATGTCTGTACTACTGAAAGACAGTATCTGTAATCACTTCTAAGAAGACCACATTTGGCTATTTTTTGTCATTCTTCTCCATCCGTCAAAGCAAACTGAGATGACCTTTTAACACTAGTTTATTTCTTCTCTGCTTGATCTGAACAAAGGCTTTCTATTTCACATGCATTTGAATGCAAAGTGGATATTTTTGTGATGAAAGGTCAAAGCTTTCTTTTGAACTTTGCAGCACATGAGTTAATTGTAGCATCACTGGGGATTTTGCTGTCATTTCAGAAATCAGCCAATGAAACATTAATTTGGTGTATATACCAGGTAGAGCTGAAAAAATCATTTATAAAAGATAATCTACTGAATGAATGTAGCCTTTTTGTTTGCTCTCAAGACATTGGGGATCCAAATACAATTTTCTCCAGTTTATTTATGTTTTGGAATTACTTGACATTTTTCTGTGGATTTTTTACTCTATGAATTGATCATGAATAGTTCACTACTAACTATTCAATACTCAAAATCTGAGCTGCTTAGAAAAGTTGTCATAGGCCATGTCACAGGGTGTTGTTTCAGTTCCCCAGTTGGATGAGCATGACTTTAATAGCTTTAATAACTTTAGTGGCCTTGAAACAGCTACTGACGCAGGCTTTGAACCTCTTTGG
>ML675616.1:87965740-88049994 GCA_007922155.1 Mesoclemmys tuberculata | reverse complement strand
TGCAAGGACACTGATGGGAGTTCTGTCTCCTGACGGGGTTAATATGCAGTGCCCCATCCCATGTAAAACAGACTAAGTGCTTTTATTGCATTTACTTGTCTGTAATTTTATGTCAGCACCACAAGGATTGGGATAAAGGAACCACATGTGCATACATGGTCCTCATTGTGAGCAGGGCTCAAGCATAATTTTTTTGGGCCCCATACAAACTTGTAACACGGGCCCCCTCCCACACAAATACGCAATCCCTCATCTCATACGTACAGTCTCATGAGCCATGAAAATTTTTTTCCTCATAGTAATGGGGGTTGCAGCCTGAGCTGGGCCTCCGGGCCCTGGTAAAATGTATCCTTTTTTCCCCCTTGTGGGGGCCCTGACTGTGAGGAGTGCAAGTCACATCAGTGATGTCCTGCCAATACTTTGACAAGGGGCTTCCATAAAAATGTATCCTTTCCCTTGCTCCCCCCCCCAGCCTGTGCTATGTCCCTTCCAGAAGCAAACACATGCTCATCAAATGTATTTTTAGGCTATCTCTGGCAGGGGTGACAGGAGAATTTAGAGAGGGGAGGAAGTCTGCCAAAGATAGAGAAGTCATCCAAACCCTCCCTTCGTTTGAGTCACAGAAATTTAACGAGAGGCTCCCTGTGGTCTCTGAGAGCGCCTTTCAACACACTCCTGGTTCCAAGCCCTCTCTCGCTGCGTACCAAGGTTTTGGTAACAGCTTTGGGGAACACTGCCTGCTTCTGTTCCGAGCTGTCCCGCACACCATGTAAACTATTGCACTTCTGCTGCCAGTGGCCCACTGTGTGATTAAGAAGGGCCCAAGTGAACTCTCTCAAATGTTAGAATGGAGGCTCTTGGAGCGAAAAAGACCATGACCCTGACTACCACCTTCCATTCCGCCAAGGAACTGATGATGTAGGCCTACATTCTGTGAACACACGTGTCGCTTTATGCACTGGGAGCTGTCTCATTGACTTCAACAGTGACGCCCATCGACTCACAGTACATGATCAATGGAAACACGGGCCTAAGTCTTTGCAGAATCAGGGCATTACTTTGGTGTGTTTCAAAAATCGCATTTTGTGCTGGTGAAATCCTGCAGTTTGCAGTCATCTCTGCAGAACAGGTACAGCATAGACGGAAGGGGCGAGAGTTTCCTCCAGGCTGTTCCTCCTCCAATTCTGGTTTATAGGGACCATCTCCACTCATGGGAAAGTAGTCTATACACCATCCAACCCTGGGTGCCTCCAATGCGATCACTAAGAGGAGTTCTGATTCTGATAGGGCGGAAGATTGTGCTATGGATTCTTATCCACTAGGAACTTCACTGAGGTCACCAGTTCATTTCCACTGAACAGGCGTGGAATGATGACTTCAGACTGCTAGCAACCTGGCCAGTATTTGAACTGGAAATGCAGAGGTGAAAGGCTCCATGACTCATTACCAGTATCCGGAGCCACTCGGTCCTGCTACTTGAATGATATTTATCGTGGTTTTTCATATGCAACTGAAAAATTATTTAAATATCCAAAATCATGGAGGAGGGAACTTATTTAACATACATGGAGCTCTCCTCCATTTTGCTGTATAAATAACAAGAAGTGTTCTCAGAAGAAGGACTGCTGGGCTGTGATGGGGGTCCGTGATGTTGGCAGACCAGGTGTCAGCTCATGCCAAGGCCCTGGGCCTCACTGAACATTGACAAATGCATAGCTGGAAACCAGTCTGGCTCACCTGTGGGTTAATATAGTTAAAACTGATATTGGTGTTATAAGAATGTGCTTAGTATTTAGAAAGTGTACTCAGAGAGTAGTTCTCAGTAGTTCACAGTCAAGCTGGAAGGGCACCTCAAGTGGGATCCCTTAGGGATCTAGCCTGGGACCAATTCTATTCAATATCTTCATAAACGATTTAGATAATGGCATAGAGAGCATACTTATGATGTTTGCAGACCATACCAAGCTGGGAGGGGTTGCAAGTGCTTTAGAGGACAAAATTAGAATTCAAAATGATCTTGACAAACTGGAGAAATAGTCTGAAATAAATAGGATGAAATTCAGTGAGCACAAACACAAGTACTACATTTAGGAAGGAATCAACTGCACAAATACAAAATGGGAAATGACTGCCTAGGAAGTAGTACTGCAGAAAAGGATTGGGGGTTTATAGTGGATCTCAAACTAAGTATGAACATCAGTCATAGGTGAACATCATTCTGGGATGTATTAGCAGGACATGAGAAGTAATTCTTCCACTCTACTCAGCATTGATAAGCTCTCAACTGGAATAGTGCGTCCAGTTCCTGGCACAACACTTTGGGAAAGATGTGGCCAAACTGGAGAAAGTCCTGAGGAAAGCAACAAAAATAATTAAGTTCCAGAGGGGTTTAAAGGTCTAGAAAGCATGAAATTAAAGGAAAGATTGGGAAAACTGGGTTTGTTTAGCTGGTGAAGAAAAGGCGAGGGGAACATAAAAATCTTCAAGTAAAGGAAAGATTGTTGTAAAGAGGAGGGTGATAAATTGTTCTCCTTAGCCACTGAGGAGAGGACAAGAAGCAATGGGCTTAATTTGCAGCATGGGTGATTTAGGTTGGACATTAGGAAAAACTTCATAACTGTCAGGGCGGTTAAGCACTGGAACAATTTACGTAGAGAGGTTGTGGAATCTCTGTCATTGGAGGTTTTTAAGAACAGTTAGACACCTGTCAGGGGTGGTCTAGATAATCCTTAGTCCTGCCTCAGTGCAGAGGACTGGACTAGATGGTCTATTGAGGTTCCTTCCAGTCTTACATTTCTATGAGTCTATGAAATTAAGGCCAACATTTCCAAAAGAGGCCACTGAGTCTGGGTACTTCTGTTTTCGGCAGTCCTGTCTGACTCATTTGGGGCCTGATTTTCAGAGGTGCCGAATCCTGCAGCGTTGACTGAAATCAAGAGGATCAGAAAATGTTCAACCCTTGCCGAAAACCAGGGCCAAGTTAGCTCAAGCTAGACACCCAGAAACCGAGGTACCCAAAACAAGTGGCCACTTTTGAAAATTGGGCTTATACAGACTGGAATTTGCCAACCAACTTTTAGGGCTTGCCCCTGCTCCCATTAACTCCAAAGGAAGTTTTACCATAGCATAATTATTATTGATATTTTGGGGCCAGATCCTGAGCGTGTGCCAATCAGCATGGCTCTATTGATGTCAATGGAGTGATGTCAATTTACCTCAGATGCAGCTCTAACACTCAATTGCTACCCACTGTATTTACCTCTGTGACAAAGCGCTCCTGGAAGTACAGGGGAAGCTTCATGCAAGTATAGGGTTGAAGTTAGCCTGCAAATCTCATGCAGCTCTGTATTATATGGGAACTTTGCCAACCTCCTCCTCCCAGAGAGGCAGCAGGTTCTTCTGAAGATGCCAGCTGATTTACCAATCAAGATCTGGTGTATGCCATTAAAAAAAACAGGGAATATGTTTAAAAAAAAAATTCAGGCTATCTAGGCTTTCTTTGGTAAATCCCAGTGCATGCAGAAGGCTGACATATGTCTAGTTCCAGCAAACTTTCCCAGCAAGCCTTTGCATGCAGTTAGGGTGTCTTGCAAACAAACCAAAAATGTTTCCTGGCATCTGTTTTGAATTTGTTTTCTTTTTGTT
The DNA here is from genome assembly GCA_007922155.1 of Mesoclemmys tuberculata. Lineage (NCBI taxonomy): Eukaryota > Metazoa > Chordata > Testudines > Chelidae > Mesoclemmys > Mesoclemmys tuberculata. The sequence goes on along the minus strand of ML675616.1, from coordinate 88,046,349 downwards.
TCTATTTACACTATGCGTTGTCCTATTATCTCTGAGTTTGAAATTCGGAACAGAGGGGCGTGGGAGGTTAATACCCTGTATCACTGCAGTGCAATAGTATAAATTGTTTCCAGTCCCTCCTGGTTTCACGTATTAGCCAGTTCTCCTATGGCAGCTCCTTGCTCAATGGCTTGTATTTTCCAGATGCAACAGTCTTGTCCTGATGGATGAAAAGCACATGGTTTTCGAAGTGGATTCCTGCTGGGGGCTGTATAAACTCATCATAATTTCTGCAGATTGCTAGTGTTGGATTGTCTATCCTAGCATTCTACCTTTTTAATTGCTCCTCTGCATTGTCTTGTCATTTGCAGAGAACAGGCCACTATTAACTCAAGGTCTCTCCCATAGTTGTCCCCCCTTAGTTCAACATCCAGAAAGAAAAAATACCTGATACTGGGCACCAGAAGCTGAGCCAAACCTGACAGAGCAGAGTTCTGTCATAGGCTAATGGTCTAAATAGATGCCAAATACTGCTGCAATGCCACAGTCCTGGTGAGTGCCCAAAAAGAACGTAGTTAGTAAAATCCAACCCAACAGTTGACAGGGTATCACTGAGTCCATTTTGGAAAGCTAAAGGACATAAACTAGGTTAAATTGACAGGGAACACCACTACTTGTGTAAATTATATAGCGTACTACAGATAGTAAAGGGCAAAAAGAGAAGGGAAGTTAATGTCAATTTTTTCAAAGAGCCCCCAATATTTGATGCTTTAATTTTGGATGCTCAATGTGAGACTTTGGGCCTGAATTTCAGCGGGGCTGAGCACATCGTGCTGCTAGATGCTCTGTGGAATGAGCAAGGGTTCAGTCACGTGATCTATGTAACTAATCACCAGGGGCACTCAGCTACGACTGATGAGACCCATGTAAGTACCTATATATAGATGGAGTTGGTGAAGGATCCATCCTGTACTGGATAAAATTCCATCTTTAAAGCTATCTCAAGGGACATTTAAATGCACATGCAAATAGGGATGAGTAAAATGTCCTGTATGCAAAAGATAGGCAGGATTTTGTGTGTGCCCTGCTGACATGTATGGCAAATATTGTGTGTACTGTGGGAAAATCCATCAAATATTACAAAAAGGAGGCTACTGATGGCCAGAAATAAAGAGCTAGGGAGAGAATCCAAAAAAAATCTCTTGCCGAAGCCAAGTTCAACTAGTCAGTTATTCATGACAAAGCTCTCTTTATTTGAGGGGGAAGAAAAAGGACAGCCCCCACATCGTTTACTAGAGCCAACATTCAGCTAGATAGTGAATATCATTGGTCAAGGGAAGACGCCTCAGTAGCTGTTCTATGTAACAACCTGAAACGGAGAACGCAAGAGGTGTCAGTGAAGTTGTGGATGACACTATCCAGCATGTTGCTATCTGCTCAGAAATGGTCATCCTTCCATAATGATGGAAACTCACTTCTACAGCATCGCCTACAGAACATCTCTGCACATTTGAACCACCAAGATAGATGTCTGCCTAAACCGAGTATCCTCACTACGTATGTAGCCTATGCCTTATTTTCTCAGGTCCCCCCCTTCCTGTGGTGGTACATCCTCACACATGGTCCCATCGTTTAGGCTCTGATACTGAAAAGCTTAGACACATATTTACCCTTAACTCGTGTGAGTTGTCCTCTTGACATCAGTAAGCAGTAACATTGAAATCAGAGGGACTACACACGAGCAAAGGGCCACGGTGTTAACAGTAAACTCCTCAGGGTAAGGTACTATGATGCTCCAACCCTGTTTGTAGACTCTATAAAATAAATAATAATAATAGGTACTTTGCCTGCGTGCGACCTAGCTTGCAGAGCGGTAATGCCCTCCTCCCATCTTATCCACTCAATGAAATGCTAATAGTTATTTGGCAGCAATCTGATCCAGTAGATGAGACCTGGGTTGAGGGGACCTGGGCTTTTATTCCTGGCTAAATCACAGATTTGCTTCCTGACCTTGAGCAAGCCACTTATCTTCCATGACTCAGTTTCCCCAACTGTCAAATGGGGCTAAAATACTGATCTCTGTGAAGTGTATGTGCTTTGAGACCTATAAACACACTTGCAATTAGTGCTAAGTGCTCTTGGCGACCTTCTCCTGGGCCACCTGTTCTTCCAAAAGTCAAATGTTTAAAAAAAAAAATGTTGCCTCAACTTCCCTTTATTTAGTGTGTGTGGAGGGGAGGCATAAAGAAGGGGAGTGGGAGGGAATCCGGACAGGGTTTCCCACGTGCTGTCACAGACTAGTCTGCTTTCCTCCCATCACAACCACCAATTTAGCAGTAAGGAGCCTCCACGGCATGGCCTCTCCCTCAGCACACAACTTAGGCCTTAGCAACATCAGGCCCATTAATATAATGGCTTACTCTGACTAGGCCCTGAATATTTTCCTGTGTCAATTCGCGTACAGCTGGCTTAATCACTCCCTTTGTAATGTATTAATGCACATTTGCCTTTGTGCTTTATTGGTTTGTGGTCGCTATTACCCTGCTGTGTTAGCGTTGCAGTGCGGAAGTCTTGCCCCTATAGTGATGCCTCCTGAGTTCTAACAAGATCAGGGTAGAATTAACTTGCACATGAATTCGCATGGCACCCAAACCTCTTGTAAGTTAAAAAAAAAAAAAGCAAGCCCCTTCACTGACTACATAAAGCAAGAGCTTTTATGCAGCCTCAGTCAGAGCCACTATCAGGCCATTACAGCCATTCCCTTTATTGATTTAGGTCCTTGACTCTGATGGAAGACCCAGTCTCCGGCTTCTCTCACTGAAACCTCATATTGCCAAGACAAAACACCAAGATTTCATCTCTGAGCATCAAAAGCCTCCAATTTTCAAGTGGACTCCAACAAATTCAATTAACCCCCCCCAAAAAAACCCTCTCTTTCTGTCTTCCACCAGCCGACCACGTGGCCTACTGAAAGCTGTATGACTAAAACCACAGCACATCTGATAACAACAGATGGCTGACAGCCTTTGGTCCAAACAGGTCTTGGATTACATCAGCATGAAGATTTAAAATAATAATACATTTCCTTCCCTGACCAGGGAGGGGGATTACTGTAAGGCTGTTGCTTGGCATAAGTAAGTTTGCTGTGCTGTACCTGGCTGTGAGACAGACTATTTTGTCCTCACCTGTGGTACACCTGGCTCACGGATCTCATTCATCTCCAGGGAAAGGAGATCCCAGTTAGCTATTCTTCTCTGGGCTATTATAATATAGATGAGAACTTGGGTTGGTTCACAGTGCCAGATCTTTCATAGCATGCAAGTCTCAGTGGCCACCCACATTTTCTTCAAATGCACAAATAAGCCAAAAGCTTTGAGTAAACAACTTGGTACAGTTTGCTTGAGATGCTGCTGTATTTTTGCATAAGAAGTTCATTAGTATTTGGCCACAGCTGATCTACATTTATTTAAAGAGAAAAAAAACTTTTTGCATTCAGTTCATTTTATTTTTATTTAATAAAAAACAGTATCAGATTAAAAATACAAACACTTTGGGTGATTATCCAGCGTTTTCCCTGTGTGCCTTCTAGAGCCAAACAATGAGTGGAAAACAAAACAAAACCATTTTGGCTGCAGCTGTAAAATAATGTTGCACCAATTAAATTACACCAAATATATTATTATACCTTTTTGAAATGGCTTTCAGACCAATAAATAAAAAAAAAAAGACAAATTCAAATAAAAAAGTCAACTTTGTATTACAAAAAAAATTAAATAAAAATCACAACACTAATAATAATGTGCAGTCAAGTTTTTTTTTCTATTCTTCTAGGAATGATAACATGCCAGTAAATCCCTACATGACATTTCCAGTTTGGCAGCAAGCAGTCAATCATTCATTCACATTTGTACACAAGATAGCAGGCCTGGGCAAAACCCTAAGGAGATCTGAGCCTTTGGGGAGCTTCTCAGTTCCTCACATCAGCAAGCTGAGGACCTTCTCCTTCACCTTGAAACCTGTATACATCATTTACACACTTAAAGCCAGATTCAAAGCTGGTGTCAATCAGTGTAGTTCTTCTGAAGTCAAGCTCCATTATTAGATCAATGGAACTAGGCTGACTGACAGCAGCTCAGGACTGGCATCTTAAACTCCCAATATTTGCCCGAGGCTGCAAAGCTCGTCTGTATTGCTGAAATACTCTGGGTTCTAAATCAAGGTGCCCTCCAATGGAATATGGCACACCTGTTGACTTTGCACTGTTCAGAATAGTAGATGAATTTTGGAGGGGCAAAACCAACAGAGTTAAGCCCTTGAGGGGACAGGGTGCCTCACTATCATACTGAGAGGTATCCATGAATACAGGAATAGACTGAAATCCCCTTCAAGAGAATAAACAGTGAGCATTTAGCTTTACTTTGTGTGAGCACAGCTCTGTGGATGCCTTTTACACCAGGGCTCACTTTTGGCCCAGTGTCTCATGCTAGAAGAAACCTCTCCATCGAGACAAAAGGGGTGATTCAGGAAATTAAATCTGATCCACCTTTATGCCAGTTAATCCATCTGATTTTAAGGAGGAGCTGTTAGAGTGAAGTTCTCTGACACACAAAATAAGGAGTTTGCAAGCTGGGAAGCAATGAACAATAAAGCAGTTCTTTGTTCTATCTATTCATGTTGTTATTCTGGATTCTCAGCTAATCCCAAGTGGAACTTGGTACTATTTCTCTATGGTTTTTATGAATTTAGAGCATGCCCAGAGAGTGGGCCAAATTCTGCTCCCAGCTGAAGTCTTAGAGTAAAGATGAGAGCAGAATTTGGCACATTAACCTCCAGTTGTTTGTGTGTTTGGCCTGTCAGAGCTGTAGCCAATTTGACATCATAGCCCAAATTCTGCCCTCAGTCACAGCAATGCAGCCCCAAAGAAGCCCAGGGTCATATGTTCATGTAAATGAGATCCCAAACTTACCATATGGCTCCAGTTTGCCCAGGCCTTTCAAACACTTAGTGCCTTGCTAACTGAGGCTTACATTCACATAATCCAGTAGACCCAAGTGGTACCTTTATGGGAGTTGAAGCCTTAAGTCTAGATATTTAGATATGTCCAAGGAAATGTACACATTTTTCTTCTTTTCAAACTGATACCACTGCTCATGCAGTACCAACTACAAATAGAGAGAGAGAGATCTGCATTGTTACACCTAATCCCTTATCAAGTCTACTGTTCTCATTCCAGTACTCATAGTCAAATTCCTTCTGTTCCACTACTACCGACTTCGAAACATTCTTATTTGGAAAAAGGCACATTCTCACCGATTCTCAGTCCTCTGTCCATTTACTACATTCTACAACCTTTTCTTAAGCTAACATTGTAAAAGCAAACTGTTCTCTACTCTCAGATACATGCTAATAAGCAAGACGGCACCATTTGCTGACAGCGAAAGTGACTGAAATCTGGATCTTGTGCCTAATTAACCTTGAGGGAATGTGTTAAACATACCTCTTCCAAAGCATTTGTTTGGCTGGCAATCTGGAAAATGTCACAAGCCTAGTAAATATGTTGGGGGAGGGGGGGAGGGAGTGGGACTGGCTAGCCACTTGTAATGTTCAGCTTTTTCTAGCTGAGACTATGGTTTCAGTTGTATTTTTTCACTGTTGGTACTGATGGTCAGATACCAATCTGTGCTCCTTGCTAGTGAGGAGACTGACGTGGTAGATGTAAAATGTGAATCTGTAGCCACATGGCTCAAATTTTCTAGACATACCACACTGAGGGTGCCTATTTAAAACTACCCTTCTTACAGCAATTTGAGAGATTTTTAAAGCCAGAAGGGACCATTGTGAACATCTACTCTGACCTCCTGGACAACACAGGCCATAGATATTTCACCCTGTAATACCTGCATCAAGTCCAATAAGTTCTGGCTGAACTAGTGCATACCGTTTAGAAGGACATCCAATATTGACATAGATTTAAAGTGATGTTGATCTAATAGTTAACTACCTTCACTGTTAAAAATGTGTCTTCTTTCCAATATGAATCTATGTTACGACTTTGTCTGCCAGATCCTGATATTATTATTATTTATATGATTGTAGCACCTAGAAATCTTAGTCATGAAGCAGGACCTAACTGTGCAAGGTGTTGTATGTCTGCATGGCATACAAATATTTTCTTTGGGAAACAAGGTAATACTTTAATAAAGCAAACTATAAGAGAGTTTGCATAATGTTCAAGAGACTTTGGGGATTTTACATATCTCAAGGTTTTCAGCTGAGTATATGCATTCAGCCCCATTTTGATGATCTTACCACTGTCAGCAAATTGGTAACCAGGCTAACTCCATCATAAAGGTACACATGACAACCCCCTTCCCTTCCCATCATCTTCACTATGCTAGTTGAGCTTGTTGCAGATCTCCAGAGCTTTCTTGTAGACCTGAGTCACATCATCCATATCCGTGAGAAGGGAAAAACTGCTATCCCCCAGCCGATTTCGATAGCGTTTCAGATGCTGTGGGCGTGGGCGATTCTGGAGTCCTTCGAAATCTTGGATCTGGAGGAAGTTTTCAGCAGACACACAGCTCCGTATCCTTTGCCTGTTTGGCCTGCTCTCTTGTAAATCTAGCAAGTCAAAGGAGTCACTAGACAAAATACTGTCATCGCTAATCACACTAGATGGGCGACTGTAACTTCGAGATAATCCATCCCCAGGCAGGACCCCTTCTTCCATGGCTTCCACCATTGGTGTTTCAGGACTGACCAAAGCAGAATCAATGCTGCTGGTGGAATACTTACTGTTGTATTTTAAGATGCCCTTACGTCTATAGGAATGGCTGTGAGACCCAACTCTTGAAGTTTCAGTAATGCCTGGAGAAGTGTCACTGGTTTCTGTCTCATCCTTATTGTCCAACAATTCAGAAGATTCACTTCGTTCTGGAGAGGAGTAATAGCCAGACTCTCTCTGCTGAGTCTTCTTTAAGATTCCCTTTTTTGGCATGAGGGAAGATGCTTGAGTGCCATATTTGCTTGTTACCTCTCCCTCCATTGCACTCTTAATGCCTACACCAGTCCTGCACAGTTCTTGCTCTATCTTAAAAGCGGAGGGTAACACTGGGTTGACGACTCCTTCAATGAACCCTGCACTGTGAGACCGATGTTCACTGTTGCTCCGTTTCTTCAAGATGCCTTTGGGCCTCTTAGAGGTTGGTTTGGATGCATTCTCGGCCCCTCCTTCCTGAATAGATTGCACAATGTCATTTTCCTTCTTTGATTTTTTCAGGGACCTCTGTCGCTCCAGCGTAACTTCAGAACCTTTGGGTTTGGAAAGGCACTTCATTTTGGTATCAGTCTCTGGCTGGAGACCAGTCGAACGGTGATGCCAATCAATAAACCTAGCCAGCAGCGGGGACTCTGAGTCTCTCAAAGCATCACAGTCACAAACGCTGCTCTTATAGCCCCAATTGACCCACCAGTGATTGGCTATGTCCTCGATGGTTGCTCGGCGCTCAGGGTTCACCATTAGCATCCACCTGATCAGACCACGAGCATCTATGGACAAATAATGACATTTAAAATAGCCAGAATATAGACATCTTTATTTTTTCATTTCAAAACAGAAATATGGGCAAGATAGATTAACCGAAACGATGCTTCTCAAAACAGCTGAAGTGAAGGTGCTATGTGGAAAGAGTTTCTCCATCATTTCAACTTCAGGAAAAGAAATGAAGTGCTATTTCATATCTGAAGACACATGATACACTCAAACAAATGTACCCATTGGCTTCAAGTAGCTGAGTGTTTTTCCATATTAGTGATGGAATTTAGTATAGATACTGAAGATCACATCAACTCTGATTATTACAAACATTAGAGGAAAACGAAAGGGCACTCAGGTTTTCCAAATGATATACGTTATTGCTTTTGTGGGTTTTTGTTTTTTTTTTTTTTAAGAAAAAGGGGGGTGAGAGAAAGTAAAATGCAATTATAATATAGTCTTTTATGTGTTTTAAAGGTAATATTCCACAAAGCAAACAACGTGATAAGAATAACCAGGCAGGAGAAATATGAAAAATGGTGGCAAACAAATGACAGGAAATAAATGCCTACTGGCATTTATTAATAGATCTATAGATTTCATGGCCAGAAGGGACCATTATGATCATGTAACTGGACTAGAATTCTTTGGTGCCTTTCTATCAGGGTTCCAATCACTCTGGCATCCCCTCGTGTAACAATAATTGTGAACATATTGGTATTCGGAATGGATTCTTGGGCAAAGTGGTTGCTTCCCCACGACTATACATCCTTTCTCTGCTTTTGATATATATCCCACAATGTAGTTAGACTAGAAGAATGATCTGTATCAGTACCCTATATCAGTTTACAGCTTGTCTGAACAATTCCACTTGCAATAGCTAACAGACTTTCCACTGTCATAGATCTAGTTAAAAGATCCTGTTAAAGCTTCCCCAAGGCAGTAAAATCTATCTGTTGGAAAACTTTCATTTCAAAGGGCTTTTGCTAAGGGCTCTATCCAGATGGGAATTGATAGCAGATGACATTTTGAGAAGGGATGGCAGTTCCTTTTACTTGTCATCCTAAAATGACATACCAGAAAATGTTGGTAGAGGCCAGGTCAGCCAGCCATTCTGAACTCCTGCCATCTCAATACATTACACCAGTGCCTTTTTATACCTGAAGGCTGCGTTGGCTCTCGATATTCTCCGCTGCTGATCTGCCTGATCAGATTTTTGTGATCAAAGCCATCAAAGGGCATCGTTCCATAAACCAGAGTGTAAAGCAATACACCAAGGGCCCAGCTGTCGACCTAAAATACATAGACAAGGAGTGTAAAGGTTAGAAAAGTTGATTCCTGCAGTCTTCCAGAAAATTAGCCCCACAAGAGCAACAGCATGTCCAGCTGTGCTTGGTTACCAGCATACAGGTATTTAACAGCTGACAATGTGTAAGCAATGCAAATGAAAGTAAGAGAAGGCAGCTTGAATACTTCCAACCTAGGAAAGGTCCAACATAGTCCATGTGTGGGATAGAACTAATGTTCTTGCTCATTACTATCAAACATAGATCGTACTTGCGCTACCAACAAAGATTAATTTTAATTTCACTTCCTTCTTCATCCCCTCATCCCCTTACCTCTGGGCCACGATAGGGTCTTCCATTCACAATTTCTGGAGAAGCATAAAGTGGGCTCCCACAAAAGGTCTGCAGAAACTTGTCTTTGTGATAGAGGTTGGAAAGCCCAAAGTCTGCAATCTGTAAAGACAAAAGGGGTCTGTAGTACTGACATTTATCTTAGGAAAAGATGGGGATAGTGTAAGATCTACTGATTTAATCCTCAGGATTGGAAGCCAGGACTCTTGGGGTCTATTCACAGCTCAGTCACTGATTCCCTATGTGACCATCAGTAGGTCACTTAGTCCTGGATACCTCACATACGTTTGCAAGTATAATTGGAAGAAACTGGTCCTTACTGTCTTCTCATCGTCCTGCAACATCTGTAGTCATTTATACCAGTGCAAAGCAGGCATAAAGTGCTACCATTCTGATGTGGTTGCACTGATGTTAATGCCTATACAAGATGCAGGCAAAAAGAGAGTCAGGCCCTTATAAATCAACAGGAGAAGTGAGGCAGTGGTGTCCTGGGGATAAGGTACCAGAAGGAAGTAGCATCTGAAGTGATTTGGAGCCAATTATACTAGGTAGAGAATGAGAGTGAGGCACTGACTAACCTTCCCAGGTTCAATAGGCTTTGAACAATTATGCCATTATGGATTTGAATGGTCAACCAAACAAGAGTGCCCTCTGTAAGGCAATAAGCAGAAGTCCATTCCTAATTGGAAACCATGGGCCCAATCCTACATTTCTAAGTTTCCCAGTACAGGCAAGACTCCCCTTGGGATTGTTGGGAAATGTATTTCTTCACTTCTCTGCTCTTGATCTTATGAAACAAAAATTGAGGATTGTGACAGTGGGGCTTATAAACTTTCACGTCCTTTTCATTGTCGTTAGTTCTCTAGCACAAGGCAACATAGCTCGTAATTTTATCTTGTTTTTGACCCAAATGTCTGTGTCAGAGAAATCCACTTTTTATTAAAGCACACTATTTACGTAAAAAATCGTTACTTATCTTTCGTAACTGTTGCTCTTCAAAATGTGTTGCTCGTGGCCATTCCAAGCAGGTTTGCAAGTGCCATGTGCACAGTTGTCAGAAGGTTTTTCCCCAGTGGTACCCGTCATGTCGGTGCAGATGCCCCTTGGAGTGGTGCCCCCATGGCACTGTACATAGGGCCCTGCCAACCCACTGCCTCTCCTGTTCCTTTCTTGGCGATCAGCTCTGACAAGAGGGGAAGGTGGGTGTGTCTTAGAATGGACATGAGCAACACATCTCAAAGAACAACAGTTATGAAACGTAAGTAACCGTTCTTTCTTCTTCGAGTGCTTGCTCATGTCGATTCCAAGCAGGTGACTCCCAGGCACACCAATGGAGGAGGGGTTGGAGCTCACGAGATTGCTGACTGGAACATTGCTCTACCAAATGCCGCATCATCTCTGGCATGCTGGATAATGGCATAATGCGAAGTGAATTTGTGTATGGATGACCATGTTGCAGCCCTACAAATCTCCTGTGTGGGGATCTATACCAGAAATGCTGCTGAGGAAGCCTGCCTGAGCCCTCGTAGAGTGTGCTGACAGAGCCAGAGCTGGTGCCTTGGCTAGGTCATAGCAGGTCCTAATACAAGAGGTGATCCATGATGAAATCCTCTGGGAAGACACCAGGAGACCTTTCCTCCTATCTGCTATACCAATGAAGAGCTGATTCAATTTACAAAAAGGTTTAGTTTGCTCTATATAAAATGCCAACGCCCACCTGACATCCAGGGAGTGGAGACTACATTCCCTGTTGCTGGCATGTGGCTTTGGAAAGAACACTGGCAAGAAAATTTCCTGACTTGTATGGAAATGGGAAACTAGCTTGAGAAGAAAAGCCGGGTGTGGACACAGCTGCATCTTATCCTTGTGGAACACTGTATAGTGGGGTCTCAGGTCAATGCATTGAGTTCAGACACTCTCCTTGCCGAGGTAATAGCAACGAGGAAGGCTCCTTCCAAGAGGGGTACAATAGTCAGCATGTAGCTAAGGGCTCAAATGGAGGACCTATTATCTTACTGAGCACCAGATTAAGATCCCATGCCGGGATTGGATGATGTACTGGAGGGATAAAGTCTTTCTAAGCCCTTGAGGAAGCGGGAACGACCCTCTTTCCCCAGGTGGAAAGAGGAGATCACTGTCAAGTGCACCTTTACAGATAAAGCCACCAGACCTAGTTGCTTTAAATGCAGTAGGTAACCCAGTCTAAGAGGCAGCAGAGCCTGCATTGGAGTGGTCCCTTTCTACATTGACCACACCGAGAACCTTTTCCATTTGGTTAAGTATGCCACTCTAGTGGATGGCTTTCTACTACCAAGGAGAACCTCCTGCACTTGCTCCGAGCACTACGCCTCCTAGGGTTCAACCATGAACCTTCCACACCACGAGATGAAGTGACTCTAGGTTGGAGTGACGCAGCTGATCATGGTTCTGCATGATCAGGTCTGGAACCAACGGCAGGGAGTTTGGGGTATCTATGGATAGCTGCAGCAACGTTGTATACCAGTTCTGCCTGGGCCACGCTGGGGCTATAAGTATAACCAAATATGAAAATAAGCGTCTTTTAGGTAGAAGGCGGCATACCAGTACCCAGATACAGAGAAGGAACGATCAAGGGTAGGGAGACCGTGTGGAATTTTAGCTCTTTATGAACTTGTTGAGATTCTGCAGATTGAGGATGGGCCTGAGCCCCCCTTTTGCCTTTGAGATCAGGAGATATCTGGAGTAAAACTCCTTTCCCCTTAGTTCCTGAAGGATCCCGTCTACTGGTCTGGTGCAAAACAGTTCCTGCATCTGTCGTATAAGAAGCTGCTTGTGGGAGGGGTCCCTGAAGAGGAATGGGGAAGGAGGTGGGAAGGTGTGGTAGAACAAAACTGGAGGGAGTATCCCACTTCTACCGTGTGCAAAACCCATCTGTCCAACGTTATTCGAGCCCAAGCACTGCCACAGTGTCTTTGTTGTGGTTTGGACCATTTTAATTAGAGGCAGAGCCACCCTTGAGGGAATCTCCGCTGTCAAAATATCCACCACTGGATCCACTGACTCATGGACCTTCTCTGCCTGTTGGTCTAAGTTTTGGGTCACCCTTCTCAGAAGTTTTTGGTGGGCCCTATTGTGCATGGGAATATGGATGGTCAATGTCCCCGCTACTGCCTCATCTGGGGAGGAAGAGGCTGAGGCCCTGAGCACAATGTCAGCCTCAGGGATGTCCTGGCCACTTGGGTTCTCCCTGCCCGGAATCTCCCTACCATTGTCGGGGCCTGCCTTGGTGTCGGGTTCCTCTTTGGCACCGTGCACCACACTGGCTTCCACCAATGGCTCTGTCTCCCTGCGCCCGCCAACCTCGGTGCTGAATGGCAGGGTTCTATGCTCTGGGGTACCAGCTGCTTGGCAACCGAATAGAGGCAACCGAATAGAGACCTCTAGACTGCAACTCTGGGGCCTGGTGGTACACCCACAGGGTCCAGAAGGGTCATTGCAGGGGCATATGCCATTGCATAGGCCAAGGTCCAACGGGGTACGCCTCTCCCTTGTCCTCTTTGTAGTGGCTCCTCCCCGACCTGTGCCTACTCTGCTTCAAGGTGCCAGAGTCTGCTTTCAGGTCCGATGATCTGGACTCTGATCACAGAGACCATGGTGGCACCAAGCTAGATGGGATTGCCGAATGGTGCCGAGGTACGGGTGACTGGTGCCGAGGGGTAGATGACCGACGTTGAGGAGAGGGTGATTGGTGCAAAGGCAGGGGTGACTGGCGCCGAGGTGAGGGCGATTGGTGCCAAGGTGCTGTTGATCAGTGCCAAGGCGTACGTGACCGGTGCCTAGGCGAGGGCAATTGGCACTGTATCATTGGGGGCTTGGCTCTAGAAGGGGCAGCAGCCTGTGGTACTGGAGGTCTTGAGTCTGGCACCCTCTCTCCCGAGACAGGGGACTGCTGAGCCCTCATGGCAATCAGGTCCCAGGCCACCTCGAATGTATCCAGCATGGAGAGGAGGCCCAACTCTTCCACCTTGCTTTCCTTTGCTAGATTCACAGGTGCCCTCTCTTGAGCTGCAGTTGACAGCCCTGGAGACCTCTGCGCTGAGTGCGTCTGGGGGTGCAATGAAGCAGCATCCTTTCCCATTGGCCACACAGTAGGTGAGCGTCCTCTGCCAGACCTGTGCTTCTTGCAGGGCACTGGTGAATGGGAGCGGTGCCGAACCAGTTTCAGCACTGGCGAGTGTCGGTGCCAAGACTCCCTCTGTGCCGAGGTCTTCTTCAGCGCTGTGTCTCTGATGGATGTCGGGACACCACGCACGGATGCACTGGGTCCGGAGGTTGCGGCTGAACAGCTGCCTCCATGAGGATCTGCTTGAGGCGTGTGCTCCTCTCCTTTCGGCTTCTTGGGCAGAAACTTTTATAGATCCTCCAGTGATCTGTTTGATGCAACTCCTCTAGACATTTTAAGCAGGAGTCGTGCAGGTCGCCTTTCGGCATAGAATTATGGCAGGATCCTCAGGGCTTGAAGCCTTAGGCCCGAGGCATGCCCTGGTCCAGGGAGGGGAGTCTCAAAAACGGGGTGGAGGGACCCCTTAACCAACACTTCACACTAATCTATACAACCGTGTAACTAGGAAACACTAACTAATTCTAACTTTTTAAAGGAACTACAAGGAATGACATGGGGAGAATGCTAGCAGAAGCAAGAAGACTGAAGCTCCAACAACTGCCAGGGGTGGTAAGAAGGAACTGGAGAGGTGGCAGGTCAGCAGGGCCCTATATACAGCACCACGGAGGCGCTACTTCAGGGGGCACCTCCACTGACCTGACGGGCGCCAGTGGGGAAAAACCTTCTGATGACTGCACGTGGCACGCGCACACCTGCTTGGAATCGACATGAGCAAGCACTCGAAGAAGAAGAAATGTTGGATCACAAAACTTAGAATTGGTGATACGCACAGTAGCTTTCTGTGTAGCTATCCCAGGCCTCCTCTGAGCCACACTGCAGCTGCCAGCACAATCAAGCTATTCCTTCACGGGACAGATCCTGCTCACCTTACTATCATGGCTTCAATGGGACTATCATGTGAGTTGGGGTATGGCTTGCTTTGAGCTCCTGTGAGGAGAGCAGCTTGCGCACCCACGTGAGATGCTGTAGAGGGAGTGGATTACCATCTAGGATTATGGTGCTGGGAATAATATAGCTGGAGTTTGGCTGGGTTTAAGTGCCTTGATAGACATTTTTTCCTATTTAGTTGTTATTTAAATTACCTTATAAAAATTAATCCAGCTGAGTAGCCGGGTAGCAGAAGCTGCTTCCTCCTCCCCTCCTGCAAATCTTTGGGAAATGGAGGCACAGAAGCTGGGCCTCTCACCAGAGTAGACAAACTGGGTAGCAAAAAATGGGACAAAGGGTTGGGACCATGCAAAAGCCAGATCAGGCAGCAAGAGATGGTTTAGTAGGGCAGCTGTGGTGGGAGCTGATCAACACACACGGCAATGGCTATCAGTGATGTGAGGAGCATAGACAGCATACAGAGTAGACATGAGGCTAGTGCTGACAGCTTGTATCATGGTTCCTGCCATGATGATAGATGGCTTAAAGGTGACCTACAACAGAAAAATAAATTGGGTTTACCCCTATTTTTGCTTCTTTATGATGTACAAAAGAGGCTTCAGAAGTATTTTTCAGACCAATAACACAATACTAAAAAGGAAGGAGTCTTCTGTTGAGGTTTTTTTTTTTCACCTTATAAATTCAAGCCTTTTTTACCATGAAGAACTAGTGATGTTATGACATCACAAAAGACAAAAAAAGAAAAGAAGAGTAATCAGAAGGGTAAGGAAATTTCCCCCCTCCTCCCCAAGTATTTAAAACTGTTTTATGTTGTTTGCTGTTGCTAACACCTATACAACAGCAGTGTCTACTCAGCACTTAAGAGACAGGATGTCCTTGTTAAACATTTTTGACACCCCTCACCCTTTTGCCCATCTCTGACACCCTTCCCCCCTAATGTTCTGCTGCAAAAGTAGGAAACACCAAACTAAAGAAAAAAAATGAGCAGCAGGGTGGGGGAGAATCACCAGGCCTCCTTTATATATCATAAAGGAAAAAAATGGGGGTCATGTCCATTTTTTGCTTAAATCCTTGGTCACCAACCATCTCTCTCCCATTTCAAGCTCCATCCTTTAATATTTTGCTAGTGTGTGTCCTGCTGGCATTTGTTCCTTCTAATTTAGTGCTAAAGGAGCAGCTGATTTCTGTTCATTAATGGTATTTTATCCCATTCCAGTACAATTATCATTTGAATTTACTCAATATCTCAACTAGTGCATTATCTGTTGCAGAAAATTCAGCCCTTAAATAAGTGTGTTGTGTAAAAATCTTTATTGTATGGCTGGAATGTCATTGAATGTGGTGTACAACTGCAATCTGCAAACATATTCTCATAGCTCAAATTGCACTTAATTGCTCTAAATTCCACTTTTTTATCATGTCACCCTGCCTGCCTTGCAGAAAGTTGGTTTTAAGTCTTATAAAGTGTGTTCTGTCAATCAGAAGAAGAGTGGAACCAGTTCAGTGTTAAAACTTTCCTGCTAGTCCCTGAGCTTCAGTTTAATTCAGGATGCAGCTAAGACAGGGGCAGACACACCACAGTATGCTTCCTTATGAAAATACATTCCCATAAGGCCGTGGAATGTATAAAATATGTGTATATGTGCACTGACATATATAAGGATGCACATACCACTCTTCACATCAAGGAGCTCCTAGACTTGGGCATTCATGTTTTCATTTTGGCCACACAGGAAAAGGGTATTTATATTACAGTCCACTCCCATACTCTCAGACAGATATTTATCAGCTTTTCCCGTTAAAGCTGTCGTGCCCCCCAAAACAAGATTAATAGAAGCCAAGATTACTTCATGTTCTTGGCACTTAAATGGAGCAAAAGCATTAATTCAAAAAAGACTCTTTAAAACAGGGAGGTGCTAGAGGGATGCTTTTATTCCCTTAACTTCAGGAGGCACATGTTTCATGTTTACTGTTAACTACAATAAACTAGATGTAATGTATTGGTTGGTTATAGGTATGGATTATAAATTCCACGAAGTGTGCATTCATTTAAAGAATTTGGGCCAGGTCTTCAGCAGGTATAAATTAGCATGGCTCCCCTGACTTCAGTGGAACTACACTGATTTAGATTACATGAGGATCTGGCTCTTTGTGTTTCAATGCGGACTAAAAATAAATTTTCTCCATTAAAGTAGACGAATTTACATGCTGGGGGGTGATATTTTCAAGAAGATGCATCTGAATTACATGTATCTTCTATGAGCAAACTGCCTGTTCCATCAGCATTACATATACGCAGGTTACCGGCGTTCTGGCTTGTTTCCATGTTAAAGCCCAATAGAAAGAGCAGTTAGCAGCTTCTTGTTGCTATTGCACTTACATTTTTCCTCTCCTGCTGTCACCCTGTATCGTTTTAAGTTTACCATATCAACAGGCATTTTGTTTTTTGGGGGCTGCCTTAGCCCTGTCATCTTTCTAGCCATTTACTGCACAAGCATGGTTGGGATAGGATTGTGAAAGAGGGTGACCCTTCCTTCTGGTACAAAAGGCACCGGTGGGAGACTGAAAATTCAGCCTGGCTGAGGGGAGCAGCAAAAGGTATAGCTGATTGGGAGGATCTATGCCTGCAGTGTTCTTTTAGCCATGTTGGTCCCAGGATATTACAGAGACAAGGTGGATAAGGACCTATCATTTACTGGGCTAACTTCTGTGGTGAGAGAGACAAGTTTCAAGCTAGACAGAGCTAAAGAAAAGCATTCTGTAGCTTAAAAGTTTGTCTTGCTCACCCACAGAAGTTGGTCCAATAAAAGACAGAGCCTCACAAGGTGGGTGAGGGCATATGACTTACAGAGGGTCTCAGTTCACATCATTCCACCCAAGGTTTCGAATTACTGAGAGCTGGAGGACTGGCAGTGAGAGGGAGGGAGCTCTGAAGCCCACAGTATTAATAAAGTCATTTTAAAGTAAATTATATTGCTAGCAGCTGGGAAATGAGTCAGACTAGGGAGAGGCTAATACTTATTGCAGGTCCTACGCATTACCACAATATATACTGTACTGTATACAGTGCAATAATAGCAGACTGTGCTGACTTGGGAGTCCTGGGGGGGATCAACTCATGGGATTCCACCCCACTTTTCAGCTCCAGGATACAGATAGTTAATATCCTGTGAGAGCCCTTTTGAGCAAGGACATGTGACTATGTTCCAGAGGCAGGGAAAGTCAGTGGTCAGTCTGACAGTAACACTTCAGTGAAACCAAATCTGACAGGTTTCATCACTATCACTTTTCTTGCTTAGTTTAAAAAATGGTTTTTGTTCCCTGATAGAACAGTCTGTCCATACTTGTTATTATGTATTGGTTCTGCAGTAGTGTCTAAGAGCTTCGGTCCTGGACCTAGCCCCCTGCTGTGCTGGGTGATGTCAGCACCATTACTGACATCCAGAATCGTGACTCTTTTGGTCCAAATAATGCTGTAGTCCAGTTCAGAGGTCTTAGCATCATCCTACTAGCAGAGCTATGTGATTTCTCCATCAAGATTCTGTGTTAAGACACAGTTTACCAAGAAACTGATTGTGCAGCCATTTGCTCCAAAAAAATCAACATGATACTGACTGCTGAGGATATTAAGTACTAAGATGTAGGAATGCAATGGTCAGATCTGAGCCAAAACTAGTATGGTTGGTTTTTTTTACTTCCAAAGGAGCTGAGCACACAATCCATCTCAGGAGTGACTGAAACAAGACATTATTTCTGATTTAATATATATTAGCTCCCCCCATTTCAGGGACTGTTGAAGAAATGGTTTTCAGGGAACACTACCACCTCAGAAAGTCCTTTGGTAATCTAACCACATAACTTACACCAGAGGCCCCCCACACACTCTGGTGCGTGGACCAGTGTGGATCTTCCCAACTGTCTGCATTCCAATGATGGTACATTTGTCAAGCTTCAAATATTGATGCTTCCTGTTTGTGGTACTTCAGTCAATGGCTCTTTCAAGTTTCCAGAGACTTTACTGGCTAATTAAACTCAAAACCCTAATTATCTCTTTGCACACTGTTCACCTGCCTCATGATATAAATTAAATCAGATCACATTTAAGGATGGCTGCAAAGTTGGCAGGGTATCAAATGGAAAGGATAGAACAAAATGGCTGACTACTTGAGCTCAGAGGATAAATTTCTAATAGAGAAAATGTTCTTCACTTCCTGTCCTAAAAGCACTAGAGGGTATTATTGTACATTGTTCGGGTTTCTTATGATGACATTTTATTAGATGTCTGATGTTAACATACACTAATCTACACTATATGTGCTATTGGTTATTTGAGAAGTTTATACTTTGTAACACAGTGAACAAAGTGGTTCCTTTTTATATACATTTCTTACAACCACCCAGTAAAGTTTGTGAAGTGCTTTGGGATCTACTGGGTGAAATATAAAATATGAATAAAAGTTCATGAGTACGGATGTCTTAAAAAGACAAAAAAAATAAGTCATCCCATTTTAGTAGAGGAGTTTCCACTGGGTATTCAAAACCAACAGCCCTTTCCTTTAAAGCCCCAAACTGCACATTTCTCTCTTTCTGCATAAAGCATGTATAAATATTTTCAGAATCAGGGCCTGTTAGATTTACTGAACTGCAAATAAATAATTTACAGCACCAGATGTGTTTCCTTGCCAACAAATACTGTTTAGTGAAACAGAAAAAAGGGGAAATAAAACCCTGTGTCACTAACATAGAAACCACAATAACAAATTCTAACCCCAGAATATCAAGGCAAATAGCGGCTGTCTGTTTAACATCAAGTACTACAAGTAGTTCTCTCAACGTGGTAGGTAAGGTACAAAGACCTCACGCGGAGGAATCCAAATTCAGACACCACTGATAGTGGGGATTGTGAAATATAAACCACGTTTCCCATTCCCAATCCTTAAACCTCAAGAGCTTCTTTGTTTAAATATAGGCATCATATAAAGCAAGACAGCTTATGGCCACCTGTGTGTATAATCATGCCCATGCATATTTGCACACACAGAGATGTGCATTACTTTTGCAAAGAAATGAGTAAAGAAGAACTGAAAATATGCAAAAGGCACACACATGGTAGACTAAGCAGAATTTACTTCAACAAAGGGGTCTTGAGAAAACAGTCTATGAATACCACAAGTTGTTTTTTAGTGGGAGCTGCAGGAAATATGTAATTATTAAAAGATTCATCAGCTACTAACATTTCTTCAGGTATTCCATGAACACAAGATTTATGTTAAAGTACCATGGCGGTATTTGACATGTCTAGCGCGTAAGGGTGAAATCCTGGCCACACTAAAATGAGTGAAAGTTTTGCCTCTGATGCTAATGGGGCCAGGATTTCACCCCCATCCTGCAAACCCTTGCTCACAAAAGTAGTCATGGCTCATACCTATCAAAGTCAACAGGATGATTCACATGGGTGAGGACTGGCAGGATCAGGCCCTCTCTACTTTCTGACTGGCACCTATCCATCTTCCAATAACAGCACCAACTACTGTAGTACCTGAGGAAAAATCTGTGATTTTTGAAGTGCTTTGATCACACTGAGTTTGAGTTTTATTCACCTCTCACTAGGGTATAAATCAGGATTAACTCCCCTGAAGTTAGAAGAGCTGAAGTGGTATAAAACCGACATAGAAAAAGAATCAGACCTTTTGTCTTGGTGCAATTTCCTGAAGGTTTGAGAAAATGATTGGTTTGCATGTGATGAACACAGCCCACCCCATTTAACAAATTCCCCAAATTCTTCTTCTCTCTTAAGAATTCTGTGATTAGCTGGGAAGATAGTTTGGTACGTAATGCAGGAAGAGAGGTCATCCTGCAGGCAAAAGGCTGGTCCACATGCAATGTCCTAGAAAGGCTAGATTTTGTTTTCAGTACTATCAAAAGGGGGTGGGGGGCTGCCAGTGTTGGTGACACTGTTGGCACGTAACAGGAGAGATTCACTTTAGCACTACAGCCTTGACGTTAACAACGAACATTCAAGTGTCGCATAGGATGTGCCCTCTGTCATATGTTATTTTTAGAAACTGCATATTTATGTGTCTTTAATCCACCGGTTGATCCAAGTTAGCGGCTGTCATCAGTTTTACACAGATGGCAACTACCATATGTTATTGTCTATTTCCATTTCCACTGTGCATACATTTAAAATGAATAGGTTCTCTTCAGTATGATACACTGAAGGCAGAGCACGGAGCAGGATGGCTACCAGTGGAGAAACAGAACACAGAACTAACAAAGTCAAAACCTGAGCTGTTGGGATAGTTGGCTGTGTAGATTATTTCCTGATTGCTGTGTTTTGTTAATTAAGCCATAAGGCACAACAGCCAGCAGGCAGAATCTATCATCTGCCTCTCTGTTTGTCCATGGATCTATACATCCAACTGCGCTGGAATCTGTGCTGCATCAGGAGGGGACAGTGACTGTATGCCTCATGAGTGTGAAGTGACACCAAGCTGAAGGTGAAACATGTTCAGCCATCTAGGAACTTCACTGATCTCCCAGAACTGCATTACTTATCTTGTCTTATGGCTGTTATTAAAAAAAAAAAAAAAAAAAAGAAGAAAGGAAAGAAGGTCATTCCCATGCTTTCACTGGGAATTACTGACATGAACATGTCATCACTGATAGCCAGTCAGAAAGCTACATTTGTGTCTGGAGTTCTAAGGCCATTTCCTAATGAAGCACATGTGCTTTACTAGGTTTATTTTGAAACTCTGTTTGCTTATTTTCCAGACATGATCAAAAGGACATTCGGAGTGTTCTGTAGGAGGTACTTGAACCTTGTAGGCCAAGAAAGTTTTTTTTACTCAGTCGCAGCCAGCAATAATACCATTTGTAACATAAACTGTACCACTTGAAACATTTTACTGTCTTGTACTGGCAAATTAATATTGCTCTGGCAACTGAGCCCCTTGGGTGCCAAGAAGGGTTTCCCCCTAAAAAATTATCCAAAACTCCATTTAGCACTTTAGGCTAACCATACACAGTACTCTCTCTCCTCAACCTCCCACCCACTCAGTTACTTGCCAGATGCTATTGCTATAACACTGGATCCTACCACACCTTGGATAAAAATTGCTATGGACTTGAAAATCATTCAGAGAGGAAAATAGAAAGAACCACACCTTAATATTAAAATTGTCATCAAGAAGGATGTTTTCCAGCTTTAGGTCCCTGTGGACAACACCGTTCTGAAACGAAAAAGAAGGGGGGGAGAGGGGAAATATTGGACAGGTTAAAGAACTGAACCAACAGGGTGGTCTTTGTATCTACATTTCAGTGACTAGTGACAGGAGATGTATTAGTCACTTGCTGTGTGGTTAAGAGAAGAATGACTGGAATCTGTCCTCCCACAAAGCCTGTAAAACAGCAGGGGGATTCTTTTCGGAACTTAATTCCAACTCCTATCATACCCCCACTGTGTGAAACCAATATATTCTTCCCAGGCACCAGAAAACAGTATCTGTCAATGACGTTAGTCATTACAAAAGCTCTAATTCCTCCAGTGTGCAGCCATTTGGGCAAGAGAAGTTATAATCCTAAAAGACTGCTACCGCCTGCAAATGTTAGGAATGGTAATTAACAAGCAGGATTTAAGTTTCAGCATCTTGTTCTGGAAGTTCTGAAAACTAACCATGCACAGAAGGCTGCAATGGATTTTCTGTACTGAGCAATAAGGACTTTGCAAACCTTCCCTACTTAGCAGAATTCAAAGGGAAATTAAAATGTTTTAAAATTGCAACAAAAAGCTGCACTAGCTGCTTGTTGGCTTTAGTCTGGTGCAAATTTTGGCTCTATACAACCATGAGCCACAGGAGAAAGGATGGGCCAATGTTTGGGGCACTGACCTGGGAGACCCAAGTTCAATTTCTTGCTCTGCCATGGACCTCCTGTGTGAGCTTGGGCAAGTCACTTAACCTCTATGCCTCAGTTCCCCTTCTTTACAAATAGGGATGATAAGACTTCCTGACCTCAAGAGGCCCGAAAGAGGAGATGGGCACTGCTGGGATAAAAGCAACACTCACTGAAATGTCATGAATGTAATGCCCCTACAACCGCATCGTGAAGATAATCAGCCTGAGGCTAGTTTTTCATGGCTTAAATTGTCCTTCAGAGGCACGCCATGAAGGATAAAGACTATGGTAAGGGGAATCCTTCTGATGCTCCTATTATATCTGGAGGCGTTACTTTTGAGTAACTTAAATGGCTTCATTATCTGTAGTCTCACTTTTCCCCTGTCAAAAGAGTTCCCATGTTCTGAAGTTGTACATTTACACCTCTGCTCTGCTTTTTTTTAATTGTGTGTATATTGTACCTTATTCTTCTCTCACAATCTGATCTGAATTCACATTACAGGAAAACCACCAATGCTTTTCGATTGACTGCATCACTAGAAGTGACCTTTCTCCCACAGAAAGCTGGCTGAGTATTCTGTTACATAAGGAGGAAATTTTCAAAGGCTCAAATGGGAGTTAGGCTTGACGTAAGGGAATTAGCTGGTGAAAATGGGCCCCAGAGGATATGGCCTTAATTCTCTAAACATGGATGGTGAACTATCAGAGTATTTATGTTTATGATATCTTGCTGTATACATAAAACAAAAAACACCTGCACCCTCTCGTTTCAGCAGCTGAACATTTTTACCTCACTGGCCCTTTTAAGCATGAGAGTCTCTGTTAAATCCTCAAATATTTACATTAGCACCAAATGCTGTGCTCACCTTGTGACAGTAGTGAACGGCGGAGACGATCTGCCGGAAGAAGTGTCTCGTCTCCCTCTCACTCAGCCTCCGCCTCTCGCTGATGTAATCATACAACTCGCCTTTGCTTGCGTACTCCATGATTATTACAATTTTATCTTTGTTTTCAAACACTGCAGATGCAAAAAAGAAAATAAATAAATAATATAAATAAATAAATAAATTTGATAGATTTAAAATGGGTACTTAAAAGGGAGAAGAGAAAACAAATGATTTGTGGTGTCTGATACACCATCACTGTAGGGTGGGGAGGTTTCCAATATACTGTGAACATGCTTGGCAAAGGTATGGTCTCGTCAAACGCATTGGTTCTCAACTTGGAGATCACAACCCCTATGGGAGTCAATGAACAGGTCAAAGGAAGGAGGATTGTAACTACCCTCACTGTCTTCTCAGCTAGATGAGAGGGGGTTTCTGACCCTGTAATATGGGGTACGAAAAAGATCCCTAGGCTGTGTCTGAACAAAGTACGAGAGCCAGGAACTCCTGAGTTCTAAACCCAGATTGGACAGTGACTTCCCATATCCTTGTGAAAAACACTTAACCAGACTGCATGATTGGTATTGCACATCTTTTGGAGAACCTAAACATGCTAGAGAAACAAGGCAGAATTGAAATGCAAGTGATGAGCAACAGAACTAGCTTATCACCAGGACATCTTTCGTGAGCCAATAATGCACCGGATTCAACCCTGCCAAAATTATCTTTTCAAACGCTTATCCAAATAAATGACATAACTCTAGTTGCTGCCTACGGAAAGAGGCTGGTTCGCAGGGCTGGGAGTTGGAAATCCCTGTATCATAGCCCCAGCTCTGATACTAATTCCCATTGTGGCCTTGAGCATTTGTATAGGGACAAATTCTCAAATCACCGGCACGAATGTAAATCCAGAATAACTCCACTAAAGACAAAAGCAATACTCATCTCAGAGGGGTGTCATAAAGATTAGTTACTGCTTGTAGAGTGACAATGTAAAGCACTCATCGTTACTATGATTATTCAAACATGCAGATAACTTACGACACACAAATTAAGTATTAGTTAAACAATAATAAAGATTAGGTCTGAGCTCTTTGCAGCAGGCATAATTAAAGGACCTGTGATAAAGGCAAAGGCGCTTAATGTTCTGTACTTGTTCATATTATAAATCATTACTGCTTCTAGCTCTCACTTTGTTCAGTTAAAGCAAGGAAGGGAAGCTTTTTCCCTCCTATATATTGTGTACTCATGGTGCCATTGAACAGCACATTAAAATGAAAGGACCTGAATCTGTTTCCCTGCACCATGTGTCGTCATTTACACTAGTGCAAAATGAGTGTAAAACCATTCTGGTTTGGCAATGAAGAAGCAGACCCCCCAGAGTTTTAGAAGTCATATCTTTAACTAATCAGAGTTCCGCAAACAGGTTTCTATTTATTTCCAGTGCTAATGAAGTTTAAATCTGTCCAGGCTCCTCAGTCACACTACAATCTGTTGCCTTCCTGGTCTAAAAGAAGTCTTTTGTAACCATGAGTCATAATATGCTTAGAGTGTGTTGGATGTATGATTTTATAAATCAAAACAATACATAAATAACAAGTTAGGTCTTAACAGTGTCAAATTCATGACAAATTATTTTACTGTCTATATTTACCATAAATATTTCATGTGTTTGATGTTTTTCATTAAAAATGAAAACAGCCAGGCTAGCACATATTTAAAGGCCACTTCAAAGACGTTTTGAAATTATATTGTTAACTTTTATTAGCTACATTACAGTAGTGAGCCAGGGCCCCATTGCACTAGGTGCTGTACAAACACAGACAAAGAGCTGGCTCTTGTCCTAAAGAGCTCACAGTCACAAAGAGACAGATCCTCCACTTGTTTAAACTGGTGAAATCAAAAGAACAATGCCAATTTCCATCAGCTGAAGCTCCAGCCCTAAAAGTGTATCTGTAATGTGCAAATATTTTAATCTAACAATTGTACTATATATCTAGCACAGAAAGGGAGTCTGGGATGTCTGTAGGGAGTTTCATTTCTTTACCATTGCCTGTCCTTCTGCCAGGAAGAGGCTATGCCTGTGATTGACTTTACTATCACACTTCTAGGTATCATTATTACTTAACTGTGTGTGTTTGTGCTATTCTGAATTTCAGTGGGCGGACTAGCTGCTCAGCACCTATAGGCCTTCCTACAACAGCTCTCACACATAGAGCGTGGGGGGGGGAAGGAGGAGGGAGGAAAGGGGGAGTGTTGGGTATCAAATCTTTGTGACTGTCTTGAAACTCAACATTCTACACAGGCAAATGTGCAGCCACTGATAAGAACTCCAGAAAGCTTATCTTTGTGGACATTCGAGTTTACAAAAGGACGAGACTGTGCTGTGCCTCTAATGACCAGCTCTGTATTAGGTGTGAGTGAGGAGTTGCCATCCAGCACAGGGAGTTACCAGAGGGAATCTGGCTGACTCAGCTAATACTCCTCCTGAGGCATTGGGGCAGGTGGAAACAGGAGCTCTGCCACCGTTTGAAAGTGTCCTGTGTGCGCTTCCATCTAGGCCCATCCAGCTTCCCCTGGCTGGTACAGAACAGGTACATGGCCACAGTTCTGCTCTCACCCATTCTTCCCTGGCTCCTCTGGGCGAACACCACCAATGCTATGCTCAAGCAATGCCTGTGCTCACCACCCTGCAAGTGGGTGTTTGTGCCATCTTTGACTCTTGTGCACCTGTGCAGAGCCAACTGCAGTCTGGCCCACAGTGTGTACTATCACCCCTGAATTTTCACTGTAGTACGTGACATGACTGGACTGTTCCTTCAGCGCTCAATCCTGCAAGGTGCTGTGAGCCATTGAGTCCATGGGGAGTAGATGAAAACTAAACTTTTAAGCTAACAAAAGAGGCTGTCACCAGTTTCAAATTGCCACACTGCTTTGGCTGCTATGTAATATCTCCTCTGACTCTGACAAGCTACTGTACACCCAGGAAACACTGTACTTGGCCTAGGTAACCACAGTTCACTTTAGAATGTATTGAATTTCCTTTTAGTACATTCCATGGACACAACTTGCTGAGGCAAAGCCATACTGGCAGCAAAGCTTCCTCCAAACTAACGAGGTGACGAGGTCTTCCAAACCGATGCTATCTTGGACCAGCACTACTGGAATATTACCTTCCAACATGGTCATTATTAGTGTTTTAAGGAACATACTTCATCTCTTGCAGCTCAGAGTGAAGATGCAGCTCCCAACACAGAGATAGTTTTCATTCTTGGGTTTTGTCTCTTGTCCGCTCACACCTTGTCATTATATTCTACAAGCCAAAGTCTCTGCAGTTCTTTCTAAATCCCCCTCGCTTCAGCCAAATGGCTCTGATAAAAGGGAAAAGGAACTGCCAGATAAAATTGGCCACTGACTTGTCTGTTGGCCTTACGGTACCCTGAAGCATATAACCCTGCCAGTGATTACATCCTACATGCATCCTCATTAACAATAAACTTCGGAAACTGGAAGAACTGTCTCTGGATGGATTATACTACAATATCCTCTCCAAGAATGACAGACTGATAGTCTCTGGAAAGTACTCAACATAATATGTGTTCTATACAGAAGTGTTCTGACGCATTATTGATACAGCATTAACGAGCACACACATATCTCTAAGCACAGAGACAGTTGCTAACTAATCACTATTCAACCTAGGAAGGGAAAAAGGAGTCATTCTTTAAGTTTAGATAATACACTAAAAATATATGAATTCAAGAAACTGCTATTGAACAATGTGCGAGGCTTTATTGTATACTAAGTGTGCAATTAAACTGGCCAAATTCACCCCTGGTATAAGTAGGGAGAGCTCCACTGATCTCCATGGAATTTCACTCACAACAAGAGTGAATTCGGCTCCTCTGTGTGCAATGATACAATGAGGCTTCTTTAATCCCAATGGGTTTTCAACATTTTTCTGATTAATAACATGAAGTCTAATAGATTGTTGTGCATACATGCTGCTTGAGGTCTAACAGCTCTGAGTAGGGGGTGGTTTGTAGTTGCACTACCTTCAGGAAGCACGGTGGATGCTCTTCTGTGAACAGCTAGGTGCTGTACATTTGAGGGGCAGGCTATTTGAGGGGCCACCTTGCTGTTCTTGTGACAGCTTCCACTCCAGTGGGAGTTAGCAACAGAACACTGAGCCCAGGAGAATGTTAGCTATGGCATAGGGGCACAAGTGGAAAGACTCCTTTTGCCTCCCCTGACCCTTTGGGCACGCTCTGCTCATGACTGAGGATGTCACAAAAGCTGTTTGATGCCATTAAATATGGTAACTTCTTGATCTCCCCTGGATGACTACAGCACTCTTTTGACACACGGATTTATTGAAGTTGTGGCCTTAGCAACTCGACCTTTGAGTTTTGTCACATTTTCCTTTATATTCAGAAATTTCTAATTCCATGATCAAATTTCCCTCAGGGCTTAAACTTGACATCCAGTTTGAGTCTTGGTCCAAGAATATTTCCCTACAATTACACAGAAACAGATACAGACAGTATTTGGTTTGAGGAAGGTATGTTATTATTTATATAAAATTGTAGATGCTTTTTACTGTCCTCTCACAAGCAGAGCTGATATTTAAAAGCTAAATTTGGGAAGCACACAATCTTTACTAAGAATTTTTGCCTTTGGATCCTGTATGTTTTTCCCCCCAATTAGTCTACAAGCATTTTAGTACCTAGCATTCTGGATTCACTGCACTGTCTTCTTAAGGATGCATTGATACATATTATTTCCATGAAGGAGACTTTTCATAGGGACGTTACCCTTTGACTTACATGGACATTGTAGAAGCTATCTCCACATAACCAAAACTGAATGAACATAGTATAGGCATCAGCACCTCTCTGCACTGTGGCATTGGTGCACCGTAGACTCTGCACTGCATCATAAAGGAAACAGTTCAAGCACAGATTCCTTGGCATACAGCCCTTTCCATCCCATCCTGGGCATCCCTCCACACATCTCTGGCCCCACCATCTCCTCCATGTCTATACTCGTCCCTTGGCACCTTACATCCCTACTCTCCCCCTGCATGCAGGTGCAGATTTCAATGCTCCGATTTCTACATAAAAATGAATACTAATTCTAGAGCAATTACCAGCACAGATCACCCATTTGCATAAGTTCTCCTGAACATTACAGAAAAGCACAGTACATTTGCAGTCTGCAACTATATTTCATTGCTTACATACACCAATACACACTCCTGTGCAGTGTAACGAAAGCCACACCAACCCTGTATTAATCACCAAAACACCTGAGCACATAACCAATAAACAGGGATGTATACTGGTTGCTCAGGATGACGGCGGAGATGGTGGAGCAAAGGACGCAGCTAGATTGAGGAGGAGGGGTCATGAGCGAAATGGAAATGCATGACTTTGCTGCTTATAAAAATATATGCCCCAAGAAAATGTGATTGTGAGTTGGGGGAAGGGAGGAGGGCATTGGAGGGAAGTGCTGGATTTATTTAATGCAAATAGTAATGAGGTAATAAATATGCTACCCTGTTAACACCTGTGCTGTGACTTGCAAGCTGATGACAGACTGATTGCCTCTCCATAGCTTCTGTGAATGTTTGGTGCACATTGTGTTTTCACTGTGTGCATTTATTATCTGCCATACTATGCCAATCCGAAGCTGACTCCACTTCTGAAGTGCTTCGGCACTGTTGCTGCAGTTGGCAAATTCAGAGAAGTGGGTTTAGCCAGGATGGACTGCTCCAGGAACGCTCCACGGCTCACTAACGACAAGGAGGCTAGTTCACGAAAGGTTGCCCTAAACTGCTCCTCAACTGCTGGTGAGGGGGTCAGGGAGCATGGAAGGGTTATTTATGCATAACAGCAGGGGGACAGCTATGTATAAGTGTTTCGAGGGAAACAATGAAAGCAGTGCAAGTTGATCAAGAGCAAGAAAAGAAGAGTTGTCAATATCAACACATGGACTGGGGGGTTAGGACGTCAATAAGAAACCAAGAGAGATGATTTGTTTAGAGAGACGTCAGGGGCCCAGTTGTTACAGGAGAGACAGAAGAAATACTTGTTAGAACCTGTTTGTCATTTTTATTTTTGAGCCATTGACTGTTGCGTTTATTTAGTTCCATCACCTTGTAAGCGGGGTGAGGTTGGGAGGTCCTAGGGGAGGAAGTGCCACAATAATGTATCAGCAGGTGGAGAAAGGGCCACAGTAATGTGTGTGGGGGTATGTGGAGGAAGCACTGCAATAATGTATAAGAAGGCAGGGAAGCCCTACAGTCATGTATCAGGAGGGGGTGGAAACACTTGGAGTAGCATGCGGGTAAGTACTGCAGCAGCATGTCAGGAGCTGGGGAGGGGCACGCTATGACACTGTATCGGGAGGTGGAGAGAGTGCTCTAGTAACGAATCAGAAGGTGGGGAGAAATATTTTCCACTGAGCTATAAATTTGTTTCAGTCTTCCCATCCCAAAGAGCCTTTCCTAAAAGTAAGAGCAGGATTGTGCACAACCTGCAAAAGGTGCTTATATTCAAATACTCAATTAAATGTGTGTTGCAGCTTTTCTTTCTCTCTTTTTTAATTTTCCTCTTAAGTCTAAGGAAAAGGTTTGTTTATTTATTTGTTTAAAAAGAAAAGCTCCATGTTTCTCAGAAGATAACTGAAACCAAATCCTTTGGCTTGGTTGCTCATTGAAGAATACGTACATAAAACTGGACACATATTTAACTTCTCACTACCAAAGATATATCTGAGTGAAGTACATTTTGTAACATCAACAATCATTCTTCTTCACAGTCTGTACTACTACAGTAATAATTCCTGGATGTAATCTCTTCACTTAGCTATATTTGAAGGGCTCGAAATGATGAGCTCATCAGCTTCTATTCAGAGCTTTACAACTCCCAGATCAGACCTCTCTCTGCTCAGAGAACTAGGAGTCTATTACACTTAAAGTGATCAATATTCCCCTCTAGGAACACAAGTTACTCTTCCACAGAATCCTATGGGCCAAATTCTGCTGTTGGATGAACACACATCACTATCTATTTAAAGAGATGGGAGTTTACACAAGTGAACCTGAGGGTAGAATTTAGCCCTAAATGTTTGAAACGCATATGAATATGCTTTTGCAAAGACTAGCCTTGGACTTGCTTGACACCTAATTTTTAAAAAATACCCTCATCCTTTTGTTCCTGTGTTTACACGATGCTAATTCAGACTGGACAGGAGTTTGTTTGTTTGTTTGAAATGGACTACCTCCCTCATGGGCTGATTTCTTTTGTTTTATATATAACCATGGGTAAAAATTTGAGTTTGTTGGTTTAAGAGGGGCAGCCAATCTCCTTTCACTGGAACCATCTGAATTCTCCTCATGCCTTTGTTCTCTATCAGAACAATCTCCTAAATTAGTTCCAGTATGTTGACATTCCTTCCATCTGGTGTCTTTCCATTCAGCGGTATTTTTATTACTCTCCTAACAGCCGCAGACAGAAGCACCTTTCCACTGCTACAAAGTGATCTTTTATTAAAGGTCAGCCAAATCAAAAGAACAAGCAAGTTTATCTTTAAGTTTAGGCACACAGGCTGCAATAACGTTTTCATTCAATAAGATCATTTAAAGACCAATTAGCTCACTCATATTATAACGGACAAATTATTTCTCAAAAAAACACTTAAATAATAGGCTAGAATTCTTAAGAAGAAGTTATTTCCCAACATATATTGGGAGTGCGTGACTATTTTGAGGGAGGGGAAAAATGTATAGTTCTTTGTTTTAAAGCCTTAAATCAGTATCTTCCTGATGTTATTTACTAGTCTATTGTTGTATAATTTTTTTAAATAAAGGACATGTTGGGCATGGGTAGCTGTCCTCTTTCAACATCCAATTTAGCAAAGCATTTAAGTACATGTTTAACTTCAAGCATAAGCTTAATTACCATTGAAGTCAATGGGATTTAAAGCATGTGCTTTAAAGTTAAGCATGTTCTAAATTGCTTTCCTAAATCACAGCTGTATACAGTGGAACTGCAATGCATTTCTTCTTAAATTAAAGAAATGTAGTTAAGATCCTGTAATAATCATTTTAAATCAGTCTGTGGGTTAGAAATTAATCCCTGCTGAGTGGATTAAATCAAAATGAGAACCATGATCCTTGCTGATATCAATTTTCTGTGTACATGGATGAGGAAACATAGAATTTGATAGGTCACCATTTAAAAAGAAGCTGAGAAAATGTAAGAATCACTAAATCAGCCATTAAATTTCATCCTTCTGTTACACTCTTTTAATCCTAATTTTGCCTGAGTGAAGAACAGGTTTGCTAATTACATTTTAAAATTATGATTTCAACTGCTCAGGAACCTCAGACAAGCAAACATATATACCATGAGGTGGCAAGTAGAAATTTTTTATTTTTTCCAGTTAACATATGAGACCATTTTAGAATGTGATTTGAAATTGCCAGCGCTCTCAGGGACCTAAAGGGTCATCTCACAAGTGGTGCTGTTTAGGTGTTAAACCATTCTGAATACAAGGAAATTCACGTGGGTGGAGTATGATGACCTAGGAGTTAAGTTTGTTTATACTTGTTTCATTACTGATCACTGGACTATAGAAAAATCGCTTTATATTCTTGGATGTTATCAAAAGAAAAACAGTGGAAATAATATACTTAAAGGTCAAAAAGCTACATAAATAGAGGAAGACAATTAGCAGTGTGGTTAAATGGTGTCACCATTAAAATACTTTCCCTTGGTTAAATTTTAACAAGAAAAATCACCTCAGCTTTCCAGTTTTTATCATTCATCTTAAGAAAGAGCCAGTCCTGCTTGTGCTCCCTATTACAGGACACCTATTGACTTCGCTGAGTTCTCCACACAGAGGACTCACATGATCAGGCACTCAGGTCCCTTTTTTATTCTGTCTGTGTGACTGAAAACTAACCAATCGTTTTCTGTTCCTGTTGCAGAAGCAAGATATGACATATTAGATTTAACATGTATTTGTAAATAAAATAAACTATGACAACTAGGCAACACACGCTGTCTTTGTAAACGTATGTTGGATTTAAAAGGTATTACAGTGAAGTTAAAAGATGTAAAAAACTAAACCGATTTCCTGATTAGCAAAAGTAGGAAACCTACTTCGTCAGTTTATATTTATAATTTACACTTTGTGGAGATGTGTGAAGAATCTTTTTATTCTCTTTTTTATTAATCAATAAAATCCAATTGCAAAGACCTAAGGAAGTGTGTGTAGTACTGTGATGTTTTAAAGGTCTTTGACCCTTCAAGGTGCTGAGTGCCTTGGCCCCAATCCAGCAAAGCACTTGAGCACATGCTATACTTTATTATACAGGAGTAATGATGCTTAAATGGGCTTTGTACTGGGCTCATAATATTATAATTCAGTAGGGAAAAATCTCTGTTAGATCATTTCCACAATGTTTGCAAACAATTTGTTTACATTTTTTTAAAGTTACTTTTCCTTTTCATAAATGGAGGGACTTTTCTCTTTGGATTTACTGAAACCTGGAAAACTTGCAGCAATGGAAACTCTTATACAAACACTGTAGTACACCATGTAGAGATCCAAGGGCCTGATCTTGTATGTCCATGTGCATAACTTTACTCCAATGAACAGTTTTACACATGCGTAAGTGTTAACAGGATTGGGCACTAAACGCTCCCTGTGTTTTAACTCTTATAAAATAAAGTATTGCCAGATGGGATGTCTTTTGCAGTCAGACTACCCATGGAATAATGTTTGCTCTCAATGGCTTTAGATACCAAGTCCTGGACTTTGCAAGGTGGGAAAATAAGGGGGCAGGCTTCGCTTTCTGTGTTAAAATTTATGCCCTGAAATCAGAATATTTCTGGCAAAGTCAGCTTCAGCTATTCAGTCCTTTACCGGGAATTTAAAATCACTCGAAAATGAACTTTCCTTCCAGCTGCACTCTAACGATTGCCAATTAGAGTCCTGCTTGAGAGGATGGAATTTCTTCTGACTCAGAATTAAAGGTCCTACTTCTTGCAAATAGTGCATGAGATAAATACATTTTGATTAGGATACCAAAAATCATTCAACCAGCAAGCCTGTTTACATGCATTTGGATTTGCTTAGCATTAAAAACCAATGGCTTATGTTTACACCGAGTTGACAAATTCAAAGGTTAATCACCTTTAGCCAACAAGGTCAAAAGGATACCAAAACATAGATCCCATTTCAGGAAAACATGTGTTTGTAAGTACTATCCAAAGAACTTTTAAAGATGTTCCAGACAGAGGGAGCAGCACTCATTCTTGGTAGACGCAGTGCAGTCCTGCACCTATGCTTGTGGATTTTAGGGAGTTTGGTGGCAGTCCAATTATCTTCTTGAATACCCAAAGCAAAAGATAAATGATAAGTAGATAACAGAGAACTAAAAAGAAATTGTATATATAATAATTATTATGGCTCATTCATGAAGATGGCTTTGTAATCTAGGCCCTGATGCAGCAAGCTACAGTGCCTGCCTAATCTCAAACATGGAAGTAGTTCCATTAAATTTATTAGATCTACCTCTTATTCTTAACGTGAGGCACATTAAGAGGTACTTTCTGAACTGGGATCATAATCACTGTGCAGTATGTAACTATTCCCTTGTGGATATGGCTGTGTGTCAGCTGGTCTGCCCTGCACTTTAATACCCATGGTATTAAATGGTTGGCTGTTAGAGAATATTTCTTTTAGCCTCTTGGAAAGCGTTAGTGAGCTACAGCTGACATGCCTCTGTTCTCATGCCACCCAATTGATTTTATAATGGATAGGATCACACTGTCCATCTGAATTCCCATAGCCCATCTCCACAGGCCATGACTGAAATACAGAGGGCCAACCAGATTGCTCTAATGTCTAGATAATTATTTTGTTTCAATAACAGAGTAGCTATTCCAGAAGGGATAGAGGCAAATGGTAATGAATGAATGAACATCCAGAAAACCTCTAAAGATCAGAGGAAAGTGCCTCCAGCCTCCGTGTAGAAGAGCATCACTCATGCTTAAAGAATCACAACAGAATAAAAGCAAGGGATCTTACTGAGGATAACACTGTCATGTGCCATATGCACGTTCACTGGGAAGAAGGGGGTGAAAAACCCTGAACTGCAAAACTGCCTTGGGTCTGCTGTGGGAAGGGATTATCTTCAGCTAGAGTCAAGGAGCTGTGGGTTGTGGGGGAAGATTTTGCTTCAAGGTAATTTTAATTTATTTTCTATTTTTTTTAAATCTTTCTAACTCTAAATAATTTTGCAGCGTTAATATATTTTAAAGCAGAGAGGGGGACAAAGCACTGTAGCATCCCTAATTTTTATAGTTCCAGTACACACTGGAAATAATTTTTGCTCTATTTGCAACCCACATGCTGACACAGCACCCCTCCCCTTTTCTGTTCCCAGATCCTGTTATGAGTTTATTCCATAAAAAGACAGATGCATTCATCTCCTTTCAAGTAAAAGAACATGTTTTTGAATAACTCAATATGTGATATTGTAACGTTATTCCAAGCCAGACCTTGTTTTAATCAGTCAGATCAACTCTCAGAACAGAGTTGCCATATACCTATCATCACCTAGCATGTGCAGAGGGTGTGTAGAGATAATACATAGGGCTAAATTCAGATGCCTCTTACCAGTACAAGCATGTGAAAAAAGAAGAGTGACTAAGCAGGGCAAAGCTGTTATACGAGCTCTCTCAAAACTTTCGGAGTTTACACTGTACACATCCTCTGTGGCTCCATTCCTACTCAGGGCCAGAGGGCATGTACGCTTCCTGACATGTTTAGCTCTGGCCAGGATGTCACAGACTGTGGAAGGAAGCAGGAGGAGCTTCTACTAGAGGCCACTGTTCTATTAAAAAAAGTGCTGCCTTTTACTTCCTGCTCCTCCCCAGAGTCAATCGCAGCCCAGGAGCCAGGAACTATCAGCTGGAGAAAACTACCAGCCCCACTGCCATGTACTGCAGGGAAGGGAGCAGAAATACAGAGCCAAGGGAAGGAATGGAACTGGACTAGGAGGCAGGAGTGATAAATTAGTGACTGAGTTGGGAGGAAGAGTCAAGAAGCAGGTGGGAAGCTGGAGCTTGGATTAGAGGGGAAAGGAGCTTGGTGCCTGGGGAGAGCACCAGCAAGAGGGGCTGCTGGCAATGAAGGAAACAGGGTCTGGGGAGACTCAGACTGACTCGGTGAGCACCAGGGAAGTTAAAAGCAATGAACTATGTGGGGAATGGCTGGGGGTTTCAAACAGTTTAAGACCAGAAGGGATGATCAGATCATCTAGTCTGACCTCCTATGTGGTTGAGGGGCATAAACTGAAGTTGTTTTTACGTTGCTGGGTGGGGGAAGTGAATTGGAGTGGGAGGGGGAAATTAAATTGATTTTGTTGGTTTGGCACAGGGAGGATTGGATAGATGCTGTGACAGTTCTCCTTACACTCAGACAGAAGCATTTCAGCCACGCATGAAAAACTTCCCCCATGCATGGAATTATTGTGGTTGCTAGGGAGGTGGTGTGCATTTGCAAAGTGGAGTAGGATTTGATGCATAAAACTATCTCTAGTCTCTATTAAGAGATGGTATAAGCCCTAACCTAAAAGCATATGAAAACTAGGTCTAAGACAACAAATAGCACAGGTAGTGAAAAGAACCGCAGCCACTAACCTTCAAATATAGTGATGATATGAGGATGGCTGAGGGATGACATGATTTCAATCTCCCGTCTGATGTGAACCATATCTTGTTCATCCTTAATTTTGTCCTTACGAATGGATTTTATTGCAACCTATAAATTCAGGAAATCGAGCATTACTTTTGGAACTGAACAGATGCAAATAATCCATTAGGAGAGTTCAGAAAATAAATACAGATGTCAGATGTTGGCAGAATGTGGAATGACCAAAACAAAGTTTTAAAATACATACCCCATGTTCCCTCCATTTCATTACAACAAATACACTCTCATTACTGCTGTGGATGATGTTAAGTTTTGAGATTTTTATTTGTATGGCTTTATTCTTCAAAAAAGGGTGGAGTTTTCAAAGGAACTCAGCACTCTCTTAAATTTGCTCCAGTTGAAGTCAATGGTAAAAATGCCCAATTGAGTTCAATTAGAACAGAATTTGGCCAGAGTTGATTGCTTTCGACAATCTCAGACAAAAGCTTTAGCCCATTCCCATCAGAAATCCTATTCATTTTTCAGAGAAAGATGCTGAAATTTTAGGGTACTGATAAAATTTATTGGGCCAAGTTCACCCAATGAGCACTCAATTATTAGAAGTTATTACATGATGTGCTACAATAGGCAAGTCCTAACTCCTGAGCAACCTAAGTAAAAAATTAAGAAATCCTTAATATTTGCAGCCACTGCTTTGAAAATCACTCTTGTATAAATCCTGTACTTTCATGTTCTATACAGCACTTATGCAATCGCTCCAAAACCATATCCTTCCTGCATCCTTCCTCAATCAGCCACCTTTCAGAAGCACATCGTGTGACTGGGTATCTTTCCAAAAAACAGGGTGGGAACTGAGGAAGTGATAGGCGAACTTGCAGCATAAATTCAGATTCAAAAAGCCCTTGCCAGTGTGTGAGTTGCCTGTGAAAGAAAGGACGTATGTGAAGGAGCTCATAAATAATTGCTGAGGTCAGATCATGCTACATAAGAAAAGCATAAACCAACAACGGGCAGAACCTGACAGGGGGAACGTGCATTTTGAATGACAGCAAATGGCAATGCTGACTTTGTGATACTTACCTCAAATGGCGCTTTTTTTTTTTTTTAAAGCCAGGGCACGTAGAATAAACTACCAACTAGTTTAAAATGGAACATAAGTCTGTTGGCTAACATCATTATCCTACAACGCTCCTTCAGTGACCTCGTTCCTGCTATGCAGATCACCCTTTGTGGGTGAATAATACTTTTGTCATTCCACTAGTTAATTATAATATGGAACTTTCCAGAGAAAACATTTCACCTTCTGAAAAAGTATCTGGGCTTACAGTGCTCCAGTCTATTGTGAAAAATTGTTTGGATGCATCAGTAATTGCAAATGGCATTACTGTTGCTTTTTTATGATTATATTGTGTAGCATCAAAGATATTGGAGGGAAAGGGGGAAAATATAAAAGAATATTAACATGAACTGTGCTTAAATGGGAACAAGTTACAAAATCGGGTTTCTTACAAGTTACTATAAAATCCCCAAATTGGGAAAAACATCCCTATTTGGTTAAAAAACTTAAACACATGCTTAATTTTAAGCATGAACCTAAATTCCACTGAAGTCAATAGTACTTGACCTCATGCTTAACTTTAAAGCATGTGCTTAAGCACTATACTGATTCAGAACCTAAAGGGATAACAGAACACAGCAGGAAGTGAAGGACGAGTGGAGTCCTATCAAAAGGCTAAGCGATTCTTTTCTGCTTTTTGACACAAACATTTGAGATACACATTTAAAAAGTAAGAATGCCAAAATCATGTTATCATCTAGGAGTCACACCTTTCTAGTAACGGTAACCAGAGAAAGTCCCCATCAGAGGAATTCCAAGCAGAGGGCTAAAGGAGCTAACATTAGCAGCTTGATTTTCCTCTCTTTCCATTTTTCTCCACTGGGACTGGCTGTAAGTGCATACCTTGTATACAAGGAGGATGTGGGTGGCTCTTGGAGCAGAACATGCATTCTTGCAAGTAAATTTAGACATGGGTAAAAACATGCCTTTTATTATAAGACAGGCTTGTACTTAGCTCTCAAGAAGAATTTAAGAAGGACTTTATTGTCAAACATATAACAGGTAGCAAATTCTTCACCATCCTGGGTCAGGAAATGGATAATAGCATCCAGGAGGGCATGACAGCCTGCCAGCATCCTAATTCTATGCTTGACAAACAGGAAAATTAGCTTCAGAACTCCCATAGTTTCTGTGGAAGAATTTTAAACATGCATGTGCTTTTTATATGAAAAATACAACAGAGATTCAAAATTAGCCTGCGGCTAAATTTTTCAAAAGCACCTAAGTGACTTAGGAGCCTAAATCCAATTTTCAAAAGAGCTATAGGCACTTAGGAGCCTGTCACACTGAATACCACTTTCATTCTTAAGTGCTTGTCACTTCTGAAAATGGGAATTGGGGTCCTAAGTCATTTGGGCTCTCTTGAAAATTTTTACCCTGACGTCCTGGAGCCATTGAAATCAATGGGAGTTATGTCATTGACTCCTTAGGTCCCGGATGTCACCATATGTGAGAAGGGATGCTAGAACAATTTGTATAGTGGAGGTGCTAAGAGCCATTGAACCAAGCTGTAAACCCTGCATGTGATGAAAACCACTTCAAGTCAGGGGATGTGGCAGCACCCTCAGCATCCCTCTTCCAGCACCGATGCATGGGAGGGAAGAAATATCTCTCCTGCAAATCAGTAACACAGACTTTGACTTCTTCACCTGTTCCAGAGGCTCTTTTGGTCTCAGTGACGGATACTTAGGAATACAGGGACAGCTCCTCAGATGTTGTAAATTGTCATATCTCTACTGACGTCAGCTGATAACCTTTTCTCAGAATATTTATGCACATTTTGGGTCATGTTCTGCAATTTTTGGGGTGAAGGACTGCCCCTTCATAGGACAATATGAATAGTCTGGTACTGCTCAATGTGAGTGAAAGAGGCACAATCTAGGCTCCTATGTTTAATAGTAATAATACTGCTTAGCATTTACATATCACTTTACACGTTCAAAGTGTTGTAGTGATACTAACAACACTCCTGGGAGATAAGAGGGTGAGCTTTATTTTCCTCATTTTAACATACAAAGAAACGGAGACAGAAAGGTGACATGACTCCATAATGCAGATAATGACATGCACGCTCTCTCTCAGAAACGGATGTCTACTTTCCCTTTCAAACTGCTCTGTTAGGAGGAATGGATTGCTCAGGAAATCTGGGGACTATTAGATTCTGACATCTTCACCCACAGTGAGTTGCACTTTCCTCCACAGGAAGCCCCGCTGAGATGGATTGGGCTCCTCTACATGAGTGAAGTGTGCCAGATTCTGGCTCTAATAAAATCTGGAGCTTTTCACTTGTAGGTTGCTGGATCATATAGAGCCAAGGCTGACAATGATCAAATGTTGTTTACCATCTGATATCTGTTTGGTTGTCTGTCCAATTCCCAGTGGACAGACTCCATATAACAAAGACTAGCAATCTTGTTGGCAGTCTCATCTTAAAGGCCAAGTATTGATTGGGCCTGGACACTGAATTTTCCCTCACAGAAGCGGTACCCGAGGTCTAGACTGCACACGTTAGCATGACAGCGTGCAGAAGCTTATATTGACATCCATACTGTTGCTTTTCTGTGGATAGAGGGAACTGCAATCTCCAAAACGGTCACCTTCACCAACACCAAATTCACACAGATGGGGTTAGTTCGTCAGTTGGTGTGAACGGGCACAGTTCCACTGACTTGAACAAATCAGCACAGATGAGGATCTGGTCCAACATCATCTTACAGTTCTATTGTTCAAGTATTTAACTGAAACATGTTCAGTTGTTTCTCTTAAGTGCCATGATGGCATTTTAGGAAATTATTGTATATTTCACTGTTTTGGTCTCAGTGAACAAAACAAGAATTTGATCTTCTAGTTAGAGTATCAAAATGTAAAACAAGTCTCTTCTAAGCACGCTAAATGCTGCTAATGGATTTTTATTTATGAAATTTATTTTATACAAAAATACGTTCAAGAAAAAAAGCAGCGTTTCTAAAATGTGTTTACTCTTTTAGCACCAGAGGTATTGTAGGCTCCATTTGTCAAAATCTTAATTATGGGACTAATGCCAGAGATTGTACATGAGGAACCAGAACAATTTAGACCTAAGAAGTAATTATTGTAATTGAGAAATACCTTTTTAAAAGCACTTATTTGTTCATCCCGCAGATGCCTTTCTTTGAAAGCAACAGATCTGTTCTGTTCACCATCACAACATGTTAGGGTCAAAGTACATGAAGTTTAGTAGGATGAGATACAATATGCATATTATGCCAACCATATCCACAGCTCAAGACAACCCCGTTCCAGTTCTGATTGCAGAGGAAGTGCAATTAGCTCCTATGGTAATCCCAAAACATTGTACATGTTCTTCTTACCAAACTTTTTCTGTGTTTCACTGATTTTAAAACACTTCTAGCTTCAGCTCTCAGAATATTTAATTATGGTATTTTTGGTTATTTTTCTAGCAGAGCAGTTTAGTTTTTCCCAACCGCCTGAACTGATGAGATACTTCTGGTAACTCATAACCTTAGTTGCAGACAGAAGGACATACCTGGTTCATAACAGCAACACATAAAGCCTTTCATTCCTATGATACAGGTTCAAGTCCAAGCAAAATCAGTGGAGACCAAGATCCCAATCCTACAAACACTTAAGCATATGGTTAACTTTATGCAAGTTAAGTGGTCCCACTGACTTTAATGGAACTACTCACATGTGCAAAATTAAGCATGTGCATTTTCAGGACCACGTCCAAAAGTATTTGCCATAAGATGCCTTCTTTGGGGACCACAGTAGGATGATTTGGTCTTCATCTAGTTCCTAGTGGACAGGTGTCCATTGCACATGCACACACACAAGGATCACAAGCAGCACTAACTAGAATCTTTGTCAGTCACATACCGAGGCCAACGAGTCTGAACTTCCCTTTCAGTCCTATAATTGGTCAGGATTGAGTTGGGAAAATCTCCCCATTCCCTCTTCTGAGGAGAACCGGAAGTAAACAGAGTAAATCCTACACGCTTCAGCAATACACATTTCTTTCAAAAACTGAAGAAAAAACAAGAGAGACAAAAACATCTAACCAGTAGCAAACTCTTTTTCAGGGAAGTAACTAACTCCAACCTTAATTTGCCCCACCCTGTGCGGATCTACTGACAGAAAAAGAAAATATACCTAAAAATGTAATTTTAAAGTAGTAACTTCTGCACTGTGAAAATCTACCAGAAATCCCCACCCTCTCTGACTCAGTTCAGTGCTGTGCAGTGTTAAGAGTTAAGCAGCGTGGGTGAGATGCATTTGGAAATGAAGCTTTCGATTTAAAAAAAAAATCACCACACCACCATCCTTTACTATTTAAACATTTCCGGTTAGACTGTCACTGACCCTCACATGGCCGTGAAAGGCAATAAGGTCCCCGCAACAGTCTGGTGCAGCTGCGATCCCATCATGCCACTAAGTCCTGTCACCCATTTTTCTCCCTCCAATCAGCAAGCAGGCAAAGATGGAGCAGAATGGCTGCACTTCTTCATGTAATGGCTAGCAGAGTTGGCTGGGTGTGAAATGTGGGGAAGTAAGTCTCTCTCTTTGCAGAGCCATAATAAATTACCTTTCTCAGTTTGCTGGAAAGAGGATTTATAGTCGCTCTCCAGGCTTGCCTAGAGGGATGGTGGAGGATTTCCCAAAATGTTTCATACTACTTTGGCTTTTGTTTGTTGCAAATACTTTGTATCGGGTTATATTTCATAGATGACAGTTACAAAGGTTTCTGTACATTCAGTGCTATCTGCATGCGAAATGTTTCATTTCTTCCAGACTGCTGGGCAAAACAAAATAGTCAGAATTTTCCATAAAGATACAGTAAGAGCATTTTGCGCAGCAAAATACAACAAATTAAAAACACCTGGCAAAGAGCACAAGGCAACAATTGGTGTCCAC
Source organism: Mesoclemmys tuberculata (assembly GCA_007922155.1). Classification (NCBI taxonomy): domain Eukaryota; kingdom Metazoa; phylum Chordata; order Testudines; family Chelidae; genus Mesoclemmys; species Mesoclemmys tuberculata. The sequence continues at coordinate 88,004,610 of ML675616.1, read as the reverse complement.
CTCCTGGTCGCTCATTTGGTGCCCACTAGAAATCTATGTCTGTGGGCCCAATCTGGCCATCAAGTGAGTTTGGAGATTAAACCATACAGACTTCATCTTGAACAGTAAAGCCATATTTTCCATGAAAGACTAAAACTGTTCCTTTTGATTGTTTCTAACTGATTTTTAAAGACAACATGCCAAATTCTGCCTCATTTCCCCCTGGAGTTGCATGAGTGTAAACAAAGGCAGAATTTGCCCTATTGCATAGATTTATAGATTGCAAAGTAGTCAGAAGGAGCCATTATGATTATCTAGCCTGCCCTCCTGCCTAACAGGCCATAGAGTCTCCCCCAGTAATTTCTGTGTACAATATGTTCAGTTTGTCTGATAAGAAAACTATCTTCTATTCTGTAGAATAGTTTTGTGTTGTGGGAATTTTAAGATGATTCAACCTCTTAAGCATACCATTTAGGCTGTGGAGCAAATTCCGATTTGTTACTGCAACAGCATTCTAGAGTGCAGGGAAAATGACATCAGGGAGAGAATGCAATCCCCTGAGAGAGGAAGACCAACTATTATCACTAGAAAATATGTTAAAAATGCAGCTTAAAAAGAGTTATATAAAACAGAATAGGGTTTGCTTCTTTTCTGGGGTGTATGTATGTGTGGGGGTGGTTAAACATACATAAGCCACCACTTATCTAAATCTGTGAACAGAGGGGATCACCACCATGTGAAGGGAAGCAGCCAGGTCCAGCCAGTTTTGTGGCTCTGTTTCCCCTCCTCTGGACTGCATGGAAGGTGTCAAGAGCCAGTGCTGACTGCCAGATCTGGGACTGGATGACAGGGGATGGACCACCTGACGATTGCCCTGCTCTGTTCACTCCCTTGGAAGCATCTGGCATTGGTCACTGTCAGATGACAGGATACTCAGCTAGATGGACCATTGGTCTGACCCTACATGGTCATTCTTATGTTCTACATGTGGAAGTATGCAAGGAGTGGCAGAGCAAGCTGGAGAAGGAGGGGACAGGGGAGGAAACAGGAGACATGTTCCTCCTCCCACAGCCCCATGGAGTTTAGTCATAAAAAATAATAAAGCTTGGGACTGTATTATATTTTTCATGGAGGCCCCCAACCCCAGGCAGTCCCTGGGACAGCTGCAATCTATGGGGGAAGATGGGGCCCCGGTCAGTATGATTCCATTGGAGCTTCTCTGCAAGTGTCCAGAGAAGCCCCAGGTATCAGAGCTAAGCATAGGGCTTTTTTTGGATGTGCTAGGTTTGGAGGCAGATCCTATGGGTCATTCCACTGGGAAGGCGAACAATCAGGAAAGAACCCCACAAGGTTCTTGTGGAGATTTCCTCTCCTACAGCCCCCTCTTGCGTGTCTTCCCACAGGAGAGGCTGATCTGGACCATAGTCCTGCTATTAGCCGAAGAGGCAGAAATACAGCTATCTTGGCGATCTGACTTCAAGCCATATTCCATATAAACAGCAAACTGTTTTACAAGAGGTTTCTGAAGAGACACAGACAACACGTCATGTGCTGAGTGGAAAGTCAGATAAAAAGGTATTATGAGTTGCTGTAAAATTAGTGCCTGGCCTTGTACATTGGACTGATATATCCCCGAGTGTTCTCCTTTTGTGGGGTGTAGAAAGTGAGGCCACTACAGTACCATCGTCTTGGAGACTGTTACTTTTCAGATCCCGCAAGCCAAATCATCTCCATGGAGATGCTGCCTGGGAGACAACCATGCAGTAAAATCCTAATTATTTATAAACTACACCACTCCATTGTTTAGTAGATTGGCAAGCTATGTCACGATCAGGGAGGTTGCTGAAATGCTTCTTCTAAGCAAGAAATGGTGCCATCTGTACCCAAGGGGACCCTGCTGATTTAAACCTCAGAGCTTTTTCTTTTTATTATTTGCATGTTTGTTCATGTCACTACATGGATGTTTCCAAAGATGAATACTGTTGTTTGAGAGCCAGCAGCTGCATCAACAAGCACATAAGGGCAAACATGCACGTGCCAACCAAATGTTATGCAGGCACCTTTGATTTCTCTTTTAAAAGGCGAGTTACCCTTTTACAGCAAACTTGTTCTGTATAGTAAAAACAGAACATCTGTAACTATCTGTTTCAATCCTCTAAACCCCAATGTGTCATATAAAAAAGATTATATTGTCCAAATCTGAAGCTGATTTACTGCTACCGTATTGCTGTCTGTCAAAAAACACCCTCCTGCTCAGGCACTGGAAGTCCTGGGTCTGGATGATAAATGTCAAATCAAAATTTTATTTGCATAAGATGATACACGGTGTGCCTGTGCCTTTGGAGAAAGCCAGGATACCTTTATCTGTATTTTACTTCTTCATTTCCAATTTTGTTGGCTGCAAATGCCATCATTATATTGTGAGTGGTTACTCAGCAACAGAAGATGAACTAGTGACTCATAAATAGTAGGTTGATCTTCATTGCCTTTATCATGCCACCTTTATTCACAGACTCAGAAAACTGCCTGTGTAATCAGGTATACTGAGCAGTAGAAGCAAGCAGACCAAGAGATTTATGCTGTACATACACAGAGTGGGTGACAGAAGGAATATGTGCAACACCCTTCCTCCCCTTCTGCCCTCATCCTCATCCATGGTACATGTTAACAGGATTTCTGTGCGTATTTCCTGAGTAATGCCCTGCTGGAAAATGTACATCCCTTCATTGTTTGGTACCTGTTGTCCTCTGCTGTGTAAATGCAGCTTGGCATATTTTCACTGTGCATCCTCTAACAAAATTCCCTGTGCAGACCCCATTCTTTTGGCATTTGGAAGGAGCTTTGCTTTGTCTTTTCATTATTTTCAACTGGAAATGACAGCTCTGCATCAGCCATTTCAAGATTGATTTACCCTCAGAAGTAAAAGGCAATTCATCTGGTTTGGCATAAATCTTCCTCCCAACAGGATTTAAATATGGGTTTGCAGTTTGGTTACTCATTTTCCATCTCTGTGCAGTGGGTCTTGGAAAGGGGCAGCTGGAGGGCTCAGTCAATGAGCAATCAAACCTTTCATTTCTAGATTATTGCTGGTTCAAATCCAGTCTAAATCAGTTACCATCTGATAGTTCTTTAATTTGGTAGTCTCAATCCAGTTGCCATAGAAGACTCCACATCCCAAAACCAACACATATATCGGTGGACCTTACAACTCTAAGAGAAAACCACCTTCCTCCCAAAAGCATGGTTTTAAATATGGTGATAGTAAAATTCCACATTGCAGTCATTATGTTCAAAAGGAAGAATAAATATATATCATAATCATTCTTAGGATTTAAGAATCATTAGCCAATTTTTCAAACGCTGGATCAACATTAACCCGTCTCCTCCGTATTCACCCACGTTATATCAGTTATAACATACCACTGCAATTCTGGAAACTCGCCTCTCTTGCACAATCAACAGTGAAGCAAGTTTGCCATGGTGCCCGCAGAAGACACAGTTCGTGTCATTTTCTTCTTTTCCATTGAACTTTGTAATAGCCACCCAACCTCATTCATAAAGACTCCATCTCCCTAGGAGGGAGTGGTAGAGAGCAAGGATAGTTCAGGAATTATGGGAGAAGACCACTGTTTCTTTCTTCAAGTGGAGTTGCTTGGGAAGGTAATAAAAAGTAGAGATCCAACATGATCTGTGCCATCTTTAGTGGAGAAGGAGTGGGCTGACAGAGCTAGAACTCAAGATTGGTGCCCTGGAGTTGGTGATTGTAAGGTGAATTCTGAAGCTTAGCTTCCAAGTAAAAAGGGTTAGATTGTTTTTAAAAAATGAAGTCTTACATTAACTGGAATGGAGCCTGAGTATCTGTTTCCCAGACCTGTCGGAACATCCAAAAATGCTACTTCTAATACCTAAAATCTTGTGCACTACTGCCTGAGAAAAACCATCTTATGCTCTGCTTCCTAAAGGGATTAGTGAAAAAAAATTAATTCAAAGTTTTACCTCAAGTTGTTTTTAGATTAAGAATGGGCAAAATAACAGAACAATTTCTGAAAAGTGAATAGCCTCCTCCTTTCCAAAGTCTTATATTTCAAACACATCCTTCCCAACTACCTTCAAAATTTCAAAGGTAATTCACTTCTGGACACCTGAGAAATTCTTTGTAAAAAGAATGGGGGATTGTGTTTTATTCCAGAAAGTACTAGAGGTTCACAATTGGAATTAAAATAAAAACTGTCTTAAAACCTTAACTACACAGCCATTATTCCTTAAGAGATGTTAACCAATACTGAATGCCACATTCACTGAAAGGATAAAAACTGCATTTCTATTAACTTCTGGTGAAGTTGCCAAGCAGATGTTTATTTTTGGCTTCCACATTTACTAAAGCCAAATGCAATATCGAATTGGGATTCCACAACGTCTAACTGCTTTCCTTCCAGGTTACAATTTTGTTGGAACAAAAAAAAGCTGACTTTACTTATAAGTAGGAAAAAACCTGGTAGCATCTGTTTCTATCATGTCAGTTTATATCACAGTTTGAATAAGGTTAAAATTGTGAAATCTTTGTTATTGATCGGCTTCCAAACACAGCACAGCACCATCCAGAACACATGCAAGGGAGGAAAACTTACTGCAAGAGTCTCCTGTGTCAGTCCTTTAACATCTACAAGTCCATGTGCAGAGTGTTTATTACTAATTTAAAATATTAGCAAACTGGGAAAAAGGGGAATGAAACAATAATATGAAGAAGAATATGGCAACACCATACCATGACACCTTCACTTCTGTGCTGCTGTTGGCCGCAGCACTGCTTTCAGAGCTGGGCTCCCAGCCAGCAGCTGCCACGTTCCGGCTGCCCAGCTCTGAAAGCAGCACAGAAGTAATAGTGGCAATACCACGACCCACCCCCCTACAAACAGCCAGATTTCACAGTCCATGATGCTTTTTTCATGGCCGTGAATTTGGTAGGGCTCTACACATAAAACAAGAGAGTTTTAAAAGCATCCAAAACCCTTCTGTCTTACAACTAACTAGAATTTTCCAAGGACCTACTTGCAGGTACCTTTTCCTGTCAAGGACAAGGTCCAACTGATGATGTTGTGGATCAACAAAGTTTAACACCACCTACATTAAGGGAACTCTTCACCCTATTTTCGCTCTCTGCTTTATACTGCCACTAAGATAATTAAACCATAATAATAAGGCCCATTACATACATGATAATAAAAATGCGTGGCTTTCTATGACGGAGCTCTAACAAGGGAGTAATCTACAAAGCAAGCTCTGAAAATAAAGACAGGAGGAGAGAAGCACTGCATGTTCCTCCTAACAATGAAAATCCAGCTCCCATTGAAACCAGCAGGAGTTTTGCCATTGACTTCAATGGAAGCAGGACCAACTCACTGTGAGAAGATAAAGGAACTACTAAGGAAAGAGGCCTGCCATCCTCCCTTAAGTATGTCACAGAGAGGGAAACAGGTCTATTGGCCACACCTCTAATGCACTAAAGAGGGCCTACAGCAGCCTACAGTTTGCCATAAGGCCACCAGAGGGCTATGAGAAGATGATGGACAAAACATCCTTTTGGGGGCCTTCAGGGGTGCATTGGCAACCAATGAGTTAATGCAGGAACTACCAGCTAGTGCTGATTGGCACCCTCACAGCAGCTGGGAGAATAAAAGAGCTGAGAAGCACAGGGGTGGAGTGGCTGCCAAAGGAGAAAGCAGGCTAAAGAAACAGGTCCTGCCCACAAGCTGGTGAGAAGCTGTCCCAGAGCAGGGCCCCCACACGGGGAAGGGTACATTTTACCGGGGCCTAGAGGCCCTGGGAGGTCTGGGCCAGGCTGAAACCCACAATTATGTATGTGGGAGGGAGCCCATCTTACAAGTTTGTATGGGGCCTGAAAAAATTATGCTTGGGCCCTGTCCCAGAGTGACAACACCCCATTGAAGGGATGACCAGAGCCACAGGCTGCAGAAGCATACGGAACCAAGGGAGGTAGGATGGAGCTCAGGTTGCAGAAAGAGAATGGTTGAGGGTTGAGAGCCCTATGCTAAAACCCAGTGGAGTGGATTGGCCTGGGCTCCCCTACCTATCCCTTAACAGCAACTTAAGAACCAAAGGGCATTCCCAGGCTTCTTGAGGACAAGGACCAGCTAACCCCTGCCAAACATAAAGGGAAGCCCATACAATCCAGTGAGACAGAATTTAATGTCTTTGCCTCCAGCGGACTAAAGAGCTTCAGACAAAAAAGAGGCAGACTAACTGAACAGATTCTGTGCAATGTTCTGTCTGACCAAAGGGAGGTGCTGATGCACTGAGGCACCAGCCCACGGGGCCTCTATCCCTTCAGAGAAGTAGCAGGACTACTGTATGCTTAGCAAACCGTAGACTTCTGGGGATTCTCTCCTCCACCATTAGTGAGATTTAATTTTACAGTATAAATACAGGGGGGCTTATGTGCTCATGCATACTCTTTTACAGTGTTCATCCTGGATTTTATATGGATTTTGTTTTATTCCCCTGGCACTTTGTCCTTAGAAGCAAGATAAAAGTTAATTAAAAGGAAAAGGAAATTATTATTATTTCAGTCTGAGAGCCACAAGGAGAGGTTTTCCTTGAAAAATTTATTTTTAAAAAATCCATATTCCTGAGATATGATTGTGCTAATCAAGGCTCAGTCTTGTATTTCTTGAGCACCTAAAATTCCCAGTTAAGTCAATGTGAGTTTTGGGTGTGCAGGAAATTCGGGACTGGCCCTGAAGTTCAGGCTTTAGGATTGACCATTGTGGACAGCAATTATGATACAAGAGGCATAGGGAATATTATATAAGGTACTCAAAGGTATATAATGGTGAGGGCAGGGTAAGGCCTTGAGCTTATCACACGGGAGTATCAACTCTGAGGCCCTGATGACTAAATTTATTATAATTTTCTAAAATGGTCCAGGCTGCAAATACAATCCTCTACTGGGGATCTAATAACACACAGTCCCCCATCCTGTTTGGAGAACTGACCCTGGAAAACATTTTCAAATGTTGGCAACTGTGTTTAAACCTCACCCAGTTTCCTTTTGCTCTAGGGTCTGCAGATCATTCTGTAATATTAATCTCTCCTCTCATTTTTGTAATAACTCCTACTTCGGTTTCATCTTGTTCAGCCTGACTGGTCTTAATTTAATTGCCTGCCCTTTTTTGTTATGGACCTTCTTGGAAATTATTACAAATTTCCATGGAATTGTTATAGAGGGAGGAAGGGAATTGCTAACATCTTTTCCTGCATCCATCTCTGATTTCTAGGAAATACCTGTATCCCTGCAAGCAGAGAGACCTGCTGCTGCTCCTTTCTATTTATCAAAAGTAAATGAGAGGGGCCACCCTAATGGCTCCGAGGAGAGAGTAATACAGGAACAACCATACTCAGGTTCTCCTGGGCCAGTAGAGCTGGAGTGGACAAAGATGTGACAAGGAAGGTGAAGAATGAATTGTTCTTTCACAAGATCTAGCAGCTGGTTATCAACAATTTTGCAGCCACAGAGAAGGATACCTATTCTCCCTATTCAGCAATCAAGGCAGTTGTTCTGAGCAGTTGGAAAAGAATTAAATTTGAAAAGGAGGCAACCCAGAATGAAGGAATGGGTAAAAAAGCCTTTGGCAATGAACTCACTCAGACTATGTAATCTCATTCGTGCTGTAGCCCCCTCCCGCATCACACGCACACCCCCTTTTTTGGCATCTGCCTTAGCCAGAGTCAATTGAACAAGGGAGAGTCAATGCTCACATTTTTGGGATACTTTTGCCAAAAGTTAGGTAGAGCACCAGCAGCAATGCCGGCTTCCCACTTCACCCTGCCAGTGACCTTAACACAGACTTGGATGTACCACCATCCCTCCAGCGGAGAACAATTCCCTCTCATGCTACTTGGTCCAGAATTTCATCTCAGCAAATACCACAAATCATGTCATACGGTGCAGAACTATTTAAGTGGTGCTTTTCAATGTGAACTGCTGTCCACGAGGGACTGAGCTAGCAACTGCCTAACCCGTTTTATTTAACTTTTTACTTAAACTACTCTGAAAGAGGAGGTTGCATTGCTACTCTGGAACTCAGAACTTCTTTCATCTCATTTGAGCCATGCATTCCTTTGCTAAGTAGCTGAAATTATTTAATTTTTAAAACAGATCCTAAATAAAAACGTTTGCGACATTTTCTACATAAATTACTTGCTCCATTTCCTAGAAATATGCTAACCCTGACTTAGCAAAAATAAAACCAAATACATTACATTCAGTGGAGTTACACCAGTAATTAAGTCCTTTTTTCAGTCTCTGGATAAAACCATGCATTGTATTAAATTAATGTGTTTTCCTGGTTTTGCATTTTTACATTTCTCAAAACAAGAATGCACATGGCTACCACTATAATACTGATAACTTCCAGCTCAATTCTACATTAACTTGTGCAAGCACTGCATTAACCTCTCAATTGCATCAAATAATCCATGACCGGGATTAACAGAGATGCCTTGTTGAAAATGAAGCAATTTTAGCCCTCCTTTTACTGTGACTGCTTTCTGAAGTGTGCTTTAATGTGCGTGCCATAGCTCAGAATGAGCCAACAATTAAATTAGCTTATATAATAGGCTGTTAAAGTGTCATAGAGGGCTTTGTTGGGCAGATAATGAGAAGAATTTGGGTGTACAGTGAAACAAAGACACAGCTGTCTGTGCCAAACATTCAGTTTATGGCAATACTTCATACAAATTATTCCCTATAACAACTGAACTGTCATATCCTACAACCACAACCCAGGCAACCTCCCAACTGAGCTCGCTAAGGCTGCTGTCTGATGTGCTGTACACACAAACACCAGTAATACCCAGATGTTCTCTATGTAAAACATTTGGTTTGAAACACATAGCACTTCTTTCCAAAAAGCCATTTCATTTGTTTAATGGACTCATACAGTTCAACTAAAATATCCTGGAGCAGACATTTGACTGCAATTCTACTCTATGAGCCCCATCTGCAAAAAAGAGAAAAAGCAAATGAGAATGCTTTAAATGATTTATGCTGCCTTTATGATCAGCCAGTTCATAAAACACAAGCTCTGTTCTACAGACAATAACACAGATTGCTTTCAAGTGTGTCGTTTAGCCCTTGCCTGCATTAAACAAATACTTCAAATGAAACAAAGGGCCAAAACTCTTCAGTTTACAATGGTGCTAGTGTAACCAAGAGCAGAATTTGGCCCAAAGACATCACAAGGGATGTGATTTTCTGTTTTACATTCAAGGAGAGTGAATAATGATAACCAATAACGTTCATAGCTACACGATTTTCTTTGCATCTGAGGAAGGCTGGAAGGAGGGAGGTTAAAGTACATAGAGGAATTCATTACAGAAAAGAATTTCATTATGGTAATATTCACTCCACAATGAAGCATTTCATGGTCCTGTTAGAACACATTTTTATAATGAAATGCTAGACAGGATGAACTGAGAGACTACTTATTTCATTGAAGTAAAGAGATGCATAGAAAACTCTTGGATTATACTCAGAATAAGACAATTGCTGAAAAAGAGGGACAGCCTATCACTTAGCTGCCAATATGTTGCACAATTCTGCTGAAGGGCCTTGTTCATTATGAGTCTTAACTACTAAAGATGATATGAGGTAGGACCTGGGCATGAATAAGAGGTGGCAGTCTGTGGATGGGAAGGAAGGTAATATATACATCATTCATACGGCCTCAAAGGAGGATACTCAATTTACTTGTCACAGAGGAAGTGCTGCCTTTTTCTGGGATGTATGAAGCTGCCATAGATAGTCAAGTAGAAGAAGGCTAGGCTTATGATTACGGCCCAGGAGCGATACCTGGGAGATCAGTCTGCTGTTTCTGGCTCTGCCATAGATTTCCTGTGTGGCCTTGGGTAAATCACTTAACCTCTCATTGCCTGAGGCATTGTCTACACTAGAAAGGGTTTGTCAATACAGCTAAACTGGTATGGCTATATTGTCAAAGCCTCCTAATGAAGATGCAGCTTATAACAGCAAAAAAAACAAAACAAAAAGCCTCTTGACAGAATAGCTCAGACCAGTTCCCCACATGAAATTAGCTTCCGGGCGTGATTTTCTTTTTATATCCATAACTGATCTAGCTATGCTGGCAAAACTTAGGTATAAAACAGACCTCATTTCCCCTTCTGTACCATGTGGAAAATAATTCTTCCTATCTCAAAGGGACAGAGCAAGGCTATGTCCATGTTTGTGAGGTGCTCAGATATTACGGTGATGACAAGCCCCACAGAAAAAAGCCTATATATAAAAATGAATGAGGAAAAGTTGAGTTTTATAAAGAAAAGGCACCTCAGGATAAAGCAATGGACAAACATCCTATTACTCATGTGCAGACAAGGTTAAAGAAATTCACTGCATGTGGGAGGAAGGGGAGTATCCCTCAGGTAACCCCTTTTCTGGGTTAATCAAGACAAACTAAAGCTCATTCACAGATGAGTGGGACCAACAAATCATAAAAATAGACCTACAGTCAAAAACACAAATGTTTAGCTAACTACTGCTAGCTATCACAACAGAGTTATCAAATGTTTTTACCTATTGGTGTAGTTCCAACTGTACTGCTTTCTAATGTATTTTAAATACTCTTGTGGTAAGGCAGTAGTACTGTATTTTAGCTGGTATTTTTACAGGCTATAATATTTCATATCAGTAAGCAACTATTCAAGCCTCAGGGAGCGCAGTGTTAGAGCAACCTACCCTCCTGCTGAGCATTCAGCTACCAAGGAGGTTTCCACTCTTCAGTATTCTCCCAATGGTCACTTTTTCCTATGCCAAAATGTTCCACTTGGAACAACAAACCACAGAACACTGCTAAGGTGATTATGAGATATGTCTTCATTTCAAGTTTACGGACAAACGCGAGAGTTCTAAATTCCAGGACTACACTATTTACTAATCCAAGTTTGTCATTCCTTATGACAAACATAATTAAACCCCAATATGGAACCAAAATGGTTATGTTTTTATTTCAGCAAAGCCCAGCAAAAACAAAAATTCCAAATGTGTTTGATTATGGGTTGTTTGGTTTTTTTTTAAAAAAAAAAACACAAATGATGCATGGTCATTTCTTTGTTAAACTTGTAGTTAAATATTGATTCAATCATTTGCAGCAATAATAAACAAAACAGTTATTTTCAATCATGATATTTAGCAAATGCTGCTCTTAAAGTTCATGCTGCCTCGCAGAGATATTTTTATCTAACCCTCATTGCTGGATTATGTAGCAGGTTCCTAAAGGAAAATATTCAGACTCATTTTTAAATTCAACAAATCTCTTTCAAATATAGTGAATATTATGGAAGTGTCCTAGCACTCTAGGGTTACGTTGAGATTGGTAGTTATAGTAGGGATTAATTAGATCCTTTCCTGTGGATGGGAGATATATTATGGAGGCATCAGTAGCAACTCCACAGTTAAAACTGCACTGTGATTTCCTGCTGATTTCCACCTAAAGCAGGACCAAAATCCCTCTGCTTTATGTCTTAATGACTGAATGTAGTCTCCAACTTGGGCATAATGATCCTTCATAGGATATTCTTTTCAGTCAAGTATGCACAAATCACTGTCTCTGTGCCAAGGCGGTGGTGCTTAAACACACGCTGCCCCCTCTGCCCTGCAAACGCTGCTGACTCCGCTCTCCAGCACACTGAAGCATCGGCACCACAGGGAGTTTTCTGAGCACCAGTGCCTTAGCTCAGAGACTTGGCTTCTTCACTGCTATTGCCTGAGCTCTCCAATATGCCAGCAGCAGTTCCAACGTAACTAGGTGCCTCTACGCTGAAGTCCCAGCACATTAAGGGCTTACCTAGTGCTGCTACTTTGGCCTACTGGGTAGCCAAGGCAACAGGCTGAGCCCTTTACACACTGATGACTTGGCAGAGAGACAGTGGGATCCTTAGTCACACCCCTGCCTCCCATCGAATCGCCAGTCACCGCCATCAAGCTCCCCATCTCCCACCTCATGGCCTTCCTTGGTTCCCCAGTGCATCATATAACTGTCCCACTGGGAGTGAGGAGGTGGTGAGCGGCCCACATAAGGAGACCATAAGACAGGCTGAGTAGAGATGTGGGAGAGAACACAGAGGGTGAATAAGAATGTGAGGTGTGCAGTGGGAAATAAGGCTATGGAGGACCGATTACTGTGGGGTGAACGTGGCTGAAGTCATGAGGACAAGGAACAACCGTTATCGGTTGCAAGGGATGACTAGGGAATTATCTCGGGATTAATTGTTGCATTGATGGAAGGTTAACTCTATTTTTAAAAGATTTTGTCTGGGAGAAATAGGGATGGTGGTCATGTCATCATTTTCGCCCAGGAATAGACTGTGGCCATGAACTAAGCTACAAACCATGGAATAAACTGCATTTATTTTACAATTGTTAGTTTACCTACAGTTGGCTCTCAAATCTAATTCCACCAGGACTACTCCTAACATTCCAACCCTGACAAGCACTTTTCCCACAGCAGCCATTTTTTTTTTAAATAAAAGGAACTAACCATAAAAATATTTTATTCCTTTCCTCCATGTGTCAGATCAGGACCTGAAAAATCACACTCAAGCAAGATCCAGGCCCGGTATTCAATCCTGGACCAGGGGCAGTTATAAGGTCTGATATCCTGGGAACAATCAAAGCTAGTAGCATGCTATCTGCCTTTGGAGAACAGGGGCATTACCGATATCAATAACCCATATTAGTTTAATGGAGTGAGTTGGGAATTGGCTCATTTGTACACATGGCAATTGGTATAAAAATGATATTTAGCTGCAATCAGAAATCAGACAGCACCACAGTGAGGGACGACTGCATTCAGGCATTTTTTCCCCATTTGAACATGTAGTTAAAGGTGATGGGAGGGCCTCTACATGAATTAAACATCTGGTATTTTTGGTGTGGGTCCAGGATGTTTGATCAGTATGGCCAGACACTACACTCTCATGGAATACCTCACCTAGCCCCCTAGCGTTCAAAGGGCTAGGATCTTCTAATTTATACTATGTACAACTTTGTCTGTGCAGACATGGTGATAAATATAATCTGCTTAAAAAGCAGATACTTCTCAAATCATAACTCACAGATGCTTAAAGGCTTTCATGTGAGGAAGACAAATGAGAGCCACAGTGCCTGATTCTATAGCCAGGGAGTACAGGAAGCAACAGCAGGAGAACACCATTGAAAGCCTGGATACACTTATGGCTTTAGTGAATTGGTCATCAAATATAACAATACACATATGCTGGTTTTACCTTGCTCTGTAGTTTTTTCACTGTTGGCCATATATCTAGCAAAATGTGCAAACTGTTTTTGGCTTAGTTTATTAAATGGACACACATGGTATCCCCGTCTGTTAAAAGATAGCTAAAAAATGCATCAACCAATATAATTTGCATAGCTAGTAATACACTGATGGGTCCATGTATTAGGTATAGTTGGAGTTACAAGGAAATGTGTCTCAAACAAAGAAGTGGAACAAGAATATTTTTATAAAGAGTCAGGTGCATGCCCTGGCAAGTAGGGCCAAATTCTGCCTTCTGGGGGGAGATACAAGAGAAAAATGTCAGCAGATCTTTGTATTTTATAAGGACACTGGAATGTTTCCCATGTTCCCTCGCCTTTGATTTTCATGGATATGTGCATGAGGATCTGGCTGTGGCCAAGGTTTGCATATCTGCCAAATATTGTCAGCATTTTTAACCCGTGTATGGCTTTCTGCTCTGATATTTTTGTGGCTACCACCTGCTTCTCATTGGTTCTCCAATCCAGCAAATACTTTCTAGTTATTTATTTACCAAACAAAACACGGACTAACAGAATAACTGTGATGAGAATGCTACAATGAATAAACAATCTTTAGCACGAACTGTAAGTTCCAAACAGCTTTATCCAACACAGATGAGCCCAAACGAGAATATCTATGAAACGCTCTCCATATGTCATATCCTACTTGTGATTCTTAAAGACGAAATAAAATCACAAACAGCCTAACACCACAGAACACTTGACCATTAGGTACCAAAAGAGATTTTGTACAATTTCCATTCTGTTGTGTTCTCTCACACATGGTGTTTTGAAACCAATTGTAATAATACTTAGCACTTCTATAGCATTTTTTAGCAGAGCACTGCTTTATAAACACTGGGCCAAATTCTATCATGAATTCCACTTCAGTGAGATTGCATGGGATATAAATCAGGGCAGAATTTGGCTTATAAATTAACACAACTTATCTGTGTGGCAATGTAGTAGTATCCCTATTTTATAGATGGGCAAGCTGAGGCACAGAGAATGTATATCAGAGCAACCCTATAGCTAGCCCTAAGGACTGAACAGGATCCTAACTGGGGCAAGAATACATGAAGTCTTTAAAGTGGTCCACAGCCCCTTTACTCCCACCCCTCCATTCCTACACTGAGATCAACTCAGCAGAATGGAGAATCGCATTACTCATGATCTGTGTAATGCCTCTTATCTCGTTAATTGGGACATTCTCACCTTAAAAATCTTGTTGTAAACAAACATTTATCTATGTTACAAATATTATTATTAAAATACCAAACTTTAACAATCCAATTTACTTGTCACTCTTTATGTTTTCCATTTCTCTGTCGGGGCAATGGCAATTAATGAAACCCATTTTCCTTTGTTTACGCCATTTCACTTTCGGGGTCTCAAAAGTAACGTTTGAGCAATGTTCCAACACCACAGGGGAATGCTGATTTGTTTTGAAACCAAGTTTTTAATTGGAATTTTTTTCAATTGTGCAAACGTTTCCATTGATCTAAAACTTTGCAAGAGATTGCTTTTATACAATGTAAATTTGGGGCCAGTTTAAGTTGGCAGTGTTCCTGTAATAGAGCTGCATGGTACATTTCTACACAAACGAGTAAATAAGATGTAAACATGTATATCAATATGCATGAAATACCTTTGTTTTGTGTAGTGCTGCAACCTGTCGTCAGTTTCCCAATCTGTGGGGCGTGCCTCTTTAGGGGGGCATGGCGGGGCCTGGGCCACCCCAACGGGGGGCAGAGAGGGAGTGCCACCCAGCCTTGCTCTGCCTCCAGCTCTGCTCCAGCCCCACCCCAGGCCTCAGAACCTGGCTCCCAGCCCAGCTGCGGATCCACACCTGACTGCGACTCTACCCCTGGTCCTGGCTGCAGCACCACCCCCAGGCTCGGCCCCCAGCCTAGATGCAGTTCTGCTCTTCTCCCCAGCCCCAGCTCCAGCTCCAGGGGGGGCACGGACAGGAGTAAAGAGGGCATGATGTAAAAAGTTTGGGGACCACTGTCTCAGGAGTAGAGAGAGAAGAATAGTGTTTGCCCTCTGCTGGCCGGAAGGAAGATAAAAGCCCTGACTCTCAGGAGGGGACCAGAGAAAAAAATTTCCTGCTGCTGCTTACTCCTGGCCCCTGCAGAAAGAAAAATCCATCCAGTGGGTAGATGTTGAGGAGGACAGAGACTGGGTGCTTGGGAGAGTGGGCATGTGAGAAACTGCTACATACAATATACAGTATTGTTAATAAGTGGGACATTAGAGTATGGAGAGGGGACTAAATGATGACACAAGAGAATCCCTATGTGAGTGGATCTGCAGGGGACTTGATATGCTTCCTTTTTTAAAAAGAATCAAGTTCTGCTCTGCTTTGGGCGCATTGTGCAGCGTAACAGGCTTTCATCTGGATTCTTGCCATGTTTTACAATGCTAAACCCCTTTTTGCATATATTAACCAAAATATGCACCGTATTAGGATAATACCATTTACTGCTGGTTTATATGTAATACCAGAAAAAAACGACATAAAGATGGAGTTAAGGCTGAAAGCACCTATCAGTAATTTACGGTAATTATCCCAAAAACTAAGCATTTCCGAAAATGACCATCTTGCATCAGTTCCTTTCATTATGCACCATACATTGTATGGGCACACATGACCACTACCTAGCATGCCTTGCACTTGTATAATTGTCACTATGGATTCCTTGGTTAACCAGTACTGATTACAGGACATGAGCAAAGTTTTGTTTTGTACTGTGGAGGAAACACCCACAGGAATTTCAATGTACATGCTACTTCACAGACTTTCTATAGCCTCTTTTCACCCTTATACCTTCAGGAACTTTCACTTAAGATATCATAAGATGTGTATTTTATACCCAACCAGTTAAGGACATTTTGTTTGAAAATCAGGGTGCCCCAAAACAGCACATTGGGATATTAATTTCACTGTTTCATCCAATACACAAAGCTGTATGTAGTAACTGTAGGAAGTAGTATGAAGATTCAAGTACTGTAAGTTATTTTCAACAACAAAAGAAATATATCATGCAATCCACCTAGCAGTTTTAGTTTCAGAACATTTTGTCAACATATTTTAGTGCAAAAAGATAAAGAAATGATAAATTGAATACACATAACCTAATCAAAGCCAAATATTATTCCCACTGAAGTCAATACAGACTTGCTGTTGACTTCAGTTGGGGCAGAATTGAGCCATTTATGTATATAGGGCTCAATTCTCCACTCATGCTGGTTTTGTACTTCTGTTACTCCTTTGGCTTCAGTGGTATTACATCTGATTTACAGCGATGTGAGATCAGAATCAGACCCTTAGTCTGTCAAGCCTGCCGACTGCTACTTCCTTGTTAAGTTGTTTATTACAGTTAGAAACAACTGACTGCAAAATTCAAAGCTTACATTTTATATGAAAGTCTGGCTACTCATGCAATAATCTTGTTGTATAGCTAAATTGCTTGTTGGCTAATAAAAAATTTAAAGGACAAATATATTACTGCAGATCACTAGGACAGGGCTAATAATTGGGAATATAATATTGTTTCCAAGGTTCAGGTTTCCAATCTGTTACCATACAGCTTTAACTATTAACATACTGCTGAGTGAAAAAAAGATGATTGGAAGCAAACAGCCCAGGTTAGAGAGTGACCTTGGAACTCTTGAAACCTAGCTTCTGTTTTTTGGACAATTTGTGCTTAAGCCATAATGGAATGGTGCCTGCCACATTGCTCTCCCTGCATCCCCTGCTGGTCATAGTACAGAATCTATTCAAGCCTTTTCAATGATGCCATAAATGCAGATGACTCATGAGACTAGAAGGGAAGAAAGAAAAGAGAATGAAAAAAGTTGAATGAAAACCCTGTGCCTCTCCTGACCCAGCCCCCTCTCCCTGCATTCTCCTCTTGTGTCTAAAGTGGTCTGTGAAAGAAATTAGTGCTCGAAGTACGAGGGCCAGGTAGGGAAACTGGAAAAAAAAAAAAGTAATTTCTATTAACTTCATATCTGACTGGGCTTAGGGCAACTAGCTCGAATTCTTTAGAACAGACAAAAATGCAGATATTTTACATGCACTCAAAGAGAGGTGTTCGGACTTGAATGTAGCCTAATTAATACAAATAAATACCATGTGGCACGGATTATGTTTTACAATACAAAATTAATCTATAATATACTCCAATAAGTCTTCTAGATAACCGGTAGACAGACTGTATGCAACATTTTTGTTTCATTTAAGAATCCAGCTATATTTTAATTTTCACCCTGTCTCCCTGTTTCCCCAAGCTTTGCTACCTCAGCCACAATAGATTCAGTTCAGACTGAAATCTGAAAAATTACATCTCTTTTCATGAGGACTTTTCCTATAAACAAATCTGATTAAAGCCCATTCAACATCTTTCTTTAAGTTATTCCAGTTTTAAAAATAGATGTTTGCTACATTATTGCAACTAAAAAACATAGACTTTAAAAATATGAGTCGGTCCATAACAGAGATCATTAGCTTTTGTTAGTCTGAAATTTTAGCCAAGACAGCAAACACTGAAAATCATTCACTTGAAGTGAGCATGTGCAGAGATGTTCATCTCTGGTTTCTCTTTAGCCAGCCTTCAAAATGAGCTAGTAAAATGAAAGAACACATCATGTAATTGTACAGTGTGGATAAAACTCTCATTTTAACTGTGGACACACAGATATAGTTGTAAAGTAAATGTCTCTTGTTAAAGCCATCTCACTGGCAGTTTCAGTTTCTGCCTCCGGGTATGTGCTGAGTTTGCAGACAACCAAAACAAAAACAGCAATTAAACAAAACTTGGATGTCAGGGCTCTATCTTCCTTTTGTACCAAGTCTATTGCAAATCAAATGAAGATATGTGTTAAGAGTTCTTAAGAAAAGCATCTAAGTCTCTGAGCAGTCAATCGCTACTGCACACCCTGCATCTTCTACCATCACCCTACTAAAATGAATATGTATTTCAACTAAGAAACATGGCAATAATTCTGCCTAATGTGTGTATTACTCTTCAGATGCATTACAAGAGCCCATCTGTGGGATGCTGAAGGAGATGTTGGAGGAGACTGGATCCCAGTTATTACAGGGTGGCCTCAGATCTGTGTTAGGTCTTGAGCCATCCCACAAAACTGAGCCATGAGCTGGACTGTAAAAATCAGTGGGGCTGGATTGCAGTCCCAGCATTTTTTAGGTATCAGCTAGTTCAGATCACGAAAATTAACTGCAACAAATCACAGCAATGTAGTACTTAAAACCAACAATTAATATTCTGACACCATTCTGAAGGGCCCTCCAGTTTTTGCTGAGGAACATAGCGAGTTCCACGGAACTATACATTTCCACGGATTATGGGTGATGATGGCCACCTGTGTGAAGGCCAATAAAGAAACCACACGTTTTTCCAATCATAAATATCATTTGGCACCAGGTAAATATGCCCAAGTAGAGAAATGTTCCAAATGCTTCCTTGTAAACATTTGGCTTGAGTCAAAACACTGGTTCCCAAGGGAGGCTAATCAGATCTAGTCCGAAAGTCCATAACTGGCTGTAGAATGGGTAGGACACCCCCAAAAGCTGGATTCATACCCTCCCCTGCTGCGGGAGAATTTCAGCGCTAAGCTTTGGGCACCCCTTGCAATGCCGCATTTTAATTTCTCCCTCCTCTGAGCGGATCCTGGGAGGATGCTGCGGCACAGCTGTGGGAGCTAAGACCAAACCGATCCGGCTGCCTTACCACTCTGCCAGAAAACCTCTCGATGGCCCTCTTGACTTTGCCATAGGTGCCCTTGCCCAGGGTCTCCTGCAGCTCGTAGCGGTGCTTCAGGTTGTGTTTGTGGTGGTGCCTCTTCACCCCCTGCTGCTTCCTCGGCTCCGGCGCCGCTGTCACCTCGGCGGACGGAGCCTCTCCCGCCGGCTGCTCGCCTTCGCCCGGCGGGGAGCCGCAGGCGAGGCAGCGCTGCGGAGCGGGCTCGGCGCCGTCCATCTCCGACGGCGGCAGGGCGCGGGGGGCACTGGCGGGAGCGCGGCCGCCGCCTCCCGGCTCTGCCCACGTCTGCCGCGCCCCGGCCCCGCGCCGCTGGGCTGGGGAAGGAGCCGCCGCGCTCCTCCCTCCGTCCCTCCGCCTCACCGGCGGCCGAGGCACATCGGGGACCCGGGGGGCGGGCGCAGCGCAGCCCCCGCTGGGCAAGTCCCACCCCCGGGCGCCCGCCGCGCCCCGCCTCGGGGCCCCCCCGGCCGGCGTTCCCGAGCTCGCGGGGCGCCGAGTCCCTTTGTGCTGCCGCGCCGGGCCGCTCCGCCGGCCGCAGGGGGGGTCGGTATGCACGGCCCGCGGGCCCGGCGCTGGCTGCTCCCGCCGCCCGCCCCTGGGCGCACGTGCGGCTGAAGGTGCCCTTCTGCTCCGGGCTATATGGGGTGGCGCCGCGCGGCCGGGCTGGGGCCGCAGGCGGCGCTGAGGCGGGGCGGCCGAGCCGCGCTCTCCTCGCACGGGAGCCGCCGCCTCATGTTCCCTCCAGCCCGGCCGGGGCAGGGGGGAGCCGCCGCCGCCGCCGCGCCGCGGCCGGGAGCGGAAGCCGCGGTCCCTCCTCTGCTCCGGCTCCGCACGAGCCCCGGGACAGCCTCGCCGGCTGCCGGGCTCGCTCGCTCGCCTCCCCGCGGGGGTGGCTGGGTTGAGGGGAAGGGCTGGAGAGGCAGCGCCTAGCGGATCTGCGGGCGGGAGCCGCCCCTCTCCAGGGCTAGGGCTGGGGGCGGGCTGCGGGGGCGGCGGCCAGCCTCGCGGGTCACAAAGCGGGAGGCAGGATGCGGTTGGCATTGCCCAGCCGGCCACTCGGCCCGCAAGCACAGCGCCCAGCGGCCGGCGCGAGCGTGAAGCGAGGCGAGGACAAAAGCCTGGCACAAAAGGGAGTCAGCACCAAGCAGTCAACCTGCTGCAAACGAACCTGAGAGGAAGGGGCAGATGGGCAGATATTAGGACGACGGGAGGAACAGACGGATGCCACAGACAGTAGAAGGACGGATTCTACGGACAGACAGATACCAAAGCTGGGGATAGACAAAGGATGCTTTTAATTTCACTTTCACATGGCTCTCCAAGCTCTTTACAAATTGGGTTCCAGGAAGAGAACTAGTTAGATTCGGCAGGAATACCGTGGCCCAAAATTTCAAACACAAGGCATTTGAAAATGACCTGTGCTTTACAGGTGCAAGCACATGCACATACAATTTAAATGGATTTACACCAAAGCATGCATAAGTGTTCAGATGTGACACTGCAAAAAAAATTGTGCATGCACAGATCCTGGAATATTTATGATGTGCGCACCAGGCTCAGAATTTTTATAGTGCAGGCATAGATGTGTGCACGCACACACAGGCTGGATAGAGGCCCAGAAGAAAATGTACCCATTTATGTCTTGAAAGCTTTTCGAAAAAAATATTACATTCTCCAGTAGCCTGACAGCTCTGTAAGGTTTCTGTGTAATTAGAACTTTTAGAAAAACAGAGGGCACACCCATCAGTTTTCTATGTTGGCATCGTGCAGCACGTGTAATCCCTTTTATGATCTAGGCTAGTGTTTTTCACTTTTAAGAAAAGTCTTTAGATTCTGTGCCCAAATTTTGCTCTGATCCATGCAACCCAGAGCCAGCCCTTCCGCCCTACAGAGCTCTCACCCCTAGTTTGGGGAGCCAAAAAATGTAAAGGAGAAAGTCAATTTCCCTTTTTTTTTTTAAGTACGTTTCCAGTCCTTTCCCTTGCAAAGATAGCTAGAAACCAAAATAGATATGTCAACTGATTGCCAGGGTTGAAATTTTATCACCTATCTTTCCTAAAAATTGCACATCCCCCAAAGCCCAGGAGAGGGTGGGGAGGCACTTTCTACTTTTAACAGAAGAGGAGGAACTGTGTTGCCTCCTTTATCCTCAGGTCAGCATGACGAGTTTGCAGGGCAGATACAAAGACCCAAGGCTCTCTGAGGTTACTGACTCAGCATTTTCATCTTGCTGGCTGACAATAGGTCACAGGCCTTTTTGAGGTTCCTGGCTAAGTATCTCTACTTTGCTAGAATAATCACAAAGTACAGGCCTTTTGAAGTCCCGTGTTCAGTAGCATTGTCTTACTAAGCTGATGTCAATGTCTGTACCTTTGTGAGGTCACTAGCTCACTCTTCTTGCCTGCTGGGATGACAGCTTTTTGTGTGCACACTGGCTCGGTTTGTGTAATTGGCTGTGCCAGTGCAAAAACTCAGCACCCTAGCTCAGGTGATCACTAGCTGGGGTGATGTTTATGCACAGAGCTCTGTGATGTTTCTTGATCAGCACCTCCAACTTATAGTTTTTTGTGAAGTGTGCCAATGTGCCTCTAGCTTGCTGAAATAATGACAAGAAACAGGCCTTAGTGATGTTAATGGTTCCGCACACCTAACTAATGGATTGATGTGAACGCACAGGTCTCTCTGGGGTTATTGGCTCTGCATCTTCATTTTAGCAGCAAAGGAATCATCAGACAGAATCAGACGTGAGGTCCACCTAGTTCAGGGGTTCTCAAACTGGGGGTTGGGATCCCTCAAGGGGTCGTGAGATTATGATGGGGGAGGGGTTGAGAGCTGTCAGGCCCTGTGCATAGCTGAGAGGCAGAGCCCTTTAGAGTTGGGTGGCTGGAGAGCAGGCAACAAGTGCTGGCTGGGTGCCCAGCTCTGAAGGCAGGGCCGCTCACAGCAGCAGTGCAGAAGTAAGGGTGGCATGGTAGGGGGGAAGGGAGGTCATCACTTTTTGTGGTGGATTGTCAGAGCCTGAAATATTTTCAAAGGGGATCCCAGCAAAAAAAGTTTGAGAACCCCTGACCTAGTTCAATATCCTGTCTCTGACAGTGGCCTGTACCAGATGTTTCAGAGGAAAGTGTCAGAACCGCACAGTAGGCAGATGTGGAATAATGTTCCCTCTCTAATGGTTAGAGTTTGGTTTAATCCCCATCACATGAGATTTAATATCCCTTCCACAAAATCTGTCATTAACAACGATTGGATATTCTTGATATCCATATAAATGCCAAGCCCCTGTTAGAATCTGAAATTCTTGGTCTGATCAACTTTGAGCGACAATGAGTCTAATCGCACCTTATGCAAAATATATTTTCTTTTATCATTTTAATGTCCCACCTTTTGTTTCATTGAATGTCCCCTTGTTCTTGTGCTATGAGACAGGGAGAAAAGATGCCCCGTATCTACCTTCTCGAGATGAGTCATTTTATAGATTTTTATCATATCTCCTCTTATTTGTCTCCTTTCTAAGATGAACAATCCCAGCCTTTTCAATCTCTCTTCATAAGAGAGTTTTTCCATGCCCTTAATCATTCTTGTCACCATTTTTTAACCTCTTCTAATCAGAAGGTTGATGGTAAAGAACAGGCCTTTGTGAGCTCACTGGCTCAGGACCTTTAGCTTGCTTGCCTGATGATAAGGCAGAGCCCTCTGTGAGGTCACTAGCTCAACACCAGTGGTTAAAGGAGCTCAATATGGCAGAGGAAGCTCACAGTTGTGGTGATGGTCCATTATGAGTATTGATACCATATGGTGTAGGGACATTACGTCACCTAGTGGGATGGGACATGGTGAAGAAAAGGGGCAAAAGAAATAAAAGTATCTGACTGGACTGGAGTCCATGTCTCCAAGCAGGCCCAAAGAAATGTGCGTATGCACGTGCCAAGAGTGACTCTGAGTAAGGGAACCCTTGTGCTCCAATCCATCCTCATTACCCTGCCTGGATGCCCCACTATGGAGAGCCAGGAGAGGAGAGGAATCTGGCAGGACCATTACCCTAGATTCTTTCCAGGGAAAGGGAAGCCAGTGACAAGGTCTCCCTTTTCCTCTGGAGGCAGAAGGAGGAAGAGGAGGAGGCAGCAGATGCTCCCTTTTTCCTGCTCTTCCCCCTGCAAGGGAGAGAGGTCCAACAGGATCAGAGGGCTTACTGTAGAAATAAGGGGGTAGGTAGGGGACCGACTCCCACATGGAAACCATTCATCCCATCAGTTGTCATGTCAGTGCTGTGTCAGCTATAGGCAGACAGGAAAAGCTTGGAGATCCACAAACTCCCTCGCCAGCCACAAGCTACTCCTACTGCTCCCACTTCAGATTCCCCAACTTGCTGAGTCCTCACTTCATTTGCCAATGAGGAGTGGAGAGGAGAGGGAATGGCTGAGCTCCCACAAAACCAGGAGAGGGAAAGAAAGGGAAGGGGAACTCACCCTCTTCTTTGAGCAGAAGAGGAGCTGTGTTCCTAACTGGAATCTCTACGAGGATGGAAATTATATGGCCTGTGTTACTCAGGTCAAACTAGATGATCATCATGGTCCCTTCTGGCTTTAAAATCTATCAATCTGCAGGTTTCCTGCACACAAAATTTTAAGTAAAATAAGTTAGTTAAGTCTGAGGAGTATTTCCTACAAATCCTATTTCTGGGGTTGTGGATGTGAGCTTGTTATGTTTGAGACTGTGTGGGAAGAAGTGAAAAATTGTTTTGCATGCCTGCCCCAAAATACTTAGCCAACTTGGTGCAACCTCATTTGAAGCAGAATGGACCAAGATATGTATTTCTGGCATAGTCTGAAGGAAAATAAGTTAATAATAAAGCTTGGAAAAATTGGGTCAGATTCTCTCCTGCATCAAGCTCTGCTGAGTGCAGGAGAGGAAGCAGTTACAACTCTCTGGTTGTTCTGCCCTGTGCAGCTCCAGCCCTGGCTTTGCTAAAAGTTACAGCAGTCTAGGATCTGCCCAAGGGACTGTCTGCCAGCTGAAAATTGACAGAGGGCAGAAGCACTCCAGGCATACCTTCTTCCGCTATTGGCATGCTCCCTAAGGCTGGGAGGGCAGGGTGGCATAGGAACTAGCTAGGCCAGTCTTGGACTGAGGGGGTGAATTCGTAGCTAGCCAAATAAAGGCCAATATTCAGAGCCTTTGCACATCCTGAGCAGCAGCTGGGAAAGAATCTGCCCGTTGCATTTTGGTCATGGTTATTAATCGTCACAAGAAAATGTTCTCTTTGACCTACCCATAAGCATATACCATAACCACATTTATCTGACTTCATATGTCATGAATGATTGTTATTTATTCTGAATGGACAGACATAGAATGTAATAATACTCCAAACTAAAATTCCAAATGAAGAGATGTCTTTTCTTAGTGGCACAAGTATATGCAGTATGTACAATCATAAATACTATTTCCTGCTTTTAATGTCCACCCTATTGAACAAAAAGCCAGAGGAGAATTGAGCAAATTAGATATGTAAATTAGAAATAAGATATGGGGTACTGAATCTATCCATGTGTAATCACAGTGACAACAGAGAATATGGCTTTCTGTTATGGACTATATATATAAAATGAGAGACATGAAGGTACCCATAAAAGATTAAAAATATCATAATATGGCAATATTTCCTTGCTGTTATTGAAGTATTGTCAGCTTTACAGTCCATTTTTTATTTATGTCACTGTCAAAAACTAAAGTAATGAAACAACAGCAAATCACTGTTCATTGACAGTGGCTGGTGTGAGGATACTGCCAGGGCCAGGTCACGGGCCGCCTGTGGGCAGGGAGTGAGTTGCTCAATATCTGGGCCACAGAGTCAAAGATCAGTTTGAGGGCAGCTCTGCTCAAAGCCACAGAGTCAGAGTCCATTACCAAATAGAGAGTGCGAGATAAGAATCAGGGTCAGGCCAGGCCAGGGTCTTACACCATGGTCAGCAATGGTCCTCCACCAAAGACATTAAATCAGGATTGGGAGCGGAGCCAAGGTTGGGAGTCTGGGATCCAGGTGAGTTACAAGGGGGAGCTGAGGCATTGCCAGACAACTCCCGGAAATGGCTTCCTGTTTTATCTAGAAAGTTCCAGCCAATCAGTGAATGATGGTGGGCTGTCACTCATCCCCCTTAGGACATGACTTCCTGCAGGGCTTAGCGTTTCGGTATTTTTCAGAAGCAACCTTACATGGGCCCCTGGTGTCAATGAGGAAGCAGTGTGTGCCTCAGACCCTGCTTCTAAGCCTATGGACTTTTACAGATACTGAGAAAGAAAAGAGGATAGGAAAGATATAAAATAGGGGCAGAAAATAATCTAAAATTAATGACTGTTTTAGACACTACCCAGTTCTGATTATTCAAGTAATTATGATTCTGAGTGAAAACATATTCTTTCAGTGCATCTTCTGAGTACGGACCACAGGATTTTGGTCCTCTGTGTCTTTAGAAACCAAAAGGGAATTTTTCATTTTTGATATTGTTATGTGATATCTCCTTGTTCTCAAATGTCCCGGTCCTCTCCTTGACACCAAAGGAGATCTTGCCATTGATGACAAAGGGACTAGGATTGGGGTCCTAATTTGCAAGAAGACAATAGACTCTGCCCATAAAAACTTCTGTACAAAACAGATATTCTTTCATGTCATATCAAATGAAAGAGCTATAACGAAAGAAGACAAAATGTAATGAGAGAAATTCCTTTACACGGTCAGCCAGCTGGGACAAGGACAGTCTCGCCTGGTGGTCAGAGCAGGCATCAGACCTAGTTATTGGAGCAGACATCGAGCACCAAGGACTAGGGTCAGGGCCAAAGTCAGAAGCCAAGGATCAAACTGGAAGGCAGGAACTGGATACCAGAGTCAAGCCAGAGATCAGGAACTGGAACAAGCTGAGGCAGCAAGAACAAGGTAACAAAGAAGCAATCACAGTGGTGGACATGAGCTGCCAGTAAACTGCTGCTGGCTTAAGAACTGACCTGCTGATCTCTCCAGCCAACCAGGTGCTGTGGCCGATCAGGCAGCCTGCTGCAGGCCAGCTGTGCTGATGAGGCTGCCTGAAGACTAACTCTGACTCCTGACACTCATCCAGGAGAGGATTTGGTAGTTCTGTAATGATAATGAGCCAACATCTGCTCTTAATGGAAGACTTAAGTGGAGTGACTCCACATTTACACCAGTGTGAGAGCAGAATTTGGCCCCAGATCGATCTAAGGGTTTTATACTGCCACCCATCACCATAGTATCTGGGCGTCTTCTATGTAAAATCAAAAGCAATAGTAAAGAAGCAGAAACACTACTTGGGATTGCTTTGGGGAGGGGAGGGATGTTTTTGATGTTTTAGACTGTTAATTTCCTTTGGTTTTGGTGTGTTGGAGTTTACTGGGTAGAAAGTGGTGTCAGTGTTCTTTCATTCTTATGGTGCAAAGGCCTTTTCAAAGAGGAAGGTTTTGCAGCATTTCCTAAAGAAGGTCAGACTCCAGATTTGGCTGATCTCCTCTAGAAGCTTGTTCCATAGCCCGATCCCCTGAAACCAAGAATGCTTTGTCCCCAGGTCTCACAAATTACATCCTGGGCTTTGTGATCTGCATTGTCCTAGAGGAGTGGAGCTGCCACAATGGTTCATAAATTGATCTTTGATGCAACTGGGACTTGGTCCATCACTTGCTTTGAAGATTATGACCAAAGCATTATACTAGCACTGGAAACTGACTGGGACCCATTGGAAGGATTTGGGCATGGGCCTTATGTGCTCATGGCAGCTTAACCATAGAAAAGAAAGACAGATTTTGCATCAACACCGTGGGTCTGAACTCTTCTAACTGACCCCAGGAGCTTACAGGTAGTCTCCGCCTAGACAAGATCCAAATTGTGGGAGCAGCATAAGGTGGTTCATACTATTAAAAATAAAAGTGTTGGATTTTTCTTTTAGAATATAGGGGGATCTTACACAATAGATTTATTATTCCTATTCTGCCATTCAGCATGTTAACTTACCCTTCTAAATGGCCTATTGACATTATTGATACAAACATAAGAATGGCCATACTGGGTCACACCAATGGTCCATTTAGCCCAGTATCATGTCTTCTGACAGTGGCCAATACCAGGTGATTTAGAGGGAATGAACAGAACAGGTAATCATCAAGTGATCCATCCCGTCGCCCATTCCCGGCATCTGGCAAACAGTAATCCTTGCCCATCCTGGCTAATAGCCATTGATGAACCTATCCTCCATAAATTTATCTAGTTCTTTCTGGAACCACGTTTGAATCAAGTCCTATCAGTGGTAGTTGTAGTGCTCAGTACCTCTGAAAATCATTCCACTTATTTTAGTACCTAACTTTAGACACTCAAGTTTGAAAATGTTGGCCTAATTGCTTTCTATCTAATGTTTAAATCCTGATGTGGACATATATATCAGATTAATAGATTTTGATGTTTAATTCCTCTCATGTATGTCAGTGGGATAAAATAAACATCAGAACTCAAAGCAATTTCCTCCAAATTCTTCTTTTCAACACCAAGTGTTTTCCAATTATGTACATTATGTACATTGCAGAGCTGTTAAGTAAGGAGGTGTAATTTGTACATAACCATTTGTCTGGCCACAATCACAGTTAATGCTGGAAGCAGTAGGTATTATTATTATGGGGGACTCCTGGATACAATACAATACTAGACAAAGATATGTGTACTATAAAACTGATGGGCTGGTCTCCTATGGCTCAGTCCTTCTAGATGCTGAGCACTGTGGTCCTGATCCAGAAAAACACTTAACCCAGTTATTAAAGTTAATGAGACTATTCATATGCTTAAAGATAAGCATGTGCTCATGAGTCATAGAGTTTAATGCCAGAAAAGACCACTACTTCATCCAGTCTGACTGCCTGCACATAACAGGCCTCTGCACCCCAACCCCACTCACTTACTGCTGCATTTAGGCGAATCACCTGGATTAGGCTAAATTATTACTGAATTATTTTTGCTGGTTCAGGCTGGAGCTCAGCACCAAGTAGGCTCAAGCCCTCAAAGTGTTACATACTTGCAAATGTGACAATTCCTAATAGGGACAATAGAAGGAAAACCTAGTAAGACACCTTCCTCCTCCATTTAATGCATTCTAATAGATGGATGTTTGGTAAAATGAAATGAAAACATGGTAATATGTTTCACTAAGTGACAGAGACTATCTCTTGGAAGCAGAGGTAGCTGGCATCTGTCTCCTGCTGAAGATTACTATATATTATCTTCCCTGACAGGTCACTGCCTATCCTGACACTTAAGTTCTTTATATAAATACTTAATAAAGAATGATGAGATTCAAGCGGATTCAGGATGAAAGATGAAATGTTGATATTCTCTATAGCAATGTGTGTGTATGTTTATAAAAATAAATCTTTAATACCATGAAGACCACTGTGTAAGGGATCCATGGAATTAGATCTGCAGAGCCTATAAGAGCAAATATTTCCACACCTCCAACTGCAGGTAATACAGTGCTCTAACCTAGAAGCCCTGTGGAGATTAGACAGTGTAGGACATGCCACCCAAAGGCTCCAGAGCAACAGCACCTTGTGGCCTTCTGATTGGCCCATGCTGTCTATTTAACCCTGGAGAGTGGCCCTGGAAGTTGGCTGGTATCCATGTGGACATCTGGTTTGCTGTAATGCCACATCTCACCTTGCTGTCTGATTGCCAGTCAAAAAAGGTACCAGAATATTAGGAATCATTAGGAAAGGGATAGATTATAAAACAGAAAATATCATAATACCTCTTTATAAATCCAAGGTACACCCACCTCTTGAATATTGCATGCAGATCTGGTTGCCCCATCTGAAAAAAAACGATATATTGGAATTGGAAAAGGATATTGAAAAGGGCAACAAAAATTATTAGAGGTATGGAAAAGCTTCCATATGAGAAGAGATTAATAAAACAGGGACTTTTCAAAGAAAAGAAAAGATATGACTAAATGGGGGATATGATAGGGATCTATAAAATCATGACGATTGTGGAGAAAGCAAATAAGGAAGTGTTATTTACTCCTTCTCTTAAAACAAGAACTAGGGGGTCACCCAATTAAATAAATAGGCAGCAGGTTTAAAAAGAACAAAAGGAAATACTTCTTCACACAACGCATAGTTAACCTGTGAAATTCCTTGGCGGAGGATGTTGTGAAGGCCAAGACTATAACAGGGTTCAAAAAGAACTAGATAAGTTCACTGAGGATATGTCCATCAATGGATATTAGCCAGATGGGAAGGAATTGCTGTTCGCTAGAAGGTGGGAATGGGCGACGGGGATGGATCACTTGATGATTACCTGTTCTGTTCACTCCCTCTGAAGCACTTGGCATTGGCCACTGTTAGAAGACAGGATACTGGGCTGGGTGGACCTGTGGTTTGACCCAGTGTGGCCATTCTCACATTCTTATGTTCTCAATATGTACTTATTTATGATCTGTATCAATGTAGTATCTGAGCACTTCACAAACATTCATTTATTTAGCCTCACCAGTACCCTATGGTGTAGGGGGTCATTATCCCCATCTTATAGATAGGAAAACTAAAGTAGTTAAGCCCACCCACCCAGTTTTCAAAAGTGTCCTCTAAATGTGGGTGCATCTGGTTTTAGGTGCCCTGTGAAGACAAACAAGACCTGATTTTTAGAAGTGCTGAGTGCACCCAACTCCAGCTGGAATCAATGGAAACTCCACTTTCTCCCACTCCTCTCTGTTTAGGTGTTCTTTCAATGCCCATAAATCTCTATGATGACACAAGGGGTTATTACTTTATTTAAATATTATTTTTATGGTGGAAATAAGATATACAGTACAAAACATAAACAATCAAAAGAAGCATTAATCCTCAGTGCTAAAGTCATATATATCATCAGTTTGTAACTGAAAACCAACATTTCATCTTTCATCATCATTAGCAGTGAGTTAAGGTTGCTCACTGACTGCACATCCCATCAATACACAATGTAAAAAGCAAGGAAATAAGCAATTAAGTCACTCAACACTCCATTCACAGTCCACTCATCACTTCCCTTTCTCATCCTCAATTACCTTCATTCCATCACACCCACAGTTTTACCCTTATCCTGAACAACAAGCAACTTTATCTTCCACCATCAATATATTACACAAGCACACTCACTATTTGTCATTTCTTTATATTCTGCCTAGTATACACGCAGATTTCAAACCTTTACATTTGACATAGATTTGAATACCAAATTTAGAACAATCACTAACAACATAGATCATCTGGGCACAAACTTTTCCGAAACATTACAGAGAAACTAATCTTACAGCCACCATTTACAATCTGACATTATACCTTGCGTACTAACAATACAGATGGTGAGACTAACGAAAACAATACCAATCCTGCAGTCATCATTGATCATATAACCAGTAAAAACAGGCAGCATTCAAGGGTGCCAGTTGGTTGTCCTGGATAAAGGTGAAGAAATGTGGCCTATGGACTGTTGAAGGGAGGTAGCTGAGCTCAGAAAGGAAAATGGATGGTAGCTGAGGCATCCAATGGCTTAATTACTTATTTCCTTGCTCTTCTTTGTTTTGGTGGGATGTATAGTCTAAGAACCTTAACTCAAAGTCAGCAAAGCTTTTTATTTGAGGAAGAGTGAATTTTTGTCATTTTGACCCATTCATCCTGGTGACTCATAGATAAGATGAAGCAGAAAATCCTGCTAGGATGCTTGGATTTCCAGGTCAACCTGATCTAATCATGATGTGTCATTGATTGGGTGGATGGAACCTGGAAGGTCTTATGGTCCAGATTCATCCATGACTCAAATGTTGCCCCTATTATTTGAACTGATATCTGTGAGGAAGAAAATACAATGTACATTTTACTCAAACTTTGTTTTGAAAGGTTGATGTGCCTGTGGACTTTTGTCAGGTTGTATAATTCTTCCACTGTGTGATCTCAGCAATAATAACCAATCTTCATTTAAAATACAATTGTAGATTTAGAAAAAAGAGATACTTTGGTGTAGAAAGGCATATTTGTAGCCTTTTCCATCTTTTTCTTTTAGTTATGTATGTTTTTTAGAGGTGAGTACAGAATCTAGCTCTAACATTCTCTTCACATATGGCACAGCCATTGGATGGTAATTGACACTGGACACACCAAGCCTAGCTTGGATTTCCTACTGGAACTACTGGTCTATCCACTGAACCGTCCAGTCTATTTTGGGCAGTTTGAAACCGTCAACATGTTTTGCATGCATACTGAAAAAGCAGCCACATAAAACATAGACTGTAATGTCCACTGTGACTATATATGGAGAAAATCCAACATTCCTTATAATTATGTGCTAATATACGTGACTCTTTGATGTGAGCCACCTGGACACTGATTCCAGATGTACAGTAGTAATGGACATTGGACATCCATTTACTCCCTTTATGGAGCATGTGGGTGGGGAATAAGTGGAGCCTTGGCTCCTTCCTCCCACATCCTCCAACACACACATAGCAGGTTGGCCAACTGCAAATTAATACCCCCAGTGAGCAGATAGGGATTTGTGGCTTCCTGAGTCACAATCCCTTCTCTGGATGCTCGTGGGGTAACATAGCAAAGTGTGACCCCTCACTGTGGGCTAGGTCCTAGGGCAACCGTCCAGCCCAATGAAATCCTCTCTCAACATCCATTCCCCCCTCCCCCCAAATTCTTACCAAAGATACTTGAGACCTGGGACACTTGAAATTTAACACAATGGGCATCATGGCTTCCTTGTGTAACTGTGATTTTGTCTGCACAATTTCATCACTAAAAATTAGTTTGTCAGGTCAAAAAACACTAAATTAGAAATACATTCACGATCAGCCAGAGCAGAGGCTGCCTGCTTTATTTAGCCTAATTCCATTTACTTTTCATCTGTTTGTAGTGATTTCCTGTTTTAAAAGCTGCTGGCTGCCTACAACTTGTAAATAAAATAAAGTCATAAAACCTGTTAATAGCAACATAATCATTTTACGGGGAGTGATCACAGAGAGGCAAACA
Organism: Mesoclemmys tuberculata; assembly: GCA_007922155.1. Taxonomy (NCBI): domain Eukaryota; kingdom Metazoa; phylum Chordata; order Testudines; family Chelidae; genus Mesoclemmys; species Mesoclemmys tuberculata. The sequence goes on along the minus strand of ML675616.1, from coordinate 87,972,429 downwards.
GGGTATTATGACTTTGGGGTATGTACCAGTGAGAAAGAGATAAAGAGATAGTGAATCCCAAAGAGAAAGTGCCCATATTTATTAGAATTCTGGGCAGTGAGCTGGAAAAAAATTAAAGGGTAAATTAATCAATGTATGTACTGATGCACAAGAATCAAATGCAATCTTCCATTCAGATCTTGCTGAAATGTCATCCTTTATGCATTTTGCTTAGCTGAGTTAACTTTTTAATTAATGACAATTTGACTAAATGACAAAAATGATCAGAGTCATTATGCATAACAGTTGCAGTTCATTGAGTGGGTAAAAGATTCTCTGCCCTTTTCTGCGTGCTGCTAATATGGTACAAAGGGAGCAGAGACTTGATGAATCCCCCTTGTTGGGAATACCCACAGTGTGGTTGGGTCCCCAGCTGGTGTAGAGCCAAAGTTGCTGACTCAGACATGACCATCTCTGTCCATGCAGGCAGAGTATCAGGGATGGAGTGGGGAATGTCAGGGACAGGGAGGAAGGACTGGGGCATGCTGTGTTCCAGCTATGCGTAGTTGGTCGGCAATTTATAGGGGATCATTGCCAGTGGGTGCATGTAAAAGCAGCCCCTAGGAATCTTTAACCTGCACTGCAGCCTGGGGCCAGGCAAAGAATCACAGAGCTGTGCTTGTGTAAATCTGGTGAAGCAGAGAATCTGGGCCAGGATCTAAAAGAAACTGCTTTTAAACTTGACTCGCCTTATCTCTCTGACAGAACTGGAATAGTCTCTCCTGCCTCATGAGAATTAGACACAAATAAAGCCTCATCAGGCCTGCAGAATGCTTCACTGGCACTAATTGTGTTATGGTAATTAAATAGATTTACTGGTAATGGAACAAGACTCTAGTTTCTAAAGAGTGTGTTTGGAAGTCTGTTTTTAAAAGAAGTATTCAATGCTAATAAGAGGAGCAATGTGGTCTTTAAGTTGTTTTTCATTTTGCCTTGTTTCAGGGCAAAGTAAAGCAAAATTGTGCTCATTTTAATCCTGCATATCCTGACTTGAGCTGGAGTTCTGTGTGAAGGAAGTCCGCAGAATTGGACTCTTTGTCAAGTTAAAGTGGCTGTACGTCTACAAACGTATGACGTCAGTTAGCCTTTTCAGAATAGGCTAGATTGTGCCACAAGGCCACTGCAAATTACTAGTCGCTTCCCCCTCAACCCCACGTGCTGCCTCAGGTCCACTGGCTGGTCTGCTCATTCCCTCCCCACCCACCCTTTCCAGGAAGAAATAGTAGGGTATGCAGCACCCTCTTCCACCTTCAAACCTATGTCTGAGGCTTAAGTGCTTTGCTGAATCAGGACCTTAGCTGCCTCGGTGCCAAGGCTTGGATGTGGAGGAGGAGCTTTGGAACTCCCCCAACTCCCCTCATTCCCTCCCCAGCATGTCAAATGCCATCCCGTCCCAAATAAAATGTGGCTGGGATTTTGCATAGTTAGGTGCCCAACTCTCACTTCCAGTGTGAATACCTGAGAATTCACAATATACAAGCTGAGAATTCATTTTCTGCTAGTGTTAGTGCAATAAAAATGGGGGGCTTGAATGTTTGTGGAAAGCAAACACAAAAGCGGGCATGAAACAAATGCATTTTTAAATGCAAACAAATGCTCCTGGGATACTTTCTCCTCAAGTATTCCCCCACATCTATTGCAAAGGCAAAAATCGAATAGCATGTCACTTACTCTCCCTTTGCCTTAGTTTCCCCATTTGTAAAATGATACTGACAATGATTCTGCCCTCTATTGTAAAGCACTTTGAGATCTCTGGATGAAAAGCACTATATAAGAAGTAGGTATTATTTGTTATATGGGAAATGATTTAGCAGAGGTTATAACTTTAAGTACGTGTGCAAAGAAAAAATACTGGATGGATTTCTAAGTCTTTAACCCTCCCATAGAGAAGGCTGTATATGTGTTAGAAATGAGAATGGAGTTCACTTCCACAGTGTTACCCACTTTGGTTTGGTATCTGCATATTGTTCACTCTGAAACAAGAAATGTACCTTGCTGTAGCACCACCAAGTGGCTGAGTATATGTGTATGAAAGAATAAGATTCAAAACAAACACAGACAGGATCTTTTTACAGCAACACTTTTTAATCCTTCTCAGCATTTTAAAGCATCAAGCCTGGTTCTTATATCTCTGACACTGATGTAAGTTAGGAGTAACTCCCCTGAAGCCAACTGAGTTATACCAGTGTAAGTGAGAGAAGACTCAGGCATGTTGAATTCAAAGAAAATAGCTAATAGAGTCAAGAAGGGAGAAGATAAAACCGGATTTATTATTGTGGTGGCCCCTAGGAGCCCCAGTCATGGAACAGGACCACTTTATGCTAGCTGTACAAACACAGAACAAAAAGACACGTCCTTCCCCCAAAGAGTTTTTGCTGGAAAAATATTAGAACATACTGGTTGCAGAATGTCACAGGGTGGCTGGACTTTAAAGGGAGATCGGTCCCAATCCCACCTGTGACATAGCCACCTCTTCTCCACAAGTTAGAAAAATCAAGAAGGTCATGGCACTCAATTAGACTTCTGTGATAGATATGGAAGAGGCATCAGCTGTGAGTTACTAGGGGGAGGATAACATTTAGAGGAGGTCTGGAGAAGGCTACACAGAGCAAGAAGCCTCCTGTAGGAGACCCTGAGATATAGAGAGCAAGGGGGAGACGTAGTGATCAGAAGGCTCCTTCAGTAGATCCTGAGACACCAGGGGAAAAAAGACTTCTGCTAGGTAGGGTTGGGAGTGGACTGCCAAAGCAGGGAAAGACTCCAGGCAAAAGGGTCTGGAAGGGCTTGATGAAGAGTAGGGAGTATATGAAGTTTGATTGGGACTTTATTTTGAATGGTTTGTAAAAATAAACCTGGGTATAACTGGCCGAGGTAAAAATCTTAGAAGCTGTAGGATAGGGAAACTGAGGCAGGGAGGCAACAGGACTGCCACATGCCATGAGGGGATGGGCGCTCTAGAGTTGGTGACCCTGTTACAGAGAGGGCTTTTATTAAAAATTGTTTGTGCTTGGGGGGATTTTGCCCATATTCTGAGAATCTGTGAATTTTTGTCAGTCTTTGCTACTTTCGCCCTCCTTGACAAAGAAGCACAGGAATCTATAGGTCAGATTCTCTGGTCTGTTAGGGCTGTTTCACACAGGTTTCCTGGTACAAAATGACCCCATGTCCAGGGATCCAGGGAGTGGAGGGTTCTATTTGCTTGTGAAAATCCTCTAATGACAGAGAGGCACTTTAGCAGCTTCTATGCATAGGAGAAATGCTGGGATAAGGGAATGTGTTCAGTGTCCCTCTGCTACTTGGCTGCCAAAATGGCCACTGGGGTCAGCTGGCATTTGGCACAATTTAGAACAGCCTTTGTTCCCCCTGCTCTTGTGCTAAGTGCATCTTAGTCAAACCAAAATATCTGGCCCCCCGAGAGCATAAAATACATGACAATAGATCAGACCATGGAATGACACCTGTAGAAAACTAGTGTAAGAGATCTCAGAATCAGGAACAAAGCTCTCAAGCTTTTATCAACATTTAAACCTTCAAAAATCCATTCAGGCTGATTATGTAATGTTACTCAGCCACCACATGTCACCTGGAATCTCTGCTTTAACCAACTGTAAGTGTCATTAGGGCTCAGCTGATGGCAATTTGGCTCTTGGTCAGAAGGTCATAGGTTTAAACTGGACACCAGAACTTGCATTCATTGTGGCCAATATTGGCATTATACAGTGAGTTACTTCTTGCCACTGCATTGTTATGTATGCCCTACTTCCAGTGCCATGTAAAATCAAAGGACTTTCTACCCATCATAGGTGGCTGCCCAGGACCAAGTGTCTCTGAAAAGAATAAAGGACAGCTCCCTGTGTCCTGAGCATCATTCCTTCGCTTAAAAAAGTAGGTGCTTAGTGGTTGCTCTGTTTGCCAACTTACAGAAGTGCACCTGAAATGAAGTGTACGATTCCTGAAGCGACTTGCTATTCAGAAATGCGGCAGGAGATCTAGAAGCCGGGATGATGGCAACAATGTTTTCCAAAGGACATTTTCAGCATAAAAGGCCAGGCTCAAAGAGGCCTTTTGAAGCAAAGGTGAAGCTTTGGGGATTAGGGTTTCTAAAACAGCAGCTGCAGATGCTTTGGCTACTGGACTGCGATGTGCTGCAGTGTGTTCCTGTGGTGCGGAGTCCCATGGGCGACAAGGTGCTGCTAGGCATGCGAAGTGACAGCATCTGAGCTGGGAGAGCTTTATAAAAATAATCTGCCAGTGCTATTTTTAACTTACAAAAATAACGAAATAAATGCCAGCAAACTTACAACAGCCAAACGTGATGGGGTTGATTTTTCAGAGGTACCCAGCTGCCAACAGTGACAGCCACCATTCCAGCTGAGAAGCACTGAATGGGGACTCCCTTCAATGGTCCGTTAAAGCCACTTGTTAATTGTCCAAAGGTGGAGGATGGGGAAGAGGGTTTCACTCTCCGCAAGGCGCTGACCTCATCCTCAGGGGCTGGCTGTGCAATCTAATGTTCACTGCACAACCCGCTTGCAGTTAACAACACAGGCCAATTTGGTATAAGTTGGTGGAAAATAATAGTCCAGACTAAAAGGCAGCTTTGTGGTTTGTCAGTGCAAATCAAAAAGACTAAATGCTCTATGGATGTGAAGGTAGAGCGGAGTGAAAATAGTCTTGTCTCAATGTAGGATACAGTTGGCAAATGTAAACACACATTCTTCTTTGCCTCCTTTATTATTACTCTTTCCCTACCAAATTTTAACATTTCACTGAAAACCATTTTTCTCTCTTTACAGAACTGGGTTCATGTCTGACTTTTTATGTGCTCATTAAAACAAAATCACAGCAGGATAGGCTACCTGAGTGTCATACGGGAGGGTGTGGTGTGAAAGGCTAAAATAAGAGCTGCCTTTCTCAGCTGACTGTCCTCTCACCAACTGATGTCATTTCCCCTTGATGGCCATAGCTTCAGCATTCTAATAGGGTTGAAAGATGAGTCCCCAAGGAGCCTAAATTAAAGACGCCCTCTACAAAAGGGCAGCGCCTGACCTTCGGCAGCTGTGCCTGGGCTAATACTGAGTCATTGTGTTGCTGCGTGTTATATTCTGAGAACAGTGCAGAAACTGGTTGCTGGTTAGCTCATTCACAGACACCTGGTGCTCCGCCTCCTCCCCATGCTTCAGTGCATCCCAATCCTATTGTATATAAATCCACGTCTTTGGAGCTCTTTGCTGGTTTGGTTGAACAAAGAACAAAATGAAACCTCCAGCTGCCCAGAAAAGGCTTTCTCCTCCGGGGGGTTATTATCATGGAATTCCAAAGAGGGAGCTAAGTAAGGAATTCTGGCGGGTTGTTCGTCATTCACAGTTACAGGAGGTTTAGGAGGCTGCCATTGCACAGCATACATATTTTTGCCAGTCGTAAATGCATAATTTGGGCCAGATCTTCAACTGGTATGAGTCAGTATAGGCCCATTTGCCCAGTACAACTATGGACATCTAATTAGATACGCCTAGCACACAGCAAACACCTTCTGCTATCTATCCACACTTCCCTCTCACTTACAGGCATGCTGTGTACAACCTGAAGGAAATGCTAGGGTCGCTCAGAAGTTGGGCCAGAGGCAGTCTTACTGTAGCTCCTTTGGCTTCAGTGGCGATACATCAGGAATGAATTTGAGCCAGTAAGGGCCAAATTCTATTCTTAGTTACACCAGTGTAAATCAGGATAATGTCACTAGCTTCAAAAGAGTTATTCTGCATTGACACTGGTGCAAGTGAGAGCGGAATCTGGCACTGCGTCTAAAGGAGCAGAATGATTTATATGAAAAAAAGAAACAGTGGCAAGCAGAACATACAAGCTGCACGGGCCTGGGCTTTGAAGTAAAAAATACATAAAACTAATATTAAATCCCCTCTGTGACTATTAAATGTGTTTTATTTCCAAACCCTCTGTAGAGGCAATCAACTCCTTGCCTTATAAAATATATGCAGCAGGTGTTAGGTTTGGGTTTTGTGCTTCATGCCATTTCCTGCTGCCAGGTTATAAAACATATTTTTTAATTGGGGCAAAGATTTAAGGACATTAATGAGAACCTTGTGGTCAGTGAGAATATGAGCAGCAACCAGGATTCAAGGGGCAATATTCTGCTCTGTTACACCAAAATGCAGAGGTATGCCGCTGGCCTAAAAGGAGTTACTCCAGACATAAACTGGAGTAACTGAAGCAGAATTTGGCACAGGGAATCGAAATCTGTATCTCAAAAACTTTGCATTCATCATGCTATCACTGTCTAAATTGTTTCATGTTTGTATTCTCAAATATTCTATTGATGGCTCTCCCTTCTACTCTCTGGTTTTCCCAAGACTGATTGAGGACTGGGGTGTGGGGGAGGCTTATCAGATTTCTTTCTTTCTTGTCTGATGTGTTTACTGAAAAGCTTGCCCTCCTCCTCTGTCACATCTATCAACTTGGAGCTCTTCAGGGCCGCCAAGGGCAAGTGGCCTCCTATGAGACTGGTGCCAAACCAGCTGCACAAATCACATCTAGCAGAAGGCTTGACAAAGTGCTTACAGCAATATATGGAGACCTATGCTGGGACTGTCAAAGGAGCCTAAGGGGGTTAGGTACCCATTTCCCCACTAAATAAC
>ML675616.1:87925099-87965730 GCA_007922155.1 Mesoclemmys tuberculata | reverse complement strand
GCATGAGCTAGGACACTCTGCTGCTCCCACACCACTGAGCTCATGCTGTTTATTAGAAAAGATGAATTAGAAGCGATAAGAGGATCTCCATGCACAAACTGAATTATATATAAATCACCAATTCCTGCAGAGCCTATGTGTTCCCTGCCGGTCTCTCATCCAGCTACCATATCTGCTCAGGTTTAGAGATCTAACAAGATCTTAGGACAAAGTGTTACCTTTATCCGTTTGGCAGCCCTCTTTGCAAAAGAGCATGCAAGTAATAAGACGATGCATGTTCAGAAGAGTAGCTAGTCTCTTGCAGTTAATTATTGATGGTTAGTGCAAAGTAAGGTCAGCAGTGTTTCACTGACAGCATGCAAAGCATGGTATGCTTCAAGATACCACAAAACCTGGATTAGTTAATAAAATAGTTAAAAATAGACCTACTGCTTGGATAGTTGATGATTTTGCAAGAGAACTGGTGTAACACCAGAAATTTCTCTTTGACCAGCTACAGAGGAGAATCAAAAATACCATCACTATGATATTTTCAACAGCAGCAGGGTGCTTGTAATTACTAAGATCAACACTTATGAGAACTTCAATTTTCTAAATGTCACTGTTGTTAGTGGAAGCAGGTTAATCAGCAAACTAAAGTCCTCAACCATACCTTGGCCCATTCCCAGGGGAGAATTTCCCTTAAGTGTAGAGGACTTGCTAGACATTTAATTTAGTGGAAACAATTTAAAGAAAGGGGAGGTCTCCCTTAGTAAAAACATAGGAAGGCATGTTGGTGAGGAATGCTTACAACCTTATGGCCAAATGCATAACTGACAGCATAGAATAGGGTGGGCTGTAATAAGAAAACATTTAAAATAAAAAATAATTACAAACATCTAAAGAGGCAGCAAAGTGTAAGAAAAGAAAAGGAAAGAATTGCAAGATTTTATGGGAAAATGACCAATAGTGGGTTGTTACGCCCAAAGCTATAGACTGAGGCCTGTATCATTTATTATTCAGTGGTGGTCATTTTTCAACTCAAGGAACAATATTCTTCCTGTGCAGATTAAAAATTCCAGTCAATATAGTATTTATTGTCCCCTTTTCAATGATAAAATTGTCTTACGTGTACGTCGGTTATCCTCCACGGAGGCTCCTCTGTTCTCATTCAGAAGGATCAAGTTCTGTCTATTCTATTCAACATTTTATATCAGCCTATCCCAGTGGTATCAGCAAAGCACTTAAGCATGTGCTGAACTTTTGATTTAAATGTACCATGTGCTTAAGCACTTCACAGAATTGGGGCCATAGTTTTGGCTAGGTTAGAGGCGGAAAGGCCAGAGATTTGGCTCCGCCAACTGTATGTTGCTATAAGCCAATAGCAGGTTGCTACCCCCATCTCCCACCTTCTGAAAGCAAAGAGGTAGAGGAAGAGGGGGTGGAATTGTGCCTGAGAGTTATGTCTCAATCACAATGCCTCAAGTCCAAATCTAGCCCTAAAGGATCTTTGACTTAAGAGGTAAAAGCATGACAAGATTTCAGGCAACAGTTAATCAGACAAGTGTTTCTTTATGTAGTCATAGCATCAAGAATTAAGCTTGTACTGTACTTTGCTCTTTAGAGGCAGATATTTACAAGTCATTAAAGATCCTTTAGAGACTAACATCCCTTTTTCAGATGATCAGGTTAAAGTTTCTTGGATTTAACAAAGACCTTGGCAAGATTTTTGTCCCTTTTGGTTTTAATTAAGTGTAGATTTTGAAGTGAGCCTGACTGACCACTACTTTGTTTCACTCCTCAATCCCAATTGCTCCCTGTGAGCCTGTTCCACTCCAGTGGACGTCAGTGGGCTATGAATCAAGCCCTGCATATACCTCCAAACTGCTTCCAGTAACTTGGGCAAAAGATGTAGTCAGCTGCACAAACACACAAACGTTCACGTACTATAATGCATCTTTTATCAATCCCCTTTCCTTTTCTGGACACAAGGAATCCCACACAACCAAGTGTACTGATTCTGTGGTGAACGCTCCAGCAATGTAAGTTTATTTCACTATTCTCAGACCTTTTGAGAGCAAAATATTTTTTAAGGTGTGTGACGGGGAGGGACTTACAAACCCAGCGCTAGGCAAGAAAGGGTTAAAGAGCAGCTTTGGGCGCAGGCAGCCCTGCCCCACCGCACCTGTCTATGCTTGGAGGAGGAGCCTTAAAAGGCAGAAGGCCAATTCAGAAGGTCCGTCTGTGGGAGGTGTGCAGACCTCTCCCCACTTAACTCCAAGAAAGGAGCGTTGTGGTGGATAAAGCTGCCGAAGGGTTCCTATAAACACTGCACAGTAACCTTGAGGACAGTAAGTCAGACTGTGGCTTGTCAGGTGTCTCCTTAAAGGAGGGAAGCCAGGGACATACCTGAGCTATTTTTAAGTTGTACCTTTCCTCTGAGGCCTGAAGAAGGGCTAAAAGCCAGCTGCAGTAGGAAGAAGTCCAGGGTAAAAACAGCAGGAGGTCTGAAGAGGTCTTACTTGTATTCTGCAGGGGTCTGGGCTGGAACGCAGGGTAGAGGGAGTTTGGGTTCCCCTATGGGCCACCAAGGAAAAGTCTGGTGAAGGTCCTGGCCAAGAGTCATAAGGCCTGGTGGGTCTAGAGTTGGACTTCAGCCCTGGTACAAAACTGCTGGACTGTTATTGGACTAAACTCTAACTTACCCTAAAAGGGCTGAGACTAAAATATGACCTGGCTGGACGACTGAGTCACAAGACAAAGGGGGCCACCAGAGTACCTGAATGGCTAGGCAATGATGCTACCGAGGGAAAAGAAACCTGAGAGTGCCGTGCCCAGCCACTAGGTGGCACACTGGCTGATCAGTCACTTTGCCATGAGGTGCAACAAAAAGGAAATTGAAAATAATGAAAAAGAGCATTAGAAAAAGCTAGTTAATATATTCTGAAAACAAATTTTTATAGACACTTTTAGTTCAGATAAAAACAAGGAACCAAATCCAGGTCATTCAAACAACCCGAATATAAACACTTGTAATGTCAGCTCCTGGTTATTGAATTCATTTTGGAGAAGTGTCACTTTATTTCTACCTGTTCTTAGTAGATGAACATGAATGGCTGGGTGGAAGGACGTAAAGGCAAATTAGGGTTTGAAGTAAGGATAATAGAATATGAATGCAGAGAGGATCTTGGACAAATAAAAGGCCTGATCCTGCAGTTTACAATATGAGACAGTTGCCTGCATCCACACAGAGCCCCATTCAATTCAGTAGCGCTTTCCATAGAAAAAGCTCACATATTGTAAACTGTAGGATCAAGGCCTAAGACATCTGTCGACATAGGTATGGATCCACAAAAAGGACTTACGCATTGCCTAACATAGGCACCTAGAAAATCACAGGAACAACACTATGATCCACAAAGCCTGAGTTAGGCATCTTAGCTTCCTACACAATGAATGCAGGGAGGCAGGTGCTTTAGAATGCAATCCACAAAGCTAGCATGCTAGGTAGGGAGCCACCTAAACTAGCCAATGGGAGATGGCGCCGAGAAGGGTGTGTGCTAAGCTCTGGCCTTTTTTGGAGATAGGCATCTAAGTCCAGGTGCAAGTGAATACGGCACTGACCTGAGAGGTAGCAGATCCCAGTCCAAAACCCTTTCCTCATCAGGTGGAGGGGGGAATTGAATAGGGGGGCTCCCATGTCCTGAGTGAGTACATTAACCCCTGGTCTAAAGGTTATAAGGGAGATCACTGTCATCCTCCTCCTGCTCTCTCTTCCACACCTGTCTGTTTTGTGGAGTTTGGTGACCTCTGGATCAGGCCTCATAGATGACTCAAGTGGATGAATGCCTATCTTCCCCAGCTTTGTGGAATGCTCTGGGGCTGAGGTGGGAGTTAGGCACATGGACACCTGGAGGGGAGCAGCAGTGCACATGCTCAGAGGCAGAAACATAGGCACCTAGAAACATAGGCATTATATGCTGCAGGTATAAGGGATGACTCTTCTTTCCACTGGGGAAAAAGCTATAAGGGTCTCCCAAAACACTTAAAAATATGTGATCTATGTATGGAATCTGGCCAGCCAAAATCTGAACATGCTACTGACACTTCAGTCAAATCTCACTTTGTAACTAACTCCTCCCATCTATCCCTTCAGCATGTTCCCCATGGAGCTGCTCCAAACCCCCTTGAAATCAATGGAAGAGGCCTCATTGACTTTAATGGGCTTTGGATCATGCCTCATAAAAGACAGATAGAAAGTGGAAGAGGAGCAGAGGGACAGAAACACCTAAAACAACATTTAAAAAAAATGTAGCTGGCAGGATTCTGCCAGCTATCACCTTCATCAGTGCATTTCTTTGCCCCCACCATCTATTTCCCCCCATCTCCTTTCATCTGCTTTGTCTATTGAGATTGTAAGCTACTCAGGGCAGGGCATGTCTCTTGCTATGTGTATGTATAGTAGCATAGCAGGGTCCTGATTGTGAGTGAGGCCTTTGGACATTGCTTTGCTACAATAATACTACAAATAAATGTGTGACATAGAATATATGTAATTGTCTTTGAAATCCTGCAAGCACTGGAGCCCCATTAGCTCTTCTAGAGTGCTGTAAAATTGTTTGATTAAAAATAAATGTAAAAAATTAATATAGCATTGGAGTAAAGTACAGAGATATCATCCCAGGATCTGAACAATGTTGTTATCACCTCTATTAATTAACTAGAAAGATTCAGATTTTAGACTCCTTAGAAACCATTAATTATCCTTCCACGAATCTCATGTTCACAGAAGCCTGTGGAAGCTGCTTTTATAATTATCTCCTCTTTTTAGGGTTGAACTGTTCTATTTCTAGCATGGTTCATTTTTAAATGTGAAACACAGTAGAAAGAATAACTTTTCTATGTCCCACCAGAAAATAAATTATATCAGAATGTACATAGCATTGACAGAAATAGCTTATAGACATGTTACAAAAAGTCAAACCTCAACAAGATTTGAATGTACAACCATTAGAATGGCTGTATAAGGCAAAAGCCAAGATTATCAAAACTGAATGCCTAAAGTTATGCTCATGAGTCCATACTGAAATGTATAAACATGACCTAATGGGGGCTGGTGGGTATGCAACACTTTTGAATATGCAGCAGGTGGCTAAATATATGTTTAGGACCCTGACTTTAGGCATCTAGTTTTGGAAATGTTGGCTCAGTGCTTTCGGCATCATGATACAGAGCCTTTGCTTAGTACTGGTGAGAATTTACGAGAGTTAAGTAAATGACAGAAGGGTTCCCTAAATGTAATGAAAGGCAGGATGAGCCAGTGGCTAGACTGCGTCGGAGCTGGGAGACCCAGGTTCAGTTCTCTGCTTCCCCAGATATGTAGCGTATGGCCTTGGGCAAGTAACTTAGGCACAGATCCCCAGTGGTATTTAGGTGCCGAAAGCCTATTGAAATCAATGGAAGTTGAGCATCTAAATACCTTTGAGGATCTGGGCCATCGTGTCTCTGGGTTTTAGTTCTCGATCTGTACAATGGGGAGAATAGCACTTCTATACCTCACTGGGGTCTGTGAGAACACATACATTAAAAGGTTGTGAGGTGTTTAGGTGTGGCATTGGATGTCACTTGGCTATGAGACATGACTGATGTAAACCTTGGGAAGTGGTATGAGCGTCAAAGGACTCTTTGAAACAATGGGCTAAGACAAGAATGAACTGTTAGTTGAGTAGGTTTCCTGGGAAATATGTGGGAGGAAGGGAATGCAAAAGTCCACCTGCAGACCGTATTGTTTGAAACTTTGCTCTCAGGAAAAGACCTTTGTCTACAAATTACCTAATCCCAGGATCCAAAGGCCCAAAGATCATAATGGAGTAACTCACAGCTTCATGGGGATTCTTGTTCTGAGAAAAAAATTATGAACTTGTAACCACAGGAGAAATCCTGTGTGGAGTTTGAAGGACTATTCAACTGCAAAAGCCCTTATTGGAGTTGGAGGTGAGCTCTCGTAAGGTTATCAGCATGCTTGGAGGTTCTTTTATTGTTTTTAATATGTCTCTGTAATGTTTTTACCTTAAGTATAAATGTGATTGCTTAGAAAGTGCTGTGTGGTGGTTGTTCACAACCTCTGAAGAGAAAGCAAAACTGGACTGCTGAGGCAGTCTGTATAGCTGGGGAATTCACACTGTAGGCAAGGAACTGTGCAGTCTGGAAACCCAGGTCAGGAGGGAAAGATGTGGGTCCCCACTCAAGAGAGGTGATGGCTGGGGAGATGGAAGCCTAAGAGTAGATGCCCTTGCTTGACTATGAGGAGGAAATACAGATGCAGGAGCCCTGAATGTGACAGGCATGTCAATGAAAATATCAGTACAAAGCTGAACATGAAGACTTCAGTGTTCAGACACAGCCTGGTGCTTAGCTCATACCAAAATCCACATGCATACAATATTTCCTATAATTAGATTTATTTACTGCATACTTTCACTTAAATTAAAAAGTGAGAAATATAAGAGCTGTACTTTTTAGTTGTGAACTTCTTCATAAATTATGGTGCATATTACTTGTTTGTATCCAGTGTTAGAATGACAGGGTGTGTGCAAGAACCTAGACAAAACATAAAGCTTCAAAGCCAGATGTCAGGACAATGTCCCAGATACAAAGTGACCATTAAACTGAATTCAATTGTTCATCCACTTATCCCACCCAAGGGATGAAATGCATAGGGCCAGGGCCTCAGCTGGAGTAAACCAATTTAGCTCTGTTGACTTCAGTGCTGACTTTCACCAGACATAAATTTAAAATAAAAAAAGATGGCTTTATTAAAATGGCCCGGGACATTTTGAATGACATTTGACTGACAGGACATTTGTCAAGAGCAACAGTTTCTTTCTCACAAACATTTCATTTCATTCCTGGATCTTATTTGGAGTACTACCTAGAGAACTTCAAAGGGACAGAACAAAATAACATGTCACAATTCAGGGCAAATGCACCTGCCTTCCCCCGGCTGTGGTCCAGGAAGTGCACTCACTCTAGACTCCCAGCTCCTCAGGCATTACCTCTCTTGCTCTGGAACCTGTCTCTCTCCTCACTGGGATATTTCCAGACTGCATAACTCCCTGCCTATACAGTATCCTCCCCAGGAAAATAAGACTGCCTAAGCAGATCTGTTTTGCTTGTCTCCTCAAAGATGGTAAACAGTGCAGTTGCCATAGTTACAGTTACCACACAGGTCTGTCTAAGCAAGCCAGTTTATTCTTAAGGTAAAGCATTACAGAGAAAACATATTAAAACCAATAAAAGACCCTCCTACACACATGTGAATAAGCTTACCGGAGATCACCCTAACTCCAGCAAGGACTCTGGCCAGCAATCTTCAGATCCCACATAGGGTTTTCTCCTGTAGTCACAAATTCATCACAGCTTTTGCTCAGAATGAGCACACTTGTGAGTCCCCCCTTTAGCCAGTCTGAGTCTTTGAAGAGACCGTGAATAGTTAATCAGCCACACAATGGTTTTCTGCTTGAGGGGCAGCTTCAAAAGGATGGATCTAGAGGTGGCTTATTTTGCATTCCTTCCCTCCCAAGTATTTCCTAAGATCCCCCCTCTCTGTCTAGCCCGCTGTTTCAAAGGGTCCTTTGAAGTGCATAACATGTCCTTGGGTTTACATAGCCATGCCTTCTCCTTAAAGAAGTTACATACAATCCCACAATAACACGTGAACATTTGCATTTTTAATTCAATGCACTCCTAAAATATTTAAACTTCAGTCAATAAGGTTTAACTAGGATAATGCAGGAAATTGCCTTCTGTCACACCATGATGATAGAACACATTTTAAGCTTTTCAAAATTTGTCATTTTTAACATCCTGTTGCTAATATGACTTTGATTTCTAAACACATTTATGTATTTCATCGGTAGGGGCCAACTGCTGAAAACACACATGGGGGTAATGGTACTCGTATAAGGAAAGTGGCAGTAGATTAGGAGCTAGGAGAGCTGGGTTTTGTTCTGGCTTCTGCCACTGGTGTGCATGACAGGCACATGTGACAGGCATGACATTTCGCCTTTTGAGACTCCCAGCCTCTGTCTCCCTTCCTATTTGCATTGTTAGCTTTTTAGAGCACAGCCTGTTTGTAGGTGTTTGTCCAGTGCTTAGCACTGTAGAACTGGTTGGGGCTTCTAGGAGCTACTATAATTTGAACAATAGACCCACTGAAGGCAATGATAGGATTCACATGAGTAAAGATACTTACATGCCTGTTTGCAGAATTGGGATGAGTGAACATGCAGTTGACTGTAACTCAAAGAAATGCTATTGGATTAATGAATCCAAATCATATGAAATGATTTGATCATATCAAATCATATGAAAAATCCCATGCATCACTCCCTGCATTACTGAAAACAGCTTTCATTATTAAACCTGAAATTATTTTTAAAAAATCGAGTTCACTTGCTACCATTTGTTCCCCTGGTTTATTTTTACCCGTAGACTGTGAGCTTTTGGGGCGGGGCCTGTCTTATTGTCTTTTGTTTGTTCAGCACCTAACACAATGGGGCTGGGGCCTCTGGGCATTACAGCAATACCCAAAATAAGCAGTAGTAATAACTTCATTCACATAGGACAATGGAAATAAGCTAGTCGGTATCATTGTTTCTAGTTCTTGTGGTTGTGGAAAACTTTGATAGAATGAGCTGAGTTTAAACTTATGTGGTGCTGTCTGCCAGAGTTTCCAGATATCTAGAAACAGTAACTCTGAGACGAGTGAACAATCCTGTTTAATCTCATGTGAGTGTTAACTCTGAAGTCTAATGGTGATGATTTAAATGTCTGTGTTGTAAACTGCTTCACTGCTGATCATTTGCACAGAAACTTCCAGCTAATATGCTTATTCCACAGTTGAAAACTACCTCCCCAGGTACCAAAAGTCCCAACTGTCCATTGCACAGTGGCAAAGTCCCCAATTTCCCTTCTTGACAATATCCAGGATGTAGCGATGCATTGTCTGTGCAAAAATTTGTGTGATTTATTGGAAGTGTGGGGATAGCACAAAATCAACTGACTACAGTGCGGATCGCATTGTTCATGCCTATACCTATTTCAGCAGGACCTTGGGTTTCCCATTTTAATGAAACTGCCACTGAATTTTTCAGTTGACTGCACCACAGTGCCACAGAACCCTGCAAAATGTAAGGCTAGTTTGCCACAGACTACATAGGGGCTTGCACATGCTAGCATGGATTAGCAAACACTTTGAGACTCCATGCTTGTAGTCCAGGTCATGCACTCTGGGAGAGTTCAATGTTAAATAGTTGACAGCTGTGCCTTTGGCAAAATAATGTAAGTTTGGTGGAGCTAGGTGAGGTGCTACTGATGAGGGATGAATTAGTCATTTTCCGCTCCCTTTTGGCTCTCTGCTGGAAGCCACCAAAGAGAAGCCAAAAGAAGCTTTCCTGGCCCAGGCAGATTTAAGAAGAATAGCATGATGGACTAGCCCGTGGACTAGTTATCAGGGAAGGAGGCCTTAATTTGCAGTTTGAGATGTGGTCAATGATTGATCAAGGGATCTGAATACTAGCCTCTCAGTACAGGGCTGCCCTTGCTGCCATACATTCCTGCAAAAAAGATTTGAGCATTAAACACCCCTAATGCATGTACTTCATGGTCAAATTTTGGCTTCAATGGGACCAGGCTTTGGCCCTTAATGACCAGAGGATGCCATTAAGACATAGCCCAGAGTAGGGGGTAACCCCAGAGGGTGTTCAGCATTCCATCACCCCTTAACATACATTCTCTCCATCACCAGCCAACTGTACTGGCCAATCCACAGTGGGCAGGCATGATCTTGCCTCTGCCTTGTGGAGAGGCTGTGGGACACCACTTCGAGCATCCTTCCACTTAAAGAAGGGCAGGGCCTACAGTTTTATCCAGCCCCTGCGTAGGGTTTTCAAAGTGGGGAAGATGGTAGCAGGTTCCAGATGCTTGCCAACAGCTCTAACTTACTGTAATGAGATGAAGAGCAATCTTGGGGTTAAGACAGTGGAGACCTGGGTTCAGTTCCTGGATTTGCTATACAGTTTTTCTATGACCTTGGGCAAGTCATTTTGGGTTTGAGCCTGTACCAGTCTTCTGTTTGTACTGCAGCTTGGTCAAGTGATTGCATGTTTCAAAAGACAGGCCTTCTGCGCTGACTTGGCATACATGTTGGTATGAGCCTCTGTGTCACTGTTTGCCCTGAAGGGGGCCATTTCACTTCAGATTGCTCTTGCACCAGTGAAGTCAATGTGAATTTGGCCATTGACTTCAGTGAGAACTGGAGCAGGTCCATAATCTGTGTGTCTCAGCTCCCAATCTGTAAAATGCGGATGATAAAAGAATTGGTTGGGAAAATTCTGAAAAAAGACAATGTTTCATTTGAATTTGCAGGCATGGCAAAATTGGAACATTTTGTGGCGATGGACCGATTTCTCTGAAATTCCGACAGAAGCCCGGGAGGTTTTGAAACCCTCTTGCCAGGCTGGTTTCCAGCCAATTCATTCGCCTGGCTCCAAAGCAGCCTTCCTGGTGGGTTGCCGGGGAGCCCAGGCTTCCAGGGTCTGTGGCCCCAAAATGCCTCCTTCCCCCATGCAGATTCCTCCAGGTTTTTTAGTGTCTGAGGCTCCAGGCATTGGTGTTAGAACTATGGGTGTGGGGGATGCTGCCGCATCTCCTAGCTTGAAGCGGTTTCCATCATATGCAGGGTTTACAAATTGATTCAATGGCTCTCAGCATCCCCACTATAAAAATTGTTCCAGCATCCCTGGCTGACTGCCCCCAAGCCAGAGATCCCTTTTGAATTTCCAAATTTTGGTTTTCATTCAGAACAAAACCACATTTTGAGAGAGTAAAATCCTCCATGGAATGCAATTACCTTATTCCACACTGCTCTAAAGAATCTGCCACTTTTTGTCTGTCTTGTCTGTTTCGATTGTCAGGCCTTTTACAGGTTCTGTACCTAAGCATGTGTTTGTACAATGCCTAGCGCAATGGGACCCTAATCTTGGTTCTGATTTCTGGGTGCTATTGTAATACACATAATAAATATATCCCGTAATCCATCCCTTAAACCATGTACATCTATGTGGATGTTTTACCAAAGGGGAAAATGGACTGTTTGTGGCAAGACCCAATAAAAACTTCATTCTGAACTCAGGAGTCTCAGAACAAAATTTTAAAGTGCCAGAAGAGTTTCAAGGAAATTCTGCTTGTTGGTTTGCCTACTATGCTTTCCATCCTTACTCATAATTGTAGGACTTCTTCTCTACCCCCACCCAAGCAGTATTGACAAGAAAGGGTTCTTCACAGGATTCAATCTATTTATGTCTGGATATTGCCAAGTTGAAAATTCTTCTGAGCAGGGCAAGGTCTGGCCCATTTCAGTTAGCTTCTTCCTCTGGAACTGTGGGTGGATGATGGGAAGAGAAGGAGAGAGTCAATGTATTGATTGAAATCATTTTTCCAAAGAGATGTGTAGTAAAATGGAAAATTGTTTCTTTGGAGTTCATTTTTTCCATAGCAAAGCTAGAATCTTTCATGAATAAATCTTCCCGGAAACAAAACCATGGAGAGCACTGGCTCGGCAAGGATTTCTGGATCAAATATCTGTATGTGCATACTTGCCAAATGACTGCCTGCCCCATAATCTCCAACCAATAAAAAGACACAAGGGGTAAGAGATTTCTTTGCCTTGGCATGATGGACTGCACCTGCTATATTGCACTGTACATTATATTATTGTTATTTATGTATTCGTATTGTTATGGTAGGCATCACCAGGTGGCACTGTTACCTATAGACTTCCAAAATCTTTTTTTTTAGCCTGCGAGCAAGTTTTGACTGTTGGGAACCTATGCCATGCTGCGGTTATGCATCCATCCTTTCAGGTGCCTGGTGCAATAGTATGGAACTATATGTGTACGTGGGGTTCCACAGTTATTTGAATTATTCTTGGATTTTGTAAGAGGCAGGTTCTAGCGAGAAGGAGCTGTGTGAGTAGCAGAAGGATTTGCTTTCTGTCTTGGGCTCTGATTAGACTCAGCTCTTGAGGCAGAGTTGCTCCCTGGGAACCATCCCTTGGTATTGGGCTGAGATTTCTGGAAAAAGGGATTGCGCAGCATGTTGTTTGACCATATAATATCAGCAATGACATCTGGGTGTAAATAAAGGAAGTTACAATGAAAGCATACCCAGGCTCTGGGTCAGTGACTGAAAGGCTGACCTGCAAGGCCCTGGACACCTGCTACTGGTCAGCACAAAGTGAGGCTGATGTCAGAATGAGGCACTGGTGTTGGACAAAGGGGCAACAGAGTTGTAACATCACCTAGAGCCCCAGCCAGGAATCTGTGCCCCATTAAGCTAAACGTTGTACATACATTAAATTAAAAAAGACAGCTCCTGACTCAAAGAGCTGACAACCTAAGCATATGATGAAAGACAACAAATGGGGCAGGGACCAGGCAATAGTGAAGTGATTGAATTTGGAATAATAAGTAGCAGTCATTTCTATACGTAACTTAGCACCAGAGCTGGGATTAATCTGGGGTTGTTTCCATGTACTACCAGTAGTTTCTAAGGCCCTGACCTTGCTTTGAGGTCAATGGGACTTCATACAAGCATAGGGATTCACCTGCATGGATCTGATTGCAGAAGCAGGGCCAAGACAGGAAGAAGGCCCTTTTCTGGAGAAATAGCAGAATGCTGTGGTCAGAAATAAGAGCAGTTTTTTCAAAGGGATCCTATCACATAAGAAAGAAGTTATAAAGGGCCATGATCCAGGCAAAAGGAGCCTACACAGTGGTGAGGTTTAGAATATCTAGGCAATCTTCCTAGACTCTGTCACTGCAGAGGCTACTCTGTATTCCATGGGGAATGGAACCTCACTGCAGACAGGAGATGCCTATTTAGGTAACTTCTAGGTCTGTATTAAAACCTATTCAATAAAGTGTGAGGGGAAAGGATGGAGCTGATTTGTTTGTATGCCCAGAGATAGCCCTACACTTATGTCAATGTACAGTCAAGATGGTGATTCAAACTGTTGGGGCCACAATCTGTCAACCCCACCTCAACATGTAATTAAAGCCTTTCCCACTTCCGGGTCCATCACTATGCCACTCTACTTTGAAAGATGAATATAAGGACTCAGTGCTCCCCCAGTGATGTGTCACTCTCCTTTCCCTGCTAATAAGCCCTTTCCCAAATGTACTACCTGGATTATGGAACTCTGTTTGAGGCCTCCCCACATCTTAATTTGCACAGCAATAACTGTGCTTACAAACTTTTGATGTCAGTTCAAAATGATCTTGTCCATTTCCAGCAACCAGATGTGCATTTCACGTGGCTGGAGGCAGTTAGAATTCTAATATATTTCCAAGGTAGAAGCTGGAAGTGGCACTTGATCAACATTTTACATATGGATAAACATGGGTGCAGAGACATGAAGTGACTTTCTGAAGGTCACACAGCCCATATGTGGCAGAGATTGGACTAGAACCCTGACTTCTGACTCCCAGTCCAGTGCCAAGATAAGACATTAGGCCAAATACTTCCACATTAGTGTCCAATGTGAGGCATCAGCTATTGATGTGCAATAACCTGGAATAACTGCACATTGTCGCTCTTTTACTTTTATTTTTTAAATATTTAAAATGTAAATAACAAAAGTTAATAACTATTAGTGTATTGTCTTCTAAAGATAATATTTAAGATCATCTTAGCAGAGGCCAGGTTTTTAGAAGGGCTCAACACATTTGGGCATGGAGACCTTTTGAAAATGTCGCTGTTTAAGTGTGTCCATTGGAGCTGAATTCTTTTGAAAATCTGGTCCAATATATAGCTGCTGAGCACTTGAAAAATGTGGTCCTAATAGGCTAGAGGGACTATCCAAAACTTTGCAGGCACTGCTGGGTATAATGCTTCCATTCCTTTGTCAAGCATTTTAAGATCTATGGATGGAAAAATATTATATAAGTGCTAAATTAGTACTTAGCAAAAGTCCAGAGCTTAAAAACACATTTTAAAAGTGTTGCTATTGAAAACTATTGCCACGAGGTGGCAGGTTTCAACTGTTTGATCAGTGAATTATGTCCAGCTGGTCAAGCTTGTGCTACACTGCATAGGGAAAAAAATACTGTGAAACTGAGTCATCTATATTCTCATCTCTCAGTTCCTTCACCCAGGATTTCCTTTTAATGTTGGACGCAGCTGGAGATTTGATCTTAAAGGAAGTACCAGATGAGTGACATCAAGGGAAACAATCAGAGCCAGTGTGGTCAGGAGAAGCAGGTAGAAGAGGGAAGGCAAGAGAAGCAAGAGTAAGGTGGAGGCAAATGGGTGGTGAAGGAGGTCCAAAGGGCAGCCACTGAAGTGACAGCCAATAAGGAGAGAAGTAGGAGACACCGGTAGATAAGCTGGGGTAGCAGCTGTCAAATAAGCAGGTTGGGCTTGGTGGGGGCATGGCAGGTACATATCTGGTGTGTTACCAGATTTGCCCATCACTTTGTGGTGCGCTCATTTATTATGGTTCTGTTCTGGGGTCTCTGTAATTTTATCAATGTGCTGCTGGTGTCACTTCTGTTTCGATATGGAGCTCTATTTCTTCTGCAAGTCCCTGCCTCCCAATGGAGCTACGCTGCAGTTGAACTTCCAAGCTGACACCCTCATATGCCCCAGACTCAGCACAGAGTTCATTTCAGAGGGACAACAATAAAATGCAGTCTGGCACATGCCCACAGGTTAACAGAGCATCTGAGCAGGCAGGGGCAATCAGCACCTTCAAGCTGACATCCTCATTTGCCCCAGACTCAGCACCCTCCCGCCAGTCTTGTATCACACTTGTCCTAGAAGTAATTCCTTTGATGAGCAGACCCCACAGGATTTTTGGGTGTTACAGAGATCTTTGGAGGAGGAGCCTTGCTGCAGAGCAAAATAGGGAAGCTGAGAACATGAAAGAGTAAACGAAATTTGGAGAGAGTCTGGCAACTAGCTTGACCATAAAAGTTATTTTATTGCCAGGTATATAAAACTTAAGATTCTAGTAGTAATAGACATACAAGGAGAGACAAACAAACCAAAGAGTTATAATATTACAAGGTTTCAGTTGGGGTATTGGGGAAATCTAGCCCAAGTTTGATTACAAAAGTCAGGTTTAGAAAGTTATACCTGGAGTAAGAGACAGAGAGAGAGATCAATCAAATTAGGTCTGAGGGGAAAAAGTGGGCTTAACAAAAAGAGAGAGAGAGAGAGAGAGAGAGAGAGAGAGAGAGAGAGTTGGGGTCTCACCATTCAGTGCAGCTTGAACCAGTCAAAGGTTCCCAGGTAGCCAGGCTGTTCATCTTAGGGTCCAGACTGCCTGAGACAGGCAGAGCTCCCAGCATGATCTATGAAGGTATCTCAGTCAGGAAAAGGTGAAGTCCCAGTGGAACTGGCACCGCATTTGGTTCCAAGCACCAGAACAGAATTTTGAACTTGGGTAGGGGTTTTTGTAGGGAAACAACAATGGTTCAAGGGAGAACATTAGATTAGTTTATGGGTAAAGGATGGTTCAAGGACGTACACCAGAGTCATTTTGTTTTGGCTAGACACTAGGAACTGATCATTCCTGGCTATGAGCGATGTTACTTCAAGGGAGCTCACAACACAATAAGGCAGATTCAGTATTTTGGATACCAATAAAGGATTCAGTACCCAAAGGGCAGCTATGGGTTCATTAATAACTGGAGCAGAGATCTCCCATCATGCAGTGCTCCCCTGCTTCTCTGCTCCCAGAGTTCAGTGCGGTCCATGCCTTGGAATCTCTCTTCTATGCTTTGTATACTAATGGAGGTGCCTCCCTGTCCCATCTTTGATGCAAATGAGACTAGGGGAGTTGCCTTAATGCTGTTACCCTTGTCTGGAGGGGTTTAGGTGTGATTCCCACTGTTTCATTGCTTTTTGTAAATGTTTCCTCTGATCGGTTCAGGCAGAGGTGGTGGTGGGGGAAGTCCTTTGTGAGTCAGACAGGCTGGGTACTGAGCTAGGGTTCCCCAAGAACACAGAGCTGACAGGTAACAGGTGGGGTCAGACCCCTTGAGCTAGTACTGTGTGCTGACTGAAGGAAAGGAGTCGCTGGCTGGCCAGAAGGCATGAGGAGGAGAAGCTGAGTGGCAGGAGAAGTGAGCAGCAAAGGGAGAAGCTGGAGACCTAGCCAGCTGTACTAGGCCCAAAGGGGCAGTGTGAGGAGGGAGTGCTATAACTTTACTCACAGAGCTATTCCCCATGCAGCAATGCCTTTATACAAGCCCTTCCCTGTGCATGACAGTGAGAAGACACCCGTCCTGCTTTAATTACAGTAACCCTGAAGAACATTGATTTTGAGCAACAGCATCCACAAACCCGGGAATCCTGGATGCCCCATCATCTCAGGCATTGGTACTCTGACAGCGGGATTGTCAGGCTATGCGGACTCTCTCCTCAGGCCCTATGCCACTTGCACTTCTAGCTATCTTTGTGATACCACTGACTTCCTGAAAAAACTACAATCCACTGGTGACTTCCTAGAAAACACCATCCTAGCCACTATGGATGTAGAACTCTCTACACCAACATTCCACACAAAGATGGACTACAAGCCATGAGGAACATTTCCCCTGATGATGATATGGCACACCTGGTAGCTGAACTTTGTGACTTTGTCCTGACCCACAACTACTTCAGATTTGGAGACAATCTATACCTTCAAGTCAGTGGCACAGAACCCGCATGGCCCCACAGTATGCTAACATTTTTATGGCTGACCTAGAACATCACTTCCTTGAAATTCGTCCCCAAGCCCCTCTTCTTTACCTATGCTACATTGATGATGTTTTCATCATCTAGACCCACGGGAAAGAGTCCCTCGAAGAATTCCACTGGGATTTCAATAATTTCCACCCCACCATCAACCTCAGCCTGGACCAGTCCACACAAGAAATCCACTTCCTGGACGCTACAATACAAATAAGGGATGGTCACATTAATACCACCCTATGCCGAAAACCAACTGACCACAATACATACCTTCATGCTTCCAGCTTCTACCCTGGACACATTACACGACCCATTGTCTATAGCCAAGCCCTAAGATACAACCGAATTTGCTTTGATCCCTCAGACAGAGACAAACACCTACAGGATCTCCATAAAACATTCTTAAAACTACAGTACCCACCTGGGGAGGTGAAGAAACAAATTGACAGAGCCAGATGGGCATCCAGAAGTCACCTACTACAGGACAGACCCAACAAAGAAAATAACAGAACACCACTGGCCATCACCTACAGCCCCAGCTAAAATCTCTCCAACACATCATTAAGGATCTACAACCTATCCTAGCAGATGATCCCTCACTCGCTCAAGCTGTGGAAGGCAGGCCTATCCTTGCTTACAGACTGCCCCCCCAACCTGACGCAAATACTCACCAGCAACCATACACCATACAACAAGAACAGTAACCCAGGAACCTATCCCTGCAACAAACCCCATTGCCAACTCTGCCTGCACATTGACTCTAGTGACACCATCACAGGTCCTAACCACATCAGCCACACCATCAGGAGTTCATTCACCTGCACATCTACTAATGTAATATATACCATCAGGTGCCAGCAATGTCCCCCTGCCATGTACATTGGCCAAACCGGACTGTCACTACGCAAAAGAATAAATGGACACAAATCAGACATAAAAGATGGTAACATCCATAAGCCAGTAGAAGAGCACTTCAATATCTCAGGACACTCTGTAATTTGCCATACTTCAACAAAAAAAACTTCAAAAACAGACTTCAGCGAGAAACTGCAGAGGTGGAACTCATCTGCAAACTTGACACAATCAGACTGGATCTGAATAGGGACTTGGAATGATTATCTCATTACAAGAAGAAATTGTCACTGTTCACACATTCTCTCCTTCTAATCAACAGTTATGAATAGGCCACATCTACCCTAACTGAATTGATTTTATTAGCACTTGCCCTCCCTATTGTTATGGTTCTTACCCTGGGATGTGTATATATATATATACCTCCTATCTGTAATTTCCACCTCATGCATCTGACGAAGTGGGTTGCAGCCCACGAAAGCTTATGTCCACAGAAATTTGTTAGCCTTTAAGGTGCTACAGAGCTCTTGATGTTTTTACAGCATCACAATAATCATGCTTGACTGTCTGATAACATCTTTACAGATGAGGATCCCACTGCTCTCTGTCAACATGAATTGAACCACACAACACCCCTGCAAAGTAGACAGTTATTTCTATCCCCACTTTTCAGTTTGGTAAACTGAGGCATGGTGGTGGAGTAACATGTCATGGTGCGGACGGTAGGAAGAGAACCCAGGATTCCCAGTCCTCTGCTCTGACCACAAACTTTAGGAGGAAAGAAAGCTGGGAATTTCCACTTATTCTAGTCCATGTGCAAATGATGAGGACGCATGGGAAATTTAGTAGAGTCAAAGATGACCTTAAGAACAGGGGAAGAGAGCTGAAGACTGGGTTAGTCCCAGAAGAGTGGAGATTCTTCCAGAGTCAAGTTAGAGTGAGAAAGTGGAGATGGCTATTTGGGTCCAACTGATGTATATGTCTATAGCACAGAGAAGGGATGGTTTGGAATTCATGGATCATTTAATGCCTTCTTTGTTCTCCCCTTAGCAGACGGGATTCCAACCTCTTGGATTCAAAACTGGTAGTGCTTATTAAATAGGCTTTAACCTGGTTAAGAAGGGGAGAGAGGCAAAGATGGCAGACACCCAAATGCTAGCAGTAGCTTTGCTTACAGGAAGAGGCTAGCTTGTTGAGCCAGAGATAGACTCATAGACTTTAAGGTCAGAAGGGACCATTATGACCATCTAGTCTGACCTCCTGCATAACGCAGGCCACAGAACCTCACCCACCCATTCCTGTAATAAACCCCTAACCTAAGACTGAGTTATTGAAGTCCTCAAATCATGGTTTAAAGACTTTATGGTACAGCGAATCCACCTGCAAGTGACCTGTGTCCCATGCTGCAGAGGAAGACGAAAGATCATAATGCTTTGCCTATTGCCACTTTTCCTGCTTTGAATCTGGTAGCTCTTTGTTGCCATTCTGGGAGTTAGTTTAGTATCATGTCTCACCCCAAAGAGGAAGTCTGCTGAGGGAGGTCTGTGGTCTGATTCTGAAGTCATTGGAGGGGGGGGAGTCAGCACAGAAACTAGGTTGCTGTCAACAGCTGTGTGCTCCCCTTCACGTCCTGTAACTGCACAGAAATTGCTGTTGTTGGGGCTAAGCAAACCACTGATGTTTCACTGCAAGCTATTTTTACTTTGACCCCTGCAGTGTAGGAAAGGCTGGAGGCAAAAAGACACCTTTGGCTTGTGGATTTCTAAGTCTGAAGGTTCATACAATTTATTACATGTGAATCTCCAGACCAACCATCTCAGATTCAGGCTTAAAAACAAAGTGAGTCTATGAAAGTTCTTTCTTTTGTCCTTGCTCAGGAAAGAACTAGTTATCCTAGACACTATAATATCCTAGCCAATTTCTATCCCTTCCAGTGTCCAGTGCATTATGGAACTGTGTGTGTATGGGGGCCTGCGGTTATTTGAACTATTTTTGGATCCAGAGTTGATCTATAGTATCTCTGAAAATAGAGAACTTCAGATACTGGCGTAGTTCAAGTGCAGCAGGTGAATTTTTTGGATCTAGTGAGAAAATCAATGTGACCTGTCCTAGAGCTTAGGAAAAGGCACAGGGAGTCAGGACTCCTAGGTTCAGCTCCTGACATTGTCACTGACTTATTGTGTAACCTTGTGTGAAGGAGTGCACCAGCCCATCCCACCAGAGGGGCAGCCCTTAGTTTCCTCAGGAGCCAGATAGGCCCCGCCCTATCATACACACTGCACACACCCTGGCAGGAGGTGGGCTTGAAAGCCTAGCAGAGGCCTCAGATTGGGACAGTAGAGGAGAGACTCACTCCCAGAGCCTGCGAGAAGGGATGGAGCCGTGCTGTGTCCAGAAGGGCTTCAGGACCGCCTCCTGCTCAGGCCAGATGGGTTGTTGGGTCCCACCACGCTCGGGAGTCTCAAACAGTGGTGTTATAGGCAGTCAGAGGCCAAGCATGACACTTTGCTGCCTGCAAAGGAGGGGAGTTGTACCAACTCCCCCCCTTCAGGGGAGCACTAGGCACTGTCTGTCACACCTAGATTATGTCACTTAACTGCTTTGTGTCTCAGTTCCCCCACCTGTAGAATGAAAATGGAAAGGCTTGCCTCTCTCAGGGTGGTGTTCTCTGGAGTGACTTTATTAACTTTGCAAAACAGCTGCAGAGCTCTATCTGAAATGTGTTATAGTAGTGCAAAGTATTAACAAATGATGCCAATGTCACTGAAGATTGGTAGACAGCCTATGTCTGCATAGCTATGCCAGCATAGACCTAGTGTGGCACAGCATACGTCCACATAAAGGGTGTTTCTGCCAGCTTATATTCAGTGAACATTACAGCAACCTCGGGGCTGCTCCAACTCACAGTCAGCTGCCACAGTCAGATATTATCAAGACGTAAGGATGCCTCAGGTCCTTTTTCCAGAGTCACACCAAGTGTACAGGAGCCTTGCACAATCAAGGAGTTCTTCTATGCAGGGTGAATTGTCAGGGTGTTGATCCACCAGTTTTATGGCCATGATGAGTTGCACAAGCAGCCAGAATAGAAGTCAGGCTCTGAAACCTATAGCACATAGTCCCCTTATATACTTTGAAAATAAATATGGTACATCCTGTAAATCCTATTGTCTTACTGGTAGAAAGCATGCATTTCTACATCTGACAGGTCATGAGATATCAGACATTAAAATGATTACTAATTCTTTGCCAACATGGCACTATTTGTACCAGTCTGGGACAGAACACAGCTAGTCTGAGAGCCGTGTAATTTTCATCTCTTGATAGCAACAATTCTGCGGGTGAGATCTACCAAACCCAAAAAGTCTTGCTGTAAATAAGATGAAGAACCAGACCCACAAAGGTATTCAGGCCTGGATACGTTTGTGGAGCTGAGTCAAACTGAGATTGTTAATTACAACTTCTTGAAAGCACTACTAGAATGTTTTCAACAACAAATAATTTCTTCTTTTGTTCTTTCCATGCGTGGTCCTAAAATGCAAAAATTCTGATCTAGATCAAAAGATTGTGAGTGGTTTTGTTCTGATCATTCTGAGACAGAGGTCAGCTGTGAAATTCTAGTCTGGGCTTGACTCCTTCAAATTCAGAGGGAGCTTGTGTTACAAGTTTGGGTCCATTTTAGCCTTAATTTCTTTCTGAGAAAAAATGTAAATTAAATCAGCATTTCCCAAACTTTTCAAAGCCGAGCCTCCTTTATGTAAATGAAACCAATAGCACACCCTTACAACACAGGGTTAAAGGCCTAGCCTAAATGAGCAGTCACTCAGGGCAGATTGTGTCAGGGTGTGCAGAATTGGGGGAGTGGTAGGGACTAGCACCCCACAATGGAAAAATTGGAGGAGGGGTTACTACATATTTTCCCTATGCATTGTTCCGCTACACATTCTGGGAACCAGTGTTCCCTGTAAACTACACATGTGGGAGGGGGGGGGGGGAGGCAGAGATCAGAGAGCCCAGATGGGCTGGAGCAGCTGCCAAAGGCCCTAGGCTCAGGCCAGGAAGTGGGTAGGAACTGGATGATTAGACCCTCCCTAGGAGCAGCTTCAGAGATGCCAACTGCCAGGACCCTCTTTCTTAACCTGAAGCTGGCTCCCTACCCGAGTCTCAGATGATCCCTCCGCAGAGCAACCACCCCAACTCGCCCTTCTACCCCTCTGCTGTCCCCCATTCAAAGCAAGCTTCTAGATTGTGTAGATCTACATAATAGGACACTGGGCACATCTACACTGAAATTAAAAACCTATGGCTGGCCTGTCTCAGGAGACATGGGCTCATGGGGCTGCAGCTAAGGGGCTGTTTAATTGTGGTGTAGACATTCAGGTTCTGGTTGGAACTCAGGCTCCAAGACCCTGCAAGGGTCTCAAATCTTAGGCTGTAGCCCATGCCCAAAGGTCTCCTCTGCAAATAACCAGCCCCTTGGGCACATGGGGCCCAGGTTCAGCCCATCTATCTAATTGCAGTGTAGACATACCCACTGTGACAAACAGGGCAATCTCCAGGATAAACCTGACTCCTCTAGGAGTCTAATGTAAACCTGGGCAAATGTTACAAACTTCAAAGGACTTTTTGAAACAATGTGAACTTGTAAAATGAAGCCGATTTCCCAGGAAATCTCTAGGAGAGGGGATATGCTAATATAACCCCTCTGCCTAGGCAAGATCTCATCCATCTGAAGCTTTGCCCTGGGGAAGGGGCCCGCTGTCTGGCTGTTTACCTATTCCCAGTCTCTTCAAAGACCTCAAACTGGATGAAGGGACTTGCTCACAGATCCATGTTCTGTCATGGATGTCATGAACTTGAAAACCCAGGAAAACCCCTCTGTGGTAATTACATTGCATGTGTCTGAGGAGAGAAACAAAACTGGCCTGCTTAGGCAGCTGGTCTTTTGCTGGGAGTAACATAGCAGTAGCAGAGAACTGTTGAGCCTGGAAATACCCTGGTCAGAAGGGAAAGAGATGGGGGTCTCCACCCAAGAGAGGTGATGGCTAAAGAACCTGGAACTGCGCTCCTGCCTGCTTCATAGAGAAGGAATACAGGCGCAGTTGCCAGGAACTTACAAATATTTCCATTTTACATGCTTTGAGAAGGGAAATAGTTAATTGGCATTTTAAAATACGATTGGTGTCTGAATCTGCAGTTGTTGAAATAAATGGGGCAGCTCAGAACCCCGCACTTTCAGGCTCTTTGCGAACTCAGGCTAACATCGCTGCATGACTCGTGCTCAGGCCACATTTTCAAGGGTTTCTTCATAACCCTACGAGCTGCTAGATAGTTACTTTTGGTTTTGAAATTAAAGTTGAGGCTCTGGTGATCAAGTTCCACCACACCCCCCGCTATCACCTGAACCCCAGAGGGAATATTCTGCAAAGGTGCTAAGTTAAGCACCTTTTGCAATAAGCAACATGAAAAAAATTCAAAATAAATTCCAAGTCTTTATTATGTATTAAAAATACTGTAAATAAGCCATACAGTTCATTTCACAGTAACCTAAACAATGGTTAGGAACTTGAAAAGGAGAGTCAAGGAGGAACAGAACGTTTCAAAAGGTAACACAACAAAGTTACCTCAATGCAGTGCATCTGTCTCACTTATTAAGACCTAGTTGACTTGTTAGCAACTTCTCACTACGTACAGTGGGAACAGCATTAGAGATAGCTGGGTATTTTATTCTTATTTACCTGAGGGGACTCCCTCTTTACCTTTGCTGTTCCCAGAAATTACCACTTTGGGGAGGTGCTATTCCTATGAATCATTTTCTAATGCAGCCAAAATGTTGAATACGATATGGCTACTATCTGTGGGCTAGCAGATCTCCCCCGTTACACAGCAGCCTGCATCTATGCATAAGTACCTTTGAAAAACAACATTTAAAAAGTGAGCATCAGAAAGAGGGGAAATCAGAAATCCTTTTTAAGGGCACAGACTCCAAGAAAGCTCCATGTTCAAGAGATTCTTAAGAGTGCTTTAAATTCTTTAATATTTGACACACACTCTGGTTCTCAGCCAGCCTGAGGCTTGCCCCCATGCCACTGCAGTCAATGACACATTCACACTGACTCCAATGGTATAGATTCAGGCTCTTAGCACAGAATATAATAATACTAATTAAAGTCACTGCCATGTGAGGGGTAATCTTGAAAGGCACTTTATTTACAAACAATTCTGTTGGTATCATCCGGAATTGTTTCTTACTCCTCCTGTGGTTTTATTAGCACACTTAGGCCTGGTCTACACTTAAAACATACACTCCTGACTGAAGTAGCTGTGCCAGCACAACCCCTCCCCCAACAGTGACATAGCCGTGTTGACAAAAACCCCAGTGTAGACACAGTGATGCTGATGGAAGAAGATTTCTGTTGGCATAGATAATGTCATTGGGGGAGGTGGTGTTCCTACACTGGCAGAACAACTCCTGGGTCAGGTTATGTTGCATCCACACTAGGGGGGCTGTGCTATTTTTAGTTCCTTTCTTTAGTCTTCCTCACTCAAAGCCCTGATCATTTCCCCAGCAACTAACTGTGATATCACCAAAAAAAAAAAGGAACGAGGACTTCTAAGGAAAGATTCTGGCTCACAAAGCAAATAATCCCAAAATAATGTGGCAAAATGTTACTGAGCCCTCTGAATTTTGACAGGCAATGAATCACATCTTTCCATTCAGATTCCTCTTCTCAGCAACACTAATCTGCACATGGGGGTTTGGAGGTGTTGGGGAAAGGAGCATATGGGCACAAATTTGTGTATTCTTCAGAAGCGACATCGAAGATTCCTCAGCAGCTCTCATCTCAGAGCTAGAATCTGTAGTTGCCCTACACATTCCCTGGCTCTCTGAGTTTTCCTATTTGCGGCTATGTATGCATGGCAGCCAGAACTTACTTCTTTCCCTCCACTGTGGAATAAACCACAGGAACAGGTGAGTTGCCTCAGGCCCCATCTACACTTAAAAGTTTTACTAGCATCATGAATATTTTGGTTAAGGGTGTGTGTGTTTGGTTTTAATCAAAACAGTAATACCACCAAAAGCCCTAGCATGGATGCAGTTAAAGCAATATAAGGCACCTTTTGCCAGTATAATTACTCTCCTTCCACTATGGGAATAGCTAACTCAGTATAAAGCACCTTTATCTCAATGTAACTATGGGTGTGTCTACATTACAGCCGCTACAATGACACAGCTATGGATTGTAGTTGTGCTGCTCTACCACCATGGTGCAGATGCTTCCTACATCGACAGAAGTGGATTTTCAGGTGATGCAGTCAATCCATTTCTCCAAGAGGTGGTAGCTGGGTAACCAGAAGAATTCTTCCTTTGATCTAGCTGCATCTACACAGGGAGTTATGTCAACCTAACTATGGCGCACAGGGCAGACAATTTTTCACAGCCCATTGCAACGAAGCTAGGGCAATCTAATTTTAAGTGTAGACCAGGCCTATGTCTATAGTAGGGAGGTTGTACTGCTGTGACTATCCCAATATAGTCAAAGCGGTACAACTTTCTAGTGTAGATTAGGCCGTAGTAATTTAGCCCATGCCACCCACCCACCCAGACACCCAACCTTTAAAAAATAAAACTAAACAGACAAGAGATCCAGGAACTAAGCAGAACTGTCTCTAATTATGTGTCCTTGTTTTCTTTGGGGGTGTCAATTGGTCTTTAAGCAGAGTCAAAACACGGGGCATACAAAAGCTATTATTTTAAATTCAGTAATTTCACAATTAGCACTGTTCATTTAAACTTTTTCATGTATCTTTTCTACTTTCACAAACAATCTATCCAGATCATCCCTTAGATCATCGACCAAACCCTTCACAGTCTCCACGTTGTTCTCATTAGTTTCTATTTTCACTGAATAAGCAACTAAACTATCTACTGCAGTTCTTATCATTTTCAAGTCAGATTCAACTTGATTGACGGAAGATCTCAGTTTGTCTACAGAGCCCTCTACAGAAGACAGTTTGTCAAGATAGCCTTGAGATTGTGCTTGACCCGTCGGAGGCTTTTCTTGATCCAGCAAAGCACTAACTTGTTTCTGGATGTTCTGAAGTGCATCAGCAGAGTCTGGTAGGTCACTCACACTTTTTCTCAGTTCATCAACATCGTTGTATAATGAGAGCTGAGCTTCACTAAGACTTCTCACGGTGTCTGTTATTGAACGTACATCAACATCTGAGGTACTATGTAGCGATGCAATGGTTTCCTCTAAAGTAGCTAGCTTGCTCTCATACTCCTCATGCTTAGAAAGAAGCGAGTCTATCTTTTCAGTCTGTTGAGCATCAACAGAATTTAGAGATTGCAGATTGTCTTCTACATCTCTGAATCTGGATTCAAAGCCTTCACTCTTCTTTTCAAGGGTTTCCAGCACATTTTTGGAGAATACATTTTCCTCCTGTTTGTTAAGGTTGGCTTTAATTTGCAGTAAATCTTCATCAAGTCTTTTAATCTCATCAGGGAGCTGCACAATGGATTCTTCAGCTTTAAGAACTTTCTCTTGAAAAGCTTTCAATGAAAGGTGTTCAGTGTCTGCAGCCTCTTTGAACTTCTCAAGTTCCTGTTTGAGGTTGACCAATGCTTTGACTTCAGTATAAACATCAGACTCCATGGAATCTATTGTACTTTTCAGAGACTCTATGGCCTTTTCTTTGATTTTCATGGATGTTTGCATCTGATCAACAGTATCTTTCAGCGCCCTTATTTCATGTTTATACACATCTGTTTCTCCCAGGGAAGCCACCTTCTCTTTCATATCGTTTATTTCATTTTGGCTCCTTTTCTGGACTTCGGTGAATATGGCAATGTTATCATTGATAGACCTGGTCAACTCTGTTAATCTTTCTTCTACAGTGTTTTCAAGTGACATGAAATCTCGTTCTCTTGCATCCTTTACCACGTGGATGCCATCAGAAAGGTCTTTCAGGATTTCATTTTGTAGTTTCTGGAGAACTTCACTGATTCGATTTATTTCACTTTCCCCTTGCTTAACAGCCTCCTCCGTAACTTCTTGTTTATGCTGAGCATTTTTCATCGTGGATTCAAAACCCGCAAATGTGGCTTGAAGAGTATGCACCTTAGGACAGAAATCCACATATTTGTATTTAAATTTTCATCCTATGTTAATTGATAAGGATGTTGCCATCTATTTAATTTACTAATAACCCCCATTATTGTAGAATCTGAGCACCTCAGAATATTTAATGTTTCCTCCCTCACAGTATCCTTGTGTGGCTGGGAAGTATTATTATCCCTATTTAACTGAGGCACAAAGACACAAAAGCTTGAGCTACACTGAAAAACATTATACCGGCTTAGTTATGTTGGTGAGAGGTGTGAAAAAACCACACCCCCGACCAACACAGTTATGCTGACAAACCTCCTGGTGTAGTAGGTAGGTTGACAGAAGAACACTTCCATCCAAGTAGCTAATGTTGTTTGGGATGGTGGCGTTCCTACACTGGCAGAATAACTCTTTCTGTTGGAGTAGGTTGTGTCTATTCTAGGGGGTGATGCCGGAATAGGCACATGCCTGGCAGGGGATGGGAATGGAGCTCCGTGCCCTGGGGTCATGGTGAAGGGCCACTGTCTGGAGTGGGCTCTGTCCAATAGCAGGGTCAGTGCTTGTGGGATGCAACCTTCTGCTTGCCTTCTGGCCCTCGCCCGTCAGTGCAGACAGAGCCTGTGCAGGGAATGTGGACAGAGCAGTACTGAAAAAGGGTTGGGGACAGGAGGAGAGCTTTTCCTGCACAGGCTCTTTCAGGAAGGGAAGCAAACAGGGCTCTGTGCCCTGGGGCTGCACTGAAGGGCCAGAGTCAGCAGGAGAGCTGCTCTGAAAAATTTCCAGGTCTTGAAAAAGCCAAAATTGAGGTGAAAAGTCAACAGAACTCAAATAGTGGATTTAGAACCTAATAATTCTTTTGAGAAAAGGAAGGGCTTTGACTATGTGGTATGAGCTGATGGGCTCTGTCCAGCTCCCTGTCCAAATCTCAAAAATTACCTCCACAGTTGGCACTAACTGGCACACTTGTTGGCAGTCTCAGCTCAGAGGCCAACGGATCATTGGGCATGAAGGCTGAACTACGCCTCCCGCCTAGATCAAGGGTCTAGGCGCATGAATGGGGAAGCTTGCAAGACCAATGCCTGGCTGGGCCCATTCTGTGGAGAAACAGAATTTCTTTTGGTCTTTGGGTCTGTCAAGGCAGCACTTTCCACAAGCACTGAATTCACACAATTTTTTTTTAAAAAGTGATTTCAAAAATGCCTGCCGACACAGGGATCCTGCACACAGAACTCTCGCAGGCTTTGGTTGTGTTGCAGTGCTGAGTAATGCACACTGCAGGAGTCCTTGAGATGCTGCCTTGACTCATTTCCTCACTACACAGGTCTGTCAGGTTTATTGATTAGATAAACTGCTTCAGAGCTGGTTTCATTTCGTAAATAACATTATTAAATGGATGCACTCAAAAGAAAATATCTTACTTGTAACTATAAAAGGCCAAGTCCTGAAGTCTTCATTCAGCACCTTAGCCTGCAAACACTTCCCACAAGAGTTAGTTAATTGAGTTACTAACGAGTAAATAAGTTATTCAGACGCATGTTTGCAGGATTGGGTGCTCAGGCTGAACCTCCACTGGTTTCAATGGGAGTCTGAGCTGAATAAAGATTGCAGGATTTGGCCACAAGTCTTTTAAATTAGTTTTAAATGCAAAAATTAAATGATCTACTGTTAATCAGTCCAAGTAACTCCCAAACTTTACAGGTGACCTGCAAAGGAAAAGTGGTTTTACTATCCTTTTTTTCTTCTTCTTCAGGATATATAGAGAAGGGGTAAAAGGTTTCTCCCCAGCCTCCAATTTTTTCCCCAAAGTTTATTCCTTAGAAAAACCAGGAAAATATCACATCTATTTCTTATTTTCACTGGAGCACTAAAGGACTAGAGAAGGAGCTCTCTCATCTTCTGCTGAAGGGGTAAGAATATGTGAAGCTTTAACAAAGACAATCTTTCTCTCAACATCTGTCAAGTATTTGAGGTAAACAGGTGTTGACAAAAAGCAAAATTGTAAATAGTTTGTTCAAAAAATCCCATTCCCCCTCAACTGCTGAAATTTCAATGTAATCTGATTATATTAAATCTCACTGGTTCTTTAGTTGTTCAGGAAAAACAGAGTAAATAAAATCTGATATTTCTAACAGAAAAAATAAGCAGGAAAAAACAACATTCTTGAATCCTATCGGACCCATGCCCCTAACTCCTTACCCCTCTCTCCTCTGAAAATAAAAAGTCCCAGGCCGCCTTTGTACAGCATATAATACCAAAAATGGGGCAGGGGGAACTTTTTCCTTTGCAGGATTCTTTTAAAACTTAAAGGAATGATTACATTTTAAACAATTTGTACCCTGAAGATCTTATATGAAACTAGAAACAAATTAATTGGGAAGATGTGGGTAATGCTACACAAATTGCTATGTGGCAATGGTTATTAAATTGACAGAACCACATTATCAGTAGCTACCACCCAATGGTCTTTGTCTGATTTTACCATATCCAGAATTTTTCCACTATAGAAATGTTTCTGATTATCTTTAAAGTTGTCATGCCACATGAGATGTTTATAAGCTTTATATAGTGCAGGGAAACTACTGCTCACTTCCTCTTACAGATACAGCTGGAATCTATACCAATATTAAACTAAAATGCTGAATTCATCCTAACTAACCAACCTGTCTCCAAATGTTACTGGACCAGAGAATCTAGCTCTAAACCCTGGTCTACACTTACCTGGAGATTCGGCGGCAGTCGACGGGAGTTACGCAAGCTACTCTGTGTAACTCCCTTCGACTGCTGTGCTTCCCTTCTGCACGTTGTCTTCTCTGCACCGCACTGACAGGAACTGTGTTCCCGTCGACACAGCGCTACGCCACTTGCGGGGGTGGTTTACTAATGTCAACTTCCTGATCGATTGGGCAGGTCTACGCTGACTTTGCCACCGTCAGTATAGACATACCTTCTGGTTACAACGTGCCATGTAAGACATAAAGTTGACTTAAAGTGCCAGATGTGGCCGGTGGATGATTCTCTATAACCTGAAATCTTTAAATCATGATTTGAAGATTTCAGTAACTCAGCCAGAGGCTAGGGGTCTATTACAGGAGTGGGTGGGTGAAGTTCTGTGGCCTGCAATGTGCAGGTCAGACTAAATGATCATGATGGTGCCTTCTGGCCTTAAAGTCTAGAATGGAGCTCTACACGTCTACGTGTCCCCTTGTAATGTCCCTGATGGACCACATGCCAAGAGCTGTAGGCTGAAGCTGTTCCCCTGCACTTTTAACTTACTCCAGAGCCACATGGCTGAGGATCAGGGAACTCTGATGTAACAAAGAAGCAAGCCCTCAAGACAAGTTACACTAGTTTCTAATTTAATTAATCTTTATCAACCTGTTTACTCTAAACCAGTGTTTCTCAACCTTTTAAGTAGCAAGTACCCCCTAACTTCTGAAAATGATAATAAGTACCCCAACACTCAATTTTCCACTCTGGGAACTGGGACCAGGCAGGAAGTGGGTGGCTGCTGCCTGCCTCCCTTCACTGGGTTTTTCGCTACGTACCCCCCTGCCTGGGGGTACGCGTACCACAGGTTGAGAAACTATGCTTTAAACAATGGCTAGCTGGCCCCTACATGAGCTCTTTACAAGAAAGGTATAAAACCCCAACTTTAAAATAACAGTTCATATTCATTATAAAACAAGGGTTTAGAATGGCTTCCATTTGAGGAGAAGCAAAAAAAAAATTAGGGTTGTTTATCTCAGAAAAGAGATGAATAAGGAGGGATATGATAAAGAGGTCTGTAAAATCATGACTGATGTGGAAAAAGTGAATCAAGACATGCATTACTAGCTGTGCCCCCAAAGGCATGGATTTCCACCACAGTCCTTGAAAGGCTTACTATCATGAATAAGACAGAAAAATATTCTTCTGACAACAAGTTTTCTCCTTTACCAAGCCATGTTAACATGCCAAATAATCTCAGCTCCTCTGTCAATTGTGCTGTACTAAAATAAGCTTTGTTCCTCTGTCAACTGTGATATACCGTAAAGACAAACTACTTTCCTTTCCCTTCCTAGAGCTGCTGTGACTAGCAGATGAGCTTATATAACTCTTACTTCTGACAATGGCTCTGTATGGAAAAAGACCAAATGGGGGGGAGGGGAGGAGTTTCCTCCAAGCAGCGTGAACTGACAGTGCTATATAGGTACACCACAGGATACTATAGTGATATAAGGCAATGAATTGATTACAAGCCTTTTTACGTGTGAGTACCAACAGAAAAATAGACAGGGCATTGGTTTTTGTGTTATACTAACATGCTACCTGATCTCCTCCCTCTGCCTTTCATCCTGAGGTTAGAAATGCATGCGTAATGTTAGCCAGCCCTGATTTACATGCAGGTGGACTTTTATTTCCCTTTGGAACTAGAACATAGATCAGAATATAACAGCTGCCATACTGGGTCAGACAGTGGTCCATCTTGCCCAGTATCCTGTCTCTGATAGTGGCCTGTACCAGAGCTTCAGAGGGAATGCACAGAACAAGGCAATTTTGGATGATCCACCCATGTCTTCCATTCCCAGCTTCACGTAGTGAGAGGTTTAGGGTCACTCTGAGCATGGTTGCATCCCTGACCATCTTGGCGAATAGCCACTGATGGACATATCTTCTATGAACTTACCTAGTTCTTTTTTGAACCCAGTTATACTTTTCATCATCACAGCATCCCATGGCAATGAGTTCCACAGGTTGTGTGAAAAAGTACTTCCTCTTGTTTTTAATGCTGCTATTAATTTTCATCAGGTGCTCCCTGGTTTTTGTATTGTGGGAAAGGATCACACTTCTGTATTCACTTTTTCTACACCATTCATGATATTTTAGACCTTTAGTCACTTCTTTTCTAAATTGAACAGCCCTAATCTTTTAAGTCTCTCCTCCTATGGAAGCTGTTCCAAACCCTTGAACATCTTTGTTGCCCTTCTCTGAAGCTTTTCCAGTTCCTCTATATCTTTTTTGAGATGGGGCAACCAAAACTGGTCACAGTATTCAAAGTGTAGGCACACCCTGGATAGTGAATTACTTAAAACATCATTTGTGCACCTATCTCCCAGAGCCTTGTACAAACTTGTGATTTTGCCACAACAATCCAGAGATGAAGGGAGAACATTTTACACATTCCTATGCTCAGCAGGGCTCATGACAAACTAAGGATGGGATTTTCAGAGGATTTAAGGGAACCCACATCCCATTGATTTTGAAAATCCCAATCTACATATTCAAAGTAATGGAATGATGCTGACGCTTCCAATAACTTTAGCCTTGCTTCCCTCCCTTTGATAAGCAATGGAAGTATGCTTAGTGTTACGGGACCTGAACTTGAATTGCCTTCTCTAAAAATAAAAAGCACTCCTTAAAAATGTCTTGTTGCTACAGAAAAAAAAATTAGGCCTGGGAAATGATGGCTATAACCGTCTTAAAAGTCCCAGCTACTTAAAGTACATGTTATGATGGCTTCCCAAGAGGGAAAATGACAGTATGATTATGTCTAGAAACTTCTCTGGTCTACACTACAAAGTTAGGTCACCTTAACTACATTGCTCAGGCTGTGAAAAATTTCACCCCTTATGCAACGTAGTTAAGCCAACCTAAGCCACACTGTAGACACCACTAGATTGATGGAGGAACCCTTTCCATCCCTGTAGTAAGTGTCTATACTACAGCGACACCACTGCAGTATTTCTAGTGTAGACATACTGCTAAAGAACTCTACTTTCAGGGAGCACTCGATGAAAGAAGAACGCTATGTGTGGAAGTAAAACTAAAACTTCAATGTTGCACTGTCTTGGCGCTCTCTCTTTTGTGCTCATAAAAAGAACACACTCACAGCAGCCAGCTTCTGTCTGGTCAGTCAGAAGAGGACAGAAATTGATCTGCATTGTGTGCCTAAGAGTTTCATAGATCAGGACTCCTCTTAGTTTAAATCCCTTGCCAGCTATTTGAGGATGATTACGCTTGTGATTGTGGCACTGGAACAAAACTAAAAAAATCTGGCTTCTGTTCTTGGCTCTGTAATAGCCTGTTTAAGTGAAATGGAGAAAACAATACTTCCGTTCTTCACAGGAGTGCTGCAAATATGATTCACTAAAGTCTGTGAGTTGCTCAGGTACCGACTGATGAATGCCATAAAAAATACAATACTTAATTATATAACGATGTAAATTCTTCTACCGTGGTATCTAAATGCTCACTCATACTCCTATGACATGCATGCTCATCTTTTAATCCCAACCTCTCCCTTCCCCCAAATAGCTTTAAACAAATATTAAGCAAATTCAATTTTTTCACCTTTCAAGCTCTTCAGTCTCCTGTGAACTTGAAATCCAGTCAATAAGAAAAACAGAGTTAGTTCTAGGTACTACACTTGCACTGCAGTTCTACAATCACATATTCATTGCATGTGTTTTTCTTTCCCCTATTGCTGTGTAAAAGACCCACTTAAACAAACCAGAAACTGACCCACTGAGCCCCCAATCCTGCAAACTGACCCAAGTGGACAGACTGTTGCAACTACATGGAAATCCGAGAAGGTCAGTGGAGCTCTGTGCAGGTGCACAAATCAATCCCCATCAATCAGCTTGCAGATGGAGGTCTTATTAATCACACAGGGGAAACAGTGAAACTGAATGACTACACACAGACTGCTCTCAGATTAATGCAAACTGAAAAAAACATACCGATTTTTTTCTCTGATCTATTTCAGTTATACTAACCGCAGGAGTTACTATCAGTAAAACACTTTCAGATAGAAGTGTGATTTTTATTTTAAGTTGGCAGTGTTTCTAACATTAAAAAGAGAGAAAATATTTTAAGTGTTTAGCCATTCTGAAAAGTGTGGGAAGTGCCTTGCACTGCCATGCATAAAACCCTATCTTAGAAACTGATTCAGCTTGAGTGAAAATAGCATCCTTCAGTTTCAAGGAAAAGGACACCTCTATGATCATTTGGGTCACACCTTTTGCTGACTACTTCATTATACTTCTGTGGACACCAGTTGCAACAGTAGTTGCAAGTCTCATCCTCTCCCGCTGGAGATAATGTAGGAATTTGGCAGACACTGTAAGAAGCAAATGGGCAGCCAATCAGCAGTTCTGGCACTACCTCCATTACTCTTTAAAACAGGTAGGATTTTTGCTTTTCACAGTGTGCAGCAGATTCAACTGCCACTGAAAGTTACAGAAAAATAAGGGCGATGCTCTGTATGGTCAAAAACAGCGACAGTGTGAAAGCAAAATATCTGCTGCTGTTATTTATGAGGTAGAAATATCCAAGTTATTAAAATTGTGCCTCCAAAAACATCACTGCTGCACTTCTAACAGAAAGCTGAAGTATCTTTAATTGTATTATACAAAACAGGCTATTTTTCAAATTGCATGAGAACGGGTACAGTGGGTTATATAGTAGCTTTTCCCAGATCACCATTTAAATTGTGCTTAAAACATCATGTGAAGAGAGTTTGGTCTCATTTTAGTTTTTAGTGGACATTTACCCATTATGCAGTTGGTGGTATATGTGAACATCAGAGGCTCAGCATTGAAATAGCAGGGGTGCGTCAGGTCACTGATAACACTGGATAGACCTCAAACTGGGCTCTGCAGCAGTGCAAAGTCAATGAGGCACAGGAGTTCATCCCTGTGGAGCAGTTTGTCAGTCTAGGGCTATGGTTTCCTTGGCTAACCTTATTCATAAGCAGTAATATTGTCATACTATCCATTTCCTGCTTTGTATTTGCCTACATGCTAAACCCCCTATCTATAATCAGCTCTCGTATAACATACTCTTCAATGTAATTGCATCTCTCTAGATGTGCAGAACTACTAAACAGCAAGCCACTCTTACAGCATTCCCTGACCTTATCAAATGCTACTAAAGTAACTGAGGTGCTGCAATGTCACATGGGTATGAATTCTTTTTAAACGTATACCAATAAATCATTCTTGGGTGACCAAATCTGCATCGTCCATTGCCCACACCCCCAAATCCCTTGACTTTAGAAGAATCAGCTACCTTTAACCTGAGCTCTGCCAACTGGCTAGTTTTGTGCAGACAGGGACAATTGTTCTCCCTCATGTTAGTGATCTGATGGCTGAAGGGCATACATCACAAACTGTTATCAGGAAGGAGGAGGATTTCACCTGGCTGTCAATACGCTGCCAAATCTGTCTCAGAAAAGCAAAATTGTTTTTTAAAACTGCCTTAATCTAAATTCCAAATGAGGGCGTCTCCTTGCCTCAGAGGCAGTGCTGGCCCATTGAGGGTCCTAAGCAAAAATATTTTTGGGACTCTCCCCCCTAAAACACATACTGAAAAAAGCAAATAGGGGTGACCTTGAGCTGCTCAGGACCCTAAGCAATTGCTTAGGCCAGCTCTACACAACCACTTAGGCCTTGTCTACACTAGCACTTATGCCGGCAAAAGTTTTGTCTCTCAGGGGTGTGAAAAAAACCCCTCCTGCATAAGCATTTGTGTAGCTGTCTTACCTTGACAGGCGACAGCTCTCCTACCGACATAAAAAAAGCCACCTAAATGAGGAGTGGTAGCTATGTCGGTGGGAGAGCAACTCCCACTGACATAGCGCTGCTCACATAAGGGCTTTTGCTGGCCCACTTATGTTGCTCAGGGGGAAGTTTCTTCACACCCCGGAGCAGCAAAAGCTTTGCTGACATAAATGCTAGTGTAGACAAGGCCTTACTTCAGTATAACTTACGTTGCTCACGGCTGTGAAAAAGCCATCCCTCTGGCGAAAAAGTGCGCGTGTGGACAGAGCTATGTCAATGG
Source organism: Mesoclemmys tuberculata (assembly GCA_007922155.1). Classification (NCBI taxonomy): domain Eukaryota; kingdom Metazoa; phylum Chordata; order Testudines; family Chelidae; genus Mesoclemmys; species Mesoclemmys tuberculata. The sequence goes on along the minus strand of ML675616.1, from coordinate 87,930,166 downwards.
GAGAGCTTCTCCTACCGACATAGCTACCGCCTCTCATGGAGGTGGATTTATTATGCTAACTGGAGCGCTCTCTCCCATCAGCACAGAGCCTCTTCACCAGATGTGCCAGTGCGGTGCAGCTGCGCCAACGTAGCTGTAGTATTAGTGTGGACTGGCAGCTAGATTACACTTAAAACTTACAGCAGCATAATCGACAGAGCTGCAAGGCCGGCTCGGGCCACTGCAAGGAGAGAGCTCTTCTGCCGACATAATAAAGTCACCTGAACCCACGGCGGTGGTTATGTCGGCCCGAGAGTGTCTCCGGTCGATATAGCGTGGTCCACACTGTGCTTATGCCAACAAAGCGTACATCACTCAGGGGTGTTTTTTCACACCCCTAAGCGACAGAAGTTTGTGCCTGTGTTTTGCCAAAAATGCTAGCACAGACAACGTCCAGCCCTTAGTCTGCTAACGCCTTGCACCACCACTGACTTGCCTCCAGGCCGGGCCTGCGCAACAATGCCATGTGCGCCCTCACACCAATAGAGTCTCCAAAGTTTGGGAATTCCTGGCAAACTCTCCGCACACAGAGCAACGGCTCGGCTCCCCTGCTCGCCTCGGGACGGTTCCAGGAAAGCGCTGCAGGCCCGGGAGGGCTGAAACTGCCCGTGGACAGAAATTACCCCCGTTCCCCCCTTACCTTCTGCGCAACTCCCTCCAGGGTGCGAGCCAGCTCCTCCCGCTGCCGCGCGGAGCCCTCGTAGCGGAGGCCGAGCTGGCTGACTTCTCCCAGGAGGTGCTGCACGCCCCAGCCCGAGAACACCGCCACTGCAAACAGAGCAAGGGAGAAGAGAAAGTTAACCGCCCTGCCCGGGCTGCAGGGGGACTGGCTCGGGCGGCTTCCCGCAGGGGCGGCCGCTTTGCTCCCCTTGGAGGGGGCCGGAGGCTGCTTCTTTGCCACGTCATCCGCGCCGCTGGAGTGGGCTCCCTTGTCGGCGCCGCCGCCCTTGGCGCCGCGCTGTTTGGCTGCGGACATGGTGCTGGCGCGGAGTGGGGCGCGCGGCGGACGGGGGCAGCTGCACGCGGAGAAAGCGGCAGGCGGCGGCGGCGGCGGGGCAGGAAGAAGGAGCCGCGCTCGCTCCACATTCAATCCGGGCCGGGACTGCGGAGTAGGAGGAGGGTGGGGCGACTCCAGCCGCGCGAGCGAGGCGGCTTCCCCGCCTTGCTGCACCGCCGGCGCCGCCTCCCCAGCCCTGGGCCGGGGGGAGGGCGGGTGCCACGCACGCCGAGAGACACGACCCCACCCAGCTGCATCCCCCGCCGGGTCCGGGACTCGCGGCCCAGGGCTGCGGGGAGGGAAAGCGGGACTCCGGCATCCTGCGCCGCCGTGGCGTGTTCCTGGAGAGCGCCGCTCGCCCCACCGCGGGCGGCGGAGACACCCTAAGAGTGCCCAGCGCCTCCCCGCCGTCAGCCGCTGGCTCCGGCCAGGTCTCCGGTACACGCCCGCTGCGAGAACTGCATCCCCCAGCGGTGTGTACAGTTAACACCCCCTCGGCGTGCCAGAGCACACGGTCCTAACCCCAGAGCAGGGCCCTACCCATAGAACCCTAACCCTAGGGCGGGGACGCTACCCATAGGAACCCTGACTCTAGCTCAAAGTCCCCTGCCCATAGGAACCCTATGGGGACTTTGGGCTAGGGTTAGGGCCCCTATCGGTAGGGTCAATGCCCTACCTTATGGATTCCTATGGGTTACACACTGGGGGCTAGGGTTAGTTTTCCTCTGGGTAGGGGACTTGGGGCTAGGGCTAGGGTTCCTGTGGGTAGAGTTCCCTGCCTTAATGTTAGGGTTCTTATGGGTAGGGTTTCCTCCCTAGGGTTATGCTTTCTGTGGCTAGGGGACTTCGGCTAGGCTTAGGGATCCTATGGGATGTCCTAGGGTTAGGGTTCCTATGTGTAGAGGAGTTGGACTTAGGGTTAGGGTTCCTATGGGTAGGGGTCCCCACCCTGTCACAAGGGTTCCCATGGGTAGGTGGCTTGAGGCTAGGGTTAGGTTCCTATGGGCAAGGGACTTGTTTAGGGTTTGGGTTCCTATTGGTAGGGGACTTGGAGCTAGGGTTAGGATTCCTATTGGTAGGGTTCCCCACCCAAGGGTTAGGGTTCTTATGGATAGGGAACTTTGGGCTAGAGTTAGGGTTCCTATGGGTAGGGGACGAGGCTAGGGTTAGGGTTCTATGGGTAAAGGACTTGTGTTTAGGTTTAGGGTTCCTATTGGAGGGGACTTGGAGCTAGGGCTAGAGTTCCTATCAGTAGGGTTCCCCACCCAAGGGCTAGGGTTCCTATGGGTAGGGAACTTTGGGCTAGAGTTAGGGTTTCTATGGGAAGGGGTCACTGCCCTAGGGTTAGTGTTCCTATGGGTAGAGGACTTTAGGCTAGGGTCGAGCCTGGAAGAAAAATCCAGCAGCCACTTGATCAGCCCTTAGGAGAAACCCTTCGGCCACCAGATTAACCCGGAGCAGAAACTAATAGGCCACCAGGTCTACCCAAAGAAGAAATCACATGGCCACCAGGTGAACCTGGAGGAAAAACATTCTGCCCACCAAGTCAACCTGGAGGGGAAAAAAAACCCGGCCATGAGGTCAACACAGAAGAGAGCTCAATCGGCCACCAGGTGAACCTGGAGGACAAAAAATCCCCCAGCAGCCAGGTCAACCTGCAGGAAAAATGCCCCCAGCCACCAGGTCAACCCTGAGGAAGAAAATCCCTGCCCACCAGGTCAACCCGGAGGACAAAGCAATCAGCCACCAGGTCTACCCGGAGGAGAAAAAGTCCCCCAGTCACCAGGTCAACCTGGAGGAGAAACCAGTCGGCCAGCAGGTGCACCCGGAGAAGAAAATGCCTCCAACCACCAGGTCAACCCGGTGCAAAACCCTCCCCAGCAACAAGGTCAACGCAGAGGAAAAAAGCTCAGCCACCAGGTCAACCTGTATGAAATGACACTGGCCACCAGGTCAACCTGGAGGAGAAACCACTTGGAAACCAGGTCAACTTGGAAGAGAAACAAATCGGCCTGCAGGTCAGCATGGAGGAGAAAACCCTCCCTGGCCACCAGGTCAATCCAGCTGAAAAAACCCTCAGACCACCAAGTCAACCCGATGAAGAAAGCAAATCAGACACCAGTTTAACCAGGAGGAAAGCCCTCCCCGCCAGCCACCAGATCAACCTGAAGGAGAAACCAATTGGCCACCAGGTCAACCTGGAGGAAAAGACACATGGCCACCAGGTCAACCCAGAGGAAAAAGCTGGCTCAGCCATCAGGTCAACCTGGAGGAGAAACCAATCGGCCACCAGGTCAACCCAAAGGAGAAAGCAATCGGCCACCACGTCAACACAAAGGAAGAAACCCCTCCGGCTGCCAGGTAAACCAGCAGGAAAAATCTCCCAGCCACCATTTCAACCCGGAGGAAAAAAATCCCCCAGCCACCAAGTCAACCCGGAGGAGAAATCAGTTGGCAACCAACCCAATCCAGAAGAAAAAAGCCCCCATCCACCAGGTCAACCCAGAAGAGAAACCCCTTGGCCACCAGGTCAACCTGGAGGAGAAACCGATTGGCCACCAGGTCAACTCGGAAAGGAAAGCTATGGGCCACCATGTCAACCTGGAGGAAAAATCCTCTGGCCACCAGGTCAACCTGGAGGAAAAATCCCCTATCACCAGGTCAATCCAGAGGAACACAACCTCCCCCTCTACCCCCCCCGCAGCCACCAGGTTAATTAGGAGGAGAAAGCAATAACCCATGAGGTCAACCCAAAGGAAAAAAACCCTCTGGCCACCAGATCAACCCAGAGCCACCATGTGAACCCTGAGGAAAAATATCCTCTGGCCGCTAGTTCTATCCAGAGGAGATTACAATCAGCCACTAGGTCAACCAGGAAGAAAACCCCTCTTGCAACCAGGTCAACCCAGAGGATAAAGCAATCTGCCACCAGGTCATTTTGGAGGAAAAAAAAACCCATCCACCAGGTCAACGCGGAGGAAAAATCCACCAGCCACTAGGTGAACCCGGAGGAGAAAGCAATCAGCCACCAGGTCAACTCAGAGGGGAAATCAATCAACCACCAGGTCAACCTGAAGGAGAAAGCAATAGGACACCAGGTTGACCCGGAGGAAAAATACCCCTGCGATCACTAGGTCAACCCGGAGGAAAAAACCCCCAGCCAACAGGGAAATCTGGAGGAAAAAACCCCAGCCACCAGGTCAACCCAGAGGAGAAAGCAATAGGCCACCAGGTGATCATGGAGGAAAAAAATCTCTGGGCCACCAGGTCAACCCGGAGGAAAAACGTCCCCCAGTCACCAGGCCAACCCGGAGGAGAAAGCAATAGGCCATCTGGTCAACCTGGAGAAAAAAACCCTCCAGCCACCAGGTCAGCCCGGAGGAAAAAGAATCCCCTGACTACCATGTCTTCCTGGAGGAGAAAGCAATCAGCTGTCAAGTCAACTCGGAAGAAAACCCCCCAGACACCAGGTCAACAGGGAGGAAAAAGAAATCAGCCATCAGGTCAACCCAGAAGAAACGCTGCCGCACCCCCCGCCCCACCCTCCCCCTTCATCAGATCAACTCAGAGAAGAAACCCATCTCCCACCAGGTGAACCCGGAGGAGAAACCTCTCGGATACAAGGTCAACCTGGACAAGAAACGAATTGGGCAGCAGGTCAACTCGGACGAGAAAACACCTCCGGCCACCAGGTGAAACCAAAGCAAAACCCTCCCCATCCACCAGGTAGGCCACCATGTCAACCATGAGGAAAAACAATCCCCCGGTCAGCAGGTAAACCTGGTTGGAAATACCCCTTTGGCCACCAGGTCAACCTGGAGAGGAAAGCAATAGGCCGCCAGGTCAACACGGAGAGGAACATAATAAGCCACCATATCAACCCGGAAGAAAACCCCCGTAGTTACCAGGTCAACCCGGAGGAGAAAGCAATTGTTACCAGATACCTGTTTAAGAACTCAGTCGAGATCAGTTGGAGGAGGCTTTTCAGGTCGCTTTTATTAAGCAGCGCTGCTGGCGAACACACTGCGGGA